>OX459115.1:43056360-43718668 GCA_949775065.1 Brachyopa scutellaris
GAACAAAGATTTAGTGCACTTAATGTAAGTAAAATTACTTAAAATTGAAAATATATCAATTGTCTCTATTATTTTTCCCAGCCTTAGCAAACTGGTGATACAAGTATTCCGATAGTCTGTTTAAACGAAGATCATTTTCGCGGAGGGGTGTATCACATTAAAATGTAAAAATGACTTGGTACAGTTATATAGTAGAAGAGCCTTAAACGTATACAGTGGTGGAAATAATTATAAAGGCAGTAAAGAAATCGTAGTTGGTTTCTACCCGATCTATTTAGCAAGGCGAAATTTATTTTAAGAATTCCTCAGAGTACCAGGGGTCAGCTGAGATAAGATTTAATAATAAATATAATCCTGTATTCAAAAGAAGTTTCTTAAACATAAAAACGACCAATTTCAACTGGAAATAAATATAAAGGCATAACTTTATTGTGATTATTTTGTTTAGAATTAATACTTAGTATGCCCCCCTTTACTTAATATAATCTCAAATATTCTTTTTGGCATCGATTCAAATAATTTTTTCAAAATATTTCCATCTAAAATGGACCATTTCTCCGCAATTTTTTGCTTAAGTGCTTCCACGCTGTTAAATTGACGTCCATTTGCGTACACCTTTCGAACAAGAATACCCCACAGATTTCCTATGGGGTTCATATCTGTGCTTCGAGATGGCCAATTTAAAACTGCAATCCCGCTGTCTTCAAACCACTTCATAGTGACACGAGAACGATGTATGGCTGCATTGTCTTGCTGAAACATCCGGGTTGAACCTACCAAATCGCCAGAATTTGCCAATAAATTGCCTTGTAGCATCTGGATATAAGCATTGCAGTTCATTTTTGTGGAAATGAACTCAATTGGCAATGTTCCATTAAAATTAAAGGCACCCACACCATGACAGAGCCACCTCCGAAATTTCTGCTCATCAAAACCTCGTTTTTAGACCTTAAGTCGTGCCAGTAACTCCGTATGCCATCAGGGCCATCTAAGTTGAACTTTTTTTCATCACTGAAAAATACTTGGGTCCATTGTTCTGCCCAACTCATATATTTTATTTACGAATTCGAGTCGTGCAGTTTTATGAGCAACGGTTAGCATTGGCTTCTTCGTCATTTTCTTAAAAACTAAGTTTTTATCCATGTTTAAAACTTGCCTGATCCTTCTGGCCGTCACTGAAAGATCAAGTTTACTTTTGATTTGACTTGAGAACAGCTTATTTTACGATGCCTCATGTACAATCATTTTCTTTTGGCGGGTTGTAAGTGACGACTTTCGACCCGACCTTCGTTTTTTGCTTCGTTAATCTTCCTGAAGAGAAACGAAGTTATCAAATACTGTTGGAGATCGGTTTATTTCCTTTGCTATGGCTCTGATCGATAAGCCTTCTCCCTTCAAAACTGGAATTTTTATTTTTTCTTCGTCGTTGAGTACTTTTGATCGAGGCATTACTGAATGGTCAAAAAAAAAAACTAAATAACTTGCGCTTCTGATAAATTTCAGAATTAATTAATTAATTAATAATTTCTATTTTATTACACTTTTAAATGGCTGCCTTTATATATATTTCCACCTGATAGCACGAAAATCGACTGCCGATGGTAATATATCCAGCTATCGATCATATCCGACGACTGAAATTTCACTGTTAGTTTGGAACATGAACTGTTATATGCAGTCATAGGCATTTCATCCGAATTCCAAAAGGAACGTTCTTTATCGTATTTTTTTTGTTGCCTTTATAATTATTTCCATCACTGTAGTGGAATAAATTTGAGAAAAAAAATCAAAAAATATGTTTTGAGTCACCTTGTCCCTATTATTTTTGCCACCACTGTATGTACATATATGTACATGTTATGTTACATAATATGTGTGTATTCAGAAACATCACAGTTAAACAATGCTGTATTTCACATTATTTTTAGCTATCACAAACATATTTGTTTCCAATTTTGATTTTCGTTAATATCATAATAAAAATAAGACTACGGAGTTCGGAACCCTCTGAGCGCGAGTCTGACTCGTACTTGGCCGGTGTTTTTTTTTGTTGTAAATTGAGAAAAATACTACAAGTTATTCAAATTCAATTTCAAAAATAAATGAATAGAATTAGTTACACTAAAAACGCAATGAGTGCTCTCCTAGATCTTGGTAACCATCACACTCCTCTGAGTCTATCAACAAAACGAAAATGCAATTACTTCGAATTCTGTTGCTATTAGCAACGAAAATTGTTGCCAAAAATACATTCATTTGGTATATGTAGCTTTCATGAAGAAATATTACAGTTAAATGATGTTTCCTTAATTCCAAGTGAATATTGAATTACAAGCAGCACTGAAATGGATAACTTTTTGGCTGGAAATTTAAAACGTTTTGTTAAATGAATTTGCCGTGCGCATTTGCAGACATTGTGCAGTTTGACGTAATTTCATTTCAAAACTTAGTTTCAATGGAAATACGGAGTGCCTCCTCATGTACGAAAACAGGCAAAAATTGAAAATCAATACTACACAGCCAACTACCGAGCCATAGAATGGAACGTGTAGCTGTAGGTTGCATGTGGATACCTATGGGGTACAAAATGGATTTTAATTGCTTAATCATATTATTGCTGTCCTCTGTAGATCCGGGGGGAATTTTGCAATTTCACTTTACGAGACGGTGCAGTCTCGTTTATCACTTCTAACCACACCTTTAAGGTTGGTATTAGTATTCGCTTAGGGGAAATAATTTTGTTTTATTCATTTATCAAAAGAGTTTCGTTAAAGTTCGATAGATCTAGTCTAACGATGTTTGAACTTTGTTCTAACTTATCCAAAAAAATATGATTTGTCGAAGTCTTTTATGGTGTGAAACGTTGCTTCTTGGTCTTATTTGACCCTTGATATTTTAAAGAAAAGTGCTTTAATGTTTCGCACTTGGTTTGGTATTAGGATAATCACAATGTTCTCCGGGTGAAATTGCACCTACTGCGAATGACCCTCCCAACCTAACCTAGGTACCCTAGGTAGAAGGCGCGATTTGAGCCAACAAAATTCAACTTAATTGGTTACCAAACTACCGCTGTCGTCTATGGCTTAACTGGTCTTGATTAATTTAGTCAAACTTAAAACTCATATCACTATGGACCAACACTGGTTAAGAAATGACTCTTCCTGATACTCATTCCCTCTAGACCACTTTGCACAGGACGAAATCCGT
This sequence comes from Brachyopa scutellaris, assembly GCA_949775065.1. Lineage (NCBI taxonomy): Eukaryota > Metazoa > Arthropoda > Insecta > Diptera > Syrphidae > Brachyopa > Brachyopa scutellaris. The sequence continues at coordinate 43,059,568 of OX459115.1, forward strand.
TTTGACCAGGCTTGCTTACACCATGAAACTTGTAGCTAAAAATAACTTATGAAATGCTCGTTGGACGTGAGCTTCCTTTGAAAACCAAAAGAAATCGCAGCTGGCAATATCCGGAGAGTACGGATAGCTGAGACAGCAATACGTAACGTAACTTGACCAGTTTTGCTGCGGGAATCGTTTACAAGGAAGATCGGCCAAATGCAGCCATCCCCTTTTTAAATTATTATTTGAATCGGGTCAAATAATTATCACTCTGATTTGTCCAGTGGCTTTCCTTCTCTTATTCGCTTGTGAATCGAAAGCAAATGAGTATGATAAAAGCTCTCGGCTTCTTTGTGGCACGTTCGAAAGAAGAAATCGACTGTCATGAATTGGCGGATCAATATTTCATCAACGGTGGTCCATAACGGTGCAGAAATTCACTCGGCTTACGCAGCATGACTTATCATAGCTTCGATCGAAAAAGGCGGGACATTTGAATTTTGGGCGTATGCTAAACCTAAGAAACAGCTACAATGTTGCCTTTTTAAAATTTTCAGAGATAATTTTGTTAAAATAATGGAAAATGTTTACCATATTCCAAATAGATAGGATAGGATGGTTGGTCAGCGTTCGTGGAATATAAATATTTGGTATTGAGTTTTGTATTTTGTTCCAGAAAAGTAAAAAAAAAAGTATACAGTATGTCAAGAAAGGGTTTTGACAAAGGAAAAAAATGGTAATTTGGACAGTTACTTTATAAAAAAAGAGCTTCTTTGAGGTTTTAACTTAATTTTTTTAATTCCGTTTATTTTATTTATGTATCTTCTAACAAACAGTATTGAAAAAATAGTACATTTTGAAAACAATAACAAAAAACAACAAAAAAACAAAAACTACTCAAAAATTAGTCTGTCAAGAAAGTGTTTTTGCAATTCCTTTTTCGGGCTGTAGAATGAATTAACCGTTACGATTTTGATGTTTTTGCACGAACGTGTTCATCTCTGTTGCAAATCATCCAAAATAGCATTCCATTTGTCATTTGGTCGTCAAATACAACAGTTGTGGTTAATTTATTCGTAGTTCAAGATGCCTGGCAATAGAACATTATTTGAAGTGACTCTGGTTTATTATAATCACCGCATCGGAAAAAGTGTCCAAGAGTTATCCCAGACGTTTTCTTTGACCAGACAAACAATCTACACTATTTCAAATCGTGCAAAAAAAGAAAATAGACTGGGGTTTCAATCATCGAGCAGCCGTCCGCGCAAAATATCGGAGCGAACAGAACGCGTTTAGCTGCGGAAAGTAGTAAAAAACCCACAGATTTCGACGAGGTGGCTTGCGGGTGAACTTAAAGAAGGGCTTGGTATTACGGTTTACCACGAAACAATAAGGCAAGTCATGAAAAAAAACAAGTACCAATCAAGAGTTGCCCGAAAAAAGCCATTGCTCTCAGCATTACATATTGAAAAGCGATTATCTGTCGATACGACACACATTGCCAATCCTGATAACTACTGTGATGACGTCATATTTTGCGATGAAACTAAAATTATGTTGTACTACAACGATGGACCCAATAAAGTGTGGCGCCAGCCGTTAAAAACATTGGAAAATCGTAACATAATTCCAACAGTCAAATTCGGTAAGTAATCAGTCATGGTGTGGGGGTGCATTTCTAGCAAAGGAGTTGAAGAATTGTCCTTCATAGAGAAAACCATCGATGTGCAACAATATCTAGATATTTTAAGGAGTCATTTGTTGAACAGCGCAAATAAATTTGGGTTCAACGGTGACAATAAACCGCAATTCAAATTTTACCAAGATAATGATCCTAAACATAAGGCGCATATGGTGAGGATGTGGCTTCTTTTTAATTGCAGCAAAGTATTTGATACGCCTGCCCAGAGTCCAGACTTAATATTTGTGGGGCTATTTGAAAATAAAAGTTACCAGAAGACACCCATGAAGCCGATCAGAGCTGAAAACTGCAATACAAGAGGAATGGAATAAAATTCCAGGCGATTATGATGTGCAGAATTGTATTTGTTCACTGAAAAGAAGACTATAGGCCGTTATAAACTCTAATGGTGGCCATACAAAATATTAATTACCTTATTTTGTTTCTTGACCTTCACTTTACAAAAAAAAAAAAAAAATATGTAAAAACACTTTCTTGACAGACTAATTTTTGTGTAGTTCTTGTTTTTTTGTTGTTTTTTGTTATTGTTTTCAAAATGTACTATTTTTTCGATACTGTTTTTTAGAAGATACATAAATAAAATAAACGGAATTAAAAAAAATCAAGCTAAAATATCAAAGAAGCTCTTTTTTTATAAAGAAACTGTCTAAATTACCATTTTTTTTCCTTTGTTTAAACACTTTCTTGACAAACTGTATATTGATTATATTTATTTTTAAAATCACGCGCGTCCATAAGAACTTTCGATTTCAATTTGCAGGGTGTTGTTTTGTTAGACAATAAAAATCGGTAATTGTTTTGTTTACAATTTAATTGAAAATAGATTTATATTCATGAACAAATGTTAACAAAATATTTATATAAATATAAATGAAGTATGAAGTGAACTTAATTTGAAGGCAATTGTATTCAAGTGTTATATTCTAGCAGATAAATAAATAGGTATTATTTTCGTGTTAAAGTTGACCGCACAAGATTCGAAAGTGTTTCACTTCTCTACTGCAGTATTATCTAATAACAAACAGTTAAAAAGCACTTCTTTATAATTGAATATTAGAATGTATTTGTATTTCTTCATTGTAGCAAAAGTTATACATTCTTCTCTTACATTCAACTATTGCACAATTTACAGAGATATGGTATATATATATATACCTTACTACTGAAAAGTTGCTACTGTAATAAAAATATAATACAAACAATTAAGAAGGAAAAGTTACAAGTGAAAACCTTCACTAAATAAAATTAACAAAAACAAAAATATATAGCTAGATATTAATTTATGAACTTTTGGGGATGGCAAAGGGGAGGCGTCGAAGAAAAACATGATTCAAATAACGCAACCACAATGTAATAAATAAATAAACAAACAGAAAAAATAAATAGATAAGTAGATAAATATAAAAACTAGTTAATTGTTACTAAATAAATTAATAATAAATAAAACTAATAAAATAAATAAACAAATATAAATAAATATAAATAAGTTAATAAATGAATTAATAAACACATATCTATATAAATAAATAAATAGATAAATGAAAAAAAATAAATAATTAAATAAATTGATACAAATTAAATAAATTAAAACAAATAAGGCACGAAAAGGAAAAATGTATATTTTATTGGGTTGCTTGGACAGTTAAATTTGATATCCAGATATTATCTGATGTAGTACACATGTTAAATTATAGCGCTCGAACAACTTTAAGATTCTTGGCGAGACTTTTTCAACATTTGACAAGACATGTAGTTCTTCTGTTGAGAAATACCATGGCAGATTTAATATAAACTTTACGAGCTTGTTTTGCACAATATGCAGTCTTTGAATGTGATAATTAGCACAATTACCCCAAACTGGTGACCCGTATAGCATAATAGCTTGAAAGATTACCTTGATAATGATAATTTTATTTTTCTTACTAAGTTTTGATTTCCGTTTTATAAATGGTTAAATGTTTTAATTACAATATTAATTTTTTTTTTAGAATGTAACTACGAGAAAACTTTCCACTTGAGAAAAAACAACAATTTCAAAACAAATTAACTTACAAAAAGTAAATCTATAAGCCTACGTATGTATCATTTTGAACATACATGCATATGATTACATAAATGAGAAACATAAGTAACAAAATATAAAAATAAATTTATAGACAAATAAATAAATGAGTTAGTAAAAAATAAATAAAAAAAATTAACGTTGAACAAAAATGACCAAAAATGTATTACAAATACATAACATATATAAATATATGTGCATAGATAAATGAACTAATAATTAATTCCGCCGCAAACACTTAAAAAAAAACTTTTTCACAGTGCCCACCTCTTCCGAAGGTCTGACAAGCATTCAAGAGTATCATTTGTCATGTAAAGCTTCCCAACTCGCCGTTCGGAGACGGCAGAAAACTGTAGGTCCCTTCCATTAGTGCAAAAATATAACGCACACACACAAATGGTTGCGGGAAGCTAGGCTTGGTTCTCCTACCACTGCTGAAGCCAAATATTATATAACAAAGGTACTCCCTATTCTTGAATTCAGTATCTGCTAATTGTCTTCGAATATGAATAGTCGTTCTAAACCTCATGGACATCTTCTTAAACCACTGACAGGCCAAATCAGTGTTCTCAGATTTTCTAAATGAGTTTCCCCTTTTTTGTCGTATTTTGCCTTTTTTCGCCCTTTTTCAGTCTATTTTTCACGCAATGCTCCCCTTTTTAATCAAAGGAAAAAACACGAATTTTTGAAAACAGACACAAATTTATCGTTATAAAAAACCCTTGCTTTAATAAAAAAGAAATTTATTTAAGGCACTATCAAGGAGTACGTATATGTTGGCGTAGATATGTATTCCGAAATTTTTGGTTGGCTCTTTTATGCTAATAATTGAACATTGCAAATATGCTTTTGTGTCCTAGCATGCTTTTGCAGCTCCGACTTTTTAGCGATTTGCGGTATTGCACACAATTTGCAATGAGCATGAGGTGTGATAAGATCTCTTTTGTTCAAATTAAAACAAGTGGATTTGACCGCAGTCGTAGAACAAGTGATTTTTATTAACATAATAATTTCCTTAAATACTAATATACAATTGCAGGATGGTGGAAAATGACTGTGGGAAATATAATTCGGATCTCCATTACTGCAACTCATCGGATTTGATTCCCGTGCATTTGCCAGGTGTATTGTGATATGGAATACAATCATACGTCTGGGAAATCGTCTGGATTGGATTTGATATGTCAGCAGAATGGAGTGTGGGAAAGGTAATATTGATGTATGGTGATATTCGAGTCTCTGAGTGAGTACGATGGGTCAGCAATCTTTGAACATATGTTAATATTTTCAGATAAGGTGTGTATGTGGATGTTTGTTTTGAACTTCTTCTCACTTCATACAACCAACCTTTGAATTTCGCATGACATTCCCATTGTTTTTGTAATTTCGAGATCTTTTGTTTTCGCGTTCCCTTCTCGGCAATATCATCATTTGAGCAACTTGAACTGGACGAATTCTTCATCTTTCTTCCAAATCAACCAACTCTTTCCCTCAAAAGAACTTAAAAACTCATCTAACTGTTCAGAAGGTAGAAACACATAGATACCGGATGTGTTACCTCCTGGGTATAGAAATTGCTCAAGAGCAAAACAATTATTTATCTGTTGAATGAGCAACGAAGACAAAGAAATTGCGGAGCATATCCTATGCCACTGTGATTGTCAACAAAAACATGTCTACGTTTCTTAGATAAGCCTAACCTTGAGGCAGATGACATATTTGTGAGTTCACCCAAATATTGGCTTTGCAAACAAATATTCATAAGAGGACATTTCAATCGGAACAACGTGGCCGCAGATATAATGGTACTTAGTCGCACCACAGTGCGACGGGCGTGGCATAGTGGGTAGTGCGTTGGACTACTGCGCATGCTCTCCGAGTTCAATCCCAGCAAACACCTTAAAGTTTTTCATCCAACACAAGTACTTTCTCTAACCTCCTTTGTATGCAGCTTTCTGGTTTTATTTAAAGCCAACTTACTATTATGTGTCCTTGGGATAAGGAATCTCATCTCGCCGTGATCCATTCACTGATCCCATTTCATTAAGAATTTTGTCTGACTCGTTTAATGTTTAAATACTCGTAAATCATAGAATCAACTCTGTGAACAGCAATTAAACATAAGAACTATAAATATGATTTTAATTGTTGGCAATAAACCCTGAATAAAACACGGACTAAGTATATATGTACCTAGCTTTATCATTTTTTTATTCAATGAACTTACAAAATTATTATAATTTAATTTAAGTTAAATACATGTTTGTTTATTTACTGCAGTCTAGTGTGCTTATTGACTAATTACGTTTTTTTTCTTTACTCATATTTTCAGGTAAGATGCCCGTCAAGATTCTCAGACAATTAATTAATAAGACGACATGGAGGTAATAAATTAAAAATAAAAGTTAAATTGCATTCTTAGGGAATCATTGTTAATTATATGCGAATTGTGTGGGTAAAAAGTTGGCAGCTAATGTTATTTAAGGAGATTTATATTCGTTTATTGTAGATAATTAAAATTGCTAAGTACGTAGTAAAGCTAAGGTGAAGTGGAAATGTCTAGTCTTCGTATCCGAAGTAGGAAATGTCGTGTATAAACATCAATGTTTTTTTTTGTGTTTGTTGCATAACGTATCCAAAGTGGATATAAAAGATTTTATCTTAAGAACGACCTATGTAGAAACACAGATCAAACATTTTTTAATTAAAATTGCAGTAAATGCTAGGGCATCAGAAAATCTATTCATTTTTAATTCCGGTCATTCCAATTCAACATTAACCCATTAAGAGGATTACATTACAAATATCTGATTGTTTAATCAATGAAAAATAATATGACTAAACAATTTGAACATTTTTTGTTTTAAGAATAAAGTTTAGACCTGGTATGTCCGGACTTTGACAGCTTATTGCTCTGACATTTCAAGTAGTAACGCTGTCTTTCTTTGACGTTTATGTTCAGTCAAAGTCTCATAGTCACCATTGAGCGCTACACCATTCAACAATAAGTCGAAATTGTTAAAATTTATTTATACTTTTCGCGAGCTACGAAATATTTACGGTCGAAATGATATGATATGATGAAGGTTAGGTTAGGTTAGGTCCATGTGGAGCCATTATGATACCCACCCGTTGTGTTACTGTCTAGGTTTCAGCCTGAAGCATTAGAAAATTCAAGCAGGTCAGATGGTGATCTATCTGATAGCTTGTCGATGTGATCGAAGAAGAATTTGCCCAGTGTTATATTTCTCAGCTGACAGAGGTTAGGATGCCTCTTCGTCACCGCATCCCATGCAAATGTCATCATCATTCAGTCATAATTTCTTCACGTGGTATCTTAGAGTTATGTGCCCAGTTAGCACTCATTCTAGCATTGACAATCTTCTTGGTACCTCGTAGGTGGTTCGTGATTTCCACCTGCTATTTGCTTTAATTAGTGATCAATGTTCAATTTTGGTCTGAAGGTGACAGAGTATCATCTGCTTATTCTTTATCTAGGGCTGAACCCTTCCTGGCCAGTTCATCTGCGGCTTTGTTGCCTGATATCCCGCTGTGACCAGGAACCCAGCAGAATCTTACGTTGTGCTGCGTGCCAATAACCTTTAGTTCTTCGCGGCAACACTTTACAAGCTATGATGCCATTTGTGTAACAGCTATTGCTTTTATGGCCGCCTGGCTGTCAATGTTAATTGTGATATCCTTTCGGGATATTGTCATCATTGACACTGATTGAGCGGCCTCAGCTGGGAAAACGCTGCCGTGGAAGGAATTGGCATTTCTGCGATCTCAACTTGGCCAATTTTGCGAAAAGACTTGTGCATGCATCCGTATAAGATCCAATTGACACAAGAACTGAAACCCGGAGATCATCGATTTCGTCATACGTTCGCTAATCGCGCTCTGGAGTAGTTGGAAATGGATCCAAATTTTGGCGAAAAAATCATCTTCCGCGATGAAGCACATTTTTAGTTGAACGACTTCGCGAACAAGCAAAATTGCCGCATTTGGGGATAGAGTATTCCACAGCAGTACCAGGAGTCTCCATTGCATCTTTAGGTGGATTTTGGTCAGGCGGCGTCATTGGGCCATACAACTTCCGAAACGAGAGTGGCCAGACGGTGACTGTCAATGGCGAATGGTATCGGGCCGTGATGACTAACTTTTTGTGGCCTCAATTGGATGACATGGACTTGGGCGACATGTCGTTCTAACAATACAGCTCATCGTGCCATACATCAGGCTTTTCATTGGAGTTGTGGCAAGAACATTTCCCAGAACGCGTTATTTCCAGAAGAGACGATGTAAATACGGCTGTCAAGATCGAAATAAATGTTTTCGCATTTCTATAAGATCTTCTTGAAATTGAAATTGAACTGCTATAAAATCTCCATGTTTCAAGAATACATCTGTAAATAAAGGAATAAAAACAATTTTACATAATGAAATCGGGCAACTCTTTTTGGATCACGTAAAGCTTTTATCCAATTTTACCGTTATATTCATTACAAGTTGCTTAAATATTAAAAGAAAATACTCTAGAATCAAAGACTTGTTGTTTTGATGGATTTAACCGAGTCTTTTGATAAGCAGTTATAGTTCCCTCTTACAGCTTATGCCAGAGTTCCTAGACTTCTGGAGACTTCATATTTAACCCTACATAAGTCAGCATAATTGACAGTATAACGCACTCATAGCTCAAATCACTTGAAACGTGACTGGAAAACAAATGAGTAGTGAACACTTAGCCCTTAGGCACACCAGCGTTCGCTTGAATTTGATTGGATGCATTAATCTATTATGAGTCACGATTAGTATTTAACCCTTTCGGGACGCGCTGGTACAAATATGTACCACCAAAAGTATAAACATCCCTTACAACCAAAATCTTCCTCTGATTTGGTTGAAATCTGTACCAAATCGTCTTCCAACATTTTAGTAACGGTATCTTAATCTATTAGACATCAAAGTTATTAAGCTATACCGTTTATTTTAAAGGTTTTGATTGTATGTAAATCACTAAACTTTTCTGCGTCCCGAAATGGTTAATAAGCCTGAGCTGAATTGACGCAACTATACTATTGTCTTCTCAATATCGAATGAATTAGTTCGGATCAGAGATTTTGAAAAAAGCTTAGAATCTTCCTTTTCATTTCCACACCATCTAAAAAATGAATCCAGGAGCCCAATTCCACAAGCGTGAATTTTTCTGTCTATAGTCGTCGTTCGGGGCAAGAGTGCGCATTTTGGACTTCGGGCTTAAATTCTGACAAATTCACAACAGATAACAAGCGAAAGAGCCTATTATTTGGTAGCTCTATATTTTAGGAAGAAATTAATACAAAAATATTTTATATATTTCTTAATGTTTCATATGCTTTGATCAAAAAACCAAAGTAAGCCCCAAAGTCAGGGTACTACTGGTTTAACATCAAAGCATCTAGAATCGTGTCGTTGGAAGTGACACGAGCATTACAATGGATTGCATAACATATAGCAAAGTGCTTTAAAGAAGTCCTTGGCATTGCTAAAAAACACTTGCCCCAAATTGATATCCATCCGAAAATGAGAGAATAGTCTGACTATTCAAATTACCGTCAATACACTCGTACACCAATCGGTTTGCTGTTTTGATGAAACCCCTTGCCGGGTAAGGCTGATAGGGGTTGTAGGACTGAGCCATCCCAAAACAAAATATCAATATCTTTGCTGGATATTCGTTTTAACTCCAGGAGCTCTGCAGCTTAGGCTTAAGCTAGGTTGAGCGGTGTTGGGAGGCTGAGCCATCCCAAAAAACTAGGCAGCAGAGTGGGCTCATCCGATCCCCTAAGAATCCATCCAAGGATGGAAACTTTAACCGCCAAAATTTCCTCAAAGCATTTTATTACCCTGCAAAGTTTTAGATCGAGTTGTATGTTGCTCTAAGCACGCTTAGAACTTCTGCGTGAAAAACATTGCAGGCATCCGGGAGTCGTAAGCACGCTTTTAGATATTTTGTTTGGTCTGACGCCTTTTTTATCCGGAGTTTTGCAAGAGCTTTATTTTCGGTTATTTATTATTTAACAATCGTGTTGGGAGTGTAATCCTTTGGCCAGCTCAACCGTATGAGAGGAAGTCCCTTCCCTTACGAATGTCCTTTATTAAATTATTTTCTTATTGAAATTTGAGAAAAAATAAATACACAATCCCCTAAGGATTTCCTATTGACAGCATACCTGTATATTTCTACCCCAAACGGGGAAATGAAACTCCAATACAGATTGCACCCTTCTTGGACAATCATGTAGCCCCCCTAGTCTTTTTAACTACAATATACCGCTCATTTCTTATAACCACCCACAGCAGTTCCCAAGAGCGTCTAGACTTTGGAGTGCCCTCCATAGAAAAGCATGTGGATAATTTTGGTATGTTTGCCTTAGTCACAATGATACGAGTAGGAGTACGTTGTGTGTGTGCGGAAAGTGAAGGAATTTTAACTGCAATGACGATTATATGGGGGTTGCATTTAATGCATCATCGTTGTCATCATCTGCGTTCATTCACTGCAGAGATACAAGAGGAGTTCTAGGAAAAGTCTTTGTTTAGTATCTCATTTCTGGGAGAATACATAAGCGTATTCGCTACAATGACAGTGCAGCAAGTATCGCCGTACATATCTGCAAATGTGCAATTTCGCTAAACAACAAGCCCGTACTGAGGTCCTTTGGGGGTTGGGACGAAACCCTTTTTTTATGGTTTGCTTTCTTCCGCTGGAGACGACACGCCCTCAATACCAGACTGGAATTAATTTAGATAAAAGATAAGAATCAACTGATAGCGTCCTGGGGAACGGAATGGGTTTTTTCTCCACACAAAAACATACTCTCGGGTGACTGGAAGGCATTTTAATTTTTTCCTCGACTTTCTGTGGTTGCGGTAGTGGTGGAGGTGTTTTTTCTCTCTGTTTTATCCCTCTTTTTGCTCGTAGAAGGAGCGTGCACACGCAACTAATGAATGGCTGGTGAAAAAGTGTCCTTATTCGAGCAATAATAACAGTGGATTGGGTATGGAATAACCAGAAGTTCGGAACCGCTAGGATTTAAATTCAATCTTCGTGTTCGTGGACAATTATGTTGAGGTTTCCACTCGTATATGTTTTTTGTGTTTAGGGTGTAGTAAATTATGTAGCTCCTGACCAAGGGGTGTCGGTGTCGGTCAAATCGTGTGTTGGACGTGAGCTCGTAAAACACTTTAAAACTTGTAATGCTATAATTTTTTTCATTATAAACGGAACGGTGTTTGCAGGTGACAGGGTGGTGGAATTGCATTTAAATAGAAGGGAATTTTGCGGTCGAACATACATATACACTTTAAATTCGGTGGGACTAAGATTTAAGAGTTCCAAATTATCTAGTTCGGACGCCACCGCTAAAGCAAAGTTTCAAACCACTGATGTTTCTAATAATTTACACACGCTTAAGAGGATATGAATACCCATATAATGTTTACACCAGAGATCTGCAGCGATATACCGCAGTTATTCGTACACCGCATATACATACATACATATATCTGTTGTTTCTACGACTCTAACGCATTGATACTCTCACAAAATATTCATCCCCATCGCATTGACTGCAAACACGTATGATATTGCATTTATGTAGCCATACTGATTCCAGCCCTATGCGATGTTTGAGTATTTTTTCTTAGATCACAGCGATGAGTGCGAAAAAAGCGGTGCAAGTATAAACCGCCACCGCAGATTCTACGATAGTTCTGGTATGTATTAATAGTAAACCCGAGTGTGACGTTCGAACCGCATATTCCCTTAAGCGGTGGTAGTGACACGACACCGCTCATGAAATACAAAAATGCGCCACTACGCAGCAGATATGTACACGTGATCATATTTTTGTGACTTTAAATTCAATCGCAGCAACAACGATACATGTGTGTACAGTGAAGTCCGATTTCCTGCCGCCGCGCCGTTGCCGGAAGAAAAGGACAAAGGGGAAGCAAGAATGAAAAGAACAATGCGGTGTTATGCGGTGTTTTTGTATTTCATAAGCGGTGTCACTATCAGAGTTGAGCTCTAAATAGAGCCTGAGTGGGATCACCACGTATTCCCGAACGACTAAAATCTCGAACGAAAGAAATCTGGACAATTTATTTGATAAATCTCGAAAACGAAAATCTCGAATGGACAAAATCTAGAAAGTAAAAATATGCATCTCAAAAGACTGTATCTCGAAAAAAAATCTCGAAAAAAATTTGCTTTCGAGATTTTTAAAATCTCTTCATTTTACTGCAAAAGTAATTAAAACGGTTGCAAAATGTAAATTCTGTAACCTTTTTTTGAAAATAATAAGTATTTAACAAACTTTTTGCAGCAAATAATTGTTTTTTTTTTTCAAATTTACTGAATAATTCTGCACAGGCACTGCCCCTCAAAACTTTTAGCATCAACTTTATTTTGTGTTCTTGGTAAGCTTAGTTGTGCTTGTTCAGTACATGACCCAAAGGAAAGCAAATTTATTAGTTTATATAATTTTTTTGTAAAACCATGTCCACGTCGATCAGATTTAAGAAAAACTGTTTGTATTGAGTAAACTCATTCGCGTGCATGAACAGTGAATCAAACACATTTCTATACAAATAAATCTAGAATTGATATTAATATTTAAGACAACGGCAATTATAATTATTCGCGCGGATTGTTACCATTGTCTTTTTTTGTCGAGATTCTTTTTTTCGAGACTTTATTTTCGAGATATCGTGGTAAACCCAGCCTGAGTGAATCGAGCGCACTCTCAACTAAGTGTGCTCAGAGCGCGTCTGAGCACTGAGCGCTCTGATTAATTTTGATTTAATTTTGAAAAACACTTCAGCACTAAGCTGTCATATGATTTTTCAATCGTTTGTATCCTTAAATTGTTATTCATCCATTTATAACCTTAAATTAAGTTTATGCATAATCAAACTAATCCTTATATATAGAAATGAGCTGTTCGTTTGATGCCTCAGAACTCATAAACTAACCATCCAATTAAGCCGAAACTTACACAATCACCCCTATTATTAAATTCGCCGGATCGGAGATTCCCTTCACTCATTCGGTTCACATTCACTTACAGTTGTGATTATTAAATCCTTCGGATACACTACTTTATCTACTTCGCTTTTTATGTTTCGAAATAAATTATTTTCTGATTTGACATTTGAAAAGCCAATTATAAGTTTGAAAAATAATTCAAGAAATAAAGAATAATACAGCTATATCATTAATTTTTGCCAGTTTCGAACTTAATAGGACTATTTTCAGATCCAAAAACTTATTCAACTTATTAATTTATCAGCTTTTACCAGCATTTATGCATACAACAACCAAATCCGCACTAAAATAGTTGCGGATGTCAAATGTATGGTGAGACTCGATCCGCTCGTTTTTAATAATCAAGTAAATCTCATTCACATAACCGACAAGTGGACGATTCCCTTCGACCTGAAATAATAATACGAATTTCCAAATTTTGGTGAAGCTTTCCCCCCCGCCGGATCTAATAATAGGGGTGTATATACTTTTTCTCATGTTTGAAGTGTCCGTACATCAAAAAAATGTCCAGTTTTCCGTTTACGTGCACTTCTCGCTTGATAACAAATATATTGTGTATATTGTGTGTATATAGTGTTACTGTTTGAGCGATCAATTTCTTCAGCCATACCACCATCCCCTACTGCCAGTGTTAGGCCTTCGCAGTAGGTTTTGACATTGACTTCTGTTTCGGGGACATCTGCATTTAAACCTTTAAAATTCAGCGTGAAAGCGATGACGACTATCACTACGCCATAGGCCCTTATGTTATGCACCGCTACCAAAAGATATCTTTGATGCTGACCCATATTTCTTTAGCACAGGGTGGAGCGGAGACTCCTTATAAAAGTCAGCACTTTTTTTTGTGTTCAATGATCAATATGTATATCTTTCGTGATCAAAAGTACTCTTTTCATATGAGGGCAATCTAAGAGTATGTGTTCAGATATCTCCTGCTGCTTTCCGCTGAATCGTTGGGAGTGGTGGTCTTACAGTGCCCAGTACTCCGTCAAAAAAAAGAACAGTTAAAACTCTTGGTCTTGTTTTTTCTGAGCTCTAGTAGTCTGTTTGCCTAATTCGCTTTCTAATTTACAGAAATTAAAAGATCACTGGAACAAGTATGTATAATGAAGTTTAGGGAGGCTACATTGAATAATAGCAGTACTTCAAATCATAAATTCCAGTTTTTCCTTTCGAACGACAAAAATTATTGAACAACCATGGTAGGTAAATGTTTACAAGTAACATTTATTTTTTTTCCTTGGGTAGGTGAAAATCTTCCATAGACACTATGAGAATAGCAAGCGCGTGCTTATAGTAGTGTCAGATTCTTACTGACCAAAAACACCACACATCGATACAAATTTGTTAGATACTGCAACTAAGTTATACTTATCAAGCAATTTTTCCATCAAGAAATATAAACGTTTGGCAGGTTACTTTCCAATGAAAGATCCTGCATGTTCCGCAATTTAGATGCGGTTAATCCTTATCTCGCCAAGTCAAAAGGTTTTGTCCTTTGTAGTCGGCACAATAAATAGCTCTCATCCAAAATAAGCAGGATTGTATTGTTAACATGTCCGATTAGTCGGTTTCAATGCTTTCGCGCGATGCTTCTAGTTTCAGCTTCAATTGTCGGAATTCCGAGATTCCTGTGGATATCGTCGTTTCTAGCATACCACGGTGCTTGGACAATTTCTCTAAGCACTTTATTTTGAAAGGTCTGTAAAATATTGGCAATTGTTTTCTTGGTACAACCCCAAAGTTGTTTACCGTAGGTCCACATTTGTTTCTTTAAAAACATCTTCATACACATGTTCGTATCTCTTATATTCTCATTATAATTTTCTATGAAAATCAGCCTATGAATATCCGCATCCATTTGATTAGAAAAACATAATGTAGTCCTTTTCCATGTAGGAGGAGGTTAATGCTTTAGGAAAAAAACAAAAACAATTTACTAATCTGTGCTGCTCTCATTTGTAATATTTTCAAGCACAACATGAACCTTCCGAGAATCACAACGATTTACAGTAAAAATTTATTATTGGTTATAAAAGAACATTTTCTCATGAAAATTGTAAATACATTATAGACATGACCTTTGGCCATAAGCCCTCAAAGTGCCATCAAGAAAAGGTCAGGTTGGTATCTTTATCTTCCCATTTCATCGAAAAAAAAAAATTAAAAAAAAATATATACAACAAATATTTAAGTAAAATTGGCTTTGATAAAAATTTATTAACTTTCCTCGATGTGGGATGTAGGACATTTTTGTTTTCATTTTTATTTTTATTTTTATTTATTTTTTATTTTTTAAGTAAAGCCAACGATGTTTTGATGACGTTCCTACTTTTGGCTTCATGGAAATTTCAATCTATCCCTGAAAAATTTTGGAAAATTCAAATGAGAATTATTTATAGATGAAGCCTCCTCCTGTGTTGGACATACGCCCTTCTACTTCTAGTAACTGAGCGAAATGCTCGTGATGTATGATGGTGCGGATGAATTCAACCCTAAGGGGGAATTGTTTACTTCTTTTGTGTTGTTTTGGTTGTGGGAAGCAATTCGTGTGAGATTGATTGATGGAGCATCATTTTAAGAAAACACACTCATTCATAAGTAAGTACTGCCTCCGCAGATGTGCCAGGCGACACAAAAGGAATACTTATTGCAATGGCAGGTAAATAGTAAGCTAAGCTATTTGCAGTAGGAGATTTGACGGATTTCAGGGATGAACATCGGTTGTTAAGGGTTTCGGTTGTTTACATTCAGAATAAGATGGAAATGGAGTTCTTGGAATTGGTGGTTAATTTTCTTTAAATCGCTTGCCTTGGACTTCTAAATATAGCCTCAGGCACATCCTGAGAATAAGAGCTAATTCGGAATATATTATTTGTGTTTGTTATTTTTATTTTGCCTATTTTGGCAACGTTCACAAAATAAATTAAAGAAACGGTGAAAGGATCTCCTGTCTTCTTCCCAAAGTGGGTTTTGAGTAAGGCCTTCGCAACTGCCAAAGGGGGAGTTTTCTATCATGTGAACTTTCTTTGAATATCTGGTCTTATTAGTGGAGATAATTCATTCCATTTACAAAGCTGTCCAAGTTCACGCAGACCAAAGCTTAATCTAACCAGAGAACAAAAAGAGGTGATGAGCTATTGAATAGCTACACACAAGGTTTTTGACAGAATGATGTCCCATTAAGATCTTCAAGTAAGCAGGTTGGATCTGGTATTGCCTTGATCATACTTAAGTGACATAGACGCAGTTCTTCATAATAACGACACTGAGACTACAGAGTAGTAGTTCGGCTTAGATTTGTTGAAGGGTTTAGATTAATCCTTTTCATCAACAAAGTATGGGAGGATGAAATCATGCTCGAAGACTAGAAAATCAGATCCATGTGCCTCAGATACACAAATCCTTTGTCATCCAGGAAATACAGAGCATATCTCTGCTAAATGTCACGAATAAGATCCTATCCAACGTAATATGTGAACGTCTCCAGCCTTTCTGCAATACACTCATTGGCACGTAGCAGCGTTACCTCCAGCCCGGTAGATCAACGATAGGCTGAATTTTCACAATAGGACATGGGACAAATCCACTTTCGCACTCGTACAGTTGCAAGACTACTTAAAGATCTTAACATTCACAAATCCGCCGGTCCAGACGGTATATCTCTCATTGTTCTGAACCGGTGTTCTTCCACGCTGGCAAAACCATTGCGAAAGCTTTTCTATCTTTCCTACTCCTATGGGCTCTTTCCGAGTAGATGGAAAACAGCATTTGTCCAGCTCGTCCCTAAAACAGGCGAATCTTCTTCTCTCTTCAGTTACCGACCCATAGCACTTACGTCCACCACCATCTTTTCAACGACTTCAAAGCCGCATATGAATCACACTCATCGTATTGAACTCTTCAGGGCCAAAACTGATTCAACTGTACTGCCTAACCATCGTAAGGCATGTCATCTACTATCTTAAACTAATTCGTCCAGCTTCTGGGATATGCAGAACAGATCGACATCATCGGTCGTCCACAGTGTGCTGTATCAACATGTAGATAAAGTCCGAAAAGCGAAAACACATCGGGGAAACTGGCTCAGCTTAATCGAACGAATAGACAATAATTCTCCAGCTTTCCCGTCTCCAGGTTCGAGACTACAAGGAAGACCGAACCTCCGTTTCAAGGATTAAGCTATTGCGGATGCCAAAGCGTTTGTTCTAGAATCTAGACAACGGGAAGCAGTGTGCCCAGCCACCAAAGAGAAGGGAAGGCTGCCGTGTATCAGACATGGATTCTATGAATCAATGAATGCTAAACTAACTCATCTGCTTTGACTCTGACTTCTCTCGTGGTCAAGATTTCAATTACACGTGTTTTATGCAGGTACATAAATCGTAGAAAACTTACTGTCGTAGATGCAGAATAAAATGGGTCCTAAAATTGATCCTTGAGGAACACCTAGCGTGATCAACTTAGAAGCAGAGTGTTTGCCACCCACCGCGACTATCTCTGGTCTATCACTCAAGAAGTTACCGATAAGTTTGGTGGCTCTGTCCCTAAAACAAAAACATTTCCTCAGTTCCCAGCACAAATTCGCATGATCCACCTTATCGACAGCCTTCGAAAAATCGAGAAGGCAAAGCAAACTAAAAAATCCCTTATCGAATTCCTATCTCATGTCGTCAAAAATATTAACCATGGCAATTAAGCAACTATGGCCTGCTTTAAGGCCTTACTGCTTTAGAATTGGTCCCGCTAATACTTTCTCGAAGACCTTCGATAGACAAGGCAGGCCTGTAATCATTGGCAGTAGAGGCATGTATTTTCTTAGCAACTGGTATCACTTTTGCATTTTTCTAGGCTGGTACGAGTGTAATAGAAAAGTCGACGTCATTGTACGGTGGTTAGTGATGTGTGTTCAATGGCTTTTTATTCCAGGCTTAAATTGCACGCCATTGAGATCTGCGCCTTGATTAACCTACGAAAAGGCATCAAGGGAGCTAACATAAATGTCTTTTCAGATAGCCAAGCCGCACTCAAAGCTTTGAGCTCCTATTCTGTGGACTCAAGACTGGTAAAGTGCTGCTTTAATGCTCTCTGTGGGTGCCTGGTCGCAGAGGCATTGAAGGAAAAGAGATTGCGGATGAGCTGGCCCGTTCAGGCTCTACTGCTAAATTCTCAGGTCCAGAACCCTTTTGTGGCATAAACTGGGCAACAATCTCAGCCTTAGTTAAAAATTGGGAACACAATCTCCGACTCTCTCATTGGAGAAATGTCCCGGGGCTTAGGCAAGCCAAACTGTTGATTAAGCCTTATACCCATCACAGGGAACTTCTAAACCACAATAAGAAGGATATTAGGTATCTAACAAATTTCCTTTCCGGTCATTGTCAATTACGATACAACTTGAACAAGTTAGGCCTGTCTAGCGAGACCGATTGTCGACTCTGTTTGGAAGAGGTCGAAACAGCCGAATACGTCCTTTGTGATTGCCTGGCACTTTTCGTGGTCAGACGACGTACTCTACATAAAGAACTGCTTAGACTTTATAAATTAAAAAATGCGTCAACCAAGGACTTACTCGCCTTTATTAGACAAGTGATTTGCCTTTTGGGCTAATTAGTATCCTATGATACAATAGATCTTTTAGGTCGCAGTATCAGCCTTGGGGCAGGAACCAGTTAATAAAATTCCAGGCAGAATCATTCTTAGAAAACTAAATGATAAACCATAATTTCCAATAGCGCATTTGATGTGATTGCTTCGATAGTATCAAGAGCTTCCCTCTCCGTTACAATAGCAAATTCGGCAAACAAATCCTCAGCTGTTGTAGGGATCACATTATAGTCGAATGTGCCAGTTTCAAAATCATTCACCAGGAAACAATAATTGTTAAGTTTGTCTCACTCAAAATCACAACTACTACCGCTATAGACCAAATTGGAGCAGGATTTTTCATAATAATAAGGTACCTAATGATGTGCTTCTCGAGGAGAAGTAGTAGCATTTAGATCCTCGAATTGCAGTCGTCGCGACGCGTCGCTCCTTTACGAGCAGCTCTATAATTATTCCAGTAAATAGAAGACCAATACGGCTTCCATTATTGACTTCATTTGTCGCTTGTAACGAAAGCACTTAAGAACCTTTTCCTTCTCTGCTTAACTTGCTTCGTTTACACGATTGTGTTTTCAAAATGATTTTATTCCCTAAACGCCCCCAAGAAAAGTGCTTAAAAGACGCTGTGTCAATAAACCCAATGCAGCCTACAATATTCAAAAGTTACGAAAATGTAATAATCAATTTATTTACTAGAAAAACTTTGAATACATTCCACAAATTTGCAATCACGTTCCACACACTACCAAACACCGATTATGCGCGTATTAGAAACTCCAAAAACAATTTTATTGCTTCAAGGAACTCACGAATAACAATCGAAATGTCAAAAATTGCAAATATACTAGTATGAGGGTTGGGTATGAAGTTTGAGTATGCAAACCCAATAGCATCCCTTACATGGTCACAAATAATGTCATTTCATTACATCCAAATATTGACACTTTTAATACTGATCGTGTAAGGTTGATTGTAATGTAATTTCTTGGAAAGATAGGCGGTGATGACGAAAATCCGGATTTCTGATTGCAAAGCATCATTACTGCCAAATTGTCATTAGTATTAAACGTGTAAAGTGTTTCCGTCATAGCTTCATCATTATTCATTTGACTTAGTGCAGCCAGTGCAGTAACACCTATTTTAAGAATGGGACGTGATAATCCGGAATCACTGCAAGGTGTTTGTGTTGAAGAAAGTGGTAACTTAATTAACGCTTTCGAAGTTCATTCAAAATTGTGGAACCCCACAGACACAATTTATATTAACAAAGTTAAAACATTTTATAAGCTTTAACATGGTTCATAGCTTATTGTAGTCGGAGACGTTCTTCTTCTTTTTGTCTTCTTTAGGTGGCGTTACAGTTTGGAGTAAACCAGAACCTGCTTCTCGCAACCATTTGTCTGTTCGTGTCATAAGATATGTTTGCACAAATGTACACATGTCAGAGCCGCTAATCGAACATACCACCAATTTCATTACAGGCTCGTTTAGTTTTTTCTTTGCAGCTTTCAAGTCGGATATTTGACATTCAATTAGCATTAATGCAAAGGGAAAGGCACCTGCAACCCCACATACTAAATTTAAATTAGTGAATGTGCTGTAACTAAAACAACGCCGCAAATTGTTACCAAATATAAATATGGCAACACTGTAAATTATATAATGTAAGGAATACACAAGTTGGTCGATCACTGAAGGTGTTTGGGAGCGGTTACATATCGACTATGCAGGACCTTTCCAAGGTTTTTTGTAGCTGATCTTAGTGGACTCAAAGTCTAAATGCCCGTTTGTAGTCCGAATGTGCTCAACAACTTCAAAGGCGACCATCAACGCTTTGCGATCCATATTTTCGCTAGAGGGACTACCAAAGACGTTGGTGTCAGACAATGGCACCCAGTTTTCATCGGAAGAGTTTAAGAGGTTCTGCGATCGAAACTCCATTCGTCACATCCGATACGCTCCATTCAATTCTGAATAAAATGGGGCGCAGAAAGGATGGTGGGAACGTTTAAAACTGCACTTATTAAAATTTTGCAAGATACACCAGAATGCGATGACGCATTATCTATTTTTTTTGTCAACATATCACTTTTCTCCGGATGATAGCGGAATCTCTCCCACGGATAATTTACATGGACCTCGTCCACTATGATTCCTGAAACTCCAAAGCAGGAGTTACTTATGGCATCAAAGTTCTGTCCAGAGCAACCAGTCTTCATAAGGCAGAACCTTCAAAAGAGTTAGTGGTTGGAAGGCATTATAAAGCAACCGCTGGGAAGAAGGATGTACTTGGTAGAGACAAGAAAATGTACCTGGCGTCGACATCAGAACCAAATACGAAGTCGAACACCGAATCTAGCTAAACAATCACTTATCAGCAAAGATGCTGAGGTGATACCACAGGCAAGTAGTTTGAGTTCAGTTTCTAATCGCTTTTCGAATTCTAGTGCTAGACCGATTAGCAATCCATCACCTGGTTTAGAAGATTCTGACGTATTCTTGAACCCAGTGGATAGCCCACCAAACATTGACCTGACTTCACCTGCCATGGCTGTTTCCTTGCTACCATCACCGTTTAGAACACCATTAAACCATAGCCTGCCTAGAAGCGCAACAAGTCGAACGCCATCATCACGACAGCCACCATTGGAGCTCATAATTCCTGAAACATCGCCGAGTTCTTCAACACCGAGACGTTCTGAGAGGTTGCGTAATAAGCGGCTAAGATTTGCTTAGAGCTTGATGTGAGGGTAATTGTTGTAACTACGACAACGCCGCGAACGTACTGAATTTGGGCAGAGCACAAATAAAACTGATAGCCTATATACAGGACACATCAACTTTTGAACAAACATGCAAACCGACTGGTACTGGTTCAGCACAGCACCTGCCCGGGTTGCGAAGAAGGGGACGAAAGTATTAAACACTTCCCCTGCGATTATCCAGCTTTATGCTCAATAAGGCACAAACACCTGGGAAGACACATCCTACCTGGCCTGACGTTGCTCAGACCTATCGATCTTGAAACCACATTTGTCCTTCTTACCTTTCCATTCTACTACACAATTCACTCACACAACCCACAGTTTTTAGAGCGAAACACGACGGGCCCGACTCGATGAGAAAACTCCTCCTCTCCTCACCCTCACAAACCAACCAACTAACCAACCAATGCAAAGGGAACTCGAAAATCGGCTTTCAACTGCCAAAAGATGACATTGGACATTTTAAGCTGCACGGTGCAAAGAACCCAATGAGCGATGGGGGAAAAAATTCCCCAAAAATTCTGCAACCATATTCCATACGATAAAATAAATCGTTCGACCATTTCCCAAATCAATTTGCGTTTAGTTGTATTCATTATTTCCTATTGTTATGGTTATTGCCACCCATTACCGGAACCCCTCATTATTTCTTTTATTTATGGCGAAAGTATATTTTACTATTATCTCGAATGTGAGACACCAAACATCCCCTTAGAAAAAGCGGGCGAAAAACTTATACGATTTTGATGGCAGCAGCAGCTAAACTAAAGCCCACAAAAGTACTTCCGTCATTATAGCAAAAAAAAAAAAAAAAAAGAGAAGATAAATTTTCTTAATTTATTTATTTCTTTCTCGCTCTCTCTGTCTTTCTCTTTCTGTGAAAAAGTTGGAATGATGAAGGTCTGCGCCTCCATTTTGTGACTGGGACAATGGAGTAAAAACCTAAATAACATTAAAATCTCATTAGACCCGGCCAGCAATAAAGGCTTGGAGCTATATCCTTTTTGTTTTTTGTACATGTCCCAAGGAGCACACATTTTGGAAGCCTGCAAAAAAGAAGAAAAAGTCTCTCAAAATCAGACATACACATACACACCCGTAGCAAGTAGCAACCCTGACTGGGGAGTCATCACCAGAAGGACAGAATCTTAATTTACACACGACAACACATCCGGGTGCCATGTTATTGCAGCACTTGAGACAGAGGGGGGTGTCATCACCGTTGAGTTGGGTGTTTGTGTTGTTATATACGAGCACGTTGTTAGGAGTGTAAATAAATAATAAATTTGTGCATTGGAATTAACACAAAGCTGCTTCGCTGTCAGTTTGAACTAAACCCATTGCAGTTGGCCTGAGTGGGTGGTATGGGTGGGGATGGGGGATGTGGGTCAGTGCCTTGTCTCGAGGCTGAGGCCATAAAAATCTACTACAACTCGTGTTGCAAATTATCACTTCTGTTTATGTCTTCCCTCTTCTTTGCACCCTTTCTGCATATCTTGAGTGAGGTCTGAAGCGCGGCGGGTAATTCGAATGCATCTTGTTGTTGTTGTTTGCACTGGCGGCGGGTGAATCGCATGAATCTTATGGATTTGCATTTGTGCTTGTGAGATTTTACTAGCTTAACCTTTGGTGCGATGCAGTCGCACTGTATGTCGTTGAGAGAAATTGTTTTATGTCATTTAAGATATGAAAAGTTCGCTTCATTTGGATAAATTTGAGATTACTCCTTCGGGTAAGTGGCAAGATACTTTACGTTGTGACATTTACAAAGTCTGAAAGAGATAAAGATATTAATGTAAAAAAAGGAAAGTAGCAAAAGTTATCTTTGTACATAGATACATTTATGTCATGAACCGCTAGAGTACCGAATGTGTTCCCACAAACAAGTGTTCACTGGTGCCATTTGACAGTTGTAGTAGGAGCTTGTGGTCTGAATCTTGGGAATTTGTTGTTGAAACTTCTAGAATTCATCTTCAGAGATCTCACATCTTTATTTATTAAAATGTACAATACCTATATGTTATATTTATGACTACTCATCGAGTTCTGTGCCATATAGTTTTGGCTGTTCCATGTACTTTCTAATAAAGGGCCCTTTATTAAGGTGGGTATCCATTTGAGAGTAAAAACGCTACGAGCAGCTCTCGAGAGCAAGCTCGTAAATGGATACAGTCTTGAGAGTAGCTCGCGGATAGCTGACTTTTTATGAAATAGTTGTCAAGCAAAAAGTTCTGAATTGTTGATGATCTTCAATTTGAAACCTTTAATAAGAGTAGACATCGCAGCGAATTGGCGACAACGATCTACCCATAGCTTAATTCAGCTTGTTTTTTTACTTCTTTAAAAACGGTGCCAATAATTAAAACAGCTGCAACCGATCGCTTGCAAGAAAACATGTCGCTTTCATTAGGTACTTCCAACTGATAACTTACTAATCATTTGATAAATATATCAAGTGGACACGGTAATGAGAGCACTCTCAGAAAATAAACTCTCAGAACTCTGCCAGATAAGTCGCGACATTGAAATCTCGAAAATAGTACTCTCAAATGGACAGCCACACGAGAGTAACTCTCGAGAGTTTAGTAGCGAAAGCACTCTCAAATGGACAGGCACCTTTAACCCTTTCAGTATTTTGATACCATATGGTAACATGGTTTCTTGTAACTCCCAAATCCCAATCTTTCTCTATGAGAATATTTTTTTGTTTCAAATGTCTTCCTAACTTCGTGCTGTATATGTTCAAGCATTTGATGCTAACAAAATTCGATCCTATAAGCTCTCAGAGCGCATTGAGCACTCGTGCAGGAAAATCCTCCAAACTAATATCGATTTTTTTACAGTAGACAATTTTTATTATTTATTTTTTATTTAGATAATCGTCGAATTAAATAACATTTCTGATGTCATTTTGTAGATATTTAATGGGCGCATAGTTTTAAAATTAAAATAATCGTATAAGTCAATTCTAGTAAATTTGACATCATTATTGTGTTTTTAAGACATCATTTCCAAAAACCACTTTAGAGCTAAAATTTAACAAAAATTGTTCTTCATTCTTGTTAGTATAAGCCTCTGTGATAATAAAAAGAAAAAAAATAATGTTGAACCCTTAAAACAAAAAAGTTTCACTGAAAGGGTTAAGACTGATAGGATTTCAATAAAACCATAACTCGCGCGGTGTGAACTAAAAATTGTGCAACGAAAAAAACGACATTAAAAGGAGATGCACCATTTAGAATGCAACGTATTAACATGTGTTAGAATAAGATAAACGACGTTTCCATAGATTTATTCCTATGCTCGGTCTTCTCTTTGTGTGGTGCTTCGTAGTTTATCCACTCCGTTCACTTCTACCGCATGACACTTTTTTTTCTTAACAAGGAGGTATAAAATATTACGGTATCGACCGACAGTAGGCATTGCAATCGAAAATAGACTTTTCCCATCGTAAATTAAAAAAAAAAATTGAGGAAAAAACTGAAGTTCAGACGAAACTTAAGTAGAGAGTAGAGACACAGTTTCTGGAGTAAGACGACGAATAAGAAATTAGCCCGGTAGCTTGAACTATAAAACTTTGGGTGGATTTGCATTAACAGTTAACTACAGCTCTTTCGTTAAGGGGTTACATGGGTTTCACGGCTTCAAAAAATCAAATTTATTAGAGATAGAGCCTTGGGAAGTTTTATTGTCACTCAAAACTTAAAACACGTTTTTCTCGAAACTGTATTTTCAAAGTCGGTTGTCAAGATTTATCGAAAACTACTGAACCGATGTTGATGAAATCTTACACACGTCTTCAAGATATTATTGAAAAGGACATGGACGAAGAATTTTTTTTTTTTAATGCAACTATTCTTTAAAAATAAAATGTAGAGCAAATTTTACCGAAATTTTTAATTTTTTGTAAAAAGGTCTGCCAAAAATCCAATTTTCGCTTTTTTTCCCTTAGTCCAAATTCTAGTTTAATGTATTAACTAAAGACGTATTTATTTTTTTGACTTCAGTTGATCCTGTCATGAGTTCTGCTGTCAACGCGCATGCACCTTTTTCCGAGGGGTCACCGGAAATAACGTCGCAATTGCAGAGTTTTAAATATTTTTCCACAAACATTTCAGAAATTTTTTGTCCAATGTGTATATAAAAAAAATTGCTAAAAATAAGCCGAGGAAACCCATGTAACCCCTTAACGGAAATAGAAGAGAGATGGCGAACATAATATGGTTCTTCTAAGGAAGTTAGCAGGTCATATGCCTAGGAATTGCTCAATATACATATACAAGCTTTATTTATGATGCAGGTCATTCTAGATACATTGGTCTCTTGGCTCTTTGGTGTATTGTGCAACAAGAATATCAGAACACGATATACAAGCGTGTGTAGTGCAGTTCTATGCAGGAAGGCTTACATCAATATGTGGCTTCATACTTATATATTTCCGAATCAAGATTTGTTCATTAGCAATAAAATTCCAAGAAAATTGAAGATCATTCCTTTTCTATTTACAGATATCTAATACAATATCAAATGAAATTCTCTAAACAGAGTCTCAGCCACTACCATCTCGTTACATTCACTCTGTGCTCCGTAGATTTTGATGATGTACTCCAGTGGTCATCTGCGTTCAACTGGACGAACATTCTTTACTTTATGACTTTTATTGTAAATAAAAAAAAACAACAAGACTGAATAAGATTCAAAAGGCCATAAAAGCAAAATGGGTACTTTTGTAAATATTGCCCATGAATATGGTTTGTGCCAAAAGTACTCCTGAACCACAGTAAGTTTGATTTGGCTCTACTAAACCCTACTTTTATGAGCTAATTATATGAGTACGTCAAGAAGCTGTCATTTATTTTGTTGTTCTTTTTATTTAATTACAACATAAAACGTATTATTTGAACTGATTTACTCGTTCACACCCAAACGACATTTTCTCACTGTGACTCTGTTCACTTAACACTTTGGATGGATGAATGGTATTGTATTGTGGGTTTAATTTGATCACCAACCCTCAATTATCATTTAGTTAATTATATGTACACTTATGTACGAGTATATGTATGTGTGGATGAAGGAGCAATAAAGTAGAATAATAATGTTCGAGAACTACTGGAGGCGTATACGTAACATTTTTTTCGTTATTAGGAAGTACTTTTACGTTTTATGTTTCTACTGGAACATTAAAAGGGTTTTATCGCTCGAATTAGTCTCAAATTTTACAACTATTATACATATATGTATATATATATTTTAAAGTGAAGAAATATTATTTAAATATTATGGAAGTGGAACTCAAACTTAATTTATGAATAAAGTTGTCTTTGCTGCTTTTTCGGCTGCGTACTGTAGGTGTTGGTTGAAAGAGAGCCGTGTATCTACGACTATGCCAAGGTACTTAAATTCTGACTTTGAAGCCACAACGTGGTCGCCGACGGTAACGTTTATAGTCTCTATTCCTTGTCTGCTATTTATAAGTACTACTTCTGCCTTTTCTTCCGCAAGCTTTAGGTCCATGCTTGTTAGTCAGTCTTGGACGGACCTAATAGCTTCATTGCAGACGTGATGCACTTTTTCTAAAAGTGGACCTGCCTGTGCCATATCCAGAAGCATAGGGCCAAGTAACAACAGGTCAAAAATAAACGAGTTGTTACAAAGTATCCGTGTAGACATCGCTAGAGTAGTGGCAGTTAGAACCGGACGCTGATCAATAGGAAAATATGCTGCTAAACTAGCGATCCCTCAGAACAATTTCTGCCGAAGCTGCAATGAATGAAACTGATCCTCTTATTTAACTCTACAGGGTAGATATAAACATCTCAAACTACTTCTGAATAAACGGGTCACCCGAGGTTGTGGTATCAAAACAGCGCCCATTTGTGCTGATTGGGTTTTTTTTCCATCGAAACCACCACTTCTACCTACCTACCTGTTATTATTATTATTATTTTTATTGAAGGGTGAGATGCGCCGTGACCTTAAGATCTATTGTGCCTCTTACAAGTCCTTGATGAAGGATTATCCCTCTCGTCATTATTCCTACAGGAATTGGTTAAAGAGAGCTTCGCTTCCACCTAGCTCAGGTGAGAATTCCATAGGTCACATCCAGCGTTGCCATAAGTGCAGATTTGTCTGCATTTTGCAGATTTTCAACCAAGCTGCAGACTTTTAAAATCCAAAAATCTGCACGGCAACTTTTGTCTGCATACGCACTAATATGTATATTTTGTTCAGTTTAAAAAAAATATTTCAAACACTCTTCTTTCTTCATTTCTTCGCTGTATGCTGTTATTTTCATATTCAGCCCTACTTTTACGTTGAAATGTTCAAATAGACTGAACGCAGTAACCTTTCAAAATAAGAGTTTTTGATGTCGAATCCTCAAACTCCAAGAAATTTTATGTATGTGTGATTTTTTTATTGAATTCATATGTAGGTATATTTTTTTTTGTTTTGATTGTTATATAAATAAAAAAATATTTATGAAGTCATATTATTTCCAAAGAAATCTGCGTTGCAGATTTTTTTTTTCCTGTTTGCAGATTTGTAGAAATATTTTTATGGCAACACTGTCACATCACCTAATCCAGACGACTTTCCCTGAGAAATCGCAGTAGGAGATTGGGTGCAATGAGTGGTAGATACTCTACTGTAATTTGGTTTTCACTCAAATACTTGAGTCTTTTCTGAGTTGATGGCCCACATTCCACCAGTATGTGCTCTGGAGTTTCACTGGACTCATGGCAAAATTTGCATGAGTCTTCATCTGATGGACCTACCTTCCTGAGATGTCCTTTAAGCTTACAATGCCCCGTAAGGAATGCAGTCAGTGTGCGAAGTTTGTTTTTGTCAAGGCTGATGCAAGCTTTGAATCTCTTCAAGATGTAACTACCCGAAAGTTTGTTCGCTGGTCTAAGACCCTGATTTTTTGTCCAGGACTTAATCCTGTTTGTCTTCTCCAATGATCGGAGCTCATCCTTTATGGCGAGTGCCCCTATGCCACCGAAGCGCTCGGGACACACGAAGTGTGTGGCGGCTCTTCATAGTATCTTCATTTCCTTCTATCCCCAGGTGTCCTGGTCTGGTACCCAGTTTCGTTTGCCCAGTCTATTTAGTTTATTTGGGCACTCCCAGGCGATTCCAGATTTGATGATCTGAGCCCCGATCGCTTTGATAGCTGCTTGGCTGTCTAACATTATTGCTATGTCGTGTCTACTGTAGCGTTTATCAAAATTGAATTGGGCATCTATCGATAGCACAAAATTCAGCCCAAAAAATTCTGGTGTAGCTGCCCATATCGACAATATTAGCTCAGAAAACAAGAAAAATAAAGAATTATTTTATAAAACTAAATTTAATTGCCTGGCCGGCTTTGCTGTAAGTACATCAATTACTTCGTCAGAATTTATTTCTATCTGCCGATGAATTGACAGTAAAGCTAAACCAGTAAGTAGATCTTCACCGGTACTACTTTACTTACTTACTTACTTTTACTTAACGAGCTCCCGACCCGTGAAGAGTCTCTGCCTGAAGCACGGCAGCCTTCCACTCTCATCGATCTCGGGCACACTGCTTCCAGCTGTCTAGACCAAGCGCACTGGCATCCGAGGAAGCTTAGTCCTTAAACCGGAGGTTCAGTCTTCCTTGTCGTCTCGAACCTGGGGGCGGTGATTCGAAGATCCTCTTTGCTGGAGCATTGTTGTCCATTTGGCCGAGCCAGTGTAGTCGACGTGTTTTGGCTTTTTGGACTACATCCACATGTTGGTACAGCTCATAGAGTTCGCGGTTGTATCTTCTCCTCCATTCGCCCTCCACGCATACGGGACCGAATATACGACTAAGAATTTTTGTCTCGAAAGTGTTCAAAATCTGCTCTGCTTTCCTGCTTATCGTCCAACACTCGGCTCCATACAGCAGAACAGGCAGGATCCATGTTTTGTAGAGCATGCGTTTCGTCTTCCGAGTTAGGAGTAGGTATCCACTATGCGTATGCCTTTACAAATTTCTTTGAACCTTAATAATCCGTCATGATTTTCAACGCATTAAGTTTCACATATAACCGTTAAATTCTTCCATTTAGTTTCCGGATAATTTTTTTTAATGTTATCCTGCAACAAATGTTATGAATTTTGTTAGCTAAGTGCGTTCTACATGGAGAAGAGAGAGCGCATATTGACATCTGCTCCTTTCGTGAAATGTCAGTATGTAACGGCGCTTATGTTCTTTTAAGTGAAAGACGTCAATGAGAAATTACTTCACTGTGGCCGAATTGGCTCATTTTTGTTTTGATATGCATTTTACTAGAAGTTCTTGGCACGAAGTCGTGTTACCTACTTATTGCTCTGTTCTCGTTTTAAAAAAAGTGCACTTGTTAAGAATTTCGGGGGGATCAAACCCCTGTGATCCCCCCCAAGTTACGGCCTTACTTTGTGTCCTATCAATCTCTTTCGTTTAATTTATAGTCGACATTCTAAGATTATATCGATAAAATAATTGAGTGGCGTCCTATTTATTTCTACGTTTTAATTACACGTACCCGCCCTATAATTGTATATTTTTTCTAATCAGCACTAACTTCACGAAAGTATTTAACATCAAATCGACTAATAACTATTTCACACTTTACAGGTGCAAAGTATCAACTCAATTACCCTCGAGATGAATTTACTACCAACAGCCAATAAAATATTATTAGTTTGTTTTGTTTTGTTTTTTTTTGATAACATTCACCGACTTAATTGTTAAAACAACTTTAAGTACGTTTTGCTGTATAGCGGGAGTACCTACTGTTGAATGTCATAAAACCAAAGTAGTTGCACAACAAAACCAAGGTTAGTGGGAGAAAAAAAAAACAGTTAATAGTTCCTCAAAACTGTGCCGTACCGAGTAAGTCGGAAAGTTTAAGGTAGTTACTTAGAATTCTTATAAATTATAAGGTACACACTTATAGCGAACGCTGTGCGTTCAACGACACATCAATTGAATACTAATCTGAAATTAAGATATTCATTGCGTACAGAGTTGGTTTTAAGTGTTTTCAATAAATCTTTATTGTTTTTCATATGTATTATAAATAGAAACGAGTACACATGCGTTCAAATTAATAGCAATGCGAGTTGTCAGCGGCACCTGCCCATTGTCACCAATCTTGAGCACCTGCTTTCTGAATTGGAATTCCCTAACAATTCTCTGATAGCAAATTGTCACCAAAGGAAAAGAAGATAAACGATAATGCAAACGTTATCACCTTTGAGCCTTGGCTCTCTAGAAAGTCATAAACTACAGAGAATCATCTGTCATTTTTGACAGCGCAGCTTTTTCAGTATTTCATGTGGGCGGTTTCAGTTTTCTACTTTTGCGTATCTGGTAAATTAATTTAATTTTAGTAATGAGAATATAATAGTTCGTATCGTTTTAAAGAAAAAAACATTTTTTTTTAAGAATTCGATTTTATTATTCAATATAGTTGCCATCGAGGGCGATACACCGATTATAGCGATCTTTCAACTTTTCGATACCATTTTTGTAGTACGATTTGTCTTTTGATTCAAAATAGGCCTCAGTCTCGGCGATTACCTCTTCATCGGCGCTAAATTTCTTTCCAGCGAGCATTCTCTTAAGGTCTGAGAACAGGAAAAAGTCGCTGGGGGCCAGATCTGGAGAATACGGTGGATGCGGAAGCAATTCGAAGCCCAATCCATACAATTTTGCCATCGTTGATTTTTGACATGGTGCATTGTCTTGATGAAGCAGCACTTTCTTCTTCCGCGATTTCGTCCTTCAACCACTCCAACAACGCTGTATAACTAAAATTAAAAAAAAAAAAAATTAAATAAATAATTCCCACGCGCATCCCAAAATACAGACGCCATAACTTTGCCAGCTGACTGTTGAGTTTTTCCACGCTTTGGATTCGGTTCATCGTGTGCAGTCCACTCGGCTGACTGTCGATTGGACTCCGGAGTGAGATGATGGAGCCACATTTCATCCATTGTCACATATCGACGCAAAAATTCGGGTTTATTACGATTGAACAGCTTCAAACACTGCTCAGAATCATCAATTCGTTATTGTTTTTGGTCGATTGTGAGCTTGCGCGGTACCCACTTTGTACAGAGCTTTCGCATGCCCAAATATTCATTAACGATGTGTCCAACATGTTCCTTTGATATCTTTAGAGTGTCAGCTATCTCGATCAACTTCGTTTTACGATCATCCAAAATTATTTTGTGGATTTTGTTGATGTTTTCGTCCTTAACAGCCTCGTTTGGACGTCCACTGCGTTCATCGTCTTCAGTGCTTATATGGCCTGTACGGAATATGGCAAACCACTTACGAATGGTTGCTACGGCTGGCGCAGAGTCCGGATAACACTCATCAATCCACTCTTTGGTATCAGCAGCATTTTTTTTTTCATGAAAAAAGCAGTGTTTCATTGACAAACGAAATTCTGTTTTATCAATTTTTTTTCAATATAACAAAAGTTGCTTCACTCAAAATGTTATATGTCACAAACTAATAGTCTGACAGCTGTCAAATTTATACACGTATCTTTTGTAAGTTGCTACTAACGAAAAATGATATGGATTTAATTCTAGTGGTGCCCTCTCATAGGAACGATAGGTGGCGCCACAGCTCGTTGTGAACCTGGGCCTGCTTCTTGCAACCATTTGTGTGTGCGTGTTATTTTTTTGCACGAATGGAAGGGACTTACAGTTTTTTGCCGACTCTGAACGGCGAAACTCAATCGTGACAAATGATACTCTTTGATTGCTTGTCAGACATTCGAAAGAAGTGGCATCGTGAAAAAACTTTTAGGTGTTGGACCCGGGCAGCATTGCACAGCAGTCAAACACACTAACCACTACGCGACAGTTATGGGAATATAGTCCTGAAAAAGTGGCGCGCCTTGGTCGCAGCACACTTTCTTTGTCCTGCCATAAAATCTGTCAGAGTACGAGTACTTAAAAATACACGAAATATAGTACTATTAGTGCCCCAAACCATACACTGCATTACTGCATCGTTTTTAACTGACAGCTCGATAGAATACACTCATTCTTATGGAAGGTGGCCCATAACCAACGCATATTTGAACTTCAACTTTGAATGTGTAAACAGCCAACGCACTAACATTCACGCATTGAATTCACAAATAGTAAGCACATTCATTGGTGGAAGCATTGAGAGAAAATTGAGAAACTGTCATCGCGCCGTTGACAATCCGTTGACATATCAAAATTGAAATTAATTTGAATGGACACTGCCATCGAAGAAAATGTCATCAGCTGTCGTCTCTCAACGTAGGTATGCAACGGATTCTATGGGATGGCTCTCTCCTGGAAACGTTAAGGTTAACGCTTAATGCAAAAAAGTCGACGCATTCTATGCGTCGGGGCCTTTAGGTTTTGCTTTAGAACACATACAGGAGGAACAACTACAGGGTTATCCAACTGGTGTGCACGGGTCTTTTAGCGTAGGAAGGTAGTTTAGAACCGCTCCATTTTGTCCGCCTTTTTTTTTTAAGAAAGGTGGAAAGCATCGAAAGCCACTGTTCGGGACCTTAATCGACTAAAACCATCTTCTGCTTCTGGTCCTTGGTCCCCACGGTTCAACTGTAAGTATTTCGTCATGGGGGAAGGAATTCAGCCGTAGCTGACGCCTTTGCTGATGTCTCTTAAAATATCATGAAGAGCGTTGTTCGTTTATGTCTGTGTCAGAACGAATTGGTGTACTTCCAGTCTAGTTCCTTAGTCTCGTATCATGTGTGTGTAAGTTTGTGTGTGCGTCATTCCATTCTTAGTATACGTTCATCTCTTGGAGTTCGTGTTTGAAGGTACTATTGTATGAGCTTTTGCCTGAACCGCATTTCTACGCTGTAGCCTTAGCTGTTTTTGTTACACGTTTCCATCCGTTTGTGAGCGCATGTATGTGCATATGTCAGCCTGTCTGTGTGACTTAATTTTCCGGAGTTGGTGTTTCTGCCAGTACTGTTTGTAGCACACCCCTTTGTAGCTGGAAAGGGATACCACTGCATGATGGACAACTTCTACTTACCCACTGTTTCGATTAGGCCTCTCTACTGAGGACGTTCTCTTGGAATTTTCCTTTTTTATACACAAAGGATTAGATGATTAAAGATTTTGCAGTGGATATAACCAAAGCCTTCGACATGGTGAACCACAGCATTCTTTTGAACAAGTGTGCCTTCCGAGGTTGTATCTATGAATGGTTTACTCTATGAATGGTTTACTTAATTCTAATGATTCTTTTAACATGATTAATTGCAGCGTGGATTAAGCTGTTGGAGGGGGTCCATACTTAAGTTAACTTCAGCAGTTAACCGTGCTGCAAATACTTGCAATAAGAAAAGTTTGTTACTCTACCCATCTAGCTCAGTCCATGCCACTATTTAGGCTTCCGAGAATCGTCCCAGTGAGACATTTATTGAAGTGAAACTTCTTACTCGACTTCGGAAGGTTGCGTTAAACGGTCGCGTTAAATGGTCGCGTTGTGGTTGCATAGTTGCATTACACTTTTAACCACAGATCATTTACATAGGCATCGCATGCAGAGTAAAAAAATCACCACACTTTAAACAACAAAACTTACTCGCAACCGAATGATTGTTGCATATCGATCCAATAGATTGCTTTGAAACCATTTTAAGTTATATCGTCGTGCGAGTCAACCAGCCTTCAGTGGGTTGTGACTTCGGTATACACAGCTTTTTTCGTATTTTCTTTTGCTGCAACTCGTCCATCCGATTCGATCAGCAAAATCAAGCAGCATCGAGCGGTTAGTGCTTAGTCGAGTAAGAAGCTTCTTTAGTTGTGGTCCCCTCTAACTAAAGAAGCTTCTTACTCGACTTCGGTTGGTTGCGTGGTATGTATGGATATCAGTGGTGTGGGGAATTGGTAACAAAGTAGAAATAGCGAAAATTGATTGAGTGGAGAGTAGTATTAGGCGTGTGAGTAGTATTCCCACAGATCAGAGTTGTAATATTTTGCAATATTTTGTTTTATTTTGTTTTATTTTGGAGTATTGTGCTAATTTTTTAGTTTATTTGGTACAAAATGTAAGTAAATGTAGATAAATTGAGTAAAATAAAGCAAAATAAGGCAAAATTATAATGCAAATGAATGCGAAGAATGTAAATGCATTCATTAATTTTTGCATTCAATTAAATGGTGCCTAGAAAAAAAGAATACGATCTTTTGAATGCTTAAGAATGGTGATTGCATTCATGTTATTGAGGTCTCGAAATGCAATCACAAAATTGAATTCATTCGATGATTTTTAAAGAATTCATTCCAGAATTAATTTGGAAACCCACCCCAAGAATAGTTGGTAAAATGGAAATCAAACACTTTTTTGTTAAGGAATTCATATTGCTAAATGTTGGTTTGGGGCAAAATGGACACCCGAACATATGTATATTCGAGACTGGGGTTAAATAGACACCGGAACAATTTGGTTCCATTCAAAAGCCAAGAAAATTTCTAATGGAAAATACATAATTATTATGTGTCATATGGTATAGCCCCATTTCTTAATGTTTTTCAAGGATTTTTTGAGGAGAAATAACGGAGAATATTCTTTGAATATGCAATAAATTCCAAAATTGTATGAATGTCTCTTCCTTTTGTCACAAATTCATTTTCCTTTGTCCACGATTATATGTAGCTGAGAAGTTTCACTTCGGTCGCGCGTACTTCTTCACGTACCATTTTTTTATTATAAGGCACTTAGAATTTTCTTTATGAGATGTGGGTACTTGCAAGGTCCAATTTCGCAAAGACGCAGTATATTTTACGAAGCAATCACTGCCTTTCGCACTACAAGCTTTAGAAATACTAACTCCATTGTTTCATGCAAGTATCCTGTTGACATACGAATCATTACAACTCTGTCCTCTTTTTTTTATGAAAAGTAAAATGTTGGCTTCTTGATTTCGATCTCCCAACAACCCCTTTTTATTAGCTTCAGCGTTCCAGGATACAAATAAATCTTCCAGCGTCACTTAGAATATATATGTATGCAGTCCCCTATCAAAACCCTTATCACAGCGGAGAGTGTTTCTTCCGCAACGGTTTTCGTGATTCAAAATAATGTTAGATAAAAATCAAACTTTGAAAGGTAACTCAATCGATGTGACACCTGTCACCGAATGTCGTACGCTGAGAGCAATTTAATTTTTCCTAAAACTTCAAAACAAACAAATCACATGAATCCTTGCATCCTCCTCTCACCTATAAATCAGAAGCTAGAGCACAGCTGTCGTCCACATCTATGTGGTGTCGGTGTAATTTCTCAGGCGACACTCAACGATGTAAAATCAATATAAAACAATTTAAAATTCAGTTTTGCAGAATTGGTTCAAACTGTCCAGCCTCCAATAACTACTCAGCTGGATCCACTGAAGGATGTATGTATCCTCTCTGAATAATTTATCCTGGCACAACGAACGTGAAACGTTAAACGTGATGTGTCCAAAATTATGAGATTTTTCCTCCCCGTCTGCAGTACAAGGATACTCCTAGTCCTGCTTGTGTTTGCTCATAAAAAAGAAATATTAATTCAAAATGGCAGCATGCATAGTTTCCGACATCCTTTCCACGACCATCCAACGACGTGAAACAGGTAAAACTTTCTTATGAATACGAGCGGATTTAAAGAGGGACTCCTGTTGTTTTTTGTTTTTTTATAATCATATGGAAGTGAAATTTATATGATTAGACGGAGAGAGGACAGACAGCCAGGATACGTCTTTTTGCTTCCCTTAAAAAAGGAATAACAAAGAATCACAAAATGAGGTCATTTACCTTGAAGAAGAAAGGAAAAAAAAAAACAGCACTGCGGGAAACAGTGTTGGCAGGAAGGACTTTTGCCTGACATGATGGGCTGCACATCCCCCCAGAATGAATGACATCAAATCCGGTTTTGGGACACAGTGAGGAACAATCCATTCCCAAACGTACATGTATATGCACCGTGGTGGGTGTCGATTGGAGGTGTGCGAAGGGAAAAAAAGGATTATTGGATAGGAACACCTTTTTGTTCTTACACCAAAGTGACATGATTTAGTGAGAGAGACATATTGCGGTAGAACTGGCGCAAATAGGATGTATAGCTGCTGCTTGCTTGTTTTATGGGAAGGGTGATCCTTTTTACTTTCCGTTTTTTTTTTTTTTTTTTTATGGAAGCGGACATGTACGTGGTCGGAATATATTCTTCGGGACACGGTGACTCCTTTCAGAAGAAAATGATAAAAATTTATTACACATTTAGGAAAACTGGAACACGCAAGTGTTTCGGGTTTTTTTGTATGTTTTTTTTTTTTGAGAAGGTGAGCTTGAGTAGCGCATAAATTTATGCTTTCCCCTAAGTGGTTTCATCTGATATTAAAGGATTGTGGGGTTGGAAGGCTTTCCTTTTGTTTTTGTTTTAAAGGGGCACTTAGACTTAAATATTTTAAGACTGCAGCAAAAGTATTAGACTACGTATGTTTAAGGCAGCCAATTGACATTTTTGTTTCGTGAAATGATGTCTTTAGGAATTTTCAAGTGCGAACTACAATCGTGTTTGACAGTTGAAAGGATTCATTACAAAATGAGCTTCCACTCTCACAAATTCAATCACAAAAATGACATAATACTGAAATCACCACTAATCACCACAAAAGTCATGTCAAACTGACATTCATGACATGTGTACATTCGCGGCAATCCTTTCATGATTATTTCTGTAGTATAGGTACCATTAGTGGGCACCGTAGCGCAAGTGGTTAGTGCGTCGGACTATTGAGCCAGCGGTCTTGGGTTCGAATCCCGCCGTAAACACCTAAAAAGTTTTTCACAGTGCCCACCTCTTCCGAATACCTAACAAGCATTCAAGAGTATCATTTGTCATGTAAAGCTTCCCAACTTGCCGTTCGGAGACGGCAGAAAACTGTAGGTCCCTTCCATTCGTGCAAAAATATAACGCGCACACACATCCAAGCTAGGCTTGGATCTACCTAGTACTGCTGAAGCCAAATATTAATATTTATAGGTACCATTTGCGGCTCTCACAATCAAACAATCTTAACAAATGAGGTGTCAAAAGAGAGAGAATTTCCTGGAGCAGTGACGAAATGCAATTTCACTTTATAAATTTTAACAAATTAAAAAACCGATCATAACAAATATTCTACCAAAAATGAACTCCCGAAAGAATAAACACTTCCCGTATGATTTTCATGAGTTGACATATGGAAATCATATGGGAAAAGCAAGAGTTCTCGCACGGGCACACTGATGACTAGTAGATCTGTGTCAATCGTTCAAATTTGAAGATCGAATTGTTCAAGTATTAGTTTCAAAAATAAATCGGGCTTTTCAATTAATCATTCAATCATTCAATTGGTATTGGTCCACTTCTTTTCAATACAACCAAACATCTCAATCAGAAGGCAATCGTTCATTTTAGTATTCGATTGAGATAGAGGGATTGGGATTGGGAGCATACGAGATCAATCCTGTTGGAAAAAAAACCGGTCTCATAACTCATACTGGTACCATACCTACTTTGGCTCTTAAAATAGTAAGCTATTAAATTTCATGGAGTGGAGGTAAAATTCTCTCAGACAGATGCAATATTACGAAAAAGTAAAGGAACGCGTTTAACCACAAAAGTTGCAACAAACTAAATGTCATAAACATATGTGAAATAAACGTAAAGAAAGTGGTGTTGCAGAATTTTGGATTCTACAGCAGAGTCTACTTTTCACGATATCCCATATCCAATATATTGCAATGCAAATGCAAATTTCAACATTCAGATTTCAGAACATTCACCTTTCATCTATGTTCCTTTTCTTTCCATTATTTTACTTTTTGCATTAAAAAAAATGCAAATAATTCAAAATAAATGAAACAGCTGAGTTTGACAGATAGTGTACTTTTACCGGCAGAAATTTGTTGAGTAAAAATTCGTAAGGTTTTTTTTAAAGAAAGGAGATTTTTACTCTCTCCTTGCTTCTCTTTTTAACTACAATACTTTTTTGTGTAAGGGAATGCGGTTGGTCTAGAATTCGCACAAATTCGTACGGATTCGTAATAATTTTTAGGTAAAGGAACAGACCTAATGCAAACATGGACTTCCATATCCATTTTTATTTTTCAAAAAAAAAAAAAAAAAAAAAAAACAAGAACGCACTATATAAAAAAGGCGTGAGTAGAGTATGTACCAGGTACTCGTGAAATTTGATGTGTAAACATATACAGAGAACGTTGACGTTGCTATTCTATTGCTATTACTCTGTATGCAGGAGAAATGAACAAAGAGAATCATATACATATAATACTAAGTTTGGTTACGCGTGACGGCGATGAACTCGTGAGGCCCATACCGAGAGCTAAGATATTTACACACCAAAAAAAAATCTAAATCTGTACAAAAGAAATAGCGGAAAAAATAAATTAGTGAGTTTTTGTGTAATATACTGAAAATAGTGGTGAATTGATTTATGTTGTTTATGACGGATTGCTGATGATGAGCAACTAAATGGAATTTTTGTTGGAAAAAGTCTAAAAAAGTTTCCAAAAAAACTGACAATGGTAAAAAAGAGTTTTTTTTTTTTAAAGTCGGGTCATAGTCCTGTGGCGTCAAAAAAGGGTCAAATTGCGACTAAAGTTGCAAAGCGGCAACGCTGCTTTGGCTCTTCGAGCGCACAAGGGATGATTTCTGATGTGCACATGTACCCCTCTCACTGTTGTAGTATTTTTGTGGACCTAATATTTGAAATGTTGTACATGTATTAGTTCTCTACCTCATTCAATCACTTAAATTCGGTAGAAGATATTCTTCTGGTTTGGCTGAACAATATTGTAATTCTCTTTTGCTCTTTTTTAACCGAGAGAACTTAACCGGTCATATGAGCGAGAAAAGTATTGACTTTACGAACGATTGATTTGTGGTTGTGTGAATGCAACATCAATATTTTTCAGTGAACGGGTCAAAAAGATCGAATCAATCACGATTCATTTAAGGATTTTCATAGCCAAACATGCGACAGCTTTGATCTTTAACGTTCCCGTGAAGGTGGAGGATTTTCTGGAGAAACTGGTGGGTCTACCACGCATCAGCTTCGATATTATTGCATCAGTTGCACTTCGAAAGCAATCAGGCTTTATGCAAATGAGCAAAATGAATTATTTACATGCTTTCACCGGAATCCTCTATATATGTCTCTTTCCACAAGAAAATAGAATTCACGCAGTTACGCCACATCCAGCGCCATTGAACTCCTATTGAAGTCTTATTTCGGTGATGGTGATCCAGTGGTAGCCTAGGAGTAACTTAGGAATATCGGCAAAAATGCTGAAGGTGATAAGAAGCCTCTACCACGTAAGAAAGTCGACATCATTTTCGATATCGTTATCGATAGCCATGCTTCACGTAGGCATAAAATCATCTCTCGTCCAAATCATATCGGCTGTTCGACTAAGTGTTTACTTCATGTAACAAGAAAATCTCTCAAATACTATCCTCTCGGCGATAGTTATTCAACGAAAGCTATTTCGCTATAGACGACACAAGAGCGATATAGTTTCGTGAGACAAACTATTGTCGTTAGCGTTTGGTGCTATCGCATGGTCGACAATCTTCGGTAAAGTTACATGGTGAGAGCCTAGGACAACATCATCGTGCCATACCTCTTCAAAAAGGAAGAAAATCGAAATGTCACCTTCAAGAGTACAGAGAGCCATGATCAAAGATTTTTTGTTCCCAAAAGTGCGTGGACATGGTCTGCAGGATATTTGGTTTCAACAGAATGATGCCACATGCTGTACTGGCGGCGAAACCATCGAGCTATTGAAGGAAGTGTTCGATGACAGATATTATCTCCAGAAAGGGACATGTACCCTGCCCTCCAAGATCGTGCGATTTGACGCCGCTGGACTATATCCTGTGGGGGTATTTGAAGTCCTTGCTCTATGCAGACAAGCCAACAACGATTCCAGCCTTGGAAGCCAATGTCGAGCGCATCATTTGTGAGATATGGCCGCAAATGCTTGCAAAAAGTGATCAAAAATTAGAGCTTCATGAAGCAGTTCTTAAGATGCTCCCGAATGTAGGATCACGTGAATCATGGACTATTTAAACATACAGAGCCTTATTGCTATTACTCTAGACTAGAAATCACTGCAGAGCAAAAGTTCCATAATCCAATTACTTAAAGGAAATGTAGTTCCTCTGCGAAGATTGTCAAATTTTAATATCACATCGTGTGCATTATGATAATCAAAAGTAAAACGCTTTTCGATATTGTGGCATAAATCAGTGCACCTTTTCAATAACGAAACACTAAAGCTTAGAGTCTTTTTTTTGTTTCTCATAAAAACCATTTTCAAAACAATCTCATTCGGGTATGCCGTCAGTCATACCACCTCCATCCGACGAGGACGGATAAATGTGCCTAATTGGATGGATAGATGTGCACAGATACAAAGTATCTCCTACATCTACTGTCAACCCTTCTACCTACAAGATTGCAGTGCAAGCAGCGTTTCTTTTGTTGAATGTATCCTGCTAATTGGAGTGGATGTGTTTTCGTCATTTGATCCCTCTGAAGAAACACCCTCGTGACAGTTCAAGAGGTGACAAGGGGGCGCCCCTGGTTAAGTCCCGATTTTGTAGATGCAATTGAATGCTACCTCGGAGTTCTTCCCTCGATCTATGTTTTCTAATT
This sequence comes from Brachyopa scutellaris, assembly GCA_949775065.1. Classification (NCBI taxonomy): domain Eukaryota; kingdom Metazoa; phylum Arthropoda; class Insecta; order Diptera; family Syrphidae; genus Brachyopa; species Brachyopa scutellaris. The sequence goes on from OX459115.1 coordinate 43,100,512, forward strand.
AAGGTTTGATAGGTGGGTCTACATATGTGTAACATTCTCAGAGAAACTCTAAACTCCTTCAGAATGCATTTAAGCGTACTCACCTTTCCAACGAACATGCCAACAGTTTTGTGTTCAATCGTCACTGAAACATCCACAAACGTGTTTTGAAAAATATTTCGATACATTCGGATACTCTGTAATAGAGAGCTTTCCGCCTGAATGGAATCTGAGTGCGTTATGCGAATGAGGGGTGTCTACATGTTAACATGAAGGATACATGGCTTGGGGGTGAGTAAATTGGTCCTGGGAGATGAAAACGGTTCGAGGTATTCGCTTTGAGAGATTTTGAGATTAAGTCAAGTGGCATGGCTAGATATTTGTCATTTGGAATTTTTCAAGTTGAAATTATCTACAATCTGTTTGTTGCTAAGAGTAGATACATATACATGTGTATATGTTAGAACTCGTGAATGCTTCCAATTTCAAGGATTAAAAATATGCTTTAAATGGATGAAAATAATCGTACACATCGCTGAGCATAATTCAGTAAATTCAGACACGTATCTATGCAGTGACGATGTTCATTTAGCTTTGTCAAATATTCATGTGAATGTGTAGAAGTTTCAAAGGACACATCCAAACTTCTATGACAACGCACGGGCCTCATGCAATACGGATTCAGGTTTCTTCCAAAGCACTATCTTCTTATAGACCAAGAGCAGCCCACGCCGATTTTTGGGGTGTGAATGATAACAGAAAAAAAGTTGCGTGAGACTCTCGCGCGTCAGAAGTGAAACTAGTTTTTAATCCAATAAGCCATTGTTGAGTTAGGGCTGTGTAATGACAGAATATTTTCTGCCTCTTCGATCTCAAATTCTCAGCTCCTATAAGTAACGGAGTAGTCTGAGTACACCCATAAATTCCGCCAGGAAATGCAGACCATAATAGTGAAAACCGCATCCAAATCCGTTTAGTGGTTCTCGAGCTTAGCCACATTTTGGGGACTTCCGTTTGTACTATGTATAGATTCTACTGCCAGTTGAAGTTGGAAGCGTTTCACTTCTCGTCTGATTCAGGCAAATTTGCCCTACCGCGGCTAAAAAAGTTTCACTTCAAAATTGATATGCACCACCCTAGATCAGAAGGAATGTAATATCTACTAACGGTACTAGCATTTTCTTGGATATTCAGGCGACCTTGAAATCCCTGAAATCAGCCTTATTCACTCCTTAGACCACGTCCAAATGTCGTTCAGCTCTTAAAGAGATGGCTAAGCAGTTCATCATTCACCTTTATTGGGTGCCGGAGCACAGAGACATTCCAGGGGATAGTTAAGCTTGCAAACTTCTCAGCAACAATACCTTTTCTATCAAAAAAGAAGAATAAAGGTATGCCCGTTGCTACTTACAAGCTATTACTAAAACTTAATACAGTCAATAAAATCAATTTTAAATCGGAAGGACTTGCCTTGCCACCAGACAAATCTGGCCTAGACTGAATCTAAACCGCTCTAACTAAAGACGATCATTGGTGTTATTACAGGGCACTGCCGATGAGCAAGCATGCAACTAGGCTTGGCATCTTTTCAAATGAATTCTGTTCAGAGTATATTTAATAATGAGTAGGGACACTCTCCACGTGTTTCTTATCAGTTCCATTTTTCGTCACACAGACACGGAGAAATAGACGGCAGTAAGAAGTGTTGTCGTGAAAGAGAGAAGCAAAATTATTTCAGAATTTGAAACAGGGTGTTCTTTTCAAAATACGAAAAAATTCATTTGTAATTCATTATTGTTAAAAAATATTTGTATACATTTTTGCCTTCTGTTATTTTAGCTAGTTTTTTTTAAATGGCCAAATCAGGTGCACCCATATATTTCAAAGACTTGAAATATGTACATGTTTTTTTTTAGAAGTGCTTTAGTGTGGTTTGTTAAAACAGTGAAATAACTTTCACTCATTCACTCACTCAATTTTGTTTACATCTCACAATTTTTCGGTACGCTAAAATATTTTACGCCTGAATTTTAGTTTTCCCTACCGCCAAGCACTTATAAAAATTATTACACATGGTTTAATTTTAACTTTTAAAAACGAACTTCAACTTTTACTTTTCCTTCTTAACATTGCCTTTATTTGAACTTATGTGGTTTTCGATTGGGCTAAAAAAATAAACACTTTTTTGCTCGAGATCAATTTTCGTGAATCTTAAATATAAAAACTTAAAAAATATCGTCTGTTGGTAAGGTTGAGATAATGTGCATTTTATGAAATTGAAACTTAGAACATCAAACTACCATCACACGTAACAAATATTACCAGAAACTCCATACAAAATTTAGAAATTATAAAGAAAAGTATATTTGAAATTGTATTTATTATTTTTCATTTTTCATTTATTTCCTTTGTTTTAATTTTACGAACAAGATGTCCAATGACACACGAATACAGTAATGCAGTAAAACAGATCAATCTCGTTTGCTTTCCATTCACCTCGAAAAATCTGAGATCTGAGAGCAAAATCTGAAGAGCCCAGTAGAAAACGACAGTAGTTTATTCAAACATCATAAACATACTCTCAGTAAAAAATATCTATTTTGCAATATCCTAGTTAATATCTTACGCTAGTGGCTACCTAATTTCGCAGCTGTGCATTTTCATTCATCATAATAGGAAATCCCGAAAACAAAGATCGCGATTTTATTTTGTTATACCTGACCAAACCATTTACTTATTTGCCGCATGCATGTACCTAACTCAAACATGTCACCCTTTCTTTTCCAGTTTTCTGTCTTTCGCTCAACTGATAAAAACCCAATTCGGGACGCCGTTAAAATACGTGCATAAAAAATGTAAACAAAACCCCAATGTGACTACATAAGTAGTGAGACAAGATGCTATGCTGGGCTATGCTAAATGTAGCTTCTGAAAAGTGTTGAATATAAGACTAATAGGAGCTTTAGAGAATTTATTGAAATGTACGAATGTTTATGTTCATATTTCAGATTGAAATATTTATTTTAGAAATCCATATCTTAGCCTATTTAATAAAAAAACAAATGAGAAATATCATAAATGAAACCAATTTCACAACAGCAAACATGGTCACATCGTATCTTATGATGACAGGCTTCGTCCTACTACTACACGGACGTTCAGGTTCAATTCGGGACGCCTTTGGAACAGCATTATGAGAAAACCACATGTAATTTATCTTACGCAGGTAGCCGCATGTGGTGGTGCTGCTAAAAAGTATTGCTGACTCTCTCCAGTATATACGATCGCAGATAAGGGTTGAAATCAATACGTTTGAGCTCGTTTCACTTATTGTGTGTTTTTGTTGCACGCTTTGCTTTGCGCTAGTAGTAATTGCATTTGTGTAGAGAGTGTCCCTACTAATTATTAGATATACGCTGCTTCTGTTAAAGTTATAGAGACGAAAATGATGAGGAGAGTCTATCACATCTGCTCCATCCATACCTCCAGTCAGCGTCAAAAGTGAGTAGACAACAATGCATACATTAATAACATTCACTTTTCCTATAAAAACAAAAAAGATACAAAATATTGAAAAACGGTTACACAAAGTTTTGTTCAAGTGTAACAAAAACTTCACAAAAAACAACAAACAACAACTTTTTTTTTAATAATAATGTTAAATAGCCCATACATAAATTATAGGAAATGTGAATATTGACAATGTTTGCATTGTTGTCTACTCACTTTTGACGCTGACTGTAGCTCTTTTCCGTAGTAGAAAACTACACCTAAGAGAAAAAAATCTTTCCAAGTTGCCACTTTATTTACTTCCGCATGTTTTTCCTTGTTAAAGTAAAATATTTAAATTGCAAATTAAATATACACATGTAATAAAACTTATTTATGTAATTTTAAAATTATTATAATCAAAACATATAGCTAATTAGTCGCACAGAAGGGTTTTTTTTTCTTTTAAATCGCAATCAAACTGAACAACAATAAAAATAATGAAATTCTAATTAAATGGAATATATGTACATAAGTTTGTTTATATTTTTTAATTAGTTTCTTTTGTTTGTTTTCTTCAATGTTTACACACAAAACGCAAAGTTTTATTACCCAGTGTTCTAAAACAAATAAGCTTAAAAACCTATTCTGGCGATTAATACATATGGATATAAATCAAACGGATCGATTAGAATTTAAAATGATTTAACTCAACCAAACTTAATTGTAAACTAATTAGCTAGTTGCTAAGAAAGAAAATAGAAAAAGCAGAAGGAAATAATTAATTCGATTGGAATTCATTAATGTAAATTAATTACGAGAACGATTAATTAATATAAAATCTATTTTGCATTTCATGTGGGTTTTGTTTCTTAAAGAATTTTTTATTTATTTTATAATTACAGATCTGGAATTTTTACACTGAAACGCAGTTTCTTCTTCTTCTTGGGACATTGCAAAAATGGTAAGTTTTGAAAGCGTTTCTATGGGCTTTATTTTTTATCATAATTAATCTTTCTTGAATACTCCAGAATTGGGAAAAAAATAAGTTACAGTACACTCGCGATAACGTGAACGCTGACATGAACAAATTTTATTTTATACATATAATTAAGTTTATTAAATAAATGACAAGAAAACATACACCACTATTGCGAGTGTCAATTATCATTCAATTGACAATTGATAAAATTATCAATCAATAAAATGTTCGGTATTGTGTAACTCAATTGATAAAGGTTTTGATCATTGTGAATGTAATTGACTGTTGTGAATGGAAAACACTTTTTGACATTTTTCATTGACAATTCCTCACGAATTTTGTTTATTAAAATGTGGAATTGGTTTAGATATTTGGTGCAATTTGGCTTCATTCACAATGGAAATTTTATACCAATTGACGATAGTCAATTATTTATTTGTAATTGGCAATCACAATACCGATTAAAGAAATTGATTGTTAAATACCAATTACCAATTGATATTTGACAATCGCAATAGGGGTGACAGATTAAACATTTCTTAAGGCTGTGGGTGCGAAAGGTCGGTTCGATTACTTGAAAAATTTTAAATTTGAAAATTACCGCGAAGATTATAACTATCAAGGATTTTAAAATTCAAATTGCCGGGTTTAACAGGAAAATCCTTGAGTACTATAAAGCAGTAAAGATGACGGATGGGAAGAATGATCAGATCACATAATAGTGGAAGATGGTGATGCAGACGATGTTTGAAGCATATTTTTCTCACAGTGTATTTTTTGAGGGTAAGCATAAGCACCACCCCAGTAGCTGATACCATATTGCAATTTGGATTGAAAAACTCCATAATATATGGTTGCTAATAATTTTGAAGAGAAAACACTTCTTAAATAGCAAAAATGTCATAACGAAAGTATTTTTTTAAAGCATCAATATGATTTCTAAAGGACAAATTGGAGTTAATAGTTAAGCCGAGGTATTTGGACTTATCAACTTTTTCAATTAAAGAGCAATTGGTTCTACAGTTTAGACTGCTAGAAAAGATTGTCGAGTAGCAATCACAGAATCTTTGACACTCTGGCGCTTGATAGAAGATATCTACGACAGGGGAATTTTGCTTGGATAATCAAAAAAAACATTGGTTTAGTGTCTAAGCTTACAATAAGTCTTTGCTCAGCAAACCATCATAGCCTCTACGACGAGGCTATGATCAGAATTATACGGATCACAACCCTCCCACTTCACTACATTCCTACTGGCCCGCCTGTGGGGTTCGCCGGTTCGACCTCAAAAAATATCTGCAGGCCTCCCGATTTTGAATCACTTCATCATTGAGGCCAATCAAATTCTGGTGTTTCTACATTTGTGTGATCCAGGAGTAAGCCTGCCTCTTTAACGAAACTGTAAGGGAACGTTGATTGCCATTGCCTTTTTGACGAGGTCCGTAGGATCCCTCCTTAGAACATGACAATACCAACTGAGCCGGTCGTGCTCCAGTTTTTTTAGAAATTTGCTCTTTGACGTGAAGGCATACGCGGATTTTGAAACTTCTTATTCGATCAAGCTTTGTTACTTCTGCTGTCATGCGAAGCATCTTCATCTCAGCTGCTGTCAATTTGCACTCATACTTTTTTTACTTTGTCCAGCATTGTGAACCGTATGTGAGCGCCGCCGGATGCACAACTGCGGTGTAGAGCCTTCCTTGCTTAGCAAACCATACTCTTAATAAATTTAAGTTCCAATTTGTATTCGAAGTAAGCTCTAAAATATCGAAAGCTTTTAAGACACATTTAAATTTAAGTCTGAAAAGAGAATTAATATAGACAAAATATAGCCTATGTCCCAAAACAGATCCTAGCGATTATTTTCACTCTCTGAGTCCTATTCTTCATGTACGACTTAAGCCATTCAAACACATAACCCCTAAAATCTGCTTTCTGCAGTTTTTTCAGCAAACTATATATTACTATATTAGAAGCTTTTGTTATATCCACAAAGAGGCCAGCTGTATTTAATTCGTTGTCCATATTGGTTTATTGCTGAGAACAGAACTCTAAAAGCAGTCATTCTGCCGAATTGTCTTTCTGGAAACCGAACTGCACTAAAATGGGTTGGGCATAAAATCCCGCCTTACAAAATCCCGACCACAAAATCCCGACTGACAATATCCCGACTGCAAAAATCCCGACTAACAAAATCCCGACTTTGAAGAAAATAATAGTATAAAACTCGCGCGCGTATTCGTCGGTATTTTGTAAGTCATGAACATGCGGCTATTTTATATTTTTTGGTTTGTATGAAAGTGTATATATTATCCTTTCGTGGAACTATATTTTCATTCCTAGAAGAATGATTTGTCACACTAAACGTTTGGTTAAGTAGACATGATGAGAATCAAAAACAGCTGTTCTTTTTGATTCTCATAAAATGATATTCACTAAATTTTAAAAGGAAGTTGTTTTGACAGTAGCAACATCCTCGCGATGTCACTCACCCTCAACCTTCACTGAATAAAACAAAAAAACGGAGAACTTACCGAAACACGCACTATGAACAAGATTATAAAAAAAAAATAAAAATGAACAAGATACAAAAATCGTTTGATTAAGTGCACCGAATGAGAATCACAAAGAACAGCGCTTTTCGATTCTCATCAAATGCACTTAACCAAACGATTTTGCTTAACAATTCATAGTGTGTTTTGTTTTTTTTTTCTTAGTGACATGGAGGAGTAAAGCATTAATAAAAAAAATCCACCGCGAAACGAAAATCCCGACAAATTTGGGATTTTTTCACTAAAGTTAATTTTTCGGGATTTTGAAAGTCGGGATTTTTAGAAATGCGAGTTTTTTTTGTCGGGATTTTGTATAGTCGGGATTTTGAAAGTCGGGATTTTGTGCCGTTCCCGACTAAAATAATCCTACTTTTCGCCACATTTTCAAATATTTTGCTTACTGATGGAAGAAGCGAAATAGGTCTATAAATACCAATGGAATCATACTCACATTTTTTTTAAAGCGGTATCACATCAGCGCATTTAAGTGCATCAGGAAAAATTCCAGAATAAATGCTCATATTAAAAATATCTGTAAAAACATCTACAACAAAACATGCTATAGATTTTAATAATTTATTGGAATTCCCACGATAGCAAAATAATTATTCAATTTATCAGCGATAGTGCATTTATTCAGTATGATATTAACTACACTTAAACGTGAACAATTATATTTGTCTCAAAAACAACGGTAAATTAACGAGTTTAAGGCAACGCGAGCTGCTTTTTTACTTGAAACTCATTTATGTGTGCAAATCCTTATCCAGCATTATTATTTATGCATGGATAGTCAATTCTGAAGCGGAAAATATACTGCATCTACTCCATACCATCTATCCGGAGGTTGGATTTACATATTCTTTTATGTTTTTTATTTAAACTTTAATTTAAAAACAAAAAGAAACGCAACGAATAACAAATTTATTGTATTTTTTAACTAACTGAACCAGGTTGGTTTTTAATTGTTCACATTTTCGCGAGTGTACTGTACTCTCCAAATTCGCTTCATTAGAGAAGAAAATCGAAAAGGAACATTTTCATTTCCTTTGTGTGCTTTTGTGGTCCTTTTTTAAATCGATTGAAATGTGGCTATATCCAGGAACTGCTTCCATAGATACTAATGATTCATTAAATCGTGTTTTTTTCGATTTCCACTGTGTTTCGATTCAAAAAAGATTTTCATTTCTCTTTTCTTTCTTACTTAATGAAGTGGAAATAAATGTTGGAGAGAAATTGTCGGTGAAATACGAGTCGATTTAAAGTCCTTGCGCTAGTTTGTGTTATAAATGCAAAATGGCTTCAGGCCACAGCTTTGTAAATGTAATTGAATTCATTTGTAGGTTAGAAAATAAAAATAGGTAAACAAAGAATAATCTGCCCTCGAAAGACCAATTCTCTGTCAAATCTTCGAGAGTTAAATTGGTATTCAGCGGCCGTTTAAAGCCAGTTTTAAAACAATCTTAAGGTCACTTCCATTGAGTCTCTCTTGGTTTTGGGTTGAAACACAATGGGCCAGAAATTGCGCTCTAAGCTAGCTATACTTTGCATAACACAATTTTTTTTTTCAAAAAATAAGTGCAAATCTTCCATAGACACTATGAGAATAGCAAGCGCGTGCTCATAGTAGTGTCAGATTCTTACTGACCAAAAACACCATACTTCGATATAAATTTGTTAGATACTGCAACTAAGTTATAGTACTTATCAAGCAATTATTCTATCACGAAATATAAACGTTTGGCAGGTTACTTTCCAATGAAAGATCCTGCATGTTCCGCAATTTAGATACGGTTAATCCTTACCTCGCCAAGTCGAAAGGTTTTGTCCTTTGTAGTCGGCGCAATAAATTGCTCTCATCAGTAGGACTGTATTATTAACATGTCCGAATAGTCGGTTTCTATGCTTTTGCGCGAAACTTCTAGTTTCAGCTTCGATTGTCGGAATTCCGAGACCCCTGTGGATATCGTCGTTTCTAGTATACTACGGTGCTTGGGCAATTTCTCTAAACACCTTATTTCGAAAGGTCTGTAAAATATTGGCAATTGTTTTCTTGGTACAACCCCAAAGTTGCATACCGTAGGTCCACACCGGCTTTAGCACTTGCTTGTATAAAAGCAGTTTGTTCTCGGTACTGAAGTGGGAATGTTTCCCAAACAACCGGTACATTTCTCTATATTTGATTTCTAATTATTTACGTTTCATTTTCACGTGCGAATTCCACTTCAGAATTGCGTCGAGTGTCATTCTCAGGTATTTGGCTTCATTTGTAGAGGGTTTTCGGGCCAAATTTATAAAAATTGGCAAGTCATTAATTTTCCCATAGCTGAAATTCACGTGAACAGAATTAGTTCCGTTAAGGGCGATCCGCCAGTTTCTCGTCTATTCATTTACTTTATTCAATGCGTTTTGCAGTTTAGCAGTCGTTTCCTGGATTGTTTTACCTACTGCTAGGATAGCGGTGTCATCGGCAAACGTTTCGGTTTATCACGAGTATATAACAGACAGAGAATCGGCCCCAGAACGCTTCCTTGCGGTACGCCGGCCGAAATTTCTTTGAGCTCCGAGTATTCATTTCCATTTCTGACACGGAAGAGTCTATTCCCGAGATATGAATCCAAAATCTCGTATTCGTATACGTATACGGGGAGTACTTGTCGTAACTTGCATTTCAAGCCATCGTGCCACACCTTATCAAAGGCTTGCGACACGTCAAGAAATACGGTTGAGCATATCTTTTTTTTTTCTAGTGCTTTTTCGATTCCGTTAGTAATTCTATGCACCTGGTCAATAGTTGAATGCTTACTTCTGAACCCAAACTGGTGGTCAGGGATGAGATTATTTTCTTCTACAACCGGTTGAAGACGCCTTAGTAATATCCTCTCAAAAATTTTGGATATGACTGGAAGAAGCGAGATTGGTCTATACGATTTTACTTCATATGACGGTTTTTCTGGTTTAAAAACCATTATGACTTCCGCAACTTTCCATTGGCTCAGTCACACAAATTGTCAGTACTGGGAAGATAGGACTTTTGCCTGTCAGTCTTGTTGCAATAGCTTGCCTGAGTCAGTCTCTCTTTTAAGCCCTCACTAGGTTACCGTAGCATGCATAACAAACTTCCACAAATCGGAGAGCAGTACCCGTATAGTTATCATCTGCTTATTTCAATTCGACTCGATTTTGATGAAATTTTAGTATGGTGTAGGCATTTTTTTGAGTAATTCTGACGCGTCAAAACAGTTTACGAGATATAAGCTGAAAACCAAAAGTCGATTGGTTTTTGCTCTACTTTCTGCGTCGAAATAAGTACATAACTGTTTTTGGTTATTTGGGCTGTTAACTTTGCTTTCTACTTTCAAGCCACAGAATAATACATAGTGGTGAGAGATGTTTAATACGATAACGGCTGATATTATGCAGTCATTAGAAGAGATTGATGAGCTGAGGAACAAAGGTGATGCCGCATACAACTGGTGGAAGCGGTACAGGCTTCCTGAGTCTTATAACGCCCTCCACCAGTTGTGAAACCTGATTACCTCCATAGTGAGACAGGATTAATGGAGATTCTTTAAAAAGCATTTTGATAAAAATCTTCCCTCCAAAACTCTTTGGAAAAATTTACGTGAGCTGGGAGTCGGTCGCAAGACAGTCCGGGAGGATGAGGACTTTGATCCCAACCAACTCAATAGGTAGTTTGCAGATGTCCAAGCAGCATCTTCTTTGTCAAACCAACCTCTCAGTACCATCCTGAACAGCTCCTTTGAATTTCACAGAGTCGAGCAAACTGATGTTGTCAAAGCGATACTTCACATTAAGTTCAAAGCTATTGGTGTTGATGGTTTCCACCCTTCATTTGTCAAAATTACACTTCCCTTCATCGTTCCGGTTTTGACTCATGTCTTCAATAACATACAATAACAACTTCCTTGTTCCCGGCTTCATGGAAACTAGCAAAAATTATTCCGGTATTGAAAAAGAAGGCATCAGCTAACTCCATGGCTGAGTACAGACCAGTTGCTATTCTTCCTTATCTATCTAAGCTGCTGGAGAAACTTATTCATAATCAGTTATCAGCTTTTGTCCAACATAACAAGATTCTCTGCACAAGTCAATCTAGTTTCAGGAAAATGCACAGTTGTACAACCGCACTGCTTAAGGTCACGTATGATTTTCGAATAGCTTTGGATGAAAATCTTATAGCATTTCTCACGCTACTAGACTTCTCCAAGGCCTAAACTCAAAATGTTATATGGTTTTTCAAATTCGGCTGCAAAATTTATTCTCTCCTACCGTCAGGAAAGAAAGCAAGCAGTTTTTAACAATGATGCCTTTTCCGAATTCATTGAAATATTAGCAGGTGTTCCACAAGGTTCAATTCTTGGTCCTCTTCTTTTCATGCTTTTCGTTAATGATCTTTCCACAGTAATTAAACATTGATTAGCACACATGTATGCAGATGATGTTCAACTATACCTCAGCTGTAAGCCTGGGTTAATATCTGAAGTTTTACTCAAGTTGGACGAGGATCTTCGCAGGATTTTGGATTGGTCTCAGGAAAACTTTTTGAAACTGAATCCAATTAAATCGAAGTGTATGGTCATCAGCAGAACTGAATCAGATGTAAGCCGATTTCTTACTATATGCCTTGGAGATTATCTAATAGAGTATGTTGGCAAGGCTAAAAACCTTGGCATCTGGTTCAATTCTAAGTTAAGTTCTCTTAGAAATGTATCAGTTTCTTAAAGCTACACACCACTCAAAACTTGGCTCATGCTAGATAAATCTCATCTCGTGCCAATCATTGCTTATGGATGTAAAATCTGCTGCTGCATCAAAGCATCAAAAGAAGATTAAATGTTGTGTTCAACAATATTACTCGTTTTTGCCTTAAAACGCTATGATTATATTGTTGGTACGCCAAAAATGTCTCTCTAGGCATATGGCGGATAATTAGTTAAGTAACATAAGTACATAATTGAATTATTTTAAAGTATGTAATAAGATTAATTTGATTGATTGATTTTTTTAAAGCTTAAAATCTTCTGAAACTGTAAGCCTAGTACGCTGCTGATGCGAAACGAAAAATCCCATACAAAAGTGACACGACGAAATCGAAAACGGAAAATTTCGTCGTGATTTTCGTTTTGCAGTACGCTGTTCCGCTACGAAATTATGCTGATGGTGATTGTATTAGATAAATCTCTCCACTCAGTTTTCGCACAGAATTTATTGTCCGGAACATTAATTCCTTGCGAAATTTTGACGTTTGTATTTTATTCGTAATTTATATTTTCGGTTTCATGTTTGTGTTTCGTGTTAAGCCTAGTACGCTACTGATGCGAAACGAAATTTTCCTGTGGTCTCCAAATTGAGTGCGAAAAGATTGCGAAATATCAACGGAAACAATTTACGGAGAGTTCAATCAGCTGCTATAAAAATGCGTAAATCTAACGTCAATAGATTTACGCCCGATTGATGTAGTTTTGATAGAAGCGTAAATAAATAGGTCTGTTCCCGTATTGTCCAAAACAGCCGAAAACTACGCAAAACTACGCTCTCTTCTGTCAAAAACTACGAAAACTCTTCGTACGGGAACAGGATTTGACTGATTTTCGTAGTTTTGTTTTCACAAAGCGAGAGACCAGTATATAAGCAGCAATCGGAAAAGAAGGCTGCAGAAAATTCTCGCGCTGTACGACGAGCCTGGATGTTTGAATGGCTGAAAAACCGGCCAATATGTGAAGCACACAACAGTTTGTTGAAAGACTTCCATGATATCGAGAATCAGAAACATTTGTTTTAAAACTTTCTGCAAATGAATGAAACTACTTACTCTCAATGAATTGTTGCATATGGTAACACCACTAATTCAAAAACAAGACACAAATATGAGAAGATCAATTTACGCATCTGGGTGTTTGGCCTTAACTTTGAGATTTTTAGCTACTAGCGACAGCTCCAAATCGCTCTCAATAATGTTTCGAATCGCACCTTGTACAATATCAATCATATTACTACAAGTCTGCGACGCGATGTATTCTAATTTAAAAGGAAATTACTTTCTTATGAACGAAAAAACACAAGATAAGTCGATTTCGCTGCGAAATTGATCCAATATTGACGCCTGTGATTGACGCTCGAGCCGTCAACCACTGGTTGACGGCATTGAGCTGGGGGTTGACGATAGTGTTTCAATTGATTCGTTTACACACGATTGACGAAATCGAGTAAATTTTGATTGACGGAAATTGGGGTCAACCAAATTGCCGTATATTGACGTAAAAAAATTATGCCTTTACACGATTGATGTCGATTGGTGTTCAGAAAAGCGTAAATATTGACGCAAAGCGTCAATCGTGTAATCCTAGCTTTATATAAAAAAAAATGTGTGAGCCTCATCCACATAAGCTCACGGGGGAAGTGAATACTCATCCAATCCAAAGCAGTTGTGTATGTGTAATGTGTAAGAGAAGAAGAAAGTTGTCTAGTACAATCGATAGAAAATGTGTAATAAAATTTAGTAAATACATATGTATACAATTACATACATATAATAATATACAGCTGATTTGTTAGTTTTCTCTTTAGGCACTATACCAACATAAACTGTGAATATGAGTCATTTTGGTCAATTTATATAGAAGTTGTAAATAACTTGACTCCAGCGCCACCTAGCGGCCAGTCTTTTGGCATATGTCCTTTCTCAGGTCCCAGACTATCTCTATACCAAACTACATTATGATTGATTCAACGTGGCTTAGACGTGAAAATGTAGACAGAGAAACAGACAGACAGAAAGACAGACAGACAGACAGACAGACAGAGAGACAAACAGAGAGCTGATGTTTTCTGTATACATATTTCCCCTGTATGGAATAATTTCCCTTTTATCGTGACACATTTATCGTAACGTAACACATTTATCGTAACGCTTCATTTTCAAAAACAAATACGTCGCTAAAAAAGTACTCACTTCAAAAAAACATGGAATGGGGGAAAATTGTCAAAAACACGACGGAACTACAAGAGTTGAGGCAAAAGCACTGACAACTTCGAAGTTTCTAGATGACAAGAGCTGAAAATACCAACTTTTCGTTGCCACATGACAACACACCCACAGTCATACATTTTCCCCTCAATTTACAAATTCCCAAAACTTATTCCCATTACACGAGGACCACAGTTCCACTTCTCGCACTCTGTGTAAACATTTAACCATCACCATCAAGTTTCCACTCAATTTACCTTAAATCGAAAGTATCCATCGTAACTAAACACGCTATTTACCCAGCTCTCAAGAAACACTGTAAAAGTATCTCATAAACAACCTGTGAAAAGTACAACTAAGTTGACATAATTTGTCAAAATGTCAAATACCGAGTACTTGCCTCGTGTTTGCTAAAAAAAAAACTTAATGCAGCAAATTCGCATTGGAAAATATCACCCAAGCGGTCTCCTTTTACATACTACGCGTACGAACAGAGTCCTTTGAAGAAAAAGGAACAAAATATATGTTAACGACGTGCGTATAGCAACGGAACTTGTATAAATCACTAGGCCAACGAATTTTCACAAATCATTAAACTTTCCGTGGGGTTTCTCTTACCCAACCGAACAACGTTAGTCTTCCAAAGAAGGGGTGTCACTTCCACGCCACAAACTAAAAAAAAAATAAATAAATTTCGATTAACGATTGTTTTTCATTTCTCCCTTCCAGACTCGCTTCAAGATGTCTTCGACTGTATCGACTAAGCCGCTTCGCAACTCAGCCCTGAAGTCAGCAGTAATTTACAAAAATGCGTCCGCCACTGACAGCGAGTTCGACCAAAAATGAAGTGGTCCACCACCCACTGGGACTGCAGAATCGTAAATCCAAGGAGATTTGTTTAGAAAATCAACAGCAACGCTTTACAGCGTCAACCACCACCACCACCACCACCAACAACAATAATAGTGAAGACTACGACCTGTCAGAGTTTCGTATTGTTGATCTAAGTACGTCACCGCCTGTGTCACCGCAGAGTTCATTTGCCAGATCACCAGCGCCGACCAGTCAATTGCTGCGACAGACTGCGCTTCGTTCGAATTCGAATTCGAATTTCTTTGTGAATCACCTTGACGAGAAGTACGTGCTGTTTGAGTCATTCGCCGCATCGAATGATTCATCAACGGTGAACCGCGAATTCGGGGGTAATCACCATTTACCGCTCTCCGAGACAGAACCACTGCTGACAAACATCGAAGCGACTATTTCCGATCCGGATCGTTCGATTTGTCTTCACAAGAATAGTGCCTCGTTAATATTTACCAAGAAGGAGGTATCCGGCAAGAAGCACCATCATCACCATCACCATAGGGAGCATCATCGAGCGAACAGTTACAGCTCTAGTGGCGGCAGCTTTGCCGATGATTACACGGTAGAGAGTCAGCCGTTTCTGTCCCAATCAATTGGTGCTTCAGTGGAGCGCCACAATCACAAGAACTATCATAATCATCACCACCTGGACAAAAGTGGAGGACGTGTACAGCATCATCGTCGAAGCCTTCCATTGAATTATTCAGGAAGTACCAGTACCAGTGCTGGTCAACGTTCTGGGAATTGTTCAGCCTACCAACCGACAATAAACACAACGGCTGCGAACACAAGGAAACAGCACGCGTACTCTTGGTACGCTCCCGTCTACAGTGCCCTCGAAGAGGAATTGGAGCAGGATTCTAGGGTGAGTTCTGAGTTTTCTTTACATTTAATTTAAGTGAATAAATTGGATGCGGCTTGGTGAGTGGTGTCTCTAAGTTTCAGTGTTGTCGTTCTAATAGAAATTTAATTTGCTCTATGGAACATGATTTTGCACTGAAATTTTGAAAGCTGAAATACGAACTGCGTTTGAATTCTGCGAGCCAATCTCCGATAGTGATCAAAATATGTTGTACCGTGTCAACTTGCGAGTAACTCAAAAAGTTCGGATGTTGAAAGTAAAAAGTGAACTGTCCGAAAGTAACTCTCAAGACTGTGCCCACTTGCGAGTTTGCTCTCGAGAGATGTTATTTACTCCAATTTGTACTCAAATGGACACCCACCTTAAAACCACAAGGTATGAGTATGCATTCAACCAACAAGTTTGACATGACAAGGTTAGTTAAGGTATGCATGCTGACAAGAATGGTCATATCCTCATCACATTTACGTTCATGTGAACCCATTGTGGTGCCCAATATAATATTATGTTCCCACCCGTAGTATCAGTGTTTTGGTTCCATCCATCCTGGACGTCCTGTCAAACTTAAGCAGATCCGATGGTGATCGATCCGATAGCTCATCGACATACATAGATATTCGAAGAAAAATTTGTCCAGGGGTCTATTCCCGAACTGGCAGAGGTTTAGGCAGTAACAGAGGAAATGGGTCGTGTCCTCATGAGCCTTTTCATCACCGAATCCACTGCATATACAGTAGAAGACGCTTAAGACGCTAACGCTTAAGACGCTATCCCGCTTTTAACGCTCTTTTTCTCTGGTCCCTTCATTTTGATTAGAATTTTAATAAAAAATAATCCGGTTAATACGCTCTATTTCCCGCTTAATACGCTCACACAGCTAAACGATACACTTCGTACCATTCGGTGCAGTTGGAATAGGATTTTTTTTTGTTTTTTGCCAATATGGTTTGTGTCGTTTTTGTGGTCGTTTCTTTTGTCAGTTTTATTTAATTTCTTGTGTGCGCCTTACGTACATACAGGTGGTGTCAGTGCATGATTGAATTTGATTGCGTACAATGGTTAGTACAAGGGATGAAAGGAAAACTAGCATAATACATGTATAATTTCAACTCTTTTTATAAAATAACCATATTTTTAACTGGATGTAATTTTTTTTAGTTTTTCCCGCTTAAGACCCTATTTTCTGCCGGTCCCTTGAAGAGCGTCTCAAGCGGATTCTACTGTATATGTATATCATCATCGTTCTGTCGTAGTTTTTTCGTGTGTTAGTTTTCTGGATTTGGTTTTATCATATTCTAGCCAGTCTTCTTGATACTTCACAGATGGTTAGTAATTTCCATCTGTTGTTTGCTTCAGTTAACTCAATTTCGTGTGCGACTACAACACTACAACTATTGGCACGAGCTTAGGTCATGCCGACGACAGGCCAAAATGTTAGTTGACGCGCCCAGGGCAAACAGAACTATTTTTCTGTTACACCTTAGCAGAAATGACCTCCAAATCCTCACAGGACTGGTCACTGGGTTAATTCGCTTAAATGAGCACCCGAACAAAATTGGAATCAGAAGCTCGAGCCTTTGCGAAATGCGCCTGGAAGAAGAAGAGACAGAGGAGCACTTCATTAGCGAGAGTCCGGCCTTTGCTCGGATCAGAAAGGCAACTCTATGCAACTACGTCCTACGGGACGTTGGTCTACTGGAGCTCAATCTTGCCCTATTGCTTCGGTTTGCGAAAGCGACGGGTAGATTTAGATCGATGTATAGCTCAGCAGCAAATCGCTAACTCAGCGAATGGGTCTACGTGCTTGTTGTCTCTATGAGATAGCCCCCTTCTAAATACAATACAATACAAAGCAATAACTCAATTTCGGCCTTAAGGTTACAGAGTGGAGGTTTACCCGTACCATCTGCTTGCTCTCTGTATAACGCTGGGTTCTTTCTGGCCAATTTATTCCGCTGTGACTAGGGACGTTGTGCTGCGTGCCAATAACCTTTTGTTCTTCGCGGCAACACTTTACAAGCTAAGATCTTATTTGCTTAGCAGCTATTGCTTTTATGGCCGCCTGGCATTCAATGTAAATTGTGGTATCCTCTCGCGATATTGTCATCATCATTGACACCAACTCGGCAGCCTTTGCCACTGCTAAACCTCTGCTTGGAAAACGCTGCTGTGGTCTGGGAATTGTATGGAGCTGTTTAATCTGATTTCCCTCGAGAAGCAACCTGCTCCTATATACCTATTTCCATTTTTGACTCATCGGTGTAGATGGACTTGGAGTCCGTAGATCCTCCATTTTTCTCCAACTGTTCTCTGATTGGAAAGGCCCACGAAAATGGTCCTTCGAAATTCAAGTATAGGACTGTGTAGTCTGAATTGATATTACCACTAGGATAGCTGCTAAGTGTCTGGGTGTGTTGCATTCGGTCTCCAGTACTTTGACTGACTTATTCTGAGAGCGGTCTTTCCTGGGGCCTCCCGCATGTAGAGATCTAGAGGCAGAAGGTTAATAATTGCTTCCAATCCCGCTGTGGGCGCTGTTCTTATCGCGCTGGTTGTTCCAGTTTTGCTGGTAGCATGTCAAAAAAAAAAGAAACTATATATGTATATAAACAAAAATATAAAGATAAAAAACAATTTTGAAAAACAAGTTTTAATGAACTAAAAAGTAAAAAAATAATTTTTTTTCCGAGTCACCAATATACGACTATCAATTAAAGCTTGGGGCGCTCAAGTTTTTTTTTTTAATCTTTGTAGATTGTAGACGTGGGAGGTATAGGTCCGCCATGATACCAGATAAACCAGAAATGTCTTTGATAAACGAGCTGCCAGATGTATCCTCTGACAGATATGTCCTCTGTCTCATTTGTCTAAATGATGATGAAGTGTTATGATTAAACAGCTACAGTGACACAAAATGCGTTCTGTTGATTCTTCGTCCTCGTTGCACATCGCGCATGTGTTGTCTTGTGCCAGAGCGCTTCAAGCTTTAATTAATAGTCACATATTGGTGACTCGGAAAAAAAATATTTTTTTTATTTTTTAGTTCATTCAAACTTGTTTTTAAAAATACTTTTTGTATTAGTATTTGAATTTTTTTTACAAATTTACGTATAAATTTACTGTGAAGAAAATACTGTTTTTTTTTGCTGCTAAAAATGCATAAAATAACAATCTAACATGACTTTTTGCATTATTCTGAGTATACATTGTTTTTCGGTATGGATTCCTCTTTTAGAAAAATAAACCATTAAGCTGCATTTTAAGCTTACCAAAGCGCTAAACAGTTAAATCGTAAGAAAAATCGTTGTTTTTATTCAAGTGGCGCGGAGTGTATATTAGCTTGGGTAGGTTTTTGATATGGGAAAGTTAACTCAGAATGTTTTAAATTCTACTCGCCCTTTCATTTGATACCCATGCCATGGGGGTTGTAAAGAAAAAGGTTATTAGCCATCTTGGTGCGTCCACCATATTGAATATAGAATGACGTCAATTAGCTAGTCTTATTCTGCTTGTCAATCTCTTTAATTTGATATCCATATTAAGGAGTTCGTGAAGATAACGGTAATCCACCATCTTAGGGCGTCCACCATATTAGATTTACGAGATCATTATAAATGTATATATGTACTATGTATATTGAGTTGTCACCGGACATTCAAAATTTCAGCATAGTCGGATATCTGGAAATGAAAATTCTCAGAAATTGAAGCTAAAAAATCGTCCGCCATATTGGATTTTCAATGTCATTTAATAACCGAGGCTGACCTCTTTGCAGGACATCTTTCGAATGTTTTCAAGCCATTCCCATCAAGTGCAACTACAGAAAACTTTCAGTTTGTTGATAGAGCGGATGAATGTGAAATCCCTATCGTCACACTGAAAGAAGTAAGGAACATTATGTCAACAAGGTTATCTAATAAAAAAAACACCAGGGTACGATCTAATAACTGCTCAGGTTTTGAAAGAAATGCCACCAATAGCCTTCAAGAAACTCCAATTCATAATAAATGCATGCCTTAAGCTCCGACATGTGCCACATCATTGGAAAATAGCAGAAGTCATTGTTATACCCAAGCAAAGTAAGCCACCATCAGAAGTAGCATCTTACAGGCTAATATCGCTAATACCAATTATGGCAAAAGTTTTCGAAAAATTGCTTCTGAACAGGTTAAGTAAAATTATTATTGAAGAAAGAAGACTTATTCCAAATCATCAGTTTGGACTTAGAATTAAACATTCCACGATAGACCAAGTGCATCGAATTACAGATATAGTGGAAAAGGCACTGGAAGAGAAACAAGTGTGTGCTTTATTTTTAGATGTTGCTCAAGTCTTTGACAAAGTTTGACATGAGCGACTTGAGTACAAACTGCATAGGGATTTACCTAGACAGTACTATGAAATACTGAAATCATATATTTCAGATCGACTCTTTAGAGCCCCCGCACACTACAGACTTTTTGTCGGCCGACAGTTTAGTCGGGCTCTTAATCAGTATGAAAATATATGAGAGTGCGCACACTACAACGATTTGATATCGGCCGATAAATAAGTTTGATAGGCTACACGATTGCCTTCAAACTAAAGTATCGGCAAACTATCGGCTGACTACTTAATCAGTACGGCGCACAGTGGTTCAGGTTGTATGGAAGCGCCGAAATAATTCTATATCTCTAAAACTGTACTGGACCGATTTTGATGATTTTTTCACCAAAGTGTTTTTATTTTTTTACTACTATTTACTACTATTTAAAATGTTATATAATAAAATTTTAAATAATAAAATTCATTAAAAATCGGCTATAAACTAATATCTGACGAATAAATATTAATGATTTTTTATAAAAATAAATTCAAATGTATTAACCTATATTTGTATTTTCATAATTTTTTAAGGTTCCGTACCCAATGGTAGCACGGAACCATTAAAAGTTCGCTCTAAATCTAAAATATCTGTCACGATAAAAACATCAAGAAACGTTCTACCTAAAAACTTGAAATTTAGCTCACTCATACATCACGGTGGTCCACATATTTGAGACAACTTATCACTGAAAAATATTGTGAAACAACTATACAGGGTAGCCAAAATTTAAACTCAAAAAAAAAAAAAAATTAAAAATATAACATGTTGGATATCATTCGAAAGTGCTCAAAGCACAGATTTAAAAAAATGTTTTCTTATTTTTTTTTTATAAGAAACTTTGGGAGTTATTGCCGAAAACGTGTGAAAAACTGCATTCCCCGCGCTTATTTTTGAAACTACATACTTAAATGAAAAAATCACGGTCACAGCCTAAAATTATTTCTACTATGAGTTAATTAACACACGTACTAGTACAAAAAATAGCTACCAAATGAGAAAAAAATTAAATTGCTTCGGAGGGAGGTATAGTGAAATTCGCATTTCCATATAACGACAGACTGAAAAAGAGCTGACTTTTCAACGATATTTTTGAACTTATAAGCGGCGACGCAGTTTGACGCAGCTGAAAATGATACCGTTGTTTAGGCAAGACTCCAAAGAATATTTTAAGTGAAGAATCCAAATGGAGGGGAGTGGAGCACGTTTGTTCTGCTCTGCTGAGCTTTCCCACATATTGATTTTTAGACCATTTATTTTAAAAATTCATAGCTGCTTGAAGAATAAGAAAATTAAAATAACGATAACGTTCACGTAATCTTTAGACATATTGTAAAACGTATTTAAAATTTTAAAATTAATATCAACTTGTCGCGGAACATATATTGACTAGAGTACAAGACACTTCGCTATATGCACTAAAAATGGTTTCATAATGGAGCGACTTTAAAGCTGTCGCAACTGTTACCATAAGTGTAAATTTTTCTCCATTCCATCAAAATGTGTTCTCCAACTTATATACTTTAAGAATGCATAGCCACTAAGTGTTTCAAACAATTAAAAAATTTTGATTTTTTTCGCCTCTCAAACCACTGTGCGGCGCTCTTCTACGTGCGCACACTACAGACTATAAAGTCGGCCGAATTTTTTCGATAGCTCAGTTTGCTCTGAATTTTAAATTAGTTTTCTTTAAGTTCTGGATTTTTCGTTGTATTTAAATATGGAATTATGGACATATTTGGGCGTAGAGCAATGATTACCTCTCTGGAACATTTTTTACTAACTACCATTAAGCGACTATTCTCTGCAAAATGTGTTTAACGACTAGCAAAACCAAATCGTTCGAGAACAGTCGGCCGATTGTTTGTCTAGTGTGCGCACTCACTACCAACCCGACTATTTCATCGGCCCAGTGTGCGCACTAACCGGCCCAACCCGACCAAACTATCGGCCGTAGTGTGCGGGGGCTCTTAGAGTACGATACGAACACGAATATTCGGAACTGAAGAAAATCGAAGCCGGTGTTCCATAAGGAACTGTCTTAGGACCTACCTTATATTTGTTATAAACCAGGGATATTCCCGTAGATGAAAATGCTTTAATGGCTACCTTTGCAGTTGACACTGCAATATTGGTGCCTGATAAATGCATTGTTAAGGCCGCAGAAATCCTGCAAAATGCAGTCAGCAAAGTTAGACTTTGGTCAAGATCAACTCATATAAACTTTACAAATAAAAAGTTTAACCATGTTCCAATATTCATTAATAACCTAGTTATACCTTACGCCAATACGACCAAATGCCTTGGAATGACTTTGGACGCGAAGTTAGAATGGAAAGAGCACATCAAAAAGAAAAGAGAAGAACTGAACTTGTAATACAGAAAAATGTACTGGTTACTGGGAAAAAACTCTGACCTATCTATCCAAAACAAAATATTGCTATATAAGCAAGTACTAAAGCCTGTATGGACGTATGGCATCCAATTATGGGGCTGTACAAAGAAAACAAATATAGAAACCATACAAAAATTCCAAAACAAAGTCCTTCGTGGAATAATAAATGCCCCTTGGTACATAAGAAATAGCGACTTGCATGGCATGGGTATCAAATGAAAGGACGCCCTTTCATATAACCAGCGCCTTGAAAATCACATAAACTCTGAGATGGAGACCGTCTTAAATGTAAGAGACAATATTCGGAGATTGAGAAGAACAAAGGGCGAGTTCGTAAACGTCTGACTAACGTCTGACTGCATTACTTGCGTTGCGTTCATAAAGCGAAAAACAAATCGAACTTACGCAGGCAAAAAAATATAGTACGTTCGTAAACGTCCAAAATATGCAGTAAACAAGTTGGAGTCGGGCAGATATTGCAGACATAAAAAAACATCTGCATGAAAGCTTGCAAATTAGTTTTACGAAATAATGTAAGTATGTAATGTGATTTAAAACATTAAATTATTTTAATTCAATTAATGAATATATATTTCTGTTAGGGGGATGATAAAAAGTGGAATTTCCAGGACACAAATTTGCTAATTGCAACAAAATATACATATGTATGTATATGGAGGGCGATTTTCAGCAGGAAAAAGAAAACCAGAAATTTTGTTCATATACGATAACATTTACGCAATGTAAATCTACCTTAAATGTCGACTTTGTGATTTTGAACAGGGTTTTCCGGCTGGGGATACAGATATTTTGGGAACTGATTTTGTTGATTCATGTTATGAAAAAAATCGTATGGGAAGGGGGTATATTTTTGTGTTTAAAAAATATCCTTTAGAGAAGTTGGTACCTACCAACAGTTATTCAATTATACTTTCGATTTATGCAATTTAATTTAAAAAAAAAGCCATAAGTATGTATGTATAAATCTCTTATATCTTATACCAAAACCAACCAAAAGTATCAAGATAATGATCTTATTTTTTTATTGTTATATCTCGTGAAATGCATGTTAATGTAAATGAACAATCATTTACTGGATGTCAGTCAGATGTAAAACTTTATTCAAAATAATAAAAATAATAATAATAATAATTTCGACTGTATTAAACTTAGAGCAACCAAAGTGGACTCGTTTCATAGAAAATTGATTAGTGTTAATAACTTTTGTGAAAATCGCATTTATCTCGGGAAAGTGTGCTAATAGTTTTTTTTTAACTATTATTATTTTGATGCGCCATAACGCCACCTACAAATTCACTTTAGAAAGATTTTACCTGAGGCTTACGGTTTTACAGGTAAAAGGTAAATTTAATTACAATAACCATTCAAAAATGAGTATTAGCTTGTATTCAGTCTGATGGTGGACATTTTATACAAGATAATGCTCGTTTTGAATGGTTCTTGTGACTAAATTAACCTTATAAATACTTGCAAAACTGTAAGCTTCAGGTAAAAACTTTGAAAAGTTAATTTGTAGGTGACGCTATGGCGCATCAAAATAATAATACCTAGTAAAAATAGAATTATAAGCACACGTTGCCGAAATAAATGCGATTTTCACAAAAATTGGTTAAGAAAAATAAACAAATCTGTATTTGAAGAGAAATATCTCGAAAACGAAAGCACGGATGGTAATAGTTTTTAATTGTTGTAAACACTTATCAATTGTCTATGACATGTGTCCACTTTGGTTGCTCGAAGTTTAATAAACTAGAAATTATAATTGAATAACTGTTGGAACCAACTCTAGGAATCTCTAAGGCATTCTTTTTAAACACCCTGTAGCTCAATGGATGTTGAAGATAGACCCTGAATCAGATCCCGAAATATCTGTATTCCAAACCGGACCACCCTGTATGTATCATCATCTTGTTTTTCTATAGTGATCATTACATTCATGATTTTAGGCACTAAACGGTTATACACTAAGCTTACAAATATTAATTATTAGAAGCTGGCTTTTCTTTTCATTTGCCTATCAAGAACTATGTGCATTTCCACTTTCTTTTCGGCATAGCTAATTCTCTTAGAATAATATTTAAAACTCTCTGAGCCCTCATGACGATTATGAACACAATTTAGTAAAATGACTGCAGCCTGCTTGTCGAAAATTTGTTTTCGATTTGCAGGCACAAAGCAGGCATGTGATTGGACTTTCGCAGAATACTGCGTTTACGAATTCGTCCAAAGCCTCACGAGCGAATGGTCTAAAAATTATGGGAAAGTAACATATATATTATAACTTTAAACTTCCCCCAATGCGATTTAAATGCAAGAAAGAAAAGTCATTTTTCGATCTATCAAATATTGATTTTGATTCCCAGGTGTTTTTGGCACGGTAAGAATCCCACTCGCTTGGTACTGATGAACTACCGAGAGTCTTTTGAAGAGATCAAAAAACCTATATTGTATTGTCTCCGGAACTATAGACGTGTGCAAGATTTCAGGATCATCGGATATCTGGAAAAAAAACCAATAAATAAAAACCAAAATTTAAATATAATGATGATGATGATGATACGGCGGCGTCAGCAGTCCTATTCAGAACCAAGCCTAGCTTCTGGCAACCATTTGTGTGTGCGTGTTATTTTTACCACGAATGGAAGGGACCTACATTTTTTTGCCAACTCCGAACGGGCGAGTTGAGAAGCCTCTCATGACAAATTTTACTCTTTGATTACATGTCAGACATTCGAAAGGGGTGGCAGCCATGAAAAACTTTTTTGGGTGTTGGACACGGGCTGGGATTGAACCTGAGCAGCAAGCGTAGCAATCCAACGCACTAACCACCACGGCCACGACCACCTCGTATATCTGGAAGTGGGTGTAAAATCGATTCCCAGATTTGGTCCTCACAGAAAGTGAAGTTAATATAAAGCTTGTAAAAAACAGTAACATACATAAATGAATTGAAGATAAGTAGACAGATTTCAAAGTCCACATGTTACAAGGGAGAGGCAATTCGTTGCGAAAATACACAACACTTTAACGTATGCGAAACCCATTGGACTAGATTTCGTAAAATTTTGTAAAAATACTTTGTTTAGAGCAGGAACCGGTACGGAAACGGACCATCAATAAGCAAATTAAAAAGTTAAGGTCGAACAGAATAAAGCGCTGGAGTATCTTTCTGGTTAAAGCTAACCTCGCCGTTTTTTAATAAACATGGTTTCACCATAAATTCACGTACTTAAAGCTTCCGTTAAATTCCCGCATTTCTCGCACCATTTTCAAAGTGCTGATTGGTGCAAACAGGCCATTACTTATGAACCCCCAAGTACCCTTAAGGGTGTGCATCCTCGCAGGATTATGACCCGTCAGCAAATGACCACAAGTGTTGGAGGGGATGAATTTGCCACACCAAAAATGGAAATTCCCATCATTGGAAGAGTGTCCTCATATGTGTGTATAGTAAACACTTTAATAATGAACTTGGTAGCGAGAGTGCAAAGTCTCCAATATTTATAAAGTCCTCGTGCATATTGCTCCGACCACCGATGCGATGGAGGAATTGAACAGGATATACATACATATGTACATAATGTATGTATATAGGTAGAAATGTGAAGAGGTTTGGCGCATTGTCATTGTAAGGTCCTTGCATAAAGTTAATATGCATGTAGGCCATTACTTTTACGATTATTACTGTTACTGTTACTGTGGGCTCACTTTATCGCGTAAGTACCAACTTGAAGAAAACTCCCAACCAAGGAAGTAGAGATTCGAGGCTAACGATTGGAAAAAGGCTTTAATCATTCCATTACTGTCAAGAAGGTTGGTTGAAGATGCTTAGAAGGCTTAGCATGTATTTTGTAAGCTGATCTGTTTCTTTATTGACTTTATTAGAATCCATGAGGGTGTGTTCGTCAGTTAGCATCTGACTGCAATTCTAACACTTCAATTCTTTAGTTAGCTGGATTTCTTAACCCTGCTGATAGTATTTTTCTCTCGAAGTGATCAGGGATATCCTCATCAGCTCCATACAGCAAGACTGGTCTTACATAGAGGCTCCTTAGTCGATCGGGAAAGGGCTTTACTACTCCATTGCCTTCTTAGCCAAAAGAAACAGGGATTGGCAAGAGTAATCCTTCATTTGATTTCCGATGAGAAGCTATTTAATTTTCCTTGATTCATTTACTCAGCTGGCTCAGTTTTTACTTCACTGACAGCTGTCAAAGTAATTATTGGATCGTATTTAACAGTTTTAAAACTGAACTACAATGGCGCTCTTTAATTGTCTGTCACTGTCTACGTACTCATTCATGTACGTCAAAGTCACAGGGTGGGTATATCAAATGATTTCCGGTGCATTTAACAACTTATTAGACTTGTCCTCTTAATTGTCGAAACTAAACGAAACCATTAAAGAGGAATAATCAGCGGTAACACAAGTGACAGCATCCAATAAACTTCAATTGCAAATAATAATACTCGTAATCTAACTAAATGAAAATAGACAAAACCAGGGCACGGGGAAGAGGAGTGGTGAATGTTCTTCGAATAAATCTTAAAAACCATCGATCCGTGGCGGGATAAATTGCCTTGTGGAATTCAAATTAAGTCGAATGGATGGAATCGAATTTGGTTTCTGAATTTCGCTTTGATCGAGACTAATGACTTATGAATTTGAGCTCCGGGAATTTGCAATTTGAATAGTTTCGGTTTTGATATTTATGATTTACACAAACAAGCACATACACTTGTATACTATGGGAACGTCATGTGTATGTACAGCCTTGGCCTAATGTATTAGGCACCCTATACAATTCTTAATATCTTCGGAAAACAAAAGTTTAAATGAAATGAAAAGAAGCATATAGGATAAATAAATAGTTTTATTAAGGTTAAGTAGTATTTAGTCACGCCGCCTTTGGCGTTGATGACTGCAGTGACTCTCCTGCGCATAGTGCTTGCTGACTAGCTTGCGACACTCTTTCGGAGAAATATCACTCCACTCTTGCTGTAACACATTTTTAAGTGCTTCTTTTGATGTTATCGAGTGCTCCTTGATTATACGATTTAGAATACTCCATAGCTCTACTATCAAACCAACTCATAGTTAGTTAGGGCTGATATGTGGCAGGGTGCATTGTCTTGTTGAAATTTGACATTTTCCATGTGTCGCGGAAAATGTTGGCAAGTTGAAGTACATTTTCCAACACATTTATGTACTTGCGGGAGTTCATCCGACCATAACACACATGCATTTCACCCACACCGCTGGCAGTCATGCATCCCCAGATCATAATACAGTAGATACAACCTCGTTAATTCGAACACTTGCTAATCCGGACAACGCGGTAATTGACTCTGTAATCTTATTACTTACCTCATGAATCCGGACAATTATTTTTTCTTTTTCTTTTTTGTCTGCTATTTCTACGGGGATTTTCCGTATTCATAAATTAAGAGCGGTTTCCTATGGAAAACAAAGTTCTATCTCTTTCTTATACCAATGTGTAATGCAGACTATCAAAAAGTATTTTGTATCGCACACGTCAAAAGTGAAATAAAAACGCTAAGCCAATTTTGTTTTTTAATTAGTGGTGTTAATTGCATTGAATATCAATAATGCCACCAATAGACAAAAAGAAAGAAATTCTCAATAACTGGTAGAGGAGTACAATGTGGGCAAATCTACAATTTCCGAAAAGTAAAATCTTCAAAATACATATTTCGAATATTAAGACATTCATTTGTGTTTTTTATGCAGTTACATTTCTAAAACGGAAAGTGGCCTTGGTAAGCGCAAAACCATGCGACCTGCTGAATATCAGCTCATGGAAGAACGCCTGCACAATTGGTTTGTAAACAAAAGACAACAGAATGTACTAATTTCTTCTGAAATCATGAAAGAAAAAGCAAAAATATTTTGTCCCCAAATTTTATGGACCAAACGCAGAATTTATGGTTGTTAATCGTTTCAAATAAAGTTGCAATGTTTTCCTTTTATATTTTAATAAATAAAGTTAATTTATTTAAAAAAAATTAAGTTTATCCCTTGAACGGACAGAATGCTGTGACCGTCACTGTCCGCCTAAATGTACCTTCTATTTCAAACTTCTCTCGAGAAAGTAGTCTAACGGTGTGAAATCACATAACCTGGGCGGCCAATTGAAATCACCATATCGGGAGATAATGCAGCCATCGAAATTTTGTTTGCAAAGAATTAATTATTTCATTGGCAAACAGGCACCGTTTTGTTAGACCCACATATTGTGCACATCTTTAGTTGGCGCTACAGCTCGAGGTGAACCTGGGCCTGCTTCTCGCAACCATTTGTGTGTGCGTGCTATATATTTGCACGAATGGAAGGGACCTGTGGGTACCGTAGCGCAAGTGGTTAGTGCGTCGGACTACTGAGCCAGTGGTCTTGGGTTCGAATCCCGCCGCAAACACCTAAAAGTTTTTCACAGTGCCCACCTCTTTCGAATGTCTGACAAACATCAAAGAGTATCATTTGTCACGATTGAGCTTCTCAACTCGCCGTTCGGAGTCGGCAAAAAACTGTAGGTCCCTTCCATTCGTGCAAAAATATAACACGAACACACAAATGGTTGCGAGAAGCAGGCGCAGGTTCACCTCGAGCTGTAGCGCCAACTAAGTAAGTAAGTAAGGAAGGGACCTTCAGTTTTTTGCCGACTCCGAACGGCGATTTGAGAAGCTAAATCGTGTTTTCAAATGCTCCTTCAATATCGATAAAGGCGCAGACTACTGTCACCTTAGTGTCTATGTCTAAGGCACCCTGGGTTATATCAGCCCAGATGCAACAATTCTGGTTGTTGACGAATCCATTGAGATGAAAGTGTGCCTAATCGCTGAAGATGATTTTTTGCGTAAAGTCTGCCTTTCGTTCTTGTTCTTCATGTGCTCGCGCTGTATGTTATCATTATAAGGGTATTCATATCCCCTTTAGCACGTGTAAACTATAAAAACAAAAGAAATTGACATCCACTGACGTTTGCTCACGCGACGCTTCAAATGGTCTGTTGATATCAGTTCCTGATTCAATTGAACCTTGTAAGCATTGCAAATTTAAGTCAATTGTCCAATTCGCTGCAAAGAGCTCCGTGCAATGTGCAGTTCCTGAATGCGCTGACGAATGGAGATCGCTGAAGTCTCGGCCACACTATCGCTACAACTGCAAGGCTGCAACGAACTGTTTGAACACGTGCTATCAAATTTACCGCCGATCCGGTTGTCTCGCTTGGACGATTATGCAAACCGAAAAACCCATTTTCATAATCTATATCTATCTATAAAATTAAATCGCTAGTGCAAGAGCTTGTGATTCCTCATGAGAGTTTATTTCTGCACCGATTTCAATGATTCTAACACTGATCAAAAGCTTATCAACTGAACTTTGATAGAATTGAATATATAAACTCATAATAAGAAATGCCAAAACAGAAATTACGTTTAGACGTTTATTAAGTCATTAAGTTTGCTTCCTCCGAAAATTGATAAGTGTTTCACCTAAGAGTCACCTTTAAAGTTTAAACTGAGACTTGAATCCTGGCCAACAGATTCCTTCAACTCACACTTATTGGCATCACTCTACTGTATTTGACCATCTTTTCGGAAGAGCAAGTACCTTAAAGCAGAGTATCTTGTCTTGAGCATGGTGAAATGAAATCTGATTCCCGAGAAGCTTTTAACTGTCTTTATCGCTGTTAAAGTCCTTCGAGCAGAAGCTTCTATTAGACTGTCGCATAATAACTCGAGTGGCGGTTTAAGATGCATCAGATTAGTACGGTTTACACAACGCTTTCTAAGAACAGTAAAACACAAAGCAGACTTCACAACCCTTACAAATTTAAGCATTCTTCCATTTTTGAATTCCATTTTATTAATATTTCTTTCATTATTTAATTTCAGGACTCATCGCCAATTCACAATCTGGCCAACTTGAAGAAAACGGTCAGCCGCCAGGTGCCATTCTCGGACAATGAAACCGCCTCGTTGTTAGACTCGAAAAATCAGATTAATATTCAACCGCAACTACACCAGACTACCGTCCGGGTACGACGGACCATATCATCACCACAGCCGCCAACGAATCTTCAACTACCGTTGACAACCAACGCAAACAATAACAATAATATCGCTAACGGCATCAATAACCAAAGTAACCACTACAACCACCAACAGAATGATACCGAGGGCCCTCATGCAGCCTCACTGCTTGCTGGGGGCCCAATACCCAGGCGGCGGCGTTTTGAGAATTTCCTTAAATCCCTAGTCGGACGGAAACCATCCAATACCTCGTTCAATCCACCGTTACTACCATCACCCGAAATAACCATTACCCGAACACCATCCGATCAAAATGTCATACTTAGCGATCCGCCTGAACTGCGACAGCAACATCATCAGTCGGTGAACTATCTGCCCGAGAAGGTTCCAGCGACTAGTACAACGTCGTTGAATACCGCTGTCCAACAGAAACTGTGGAATGTGGTGCCACTATTGCGACGGGAAGGCAGTGCTGCCAGCCTTCATCATGAAAAATCCCAATCGATTGTACAGTACACTGGAATGCGAAAATGCGAAACAGTGCTGGCGCTCACGCGTCAAACGTCATCGCTGTGTTCGCCGGTCTCGGATACCAGTGGGACGACACCCATCGGTAGCATTGGCGGTGATGGTGCCGGAACCGGCAGTAGTGGTCTCATCAGCGCGAACGGTATCGAACAGATACGACCGCTCAATCGACTCCGAAATAGCTTGTCGACCTCGAACGCTACCTGTTCGCGTTGTTCTAGTCTGTTATCGTTGGCCGCGTCCGGTTCACGGTATTCCTTGAATACCGCTAATAGCGGGTTCATAAATGTTAATAACAATTCAAATTCAAATAATCTAAACAATAACTTTAGCAATTTAAGTAGTACTAGCATAAGTAAGAACAACAATTGTGGTGATGGCGGCGGCAGTAGCGCCAGCTCTAGGAAAAGCTCTGCGGGTGCCAACGGAAATAGTCCGCCATCGGATGTGACAACAGCGACGCTGAATTCGTCGTCGTCGTCATCTGGATCGAGTCCATTGTCGCCAGTTATACTGGCGAGCAACAGTGTGACAGCACTCGCCGCAGGAATGGACGAGTTCACGTGCAAACTATGCCTTGTGGATGTGTCAGCTGGTGAGGCAACAACAATTGCACAATGTGGATGTCGATTTTGTACTGAGGTGAGTCTCTTACTTTTTGTTATTTTATGATATACATATGATGAATCTGGGTCCGATAGAGATATCTGCTAGCACTGTGACCAAAGTTGGACTATTCTGCCCCGTTATTAGTACTATTGATCACTCTGCTAAAATTCTTGGCATGGGTATATTTTTTACTCTCTAATATTTTTGCGTACGCGAACGAGTTTTCGTAACTTTTCGTAGATTTTTTCAGTTTTAGGAGCGTACGGGAACGGATATTATTACCCTGGAATCTATGTGATTCTAACCGCTTCAAAACTTCTTTCAAAATCTGTAGGTGTTCTTCCTCCGATGCCCCAGCTATGACTATATCGTCGATATAGACGCCCACAGCAAGATCCGCAAACAGTTGCTCCATTACCCCTTGAAATTCCCCCGGTGCGCTGCTTATGCCGAACGGTAACCGATTATTACTACATACTGTTAAGATGCATTGTCCAACTCAATCTGTAGATAGGCCTCGGATAGGTCGATTTTTGTAAATACCTTACCTCCCCGAAGTTTGTGGAACAAGTTCCTTGCCCGCGGCAGCGGATGACGATCCGCTATCAGCTGTGGGTTCACTGTTGTTTTGAAGTCCCCACAAATCCGGAGCCCTCCATTCGCCTTTCTAACAATTACTATGGGTGCCGCCCAGTGTGACCCCTGTACACACGTCAAGATCCGTTCAGACACCAGCCGATCGATTTCTACTTTCGTTTCCTTTAACAGCGCATATGGAATTTGCCGATTGCGAATGAATTTCGGTACTGCACCTTCCTTAAGTGCCAAATGAGCTTTGAATTGCTTGCATTTGGCCTATCCAGATGAAAAAAAAACCTCCGAGTATGTGCCGCATAACTTCTCAATGCTGTTGAGAAGAGAACCATT
Organism: Brachyopa scutellaris; assembly: GCA_949775065.1. Taxonomy (NCBI): domain Eukaryota; kingdom Metazoa; phylum Arthropoda; class Insecta; order Diptera; family Syrphidae; genus Brachyopa; species Brachyopa scutellaris. The sequence continues at coordinate 43,133,132 of OX459115.1, forward strand.
TGAATTAATTTGCAAAATTGAGTGTTCAACCTTTAAACTCAAGGCTTTAAACCAGTCCAGTCATAAGATGTTAGCGCCAGAACTGTTGACTACTAGCAGATTCACTTGATGTGGCAAATTTTCGTGTGTAACCTCAACTTTTAGTTCGCCTTTTATATCCAGTGGAGTTCCTCCATACGCCTGAAAACATTTCGATGATGGAAAACATTTTGGTTACCCCGGTTGCCTGAACCATCCAGGCCGAGGGGCAACGAACACGATGCCCCAGTGTCGACTTGAAACTGCATTGGGCACCCATTCACCATAATATTCAGCATGTGGAACTAGTATCTCACTGCAAGAACATGTATTTTAGAAATGAAATGCTCGGTTAGCTTACCGGTCAGGTCTTTAAAAGTCTTGGATGCCAAGTCATCTTCGCCGTAGAGCTTCTGAAGAGTTTTGAAGTTTTCTGCACCATCCCACGACATATAAAAAATGCGCGCTTCTGTTTCTCATCCGAGACACCACATGTTTCAAAATGCTGCTCCAATTGCTTCAAGTATGTCTTCCAGTTGTCCTCTCTGTTGTAAGCCGGAAATTTCTGGATGACTGAGATATTCGAGATTGTTGAATTTCGCGCTTTTGCATCCATCCACTCTTTCTGATCTGCCAACACTTTTGACATCCAATCACGCTGTGCTTTGAAAAAACCCTCCAACATTTCTTTATCCATTGCCAACGTGTTCGTTGGACTTATTTCTATAAATAATTACACTCGTGTTTCAGGTTCGAATAAAAAAAAATCCTCGTCGCCCATTCACAATGAGGTTTTTATTGACACCTACAATTAGGTATAATACAATGACAGATGTACACTGTACAGTCCTAACAAAGGTACAAGTACATTCATAATAGAATTTCCTTATAAGGCTAAGGTTACAACAGATATAAATCTAATAAAACTGATCACATTTTGCGTAACACGTACTTTAATTTGCAACGTGAGTTCGATTTTCTTAACAAATTTTTATAACGTCTCAGAATTTTAATGGCAGATGCTAAAATCGAAAGTGATAGCAAACGATTTTTTAACTCTAAGACCCCGTTCTGGTGGTTGAGTTGCGGAAACCGCGAGGTTTCCACCGCTTCCAGCTGCGCACTCCAAGTTGGTTGAAGTCCTTTTCCACTTGTGCGCGCCACCTTGGGTGAGGTCGTGCTCTGCTGCACTGACCATCCGGGTTGGAGTCGAATACTCTGCGAGCCGGAGCGTTGATGTCCATTCGCTCTACTTTCCTAGCCATCTTAAACGCTCAATGTGCAGTTTTTTGACCAGGCCAATGTAGCTATACAGCTCATATATTTCGTTGTTGAATCTTCTCCTCCAAAATCCGTCAACGCAAACGGAATCAAATATCTTACGAAAGATTTTTCTCTCGAAGCGACCAAGGATATCTTCATCCGCTTTCCATAAAGTTCATGGTTCAGCTCCATATAGCAAGACTGGGATGATAAGGGTTTTATATAGAGTGTTCTTAGTCGCTCGGGAAAGGACTTTACTACTCAACTGCCTTTTTAGCCCAAAAAACAGCGATTGGCAAGCGTAAAGGCTCCAAACCATAGAATCCGTCGACTTCGTTCCATTGTACTTTGATGTTGAAGTATTGCCGGATAGAGCAGTCCCATAGAATCCGTCACATATCTACACGTAGAAATGTCAACGATTCTCTTCATTCTGTAAGTCGAAGTTCATGCATACGTTGGTCATGGGCCATCTACCATAAGAATGTGTGTATTCTATCGAGCCGTCCGTCAGTTAAAAACGATGGAGCAACGGATCGACGGATTCTATGGGTCGGCGCCTTAATCCTTTATTTGATCTCCGACGAGATGTCGTTTTTTTGATGTTTCAAGCTGTCTTTGAATATTTTTTACCAGAACAGCGGAGTAAGTAGACAGTTGCCCTTTCCTTCCTCATCGTAATGTTCAAAATCATCTGGCCAGAAAATGGAATTAGCTTCATAAATGATACAACCTACAATCTCTCCATCCCAAAATCCCCGCAGCACAGCAGCAACTCTCTTCTTGCTAAAAGAATTATTTTTTATTTTTTTTAAATCGGAGTGAAAACACAGATAGCTAGTTGACCTGGTTTAGTTCTCACACAAAACGTCTAACACATCACAATCCGTTTTCCGTATAGCAACATCACCACGAGCAACGAATTCACCCATCATTCGAACAAGTAGAGCAGACTCGTGATAACGATGGCTATGGGGATGAGGAGAGGATAAGGACGACCACTGCAGCCACTAAAACGTTAAATTGGGGCCAACCTCTGCGGCTATGTCGGTACATTGTACCTACGTGGAAATATGGTGAAAATGTTTTGGAAACTGCAAATTTGCGATTTATCCGTCTTTGCATTTGACTTTTGCCAGTTAAAACGAGTCGATGGTTGCATTTCACTGCCGCTGCCAGTCCAACATTTAATCATTAATCGTATGCGCTCCACTACCCGACCGCAGGATATCAGTCTTCCATACCCATCAGCGAACAATTTCCAATAATCGAGTGGATTTGTCCATAATTTCCACCAAAGTCGGACCCGTCCGTCGATACGAGCGAATGTTGCCTTTTCTCCACCGAAGGTATTGCGATCGTTACACAAACGTAATTGGATGAGAGGCGTTACGTAACCCTTCGGTTAAGTTCAGTATTCGATTAGCAGATACTTTTTCTTGTTTTGTTTTGAATCACGTATTCAGTTCGGAATGCCCATAAGGATTTGGGCTCTGTTGGTCTGTTGGCTGAAAGATGCATTAAATGAGCACTGTGTGTCGAAAATTGAAAACCAAAATTACTATCATTTATCAGAGGCCCTGAAATTGGTAGTTTAATTGAAATCGGGTGTGTGGTCCAATGCCCAATTAAATGTAGGTACAGGGTCTTCCATTAAGAGATATCATATTAAATTTGTAAAAAAGGTTTGGTTCCGAAGAAGTGCGGATATTTTTGTTTTATTGTTTCAAGTTTAGACTCTTCCATTATATGTGGAATACGGTATCTGATTAATACCCACCTGGGATTCTCTTACTAATGGTCATCCTCTTGGGGAAATTATTATTGTTGAAAGAAGTGTTGCGCTGCGACCCCAGGTCTTTTCTCCCACCTACAAGTCTTAGACGAAGGAACATCCCTATCATCACTTTTCCTGACGCTTCTGTTACACACATAGTTTAACTGTTTGTGTGTGAACTGGGAATGCGAATGACTTGAATGCTATATCCCAATAAGGGGCTGAGCCACTTTGAATATGTGATTTAATGTCATCGTCACTGATATCTTTTAATAATGGGGGAGAAGATAAATCACATTCCATCCAGTTAATTATTTCCGAGTAGTCCTCAGCCTTGAAATTCAGTTTTGGCGGCATGAATGTCCTGATATTTTTTCTTTTTCGATCTAACTGCCTTGCCTTTAGAATTCGTCGAAGTCCGAGCTCCCTTAAGTGTTTTAAATTGTCTTGTGCACAATTGTTGGTCCCTCTGTAAAGTATTTAGTTGTTTTCATACTAAACCACATTGGTATGTATGACTTCAAAATAAATAAAACTATTTCTTGAAGTTGAAGTGTGGGACTTTCTTCACTTGAGAACAATCTGAGAGTTCGATTTGCCGTTGTTAACCACCTCGAGTATGACAGGAGACCAGGATCTCGCATAGCCAAACCCTCTTTACAATTTCCCGACTTTATTGCCATGGAAATATCGAGTAGATATTGCTGATTCTTACTTAATGTATTTCTGTCTATTGTCGTAATCGGACAGTCAATACTCTTGAAGTCAATCACTGGACGTTTTTCACAGTCACCTAGCTTTTCACCGATCGGTCCTCTCAAAGATTTCGGACCCGTTGATTTACCGTCTAGGTATTAAAACAGATGTCGAAACGGCAGTTCATTGAAATGGAGAAGGCAAACTGCCCATTGCAACGGTTTCCCTAAATGTATTGCTATTCGGCGAATCAGACCGTTCTTCCAACCTGTGTTAACAGCAGTGCCATCACATCCTATTGTCAAGATAAATACCATGACCAGACAGATAAGAAATAATAGAAGTCAAAATGTCTTCAGTGTTCCCAGAAGTTGGAATAACATGTCCGATGTAGACTGAACCAGGTTCTTGAATTAAACAGTTGTTCTTAACCTTTTAGAAGCGAGGGACCATTTTACTAAATTTTCGTCTTGCTATGGACCACCAACTGTTTGGCGGAAATATAATAAAGTTATTAAATTTTTTCAATGAGAAAAAAGGCAAAACAGCAAAAATATGTTAAAAATGTCTAATAAAGTTGGAAGAGAAAATTACCGTCATATGTTAGTTGTCAAAAATAACAACTTCATGGATGATTATTTTACTTACTGTTTTCCTAACTATGGTGTGTATTGGGAACTTATAAAAAAACGGTTTGCCTTTTTCCGATTGAATTTATATTTCTTCCATTTGGGCTTAAATCTCTCAAAATTTCATGATTTTTTCAAAAAGCAGATCAGTTTCGGACAGAAACGTTTCTAACTGAACACAAAACCCTATAATTTTAAATAATAAATAATATAAATAAAACACATATTGAATTATTCGAAATCAAGAGTATTTTTTTTACTGTCGACAATTTTACATTATTATATCTCGAATTATAGTGTTATTTCTCTGATTGCATACTGTTGACCAACCGCTGAATACCGTTGACAATGAAAGGATACCTCTGTCCTCGGAGTCAGGAAAATAGCGATTGAATTTATTTTTCAGTTTTGCAAATTAAGTGAAATGTTCTTTTGTATTTCTCCTTTAATCTCAGCACACTGTTCGTCAATAATTCGATTCAACGTATCGAACGCAGAAACGTTCTCTCTTTCGACTTTGCTGATCTATAGCAATAAACGCACTGATTTTATCTTCAAATGCAAATATATTGCTCATGCCTTCCAATTTTATATTTCCTGACCCTTGCAGCTTTACTTAGTTGTGCGGAAAAATCCACTAAATAAGAAAAATATATTTAACATTTGAACAGACAAAACTGATCTTGTAAGTCCTTGTTCTCCTTATTAGTTAAGAATATTTTCACTTCGGTAAGAAAAAGCAGCTTTTCGTATTCTGAATTCATATCAGTCAGAGCATAGTTTTTTGAAGAGGCGAATATTAAGAGCACTCCTCTTAATAAAGTTGTCTATTATATTTTATAGCTATTTTAAGGGTAATAGCAAGGCATTCCGGGAGCGTTTCGGCAGTCAATGCTTGATAAATAAAATACATACAAGTAATTGACAACATTGTTAAACACGGGTAGATTCATCACATTGTTGCGCAAAATAAGGTTTACATTTTACCTTGTCAATAATTTGTTCTTCAATGTCATTTGACATTTTATGAATACGCGATTTCATTGTTGGGCCAAAACCAGGTATAAAATACATATAATGAAATAAGCGTTGTTCGATGACTGCTCTGAGCAGTAATTTGGAAAACAGAAGGCGTTCGCGTACTTTCTGTACCAAATATGTGTTTTCTGTCAAATTTAGAAAAAGTGGGTGTGAATTTCTCCCAAAGATAGGAAAATTACGGAAAAGTAAACAAACGCGTTAATAACAAAAAAATTCAAAATGAATATGATTTGACAGAATTGACCGTTTTCATATGTAGTATGTAGTTACATATCTGCCCAAAGAAAATTCTTGTGGTAAAATTCGCAGCATTTAAAGTAAAACTACGAAAAACTACGAAATTTTCTGCGTACGCGAACGGGTTTTCGTAACTTTTCATAGTTTTGGGAGGGTACGCGAAAGAACCTAGTTAAGTACAATAATCGACAATGAGGTTGTCATTTTGACAACTAAATAACTTGATCTGATATTTTTCAGAAATTTGTGCTGTTAACTGTTATGCTCTGGCTATAGTTGTAATTTTAGGATGACTTCGCGGACCACTTCGGTTGCTTTCAGGGACCACCAGTGGTCCACAGACCACCGGTTAAGAACCATTGAATTAGAGAGTAATGCTCTTCCTTTTTTACTCTACGGAACCTTTTCGAATGAGCTAGATCTACCACTAAAGTGTCGTCCGTCCTCTCATCCAAATAAAGACTTTGTAGTGGATATTCGTCAGATTCACAATTTAGCCCTAACATTTTATTTTTCTCTTCTTATTTTGTTTTTGTCTATAACATGGGAGACGTCATTATCAGTAATTAATCCAACGTCGTGCAAAACACTGGCTGCGATTGCAGCGCTAGCGCGATCAGAAACTCTATACCGATCGCTCAGTAATGCAGTAGATTTTAGCTGAATTCTCATCTGCCAATTTTTTGGCACTTTAAAATCTTGATTGCTATCTTGACTAGATGAATATTGATCTTGATTGTCAGTTTCGACAACATTTGCATTTGAATGTGAGCACGGCGGTTTTGAAATATCATCCAAAGTTAAATGGATAGCACGGGCGCATCGGACTCTTTGATCCAACCGAATTATGAGTTATGACCTTATGACGAACGCGAGAATTTGTTAGATTTGAGAGTTGTTGCGCGAGCGGAAGGCCTTAACCGATTTGCACCATTCTTTTTTCTAAATCATTATTGGTTCGAGTAAGAGTCGAATAAAGCTATTACATTTAAATACAGTGGATTCCGCTTATTTGGGACACTTCGGTCCAGACCAATTTCGTCCCAACTAAGCAACTGTCCCAATAATGCGATGTCACAATCAAGTAAAAAACCAATCTATTCTGTTCTGTTCTTGACAATTTTTCGCAGTTAAGCGGCTGTCCCGATTATCCGCCGTCCCAATAAAGCGGAATCTACTGTATTAACAATAATTTATGTTAGATAAAACAAAAATCGTAAAAATGTGAATTTTTCGAAATTTCGCAAAATTTAGAGTACATGCGCGACCGGAAGATATGAACCGATTTTATTTCTTTTTTTTTAACCCTTTTTAGTCTCCACAATTAGCAACTTTTCCGCGGTATTATGACTTGAAAAAGAAAATTTTAATTCTTTCGGCCCACCCTATTATACAGGCCTTCTTTAGGTTATAGTTCCCCAGAATTTTCTTCGCGTATCTGCGTTTTTGGTCAGGACTTTGTCCTGCTAGTCTTCTTCAGTGTGCGGAGCTTCTCTCCTTTTATTGAAGCGTTCAGGATCCACGAAAGTTGTAGCGGCCTCTTTTCTTCAAAGATTGTCCACCTCTTCATGATCTTCTATCCTCAGGTGTCCTGCCACCCATGTGATTGTGATGTTGTTTCCGTCGCCCAGTTAGTTATGTTGACAGGCAATTCTATAGATTTTGTGACTCCAGCGCCGATTGCAAGTCACGCCTGTTGTAGCGTATATCAAGATTGAGTTGGGCACAACTGTCAGTATTTCAGCAGAGGGTGGTGTAGCAGCCCATGGGTTCGAATAGTTTGGTTCCGGGCCCAAACACTCCTGCACTTCTTTCCTCAGTTCTTAAACCATCAGGATGTACCTTTAGATTCTAGATTACTTACTCGAGTCGCTAGTTATTGAGTTTGATGTCGATGTGTTAAATTTCCTGATGTCCTCGTACCTACGGAAGGACAGAAGGAGAAGCTTATACATACAGTGGCGAGCATATAAATAGGGAAATGCAGTCAATATATTTCAATTCAGCATAAACCAGGACTTAAGCAAATAACTTGGATAAATGCGAAGTTTATACTCAAAACAGATTTTTTAGAACTAACTGTAACATGAATAACATCGTGTTTGTCTACGTTTCACTGTACAGTTATAAAATACCGTTCCAAGTGTTAAATTGGTACGAGCCCGTAAATAGGGAAATTATGTTGTTTTTAGTATATGCTCAACTTTTATGTGAAAAGGTTGAATTTTCAGTAAGTAATGTTTGTATAAATATTGGTTTTTATTGTCTAGTCACAATAACTAGATTTGTAATGTTATAGGAATGGGACGGGGCAAACACATAACGGCTGAACACCTGGGAGAAATTTTTCGTTTAAGGAGTGAAGATATGACGCTCTCTGCAATATCGAAGCATTTAAAAATATCAATTAATGCTTGTCATCGAGCTTTAGAACATGTCAAACGTTATGGTAGCAGTTCTAATAAATCTCGCGCTCCAAGACCCCGAAAAACTACACCGCGTGTTGATCGGGTAATGCACCGCCTTTCTGAAAGGGATCGTTTTAAGACCGCTGTTGACATTCACGCTGAAATTTCGGCACAAGAACACTTGAATGTGAGTGTACACACAGTACGACGTCGCTTAACGGAGTTTGGATTAAGAGGGCGTGTTGCATGGAAAAAGCCGCTTTTAAGTAAAAAAAATCGCAAGGCTAGATTACTGTTTGCGAATGAACATATAAATTGGACACGGGAACAATGGCTAAAGGTAATCTTCACACATGAGTCCAAATTTAATCGCTTTGGCTCGGATGGTAAAACGTATGTGCGACGTCGTGTGGGTGAAGAATTTAAAGAAAAATGTCTGAAACCAACAGTAAAGGGAGGCGGTGGTTCTGTCATGGTTTGGGCTGGTATGAGTTTGATTGGTCCTGGCCTTATTTGCCGTATCAATGGAATTATGGATCGCCATGTTTACGTCGACATCCTAGAAAATACGTTACTTCCTTACGTTGCTGAACATTTCCCTCAAGACTGGATCTTGCAGGCGGATAATGATCCTAAGCACACATCTAAAAAGGCCAAAGAATTCCTAAGGCTCCGTAACGTGAATGTCATGACATGGCCCGCTCAATCACCGGATCTAAATCCGATTGAGACTCTTTGGAATGACGTGGACAAGGTTATTAAAGAAAAAAAACCATCAAACCTTAATGAAATGTATGATATTATTCGAGAAGGATGGGACAACATTTCTATTGATCGATGCACTCGGCTTATAGATTCCATGACACGAAGATGCCAAGAAGTGATCAGGAATAAAGAAGGGCCGACCAAATATTGATTTTTAATGAGATTTCGCCCGAATAAATGGTTATTAAGTCCTCCTGAGCTGAGAATAAAATGTTAATTTTACCTTATTTATCTGTTGCAGAAGCGCCGTTTTAAAGTTCTCCGAGAAGTAAGGATTTTTCTATATTTATTAAGTTAAATCTTTCCTGTGACTGATGTTTTGAGATACCTTATAATATTATACTTATACTGCTAAAAAATAAAATTTATACTTTTGCTGTTGTTCGAAGTTTTTAGCAAAATACACAGAAAATACTGTCTTTGGTTGTGTTTCCCTATTTATATGCTCGCCACTGTTAGTTTTTGTATCATGGTCCTCATCGCTAATACATTTACTTTCTCCTATTTCTTCTTTGGCCATTCTTAGAAACAATTTTTCCCTATTTGAAGTTTCTTCCACCACAAGGTGCAGTGGAATAAGTTCCAATAGCTTCTTCAGTGCTGCAGCTGGACAAGATCTTATTGCACCCCCTCATGCATACACATGCCAATCTCTGCTTTCTATGTGCTTCTTCCAGTTAGGGTTGTTATGTATATCACAAAAGGGATAACTGTGCCTGAGAAGTGGGGAAGTTTCCTTTTTCTTCTTAAGGGTACTACCCTTGCCTGGGCTGGATTGAAACTTCGCACCACCACATTGCACTCTAAGCCCTTTATGTATTATGCCACAAAGGGTTTCCTCGTATTTCCCTCAAAAAATCAGGACACTGTCGTCAGCGTTAGCTTGACAGTCGCTGCCGCGGTTGGTCAAGAGTTCATCAACAACGAGACTCCAGAGCACCCCGCGGGCAACCCCTAGTAGTATTTATTTTGATAGTAGGAAGTGCCGATCTTGTGCTCAATATCTCGCATACCCATCTTTTTATAGTGGCATCAGCTAAATTGTCACATCCTGTACGTTATCTATGAATATTGCATGGTCGTGCACTTCGCAGGAAATGTTGAAAGGAAAAAAAAAATGTCCCCTCGCATCCTTTTGAAACAAAAAAAAACTTAATGATAAAAGAGGATGGAAAGAGGCAAAACTAGGAGAAGAAAACTCTTTAGAAACTACTATTTTGTGAGGAATACAATTTGTCTTAATTATCCTTGTGACATTTCATAGTCCTTATGCTATCCTTCCTCACTAATCTGATAAAGTAATCATCCCCCGTACAAGTTGAATCACTTCTCTAAGTGCAACCATTTCTAATCCTTCGCATATCCCTCTCTGCACATAAACTTTGTCATAAATTTCAATGGGAAATTAGTTTTTTTCTCAACTGTAGTTGTAGTCATAGCCATACGAGTATGTATGAGTATAAGTACTCCCTAGAGGTACATACATATGTTAACTGTTCGCATAATGTCTTAGAATTTGTCTCGTGAACAGGCAAGGCTTTGTCGTTTCTGAAACTACAGACACTGTTGTCTTGGTGTGTGTCAAACTGATTAATAGTGCCACGCCCACTTAAGACTATGTCAGGCAGCAGTTAAATGTCAAATGTCAAATGCGATGTCAGCGGGGGTAAAGACTAAGCGGCGGACAACACTTGAGCAGATGTGCGGCGCCCGTTGACTTTTCTTGATAAATCACTTTAAATGCAATTGTAACACGAAAAGGGGTGTTTTCCACTTTTCTTTGCCCCTCTAGATTGTGTACAGCAGATTAGAGGGATGGGACATGTGAGTGGATAAGTAATTACGTCGATTATGTAAAACTATCTCAGAGCACTATGCCAGATGATTGTAAACGCGCTGCTGTCAATTAATTGCTTGCCGGCATTATTTTGTCGAGATTGAGTTACACGATGCATTTGATTAACTAAATTACATAAAACTATAAAGGTCATTGTGGTTTGGGGGTGGATTTCTGTCACATAATCGCTTATTGGTGATACAACGAGTTGTGTGTTTAATTAGATGGCTGCTACGATACAAAAGTGATATGTAGTTAGCTTTGAAGAGATTATAATCACATGGGAGTAAAACGAGTGACATTTCTAGCGGAAAAAAAAAGGTTTTTCGATTGTGTCATAACCAGGCAAGTTATCGATAACACATAGAAAACATAAATCTGGTAGCACTGTTTTAAACGGAGCTTCAAGCATGGTCTTATGAATTTTTAGACTCACTAGTATTTTGAAATAGCGTACTGCTGCTCATCTACTCTGTTCGCGGAAGGAGTGTATTTGCCTTTTGGATTTAGGGCCTTAAGACTTAAGGTTCTTTTAACAGTCATTTTTAAATGGCGATTGATTTAAGAAATTGGTTTTGTGGAGCCGAATTAATAGGACTTTATACGGCGGGTAACCGGTCTAGGAAAGAAAATGCAACTTTTTCGGCAAAATTCAATTTATTTCTCATCAAAGTTTCCTTTTACTTAGATCAACCCTCTATAGATCAACATCCTACAAACATCATAGTACTAGTTGTTTTCATAGCTTTCTACAATTAATGAAATACATGTTTTTTTTAAATCACTAAATCGTATTTATTTTTTGGAATAGTAGTAAAAAAGTTTGTGTGTTATACATAAACCAGAAAACGGATTTTGTTGACTCTGCCTTTTTTTGCCTTATTTTACTTATATTGCCTTTTTTTGGTCCACATTGCCTTTTTCGCCTTTTTGGTGCTAGTAGCTGTGCGCTTTCTTCTTAACTATACGATTTATCCTTGCTCACACGAAAGAAATTTCAGTGTCCACACGGGCTTATTTACACATTTTTTTCTGCCGGCAGAAATCATCCCGTATGGTATGAAACCGGTTTTCTGCCGGTAGAATTGTTCTTGTGTGCGCTAGCCCAATGTGCAAGATTCTACTATGTACATATGTACCAACCAAATCGATGTATGTTTTAGTCTTACATATTCTAGGTCGTGGATTTCCAACGGTTGGTATATGCAAATCAATAATAAGTAAATTCTGTTAGAGGGTAATTTATGTAAGTGTGTCTCTCTGACACTGCAACCGCATCCAACTAGTTTGAAGCGAAATCCTTACGAAATCCACAGAAAAAAAATCTTATATTTTCATAGTGAAATCGAAATTGAAAATGCAGTTTCCTCCATTTAAGTTGCACTAGTATTGAATTGATTATATTAACAAAAATGCAATTTAGTCCTTAAATTAATTTCCCGCACCATGTTCTACATCCGACCTGATGCCAGTAGGTACATCGTTTCCAATTCGAGTTGACAGTTTTAATGCACTTTAAACATTTTGGATCATCCTGAGAGTGAAATGAGCGCATATTTCAGAGAATTTATTTTCAAATTGACTTTTCTTTGAAATTTAAAAAAATAATAGACGATAGGAAGAAAACAAAAATATCCTTTTTCACAAGGAGCAAGCCAATTTGTGAGATTTTTGTTTTTGCCTTTTAATATAAAATTTCCGTTGAAATTGGCCTCTTTATATTCTTTTAAGCTCTCGTGCAAAGAAATTGCCTTAATCGCAATGGCAATTATGTTCTTGGAAAATGAACATTTTTGTAACGGTATTCTTAAGAACGTTATAAGCATGGAAAATGGAAAAATGTTTCCAAATGTATGGTGGGTGCAAGACGCCCGTAAGTACTCGCAAATGGAGGACTTTGAGAACGACAATGACGTGAGGAGGTTAAAACTCTTGTAGTAGTGTTTAGTGATCGGCCAAAGCAAGAGATGGCGCTACCAATATCAAAGCAATGTTGGCTTTTGTACATACATACCTACTATCCTTCAAATGTTTTCTGTCAAATTGTCTGCCAGCTGCGTCATGCAGTTTTAATCTAAGAGCCCGCAGTAATTTTTGGCTGTGAAAGGTAACCAAACGACATGCATATTTATTTTTTATTTTATTTGTATTTATTTGTATTTATTTATTTAGAAATTATGTTTACACGTAGATACAATATAATCTTTTAATTGTGTAACATTATTAAAAGGTTGAAACAAAAATAGATAATTATTATAATATCAATAACAATTTCTTAAGATCAATAGAAAAACAACAATAAATTAACAGCAAACATATGTACATATTTATGAGTAAATTTTAAATTTTATTAGTCTTAAGTCTTTATTTTATTAGTCTAGTGATTGAATTAAGAAAGAAAGAAATCCCTAAAAAAAAAAACCCCAAAATCAGTTATTGTCTATTTTATTTTATTTTATTAGGTCATTTATTATTATATTTTATTAAGTCATTATTTATTTATAATTATTATGTCATTAATTATTATTAGCTATGTTGAAAAGTGTTGCGTTAGTTGTCTCTGAAAGTCGCGTATGCCTGAAGATCTCCTGATATAAACCGGAAGCGAATTCCAAAGTCTTACGGCATATACGATAAACTGTTTCTTTGTAACGTTATAGTTATATATTGGTGGAATGAGACTTCTACTTCTAGTGGAAGATGCGAATTGTAATCTTTGGAAAAGATACTCTGGGGTCTGGCTTTCTTTAAGATTAAATAGGAAAGTCAGTATTTTGGCGTCAAGGTATTTCTGTAGGTCTAATCCCAGAAAATTCTTTACATGACCAGAGATGTGCTCCCTTCGACCTATGTTATAGACAAATCGCACTGTACTATTAACAGCTACCTTCAGCTTCCGCGAGCTGTAACTGTCTAAATCACAAAAGATCGGATGTGCGTAAAACAGAATCGGCAACAACAGTGACTTAACTAGCATAGCTTTGATCCTTAATGGAAGACAGTTTCCTACTTGATACATAGCGCGCAGAGATCCATAGACTTTAGACACTGTGTTCGTTATATGATTCTCCCAAGTAAGATTCCGGTTAAATATTACACCTAGATTTTTCACGGTACTGACGTAGGTAAGGGCTGATCCATCGATAAAAAGTTGGGGGAAGCTTTGGGTATCGGGACTTAATCGGCTGATTACAATTGCTTGACTTTTGTCGGAGTTGAGCATAAGCCTATTTTTCCGCGACCATGAAACTATAGATTTGAGGTCTTCATTGACTCGCTCAGTGGCATCCTCAACTAGAGCCAATGGATAGCTTAAGTACAACTGGACGTCATCGGCATACATCTGAACCTTGCAGTATTTTAAGGTAGAAGGAATGTCATTATTGAATAAGGTGAATAATAATGGGCCCATTATCGATGAGTTTTTTAGCTTAGCAAGTAATATCTCATGGGACACTGTATCGAAGGCTTTCGAGAAATCGAGCAATCCAAGCGATGTTACTCGATCTTCATTCATTTCAACGCGAAGGTCGTCCACCAAATTCAACAGCGCAGTAGTACAGCTGTGCTTTGGTCTGAAACCGGATTGGTATGGTGAAAGGAGATTAAACTCATTAAGATATGAATGGATTTGATGGCTCATAAGTTTTTCGAAAACCTTCGATATGAATGGCAGTATCGAGATAGGACGGTAGACTTTAATCCTTGAGGCTGAGTTTTTAGGAATTGGTATAATTTTGGAAGCTTTCCAAGCCATCGGATACGTGGAGTAAGTCAAAATATTATTAAATATATAAGTGATTTCAGGAGGTTTTCCTTGTCGCCAAGTCCTTGCCAGACGCTCTCAAAGTATCAAAAATCGTTAAAATGCACTTAGTTTATCTGCCCTCACAGAACATAGAACCAGAACTTGGATAGTTGAAGTAACCACACAAAACTTTACCAAAACATAGAATACAACTCCTTGCATAAAACTACATGAGTTCAAGACGTTTTCCATGTCGCCGAATCCTTGCCAGGCATGCATGCATTTTAATTTTTTTATTTTAATTTTAACGGTTTTCGATAGTTTGAGAGCGTCTGGCAATGCTTTGGCGACAAGAAAAACACCTTGGACCGTTACATTTGTGCTGAGGGTTGTATCAGAAATTTGTGTGGTTACCTAATGAACTATTCAAAATTGGGAATTTATCCGAACTTTGAGAGCGTCTGGCAAGGACACGGCGCCAAGAATAACGTCTTGGATCTATGTATGTATCCCTCTATTCAGGGGGTTCTATACTGTTATTTAGGACTAAAGTGAAGAACTTATTATTCCGTGTTTGGAAAAAAGTGCATTTTTGATGCACTGTTACTCTCTTTAGCTGCCACCACATGCTGCCAGACGGTTAGATTTGAGATCTCTTTCATCGAGACTGCAGATTAATATGCATGTCGTTTGGTTACCTTTTACAACCAAAAATTACTGCGGGCTCTTGGTCTATTTGTGTTTGACACTCATTGAAAGCTTTGTGTTTTTTACAATAAATGAATAAAATTTAATATAGTGCAGTGATTAGATACTTCTTCTAAAAAAAGAAAACGTACGATTATTTCAACGCCAAACTGACAGTTCCTTTCATCCTCGT
Organism: Brachyopa scutellaris; assembly: GCA_949775065.1. Taxonomy (NCBI): domain Eukaryota; kingdom Metazoa; phylum Arthropoda; class Insecta; order Diptera; family Syrphidae; genus Brachyopa; species Brachyopa scutellaris. The sequence goes on from OX459115.1 coordinate 43,148,431, forward strand.
GTTCTTCTGCCTAAAAGTCTACCTAAAATGCTCCTTTTTATTCAATCAATTAAATTATGTACTGCCAAATGAGTGTCCAACTGTCAGAATGGCACTAGTTTCCAATTCAAAATTTATGATACCATACAAAATGAAAAAGCCTTGCTGTGCTTAAAACACCAGAAACAGCTTACGTACTCCATACACAAGATACCATGGCAACCCATAATGACATGTGACAGGATAAAATGTAAAGTTCTACTGTCACAATCGATACGCATATTTACCATCCACTTGGTCATGCTTGCCGCTCCAATGAATTCCAAATAACAATAATAGTCAAAGTAAAAAACTAACTAAATATTTATGTATGAACGCAATGGGTAGACGGTAGAGTGTGCTCTCTTCTACTAGTTTCTGTATGAAGAGACAGCTGAACGGAGAGACAACGAACCACTCGTATGCTAATTGCGTTACAACTATCGGTTTTGCAGAACTCCGGCTCACATGTTCTTCCCCGCTAATATGTATTTGAGTTATTTTTGAATTGGGGTCAAATCGCTTATATGTCATTTTGACTGACACTCAATTCATTTACTGACGCGTTCATAATTTGTTTGACAGTTCTATTTCCTTACATTGTCAAGTACGAGTACGTAAGTAAATCTACAAATCAAACAGAATTTTGTTGTGGAATAGTATAGTAGAGAACAAGCTAAGTGAATGGCGATGGAGACGAGGAATGAGATAAATCATAACCAAGTCACGCAAGAATTTAATCTTTGAATACTGCACAACAAATAAAGCACGCACAAACAGCAAAAATGAACTTTGCGGTGGCGGCTGGTTCTGGTAAACACAAAGCTTAAGGTTTGTTTTCCCGCATATCTTCTAGCTCCCCCCCCCCCCCACTTTGTACACATTTTCATTTAATTGGAATTCATTTTCATTCTTCACAGGAGACTGAACATTGGTAGTGTTTCAGCCACCAGTACATCTACATGACCAGAGTTTGAGTCTAGAAACGTACTCTAGTCACGTTTTGGCATTAAATGTGGTTCCTCTTTGGTTTTGCCCACCACTATTGCGTTGCTGGACGAGTTCGTTTGTATTTGTTTTAAGCGTAACAATTCGAATTGAGAACTGAAGTAAATTTTAGTGTGAAGTGTTTTATTTTTTTTTTTGTTTTGTTTTGTTTTGTTGTCGAAAGCGTGAGATTTAAGTTAACTTGATAAATGTTGCTATAGAAAGGTACGAGTACATGACAGACGGCTGGTAAAGATATCTAGAGATACGAATATAGAAGCACTTTAAAGTGAATGTATTGAAATTTATTGCTTCGAGGTAGCCAACCATTGCTTTAGACCGGTGTCTATGTCTAATAAAACTGACGTTGATTTGTAACAAAAAAGGGATAGTGGAAGTCTGATCGGACATTTTATACCATGAAGCAAGTTTTACCTAATCCATGAGATGGGCTATTATTCAACTCGTCTAGACAAAGCATTTGAATGAATAAATCCTTAGGGGAGAGCAATGGTGTTATGTCAGATCACAGTTCAATATTAGGTCTGTTCCCGTACTTTCTGCACTAAAATGTATGGATTCCCAAATTTCAAGGAAAATCTGTCAGAGGGAGGAAAAAGTGTGCAAAAGTACAGGAACGGATTTAACACCAAAAAATGGAAAATGTATGACCAATGACAGAATTGGCAGTTGGCTTGATGCTGCCCAAAGCAGCCCAAAGAAACTCCTTGGGCTAAACTCGGCAGCATGGGGAAATTTCTTACTCTCTTGTTAGCGCTCTCTTCTGTTGAAAACTACGAAAAATCTTCGTACGGGAACAGGATTTGACTGATTTTCATCGTTTTGCGTAGTTTTCGGCTATTTTGCACAGTACGGGAACAGACCTATTATAGAGACTTGTAAAATACATTCAAATAGCACCACTACAAGGTTTTAAGTTCGTATTTCAACGAGGATTTTGAAGTACAGTGTATTCAAAACTGAAATAGGGATAATTTGCCAAAATGAATTAATTTAATTAATTTTAATTTATAAAACTTTCAGTAAAGCTTCAAAGCTCAGCGTAATTTGGTTTTCTCATTTTCTATGATTCTGTCCAGAGATATTGTGGTCACCGCAAGATGCCTCTTTTGAGAGGAGTTTATTTTTACCTTCAAAATTATAATATAATTTTTATAATGTTGAAATATAGTTCAAAGTTACCAGAATATGTGCACAAAATTTTACATTAATAACTTTAAAAGTTTTCTCAGGAAAAATTCTTTACAAATTGCTTTTTTTAGTCCTCCTGACTGTATATAACCCCTTAAAGCTCATTCGAAAGAAACACAAACTCTCTGAGTTGTACGAAGCTGTGGATGGAATCCAGATGGCTACAATCCATCGACTAATGTGTCAAAAAAGGAGTGGATCGATTCCCCAGTTAAATAACCAAGCAATCGCGGATGCCAGAAAGTGTGGTCTTATCAACTGGAAACAGGATGCTCGGAACCGCGAAATATATGTAGAAGGCAGCAGTTCCGATTTTGAAAGTAAAAATCTCAAAACAATAGTCAAATTGGAAAATATAAGTGGCCCAAAAATGGAACCTGTTGGTACCCAAATAATAAAAGCAAGCAATATTTACTATCTGCCTTCAGACAAGAGGAATAAGCAAGACATCAAGTATTTCGAACAGTCAAGTTGAAAGTTCGACATTTGTAATTTTTCGAACTTGAAAAGTATTGGTTGCTCCAGTACTCGTATGATTTGGGATTCGAGTATCGAATGTGCTTAGCTAACAATATGAGAACTTATTGTTAAATAGAGCTACGACATTATTCAGAATAAAAATAAAGTAATTGAAAATTCTTTTCTTGAGAAATTCAAGTTCTAATTTGAAAGATAAAGTTTATTTTTCTGAACATCCTTTGATCCTGTTTCACTCATTATAAAAAGGAAAATAGATTCTCGATTAATTAAACACTAATTAAAATGAAAAACAAAACAAAGTCACTTTTCGCCGATGCTCTGAGCTTGAACGAGATTTTTTTTATTCGATTGCCATTAACTGTAATGTACACGTAGAACAGAAAATGTATATACAAATTAATCCAATTATGTGAAGAAAAAACTGTTTATTTTGAACACCAAAGAGTGAACTGTGGTAACTTTTTTTTTTTTTGTTAATTTACAAGGAACGTTTTCAATTAATATTATTGCATTTAATTGAAAGGATTTACGAGTAAAATTTGAAATGCGTATAAACTTGTGTTTAAAAGAGTGTCGTATTCTTTGGAAAATATTTATGTTCATTAAAACAGAACGAAACCCATGTGTGAAAGAACATGAACGCAGTGAAACATGTGTAACAAGTGCTCATGACATGGAAGAATTAACAGTCGGTTTAAGGGTGTTATGTTTTTTTTTTTTGTGATGTAAACTCTTATTTGCATTTTAGAGTCAACCAAAGTGCTCCGGAATAACACATGGCAATGTATGTACATTAGAAGGTGACATACGGACGTACATAATTTGTTTTACTAATTCAGTATTAATGAGAATAAAGCCAGCCTCGAACTTTAAACGCAAGAAAGTACATGAGCAACAGATAAAAGTATTGAAGTATTTTGTATTTTATTTCATTGACGGATTCTACAAAGTAAGATACAATGGCGCAAATTCGTAGTCAGATAAAGCCGACAAAAAAATAATTTATTATTATATACTTTTGCTATTCAAAGTCACTTTATTATTAGTGTGGTCGCCGTGGCCGTGGCAGTGGTGGTTAGTGCGTTGGACTACCACGCAATGCTGCCCGGGTTCAATCCCAACCCGGGCCTAACACCTAAAGAGTTGTTTCACGGTGCCACCTCTTTCGAATGTCTGACAAACATCAATGAGTATTAATTTTTCTATTTCTTCAATAAATAAAATCAACTTAAGCATTATGTAAAGAAAAAGTGCTGCCAGCCGTAATGTAGAGAAAACGTAATCGGCTGTCGCGAAGAACAGTTCTAGTCAAAAAAAAGTACTAGAAATCATAAAGAACTTCAGAACAGCTGAAATAATCAGTGCGTGTTTAGACAGACCGTTCAGCCGAAAATATTGCTGCCGTACGTAAAAATGTGGACTCGTCATCGTGCGCGGGAACTAAACCCTGCGTAATTTAGTCTAAAAGCCATCAGAACATAGCAAAGTTTCAAACCACTTTATAAGAAAATGTTTTCAATTCTTTCTTGTATTTTTTTTTATGAGTGATCTTGCCCCAGGCTGATACTCAGACCAATTTTCAAAGTCGTATTTGTGAGTCGCCTACGACCATACTCGTTTTTTGTGATAGCAAATATACTACAAAATACGAGTATGGTCCCCGCATGCGGCCCGCCGGGAGTTATGTTCTGGCCCGCGGAGCTAAGTTAAATGAATCTAAATGTTAACTTCATTGTACATTTCGAGAAAAGAACATAACATCATGAGTCATTTGTATCATATATTTTTAAATTATAGCTAAGAAAAATTTTGAAATATCTCGCATTCTTGGAAAAATAAATTGGTTTGAGCTATTTTAAAATATCCTGCATTTTTGGAAAAATTCATCGATTTTAACTAATACAAATATCCCGCCATTTGACACTGAAGGTTACTCAGTTTTTTGTCCGACGCTAGGTGTTGATAAAATCGATGTATTCGGGAAGCTCGCAACGCTATCGGGCTCATACTCATAACTACTTTCAGTCCAGCTTGCCAAAGTTCCGTGTTATTTTGTAGTTTTGTGCTATTATCGCCACTGCGTCTGGAGAGATTTTGCGATCATCCGGCGTTTAAAAAAATATATTTTGGAAGAGTTTGGCAGAGTTCCATTAAAAAATATTTCCTGCGTTTTACAAACATGCCCTTTTTCGCTATTTGGAAACACTTATGTGTGTGAACAGATTGTTAAATGCATGAAGTACATCAAATCATAAGTGAGAACACGAATTACTGATATTCATTTGGAAAAGTGTTTGCGTATAGCGACAACATCAGTCGAGATCAATTTTGATACATTTTGTTCTGCTCTGTCTCAATTTTAAATATATTTAAATTATTTGATTCTCAGTTGTTTTTTTTTTTATCAAAAAATTCATAAATACATTAAGTATTTTATAGCCCAGTCGAACTAGAATTTGACACGGAAAAAATTCCGCGCAGCAATTTTCCTTCGGAACTCGTTGGAGGGGCTCACTGGCAGTCTACATTTCGGTTTCCGGGACTCCAACCCTGTTGCGTCATCCGCCATCTTGAATTTTAAGGTGATTTTTTGTTTATTGAAGAACTGGTTTATTTTCAATTTTACACGAAAAATGGTTATTATATTATTCACCCCCACCTCTTTTCGGGTCTAAATCGAAAAATATCGCCCCTAGTGAAAAATTGAACATTTTTTTCCGTGTCAGCCCCTCTTTTGATCTAAATCGACTGGGCTATTAGTACATTAAACCAGGCAAACGTTTGACCATTGTCTTATCTACTGGGAAACGACAATGTGCTCGAACATGTAGCACACTTGCTTGGTTACTTTAATTAACAAAAAATAAACTCGGTGCGTGGCCCGGCAGAAAATATTTTTTCTGAAATTTGGCCCACCTGCTGAAAAGGTTGGCCACCCCTGCTTTAAGGTGTTTGTTGGGATTGAATCCGGGCAGTATTACAGTTACCACTACATCACGATGCGCACTAATTTAAACTAATTATCGGGTAAAATTAGAAGCTATTACCCCTGTGCACCATTTGAACTGTCGAACTTGGCTTAGAAATCGCAACCAAAATTGCGTATTCGTTTGTAGTTTGCAATTTACTCACACAAAAACCAGTCAAGGGTTAAAGATCTTACTGCGTACTTTCTTGAGCTATTTTATGATATCATACCCACATATGTGTTTCCCAAAAAAATAAAAATAAAAGAAGATACAAAGTTAAAGCAAACACCGATAAAAGATATAAAAAAAAAAGTTTACTTGCATCTGGATCCAAACAGAGTGCTAAATGTGTTTTGCATTAATTTGGCGTTAAGAGGAGTTTCTTTTCTTTTTCTTGGTTTTATAATTACGAACTCCACGTCCGGTCAATGTGCTCATAAATTCGCAAACTGCGTCATGCAATTTTGTACACAAACTAAGATATGTGTTTTTTTTTTTTTGATTCTAAACGAGTTATGAACCAAATTTATAATGAAATATGCAAGACAAGACAACTCCATGGGAGAACTTAATTCTGAATCATCAAGATGACGGTCGAGAAGTTTTCCAAACTCTTATCTATTTTTCAACTTTAAATTATGACGAACAGGAGTCTCTATTAGTTATTCCTTGTGTTTCAATCAAAAGGCTTTTGAAAATCGTCTCCACACAAAAAAAAAAATAAAAAAATCGCATTTCATCCTAAACGGAAACATTAAAATTATTTGAAAAGTTTTGCATTTTGTGAGCAGAAAGTTTGAAAAGTTTTCCAAGAGTAAAATGCAATTAAGCCTTAGATTCACTGCACCCACATACAACACAATGAATTCGCTGCTGCCTCTTGGATACATGAGAGATGAAGAGGTTGCAGATATGTGCATAGATATTTTTTTTTTTTGAGGCAGATTAGGTTCAAGAAAAATGAAATGTTGAAAACTTCTGCCGGAGGAGAAGAGTTTGGATGCAATTTGTAATCCTAATGCCTAGGACACGACTCCGAACTCGCGGGATGCAAGGAAATTTAATTAAGGGTTGACCTAGTTGTACGCCGTCTTCGGACAGATGGTCGACAATATTGAGCAAGCAATTAAAAGATTTGTTATGAGGAAAAAGACAAGTAGAGGAGAACTGAAAAAATGTATAACGGCTGATTATAGAAAGAACCAGAAATCAACTAAAATACATTCAATACTGCACGCATTCGAAGACGTGAATAGCCGCCATATTTGATTATGCCCTTGATCTGATCCGGATCATCTTTTTACACGCACTACAAAAACAAAAGAAGATCTTCCTTTTTATGGGGATCACTTTTCATTTTGTTTGTGAGGGTTGGGATTTGTAGTCCAGTGCAATTAGGTTTATACCTCGGAACCCAGCTATAGTGAATGGACTAAGATGTTTCGGGATTTTTTGAATTTCTTATATTATAAAGTTTACCTTTTGAAACCTTCCGCTAGTGTTTTTCTTTTTTAAAGACATTCCCATGAAAATGATGCTACTTCTAGTATGTATAATACATTCCTTTTACTGGTTCTTGTGACTAAATTAATTAATAACAGGAAAACTGTAAGCCCCAGGTGAAAACTTTGTATGGTGAATTTGTAGGTCACGTTATGGTGCATGAAAATAATATTAATAAAAAAAGCACACTTTTCCGAGAAAAATACGATTTTCATTAAAATTGGTTAAAAAAAATTATAAAAATCTGTGTTTAGAGACCAATATCTCGAAAACGAAATAACGGATAGTAATAGTTTTTAACTCTGATAATCACTAATCAATTGTCTATGAAACAATCCGACTTTGGTTGCTCTAAGTTTAGAATACTAGAAGTTGTAATAGAATAACTACTGATACCTACTTCAATGAACTTTTTTAAACACCCTGTAGCTCGGTGGGTGTTCCAGATAGACCCCCCCCCCCTCGCATACGATTTTTTTCATAGCATGAAGCAATGACTCTGATCCCAAAATATCTGTATCCGAAGCCGGACGACCCTGTATAGCAGGGCTGGGCAAACGGTCGATCCCGAATTTCCAACGGTTGTTCACGAACTGTAACATAACGGTAAAACTTTGTTGCACACATAGTTGCTTGCGGTTGTTGACATTTTCGCAATACAGTCCGACCAGTTTGCTTGTTTTGTGAGCTATTTAATTTTTAAGTAAACTTTTTTTGTAAATTTTCTGAATATATAATTTTCTGAATGATATAAAAAAAAAATAAAAGAAAACCATTTTATTTCTAAAAAAAAAATAAAAGAAAAATAATTTTAATAAAATATTAGCAGTCCGCCACATGAAAAAGTCTGCCCACCCATGCTGTATAGTAAGAAAAAAAATTTGATTTTTTGCTTTGAAATTTTTAATTTTCTTGTTAAATTTGCGGATTTTAAAAATCCGGTAACTTTTAATGGGTAAACTTTTTGGTTTATGGGCTCCGTTATTTTTCATTTATACTGACTAATTGCACTGGACTATTGTCAAACATGTACATGAGTATTGCCCGATCAGAAATTAAATTATAAATAGAATGCAAAATTCTATGTATTATTTTATTAGTTTATAAATTGTTGCAATATAATGTAAACGATTTATATTAAACCATTAAATAATACAAATAATTATTTTAGCCACATATAAAGGGTTTTTCAATAAGAGCGCTACAAAAATTTTTTTTAAATAAAACAAAACGGTTTTTAGATATCAATGAAATTCTTTATTCCTGTGAAAGTACGTTCGATGCCATTATGTATGGAACTCGATTTCTTTTGCATGGCCACCACGGGCACGCTTGCAGAAGTCCAGACGCTGAACCCAATTTTCGACGGTTTTCAAGCATAAATCGGCCGATACTGCTGCAATTTCACGTTCGATATTTGTACGAAGTTCATCAATCGTCGCTGGCTTGTTGGCATAGATCATAGAGTTGACGTAGCCCCACAGGAAATAGTCTAACGGCGTCAAATCGCACGACCGAGGCGGCCAAGCGACTGGACCATTTCGTGAGATAACACGTTCTCCAAACTTGGTTTCCAATAAATTGATTGTGACATTCGCTGTGTGGCTTGTGGCGCCGTCCTGTTGGAACCACATGTCCTCCAAGTCCATATCATCCAATTGGGGCCAAAAATATTCGGTTATCATTGAACGGTAGCGATTCCCATTCACAGTAACGTGCCGGTCTTGATCATCACGGAAGAAGTACGGCCATTGACGCCGCCGGCCCATAAACCACACCAAACCGTAATTTTTTCGGGATGCAATGATGACTCATGGAGTACGTGTGGATTGCTGCCTGACCAATACCGCATATTTTGTTTATTGACAATGCCATTCAGCCAGAAATGAGCCTCATCGCTGAAGATGATTTTTCGATGAAAATCCGAATCATTTTCAAGTTGTTGCTCAGCCCAATTCACGAACAAACGACGCTTCTGGTGGTCAAGCGGCTTCAGTTCTTGCGTCAATTTAATTTTGTAAGGATGAAGATGACGCATAAAGTAGCTTAAAAATTTCAGTGGACGATTTCAAAAAAAAGTTTACTCCGTCTTCCGCGGCAAATTTGTCAGCCACTGTCAAATGGTCTTTCAGTAATGCCACACTTCAAGAGTTCCACTGATCCAGTTTGTTTTATTGTTGTGATCTGATCCGGATCAGATCACGGTCATAATAAAATACGGCTCATATTATCGACCGACTTGCTAAATTGCAATCAACAAAACTATCGATAACTTTGACGTTTTTGTAGTCGATGAATAGGGTCGTCAAACATGAGGTGTAATTTTAAATCAATAGCACAAGTAAGACGTTGTTCGTGGTCTGCTGGCTACAATTCTTGTGTCAGCTGGATCTTATAAGTATATAGGCCAAGATCTTTATGCAAAATGCTGTGTGAAGTGGTTGCGAATAGTTTTTAATTTTAGTGGGGCGAAAGCTTCCATTTATTCAGCTTATTACCAGCTAAATATGACTTAAAAACTATGCCATATGAGGTGCGGTGGGTAGATAGAAAAAACGAGGGTATCGTACATTACGAGGGTGAGTATTTATGTAAATGGAGTTGTGAAGCGATGCGCAGTCGATGAATAAAGAGAAAATCTGCTATATTTCTGCGTTCCTCAAGGGTATTCAAGTTAATGAGTTTAAGGTGGTCTATATAGGGAGTTAAACTAAAAGTGTGGTTCCAGGATAGGCCACGATGCTCTCGATTCTTTGAATATTTTTTTTTTTTTTTTTTTTTTGTTAGACACTGCAACTAAGTTATACTACTTATCAAGCAATTTTTCTATCACGAAATATAAACGTTTGGCAGGTTACTTTCCAATGAAAGATCCTGCATATTCCGCAATTTAGATGCGGTTAATCCTTATCTCGCCAAGTCGAAAGGTTTTGTCCTTTGTAGTCGGCGCAATAAATTGCTCTCATGCAAAATAAGTAGGACTGTATTATTAACATGTGCGATTAGTCGGTTTCTATGTTTTCGCGCGAAGCTTCTAGTTTCAGCTTCGATTGTCGGAATTCCGAGATTCCTGTGGATATCGTCGTTTCTAGGATACCACGGTGCTTGGACAATTTCTCTAAGCACTTTGTTTTGAAAGGTTTGTAAAATATTGGCATTTGTTTTCTTGGTACAACCCCAAAGTTGTATACCGTAGGTCCACACCGGCTTTAGCACTTGCTTGTATAAAAGCAGTTTGTTCTCGGTACTGAGGTGGGAATGTTTCCCGATTAACCAGTACATTTCTCTATATTTGATTTCTAATTCTTTACGTTTCATTTTCACGTGCGAATTCCACTTCAGCTTTGCGTCAAGTGTCATTCCCAGGTATTTGGCTTCATTTGCAATAGGAATTCGGGCCAAATTTATAAAAATTGGCAAGTCATTAATTTTTCTATAAGTGAAATTCACGTGAACAGATTTAGTTCCGTTAAGGGCGATCCGCCAGTCCCTCGTCCATTCATTTACTTTATTCAATGCGTTTTGCAGTTTGGCAGTCGTTTCCTCGATTGTTTTACCTACTGCTAGGATAGCGGTGTCGTCGGCAAACGTAGCAAGCATAGTGCCATCTTCTTTCGGTATATCACGAGTATATAACAGATAAAGAAGCGGCCCCAGAACGCTTCCTTGCGGTACGCCGGCCGAAATTTTTTTGAGCTCTGAGTATTCGTTTCCATTTCTAACACGGAAGAGTCTATTTCCGATATATGAATCCAAAATCTCGTATAGGTACACGGGGAGTACTTGTCGTAATTTGCATTTCAAGCCATCGTGCCACACCTTATCAAAGGCTTGCGAGACGTCAAGAAATACGGCTGAGCATATCTTTTTTTCTTCTAGTGCTTTTTCTATTACGTTAGTAATTCTACACCTGGTCAATCGTCGAATGCTTACTTCTGAACCCAAACTGGTAGTCAGGGATTAGATTAATTTCTTCTATAACCGGTTGGAGACGCCTTAGTAATATCCTCTTGGATACGACTGGAAGAAGCGAGATTGGTCTGTATGATTTTACTTCATATGACGGTTTTCCTGGTTTTAAAACCATTATGACTTCCGCAACTTTCCATTGGCTCGGCACGTGTTTTAATCTGAGTGCAGCATTTATAATATGGAGAAGCTTAATTAATGCTCTTCTAGGTAAGGCTTTGAGAATTTCTCCGGTAATCAAATCATAACCAGGAGCTTTCTTAGGTTTTAGTTTCGCGATCTCACGTTCGAGTTCTCTAAGCGTCGCAGATCTGCGCGTTAAATCGTCAGATGGTGTAACTACCATCCTTGTGAGGTTGATGTTGTCATGAACCACTTGACCATCGTTCGGTTTAAAGGTTTCTTCCAATTGGGCGGCAAAAATATCCGCCTTTTCTTTATCTTCCCTTGCCCATTCATTTTGATTTATTTTAAGTGGCGGCGCGGGGATTTTGGGCCTTTTTGGTGCCTTTTACGGCTTTCCATAGGGAATAATTGGAATCTTTTTTCGCTGTTAAACTTTCAAGGTAAGAGCCTATCGCACGATTTTTAAAATCATTAATGCTATTCTTTAACAAATTGCAGAGACGATTCAGATGTGTTTTATGCTGTGGAGTACGACTCTGTTGCCATCTTTTACGCGCTTTTCTTTTTTCCCTGATTAATTCCTTTATTTCAGCAGGATATCGTAGACCGTATTTGTCCGGCGTTTTTCTTAGATTGGGCGTATTATTCCAAGAGGCGAGCTGTACTATCTCAACGAAGCGATCGACTTCAACCTCGAGTTTATAGGGTGCCGTAAGCGGTACGCTCAGTTCAATATTTACTTCGATTTCATTCCTAAAGCCTTCCCAGTTAGTTGTTCTACCAGTTAATTTCGCTGGCTCTCGGTTATATACTAGTTTTTCGCTCAATGTCAAAATAACTGGGGAATGATCAGACGACAGATCAAAGCTCTCTTCAACTTTTATGTAGTTGTTAGATATTCCTTTCACCACGAAGAAATCGATCAGGTCAGGTATTTTCAAAGTATCAGCTGGCCAGTAAGTCGGTTTGCCCGTCGAATGAAAATCACAACTGTACTCCATACCTGCCCCATAGAGCATTCTACCTTTTTGAGAGATGTATCTAGAGCCCCAGAACGTATGTTTCGCGTTAAAATCGCCGCCAATAATGAAATTAGGTTTCAGCGATTTAAATAAGTTAGTAAAATCACTTTTTTCAAGCGCGGAACGCGGTGGACAGTCGATAGATGACATTTTAATAGTACGCTGACTATTTTTAACTCGAATTGTGCACAGTTGCAGAGTTTCAAGCTCTATCTTTAGGTCTTCGCATTGTTCAATGCAGTCTTTAATAAACAAGGAAGATCCGCCTCTCGCTTAACCCGAAGGGTGACAAGCGTGGTAATCAGTATAGCCTTTTATTTTTAGATGCGATTCCTTTTTTACGTGAGTTTCAGAAATCAAGCAAATATCAATATCTTTTTCTCGCATGAATATTTCCAATTCGTCAAGTTTTTGCAAAAGTCCGTTTGCATTCCAAGTACATATTTTTAACATTCTTTTTTCATTCATTTCTTTGAATATGAAATCTATGTAGCATACTCAAGGAGTGGGCGAACGAAGGTAATGTAAAGTGATCTGGTCACGTAAGGGATAGAGAATTCTTCGGACCACCACCGTTTGACAAAACCGAGTGATGAGATGGCTTTTAAGATTATCGCATCAATATGCGAACGAAAATTTAACGCAACAAGGTTGCGAAGAGATTGATCGACGGATATAAGTTGAACGTGGAAAAGATAATGTCGAGGAGAAGACTGGTTATTCTTACTTGACAAGTTTATAGTTTGGCATTACGTGATGTTGAGCTCCAAGCAATTTTTGAGGCGCCAAATAGAAAAACTATTGAAGTCTTGTTAAAGGAAATTAGAGTCATGGGGTGAAGAAATGGCTTGGAAAAATTTGGTATCGTCGGCATAGAGGGAGAGAGGGGAGTGACTCTTTCAAGATCGTTTATAGTTAGCATGAAGAGAAGTTGGCCTAGATGGGTACCTTGGAGAACATCAGAGGTGGCTAAGAAAGGAGCTGAGAGGACGGATCTGAAACGGACACTATAAAAACCGGTTTCCAGGGAAAAAGAAAATTCATTTTAATAATATGGCTTCAAAACCGAGGGCAAACAATTTGAAAACTATTAAGGTTAGGTTAAGTTAGGTTATGGGGTGGCGGCTTAGCCTCACATAGACCTGTGTTGGTCCATAGTGATACCACCAACTCCTCAGAGTAATCAGTTAATTCCTGTTGCTTTGTTTAAACAAAATGAGTTTGTCTGTTGAGCAAAATGAGATGGTGAAGTTTTATGCTGTCTGCCACTTCTACGAGTGAGTTGAAATAGAATTGTCCCATTAATATGTGCCTTTTTTTGCCAGTGCAGGACAAGCGTACAGGAGGTGCTCTAATGTTTCTACAATCCCCGGTTCATTGCAGTTTCTGCATATGTCCGACGAGACTAAATTGAGCCTGCGAGCGTGATAACCTATAAGGCAAAGCCCTGTGATGACGCCTAGTAGTAAATTGCATTCCACTCTTGATAGCGAGAAGATGTATTTAGTTCTATGGCCACTGCAGTGCGGCCAGAATATTTTCGTTATTCTGCAAGAAGTGAATATTGATTCCACTTATTATCAGCTATGCTTTGTAACTTAGCATCAATTTTCGAGAAGTAGTGCTGAATCGGCGCTACGATGATTTCGGGTTCTGAACTAAGTAGAACTCCCTGTTTAGCCTATTCATCCGCTTTTTCATTGTTGATTAATTGGTGAGATATCTTTTTAAAAAAATAGGTCCAATACCTGTGATCGTCTCGAAATGGGCACATCTGGGTACACTCTTACCTTTTTTTAGCTGACCTTGCCCGATGACCACACATCACTAACCTGTCCGAGACTTTCAAATTTATTGATTAAATTTTCACTATAGCTGTACGAGATTGGGCTTGATGTCCAACTTTACGAAATGTTTCCGCGATATTCTCACCGTTTGAGTTTTTACTATTTAAACACGTTGTGCGATCCATATTTAATAACCTCCTTGTTTTTACCTTTAAACAGTCATCGCAGTGAGTTAAATGTTGACAGTTCAACAATGGCGCGAATGACACCTCTTGTTGGATGATATTTTATATATAGGTTTGGATATTAGCTATTTTACCGAAACGCTGTTCAGCTGTTTTGTTGAATAAAGGCTACCCCACCAAATACTAGTTCTTCTGTAGCACCCCTTCTATGCCACTGCGACTACTCCATGTTTACCAAGAGTATTCACAATGTGAACCCCTTGCAAACGACCTCCCCTAACTCAACCAAACCTATGAAGTACTTGCATTCCACAAATATACGCATCATGGATGCGAATAGGAATTCTTACTATTAAATTAAACAAGAATGAAATGTCAGCCCTGTCACGGAACATTTCATTAAAAATAACGCCAAAGCTTCCTTCAAAGGGGCATCCGCCTATAACCATCTCAAATTAACCACAGAATTCCAAACACTTCCGAGAAGTACCTATCTTAATAAACTTTCGAATACCATGAATTTTAAGCGGTCCCAACATTTACGGTATATAATCAGGTACAAAGAATGCGGCAATTTAACGCCTTGATATCCTGGAGATCCTTCAAAATACAGCCCATTTGGGATTGAAAATTATTTTCTTATTTTTTTTTTCTTTTTATTACCGCATCCTGTCAAAGGATCAAATCTTGGAATTATAATAATGTAACCGTTTTCCTTGAACAAAAAAGAATACAAATTCTACAAATTGCGGGTCATTAGTCATAACCTTGTCACCCACACTTGTACAACAAGAATATCGCTTAACTCCTTGTGCGCATAGTTCAAATTCGTTGCCACGGACCAATGTCCTTAATCATCCATCTCACGAAAAAGTCATAAAGCGGAGTAAATCTGATGATGGATATCGTGCAGGAAGATGAAGTCGAACAGGGTCACATTTTTCGTTTAATATTACTTCATAGTACACATAGATCAAAGCATCGATTTATGAAAGTAAAGCTACGTAAAATAGTTCCTGGAAAATGATTGATTGCGTTACTCCGGGTGGAAGGTATGTATACGGGCATCCTTAGGAGGACTGAAAGAAAATATTGTAAGTAATGAAATCCCTTGGAGTCTTCTTGAATTTGTGTGTGCAGTGACGGGACATGCTTTAGTTTGATATATGCATTAAAAGATGGGTCTCCAAGTAAATGGTTGTCTTAAAAAAGAGAAACACTTCTCAAAGCCTTTAAATCTGTTTCTTTCGTTGAATCTTTGGTTAAGAAGAGGTTGATTACGGAGGGATACTTGCCTACTTAAGTGTCACTGCAGTTCAGGGTGAACCAGAGTTAGCTTACTGCTTACGAAGTCCTTAGCTTACTGCTTTTAGTTGCGCACTCCAAGTTGGTTGATGTCCTCTTTCACTTGTGCGCGGCCACCTTAGGCGACGTTGTCCTCTCTGCACAGACTGTTTGGGTTGAAGTCGAATACTCTGCATGCCAGAGCGTTGGTGCCCAATCGTCCTACATATCCCAGCCATCGCAAATGTCAATGCGCAGTTTTTTGACAAGGTTGATGTCACTGCACAAGTATAGTTCGTCGTCCTCCAAAAACCATCAATGCAAACGGGACCGAATGTAGGATTTTTCTCTCGAAACGACCAGGAATATACTCATTCGCCTTCGATAACGTATATGCTTCAGCTCCACATAGCACGGCTGTGATAATTAGGGTCTTAAATAGAGTATCCTTAGTTGATCGGGAAAGGGCTTTGCTACTCAATTGCCTTCCATAGACTCCATAGTTGCCTTCTTAGCCCAAAGAAACAGCGATTGGCAAGAGTAATCCTTTGTTTGATTTCCGATGAGATGTAATTTTTTTATGTTATAGCAGATCGGAAGTAGGCAAAGTCCTTTACCACCTCATAGTTGTCCAATTCGTCGATGCTGAGTGTTACTTTTTGTTGACAGGATATGCTTGTTCTGTCCCCGTTTACCCATCGAACTCTTTTAGCTGCTTTTATTTCTATACTCGCAAACGCACCGGTGACAGCTCGCTGTGTTCGCGTTACGAATAATTCTTTCAAGTGTGACAGGAGCAGCGAGCTTTCTCCATCATCCATATATAGTCAGATGAATGAGTTTGGCTGGAATGTCAAAACTAGACAAGGCTCTATAGAGTTCACCTTGAGTATAAGATATGGTGGGTTTTAGAACGAAAAGAAGCCGATGTTGAGAAGACAGTGTGGGGTTCGCCATTCTTGTGATCGATTCTGAGATTCCATTCATCTGGCATAGTTTCATCGGACAAAATCTTAGAGATGAGTTGGCGTGTGCTCTCTACCTAGTCGTTTTCAGCTGCTCTATATAGCTCTGAGGATAAACTACTTGGCCCAGCAGCTTTGTTGGACTTAAACTTAGATATTGCTAGGTTAGGTTAGCTAGGAAGGGTGTGTGATTGAACGAGCAATCATTTCCACTCGGAGACCAGAAGGTCCATTGTGAATCGCCTCATAGTTTGGGAGTAAATCCTCTTTTTACCAACTCGTAAGCCAGTTTGTGCTCTTGATGAATCTTAGAAGATCTAATATCTTTGAATTTCCGAGTTCTGTTATGTCTTCCAAGAATCTATGTATGATCTAAAGTACGGAGGCGTCATTCTTGGAGGGCGGGGCAGTAGCAGAGTAGATGTTGGATCCATTCGCTTTCTTCCTACAGATATCGTTGGACATAGGTAGTCATTTGCTTGTCATGTGCCCTATGCCTTAGTATCCTGTGATTGATTTGATTAGGTGGACGGGTGTTTTCGCTATCACCGTCTATCAAGTTGAATGGTTCAATCTGCGTGTAAGCGGAGTGTTGGCCTTCGTCGCAATTATACAGTCTGCAGAAGTGGTTTCTCTATATTCTCTGCACCGACTGTGATTTTACTACAAGGTTTCATTCGTTGTCTCTACAGGTTTCTGTAAACGATTCTTTTTATATATACTGCGTCAGCAGTCCTATACAGAACCAAGACTGGCTTCTCGCAACCATTGGTGTGTGCGTGTTATTTTTAGTGTTCCGTCCGTACCAAAACGGAACACTTATGGAATCAGTTCGGTGTCTGTCTGTCTGTCTGTCTGTCTGTCTGTCTGTCTGTCTGTCACAGGCCTTTTTCTCAGAGACTATTTGACAATTAGTGGCCTAAACACAGACCAGAACTTAAAAAGCTGAATTTCGACAGTGGGGGGGTAGTTTCTTAACACTTTTTCACAAAACGTTACAACTTGCTGTCCCGAGCTTTTTCTCCGAAAATATCGCTCAGAAAAATCTGAATAAAATCACAAACATTGAGAATAACGTGTAGATGGAACCATAATTATTACGACTGCCCTACTTTAACCGTTTTTTTTTAATTAATTTTTTAATTTCAACTACTCTACTGTTTACATATCCAGAAAAATATCACAACGCCTAAAAGTAGATACGAGAGTAAAAATTGAATAATTGGTGGCAAGTGTTATACCCACAGCGAATTTCCGTGGCATATTTTTACCGTATAACTATTGACCTTAGACTTAAACCAATGATACATAATATAACACATAAAGGAAGCTTGATGGTTTCCTATTATAATAGGCGCGTTTTTTTTCAAACCTATATAGATTTCGAAAAAGCTTTCCATACAAAAATAAGACTGGATAATTAACCAGGCTAAGGTTTTGTTGTATTTTACATTGAAAACATGTTGCGGAAACATGTTTAGCCTATATAGGTTTGAAAAAAAACACGCCTAATGTAGGTATCTCTACTTTTACTATAGGCGCGTTTTTTTTTCAAATCTATATAAGGCG
Organism: Brachyopa scutellaris; assembly: GCA_949775065.1. Classification (NCBI taxonomy): domain Eukaryota; kingdom Metazoa; phylum Arthropoda; class Insecta; order Diptera; family Syrphidae; genus Brachyopa; species Brachyopa scutellaris. Next base: position 43,166,507 of record OX459115.1, read on the forward strand.
TGTTTTTTTTTAAGCCTATATAGAATAAACATGTTTCAGCAACATGTTTTCAATATAAAATACAACAAAACCTTAGCCTGGATAATTATCGAGGCTAAGGTTTTGTTGTATTATGTATTGAAATTTTTATTTTTATTCTATGTAGGCTAAAAAAAAAACACGCCTATAGATTTCGAAAAAGCTCTCCATACAAAAATAAGACTGGATAATTATCTAGGCTAAGGTTTTATTGTATTTTACATTGAAAACATGTTGCAGAAACATGTTTAGCCTATATAGGTTTGAAAAAAAAACACGCCTTATATTGGGAAAAATTGAATTTGTGTATAAACAGACACAGAGAGGGAGACAAATCGCAATTCTACGCAGTTAATACAATTGAACGAATAACGAGACGAAAAATTAAATCTGATGCACAAGCGTACATTTCTTGTAAATCCATATGTACATAAATGTATGTATGTATGTATGTATACACTTTATTTGTTGTTTTTTTTTTCTTTTACTTTGTGTGTATGTATAATTATTCTTCTGAGCAAATGAGAAATGACATCAGAAACATATGTAAATACATGCATATGTAGGTAATTGTCTTGCGTAATGTAGTTGCTCGAACATAAACTCTAATTATGTATATTTGTTCTTATATTTGTTTATTTATTGCTAGTGGTAGTGTTGAAATGTAGCGTAGCCTAACCACTAACACCAGCACTAAATGATGAGCCTGTTGATGCATATTTTGCACTGGCAAATTTCTGCTTATGGCTGTTGCTTGTATTAAGCACACCATGACACAGATCTGATAGTTTAAAAAAAAAAAAAAAAAAATTGGATCAACTTTCTTACATTTGTGTTGGTATACATTTATGTAGGTACAAATTTGAATTTATTTTTCGCAAATTGTGCTCAATTTGTTTGTATTGAAATGTGCTGTGCACCATAAAACTATGTACATATGTATATACTTACTCGTGTCTGCAGATATACATGTGCATATGTATATGTACCTATATATATGTATATATGTTTGCATGTATGTACATCTGTGAGTATCGAACAAAGTATCATTGTATCTTTAGTAGAAATCGTATCGTAAAGAAAGGGTTCATAGATCTATCAACATGACATACATATGCATGTAGGTATGTAGTTAACTGATACATAGTACGGAACACTTATTGCGCATTTTGACCAGATTTTTTTCATGAAATGGAAGGGAACTACAGTTCTTTGCCGACTCCAAACGGCGGCGAGTTGAGAAGCTTCTCATGACAAATGATACTCTTTGATTGCTTGTCAGACATTCGAAAGAGATGGTACCGTGAAAAAACTCTTAGGTGTTTTGCTGGCATTGAACCCGGGCAGCATGCGCAGTAGTCAAACACACTAACCACCACGGCCACGGCGGATTCTTTTATCTTTTGATAAAACTTTGCCCCTGGAGTAACATTTTTTAATATCTGAAGATAAAGATACCAATTTCTTCATTTCGCCTCACAATTTAATAACTGTGATGTTCACTTTCAGATACTTGTCAGCTCAACCGTCCTTCTGTCAAGTTTTTGTTTCGGAGTGTAGGGTAGGGCGAGGAGGTTCTGACACGTTAACGGAAATAGTCAAAAATTAGGTACATCCATTTACAAACAAAACTATATATATGATGTTAATTTTACTTTATTAACATTTAATCTATTACAAGAATAACTTTAAGGGGCTAATTTATTAACCATCTCAGAGTTTTGGATGAATTTCTAAATAAGGAAAAAGTGACAGAACCTCCTAGCTTGTAGGAGGTTCCGACTTTTAAGAAGGAGGTTTCAACATGCTATGCTTTTACTTCTTCTTTTATGGCTTTCTTGTCAAATGTTTTTTCAGAATACTTTCTTTTATAAATGTTAGGCATTTTGATTTAAACCTATACAATTTCAATATAAAGAAAACTAAAACTAAGTAAAACAGTGAAAGTGGAAGGTTTCGACATTTGACTTAAACGAAACGTTGAAAAAACGAAACGACTCAAGCGAAACGTGTCGAAACCTCCTTCAATACGTGCATCATATTAACGCTTTAAAAAAGTTTATTATTTTATACTTACGTCACAACTAATAAAAACACTATTAATCTGTTCGTTTAGTTTTTGTATTCTCACTTTCAAGCACTTAAAACAAAAAAAGTTATAGCTTAAGAATTCACTGAAAAAAATTACATGCAAACTTACCAAAAATGAAAACACGACTGAACTTGTTACACGCTCATCAGTAACTGAACTCAATAAGGCGAAAAGTAGAAGTACCTTTAGACTGTGGACATAAGAAAATATCATATCTGTCATATTTATAGGAAGTGAAAAATTTGAGTTTGATGAAACCTCCTACATGTCGAAACCACCTCGCCTTACCCTACATAAATAGCTCTACAGCATGCCATCTATAGGAGTAAAAGAGAGGGCACAAAAAATCAATGCCAGCTTTTTGCTTCAGTTCTGGTAGGGCTTCTTCTTCTTCTAAAATTTTAATTTTTGATAATTTGAGAAAATAAAACTAAAAAAAAATTCTTGGGTCTAATTTCATTCTCACAAATTGTGGCCATAGTTAATAATGAAATATCACCCCAATTCTAAAAGTGAAACAATGCCCCAGAAAATGAAATTAGACCCAAAATATGTCATATTTTTGTTGTTATTGCACTGCGAGTATAATTTTTTGGGGCTTTATTTCCTGGGGCGAAATTTCGCAGCGCCCTGGTTTACTTAAATTTAAAAAGAAACCACTATTCAACTGTCTAAATGTGTAAATGAACGAAGGTTAACAAAAGAGCGGGAAGTGGTCCAATTAGCCTCAAGAGTACACCTGCTATTAGATACTTCTCCGTTTTGAAATTTCAGTTTCCTGGAGAGGACTAAGGAGGTCAAATCATTTGCCAAATTTTACTGCTCTAAATAGATAACTAGATGATATAAAAATAAAAACTAGGTACCCTACTTCAGTTTAAGTTCCCCAAAACCATTTAACAATAAACCGGAAGTACCTGCACATAACCTAAAATTAGAAACCAAATTAATTGCCTATTTTGATTGCTTTTGTTTTAAAAGTAGCACCGGTTTCGGGCATCTTTCAGATTCGAGCATTGATAAATTAATTAAGGCTTGGATATTTATTGGTAGTTAGTACACTTTGCCTTTCTACACGTTTCCTTAAAGATCTTTTCGAGTGAAGCCAAATGAGGATTACAAACACAAAGTCATCGTTTCAAGGATACTAATCTATATACAGATTAGAATTAAATTTAATGTGACCCGTCCACCTGGAATGCGTTATTAAAAAAAATATATCTTTATTTTAAAAGTTGACACAGGCATTCAAATTAATTTACAGACTCGCAACAGGAAATCTTGTCTAGACCGGAAATCATAACCAAATGGAGGGGATACAGTTTCCAATTATTCCTGCAAATTGGATTTTAGACGGTAATAGGAAATTGGAAAAACCTTTCTCCCTCTTCATTTTGGTAGTTTTTTTTTTTCATATTTCTTTTTAACAGGGTGGATTGGATGGAGGTATCCATTCGAAGTTTGTATATATACGAGTATAAGGGTTTACCAATATTATATGAATATAACAATTTTTTAATCGGTAATGTCGCTTATTACAATGTTAAATTGTTGCCAACGACAAAAATAGACCGCTGACATGTACGACATGTGGTTTCAACAAGACGGTGCCATATGCCATACAGCACGGAAAACAATGCAATCAAGCTTTAATTAGTCTTATATTGGTGACTCGGAAAAAGTTATTATTTTACTTTTTAGTTCATTAAAGCTTGTTTTTAAAAATAATTTTTTTTTAACTTTTTTTTTGAAAAATAAATAAAATTGTTAAATTAAATACGTGTTTCATTAAATTCGAAAATCTATCAAATCAACTAGTACTTTAATGTTTTTACGATCTTGCGCTATAAAGGGTTAAAAGGACCATAGCTGGTAATCCAACCGGTAAAGGTGTGAACAGCCAGAATAAAATCTTTTTATAATGCCCATGGCTTATAACAGACGAACATTGTTTGGTTGAGGGGTTTCATAGCGTCTTTCAAAACAGTTGTTTGATACCCTTTCGCCGAAGTTTTGACTCACAAAAATGGGGGTCGGTCATAGCTCACTCTCCACCATACCGTTACTGATGCGAGATGGTTGCCACGTTCGATCGCTTCTCTTTATGACCGAGCATACACTCGATCGTTTGAAAAGTTCTCGGCCTGACATAGATTGAGTGATAATATGTAAATAAATTTATATTCTTTCAAAAGCTTAATACTTCAGCTAGTTGTGTGTCAAGTTTCATTGTAGTTCGTCGCACAATTATTTTTCTACAATTTGTTGGTTGAAGGCATCTGCTTGTATTTAAAAAAATGGAGAAAACTGAAATCAGAGCAGTGATTAAATATTTTGTCAAAAAGAATATGACGCCAAGTCTAATGAAAGAAGACTTTTATAGCACATTGGGGGAATCTGCGCCTTCGTATTCCATGGTAAAAAAGTGGGCAGTTTTGTTTAAACATGGCAGAGACAGCGTCGAAGATGATCCCAGGAGCGGTAGACCGTCGACACCAGTGGCAAGGCGTCCTATTGTTCATTTCGTTCATGAACGCCTAACTTTCAGATAATATTTAATATATTTTCGAATCAACCTAACCAGATACAAAATATTTTTACTAAGTAGCCTAGTTGGAAGTTTGAGTCAATTCCACAGTATTTTTTTTCTTAATTTCCAAATCATGCAACCCTTTCGTGCACTCAATTTAAATCAAAACAACAAAAAAATACCTGCGACAGCAACATTTCCCACTCATACGACCATCAACTCGTTCAAATGATTTGGAAACGAAATGTACCCCTACTAAGAAGGTTCGCACACACAAAAACAAAAGTCGTAGATTCGTACCAACCGATTCGTTCAAATTAGCTTTGAACGAAATCAAGCAAGCGGTGCGTTTTGCTCACGTTTTTACACTCAAATTGTGTTCGAGTGGTGTTCGTACGGATAATGGGGAAGGTAAGTATTGTATGATGGTTGTTTCTTGTATGTTGCCTATGTTTTTTTTTTCGTGGTAGAAGAATATGAACGAAATGGGAAAGAATGGATCAGTGGATTGAGCTTTTTTTGAGTGGGGGTATGAAAATGATTAATTATTTAATTAGATTTAAATTAAACTTTACCATCTCTCTTTTAAACGAATTAAACATTTTATATGTTAGCTTGAAAAAATACATTTTGTTATTTATGAACACCAAGAGTTTTTTTTTTTTCAAATTTTAATGCTAAGCAATTTTTTGAAAAACTTCGAAGCGATGATCTGGTTTCAGTTTGTTCTAAGTTAGCTACACATGTATAAACTGCCTGAACTCACATACATTTCCTTTAGCGTTTTCCATACTTAAAAGATTAAAACCATATTACAGAACAGTAATTGGGCAAAGAAGGTTAACAGAAGTTTCAATTGAAAAAAAAATCCTTTGGCAAGAAAAGCAGTTGTAAGAAATGCAAGTGTAAAAAAAATATTTTTGAATAAATCAAGAAGATTTGACTAAGAATATACATAAGTAATAGCAATGTACATCAAAATGTCAAATTGCAACATAGGAAAAAATAGAAAATAAATAAACTGAACGACTGCATTTTTTATTCACGCGTCGCCACTTAGTCGACACCCACCACTTCAGAAAACATCGCTAAAATCCATAAGATGGTTTTGGAAGATCGAACAAGTGCAGGAAATAAGTGACACTATAGGGATCTCAACTGAGCGGGTGTTCCATATTTTAACTAACAAATTAGGAATGAAAAAAATGTCAGCAAGATGGGTGCCGCGTTTGTTGACCAAAGAACAAAAATTCAATCGGGTGTTGTCATGGCTAAGCTCCATGAACTCCGATTTGGAGTACTGAACAACCCACCTTATTCGCCTGATTTGGCACCATCAGACTATTACCTGTTCCCTAATTCAAAAAATCACTTGGCTGGACGAAAATTTGCAACCAAAGAAGAGGTGATAGCTGAAACGGAGCGGTTTTTTGAGGGGTTGGGGGAATTCGCTTATAAAAAAGGTATAGAAGCCCTGGAACATAGATGGAATAAGTGTATTGAAATAAGAGGAGAATATGCAGAAAAGGAATAAAGAAAAATTATCAAATTTTCAATGTTTTATTGGTCAGGCCGAAAACTTTTCAAATAGCCCTCGTATACTACAAATTCTTCAACGGTAAAGATTTTCTTTCAGTGAACAGAATTCATTGGAGAGCGTTCTTTGCGTACCGGCTGCGTAGAGCCTTCGAGTTTTGCTTACGTAACCCACAGCTTCTGTGTGAAATTTACCACTAAAAATACAGCGACCCCATCAGATAAACGCAATGGCTAGACGCATTTTAAAATGATAAATATGTATGTCGTCATGCACATTTTCCATGTATATGTTCACTGTTCAGCTCTTGAAGGTCCCGGACGAAGCTGTATAAATATCCATTTTATGGCATAGAGAGTATTCCGGATTTGAGAGTCTTCAGTTCCACTTCGGTGGTGTAACGCAGGAAAAACGATTGCTCTCAAGTTTCTTCCGATGCGATGTGTAGCGACATTTCTAACCTAAGATACACCAGAACTATACTCTTCACTAGTCTTCGCTGCAAAGAATCAGCATTCGTTTGGTTCTTATAGCGGAGGTTCTTTTTATCATCTTGAGTCTTGTATCTCATTTTTGTCTATCTTTCGTTTAGTTTTTGGTCTGCATCGCACAAGTGTTACCTTTTGACTTACGAGTTTGAACCCAAATTAAGTAGTCCTGAATTCGACTTCCAGTCTAAGTCCTTATTGAATCTTGAACAGGGTCTCGTTTTTTAAAATTACCGATGTGGGTAACGAGTATATGCAGCTACCAGTAGACATATGTGAGCTAAAGCTTGAATGAAGATAATAACTATGAGTGTTTTCACGGTATTTTTTTGTCCAATCCTGTTGGTCTAAGAATACACGTTTTCATTAAAACTGTAACAGCTGGTCGAAAGCTTGTTGGTTGAAACATCAGCCGTGGATTAGAATTCCTTAAAATAGAACGAAGACCAGGACCAAAAAGAAGTAAATCAAATATTGTGGTAGTGTGGTAGAGTCATATAAAAGGACGACTGTATAGTAGTTTTTTTTTTGTTGAAAATGTGCTCATGTGCCTTATTGACCTTCTGAACCAAGGCTTGCAAATCTCTTTTTGTTTACAGATCACACGAAATGTCGTGTACATATATTTATCTCTTTCACTACTGATGCAAACGCATTTGAAATGCATCTGTAGTTCCTCTACATCCATGTTCAATAGGCAATCAGTTATAAATCCTCTGGAATTATAAATAGCACTTCATTTCTCAAGTTTTCAAGTGTTAGTGTACCACACTTTGGTTTTCCTTTTAATCAATAATGGACAGCAACATGTGGGAAGCTGCAAGCTGCACAGTTTAATCAAATCCCATTCTACTTACATTAGAGGAAGAGAATGATCCATTGTTCCAATAGGACTTCTACCGTAGAAGACAGACAATCCTTGGTTAGTTGCAAATTCAATAATACAAAGTGGAAATGGTAGGTACTGCATTTCAAAATGATTCTGGAAAGCTAAATCGTGTTTTACTGTAGCCGTCTCTTGGTGTACGTGCTCTCCAAGAAATGTTTTCTGGATGCAACAAATCCTACATCACTTGGAGCGGGGAGGGGGGTGAATTATCCTATTTTATTTTACTTCTTATTAGAAGTTTTATTGTAAATGCAGTAAGTTAAAGAAAAGTTCTTCCAAACGAAAAAAAAAATAAAACTGGAGAACTTATATCACAAATATTCCATGAATTTTAATCAATTTTGAATCGCATTTCGTATTATTGAAACTTGTAAGGGTTGCGCCTTAAGTTTCGCAATAGACAAATAAAAATAAATATTTATAATCGAAAATGGCTTTATTGTTTTTCGAAATAATCTCCATGAAGACTTTTGCATGCGTTTCAACCAATTTTCGAAGCACTTTCCCCACTCTGATTGAGGTACCTCCAAAACATGTGATTTGAACGCATCAACGGCATCTTCAGGTGTCGAAAAACGTTGACCTCGCATTTTATTTTTGATCTGCGGGAATAAGAAGAAATCATTGGGCGCCAAATCAGGACTGTATGACGGGCGGATGACCCATCAATTCGATGTTTTGAATGCTTTAAAGTTCACTTGTTTGCGCTGATGTGTGAGAGCTTGCATTGTCGTAGTGGAGAATGATTCGTCTTCTGCGATTGGTTTCCCTTATTTTTCCAAACACATGGTGGTGTACCATTTAGAATTGACTGTTCTACGTTACATGGTACGGTGGTGACATGTCCAATTAGTCTGAAAAACAGGCGACCATTTGCTTCGAAGTGCTTCGTGCGCGAACAACTTTTATTAAATTTGACTTGTCTCAAAAGACCCATACAGTCGATTGTTGTTTAGTTACGGGTTCATATGCATAGATCCATTATTCGTAGCCTGCCACCATCTTATAGACAGCTTTTGAAGCACCGCGATTGAATTTTTGAAGTCAATACTTCTTTATCGACGTATGTATGTATTTGTTTTTGAAAATATATAGCGTTACGATAAATGTGTTAGAAAAATGTGTTATGATAAATGTGTATACAGAAAACATCAGCACTCTGTCTGTCTGTCTATCTGCCTTTCTGTCCGTCTGTCTGTCTGTCTGTCTGTCTGTCTGTCTGTCTGTCTGTATGTCTGTCTGTCTGTATGTATGTTTGTATGTCTGTATGTCTGTTTGTCTCTCTGTCTGTCTGTCTGTCTGTCTGTCTGTCTGTCTGTCTGTCTGTTAACTTTTATATTAATTGACCAACATGATTCATTTTCAGTTTATGTTGGTATAGTGTCAAAGAGAAAATTAGAATATCTGGACCCGATAGGTGGCGCTGGAGTCAAGTTATTAACAACTTCTATATTAATTGAATTGAAGTGGGCACCGTAGCGCAAGTGGTTAGTGCGTTGGACTACTGAGCCAGCGGTCTTGGGTTCGAATCCCGCCGCAAACACCTAAAAGTTTTTCACAGTGCCCACCTCTTTCGAATGTCTGACAAGCATCAAAGAGTATCATTTGTCACGATTGAGCTTCTCAACTCGCCGTTCGGAGTAGGCAAAAAACTGTAGGTCCCTTCCATTCGTGCAAAAATATAACACGCACACACAAATGGTTGCGAGAAGCAGGCCCAGGTTCACCTCGAGCTGTAGCGCCAACTAAGTAAGTAAGTATTAATTGACCAAAATGAATATGAGCTATATATTATTATATGCATACATATTTGCTAGATTTTATTACACTTTTTATATCCATTGTATAAGACAACTTTCTTCTTCTCTTACACATTACACATATACAACTGCTTTGGATTGGATAAGTATTCATTCCCCCGTGAGCTTATATGGATGAGGCTCAGACATTTTTACAAAATTTCTTCGCACCAATCGGCTCGAGCTTTTTTTGAACAATTTTCAAATCAAGCGGTATTTTTTTTTAAAAAATTTACACACACTAAAGGGGATATGAATACCCTTATAATTTTTACACAGAGAGCGAACAATCTTTTTGACGGCCAAATGTTCATGCAATATTAAATGTATGCGAGTGGAACTAATGCCCAGCATGCCTCAATCTCACGGTATATCACACGACGATCTTGCAATATCAGTTCACGCACAGCTTCGATTTTTTCTGGCACAACAACCGATTTTGGACGACCTTCACGAAATTTAACGTGAAGCGAAGTGTGACCAGGATTACATTCGAAAAACCAGCGAAATACGGTGGCTCGAGATGGTCTTTATTGTTAGTTTAGTCCACGCCGAAAATCATAGAAAATCATCGCTCGAAAATGTTCACGATCTAATGCCATTTTTTGACCAATATGAATGTTTCAAGTAGCTGTAAACAAGGCAAAAAGTATAATAAAATATTCTGAGTACGATTACAACTAAAAATGTCAAAATTTTCGATGACAATGTCAGATTTGACATATTCACACTGGTCTTATTTAAGCCTAGAAAGATAATCATAATTTGATGTATAAAATGACACTCATGTATAAAATGTACTCACAGGGTTGTGAGTATTTCCAAATTGATGAGACTTAACTCAATGACACGTGAGTTTTCTGCTCTGGATACCTACTGGCTGGAAAGTCACGCACGCCCATCCCGTGATTCATAATAATTAGCAAATGAGTGGTATATTTCGCTTGCGAATGAGTCATTTTGACGCAGATTATCTTTCCAGGGTTAAAGAGTCAATTAACCCTATTGCGAGTGTCAATTTTCAATCAATTGACAATTGACAAATTTATAAATCCACACAATTTTCGGTATTGTGTTATTCAATTAAATAAAGGTTTTGATAATTGTGAATGGAATTGACTTCTGTGAATGAAAAACACTTATTGAATAATCTAAAATTGGTTTTGGATAAATGGTGCGATTTGGCTCCCATGTTGTTTCATTCAAGATTCAAGATGACGGCCGGCGTGTTAAATGATTTAACCTATAAATTCACTTCGATGATGAGATATCGTTCGATAAGCTATAATTAATTTGCTATTCGTGTGTTCCGCCATCTGATAAAATGTTCTTAATACTCGTACATTATCTTCTCTTCACTTTGTTTCGCATATCGAATTAATAATAGACTATTGTTCGTCCTTTGAATTCATTTTAATGACAGTCTATATCAGTTGCATGCGGTGAGCATATTCTTTGGAAAAACACACTTATGCGTCATGCTTGCATGTCATGGGAAAAGTTGTATCTTTTGTTACTATGACGTTTTCCATTAACAGCTACTTAAGAACTAAACAAAAATTCATCGCTGTTGGGCGCCATTATTAATTTTTTCTCTCTCTCTGTTCTTTCAGTGTATGAAGGCGTATGTTGAATTTGAAATATCTGAAGGCGCATACGATATATCATGTCCGGATGCTCAATGCCCATCGCAAGGTATAATAGCACTGAATGAAATCGATAATCTTGCATCACAAAATCTTATGAAGAAACATCATCGATATCGATTGAATCGAGGTAAGTTTTTAATCGTTCCCTCTCATTATTATTAATTCAAAGTTACATGTTATATTTAACTACATATGTTTATAAGTAAAATAATGCACGCAACAGAACAAATTACTGTGCACAGCACATACATATGTAATTATGAGTGTGTTATTTTTTGTATTTTAATATCATTCCGTGTGCGCGTCTTAATTTGCATTCGAACGAATTAATTCAATAAAGGAAAATTGAAAATTGAGATGCCTGTCAGTCAATCAATCTATTCTCGTATGGCATTGAGTTAAAATGAAATTGCGTCTATACGAAGTTACATGAAAGCAAATTTGATGTAAAACAACAGAATCCACTCGCGCTAAAAGTTCGATTCTTTTGATCCGAAAGAATGCAAAGACTTATCAACGAATTTTGGGAGAAAACAAAACAGAAAAAGCAAATTAAGAGGAAAGTCATTAAAGTCATTAAAACAAAATTAAAAATGTAAAAGAGGCTAAAAGCTGATGTTCTTGGTTCAATCACTTCGAAAGGCTTAAAGGAAACGAAAACAAAGGCGAGCAGTGAGTAAGGAGTGCCAGTTCTTGAACCGTTGAATTTTTTCTTTGAAGTTATGGCTGTTTTCACTACTATTGTGTAGTAAACATTTCCAAATGGTATAGATGAAGTGTGTACTTACTTTGGCAGATGCTCAATTTACAAAACACAACTTTGGTTTGGGTTCATCGCATAGGATAGTTACATAGTTAATAAGTGCTTTGGGTCTTCCTCTGTTCCGCTGACCCTCAGTGTTAGAATCGAATATTCTCCGAGCCGGAGCGCTTATATCCATACGCTCTACATGTCCAAGCCATCTTAAACGCCCAATGTGCAGTTTTTTTTTACCAGGTCGATGTCGCTGTACAGTTCGTAGTTGAATTTTCATCTCCCAAACCCCTTCAACGCAAACGGGACTGAATATCTTACGGATGATATTTTTTTTCTGAATTGACCAAGGATATCTTCATCTGCTTTCGATAAAGTCCATGCTTCGGCTTCATTTAGCAAGACTGGGGTGATAAGGGTCTTTTATAGAGTCTCCTTAGTCGATCGGGAAAGGGCTTTACTACTCCACTGCCTTCTAAGCCCAAAGAAACAGCGATTGGCAAGAGTAATCCTTCGTTTGATTTCCGACGAGATCATCAGAGGTGAAGTAGACAAAGTCCTTAACTACCTCAAAGTTGTTACTGTCTATTGTAAAATGTTGGCCAATCCATCGATATTAAGTTTCCCTTTTCCTCTAGTAGGTACTTTGTTATGTCTTCATTTACCGCTAAGCTCATTTTAGCCACTTCCATTTTAATGCTCGCAAACGCACTGTTGACAGCTCGCTGTGTTCTACCAATGATGTCAATGTCATTGGCGTATGCAAATAGTTGAACAGACGACGTTTGAAAGATCGTTTCTCGTGTGTTGGCTTGTGAGTTCCGAACAATTCACAATAGTAGTATAAACTGACGGTTTTTTTACTTCATAAAGATACTTCAGCAATCATTCCAGGAACGATATTATTCTTAAAACTAGCTCAGCTAGTTGTTGAGCGATGAGCGAAAAAGAAATAATGTCGGTAATCAAATAGATATAAGAAAAGACTATGCAATACAGCACTTGACAATGACATTCTCACTACTAATCGCTCGAGCGACAACGCTCAATAAAAGGCCACGCGTCGCTCAGACTTGTCGCTCAATTGCTCATCGCTTAGGCCACTCGTCTAAGCGACGAGTGGCCTTTTATTGAGCGTCGTCGCTCGAGCGATTAGAAGTGAAAATGTCATTGTCAAGTCCTATACAGTTGTAATGGGTAAAAATGATAAAGAGTGCAATGACTTTGGACAGTTGGTAATACTTTCTCGAAATGGATTGCGAGCTTAATAATCGATTTATACAAGTTGTGTTGGATGGATATACTTCTACCCCCTTCTCAACTAATGCTGGTGTACCACAGGGCTCAGTCCTCTCTCCGACATTTTTCATTTATCAATTTCTTTTATTTTTATTTATCAATGACCTTCTCTCTCTCACTCGCAATCCAATCCATTCGTTCGCGGACGACAGCATTCTTGACTTCGTTTATTCCTTAACGACTCCACGACATGGACCCCACGTTATAGAGTCCCACCGTTAGCGAATGTCAACTGAACTCAACTCTTGATACAATTATCAATTGGGGTGCCCAAAACCGAGTTGAGTTCAATGCATCAAAAGCCCAGTGCTGTCTACTGTCTCTTAAGCATGACACCAACGTGGCCAAACTAAAAATGAAAGGAGTTGATCTTGAGGAACGGTTTGTCAATGCTCGGAATGCATGTGAGCCCAGACCTACGATGGAATCAGCAGATTACTGATGCTGAAAAAGGTTTGATAATTTTGTCTTCTTCTTCGCAACCCTGTGCTGTGCTGCACTAGTCCCAGTCGGTTAGCATGTTGGCTTAAGTTGATATGTCCACTGGGTCTTCTTTGGTTGTTGTTCCCATTTTTATCCAAAAGTTTTGTTGCTAGAAGGCTATGCACGCTTCTTGATCTTGGCCCGTCGTTCGATCCCCTGATACTTAGCACTGGATGATAATGAGAGTGTTTCGCCGTTTAACTTGAAAAGATCAAAGACTTGGTTTTCGTGGTTCAGATTTGCTTGGATTAACCTTCAGGCTGCAGCTTGCGGCCAATGCGCTTACCCCATCTAGAACGTTCTTCATAATTTTGCTGTGGATATTAAGAATTCATTCTGGGATTTTAACCATAAGGCTTATAGGCCTTGAATCCTTCGCAGATTCATGACCTCGCCTACCTATTTCTGGGATGAAAACCACACGAAAACGTATCTACGACTCTGGCACGTGGCTTAGAGGGATAGCCACGGCTATGTCTCGCACATTCTGCAGCATGGTAGGTATTATGCCGTCAAAGCCCAGTGATATTAAGATGAGTAAGCCAAAAGAGTTCCTAGATTAGGAGAAAGCCACCGATTAAAGCAGAAGCTTCGCGTGAGGCTTAAAAATTAAGAAAGGGTCTGGAACATGCATTTTATTAGAGTCTCTTGATGTCAAGCTGTCTTATAGGCTGAATGATTACTAAACTGGGTTTCAATGAGATCTTTTTAGAAATATACCCAGCACTGTCCATTTTTATTATCAGCCGTAGTGTGATAAGGATGAATAAAAGAAAACTGCACCATAAGGAGGATTTATTGTTGTTCGGAATTGAACATCTCTACCAATCCAGTAAGTCTTAGGAAAGTATTTGCAGAGGGTTAAGTTCCTACCTGAAGCATCGTAGCCTGCCTTAATTTAGGCAGTTCATTGCAGAGTTCAGACATACCAATTTTGTGGTGACTGTCTATGAGTCCAGAGTTCCTAAATAGTAGCTTTGGTCTTCAGCGGGATGGCTAAAGCATCTCGGAAGCAGGCTTAAATCTATCAATTCATCCAATTGTTGAACGTTAAACGAATTTTTAGTGGAGGCTGGAGGCAGTCATTTTACGAAAACATCCTCCCACCTAAACCGACTCTTTCTACAGATGTTTTTTTTTTATTTTATCTTTCTGCATAAACTGCAACACGTCTTAATTGTTTTATACACTTTCTACTCCACAGAAATTGAATTGGACAAATTTCGAACCTGGTGCCCGAGAGCTGGTTGTGAGACTGTGTGCTTGGTTGGTTGTACATCGGATTCGGCACTTGCACCATCCTCGTCAAATGATAACAAAGAAAATGCGATCCAACAAGCGCTGTGTGCCGTTCAGTGTCCTTCGTGTAAGGATGAATTCTGTTCCGGATGTAAAAAACCTGTGAGTATGGAAAAAAAACTTAATTGCTTCAATTTAAAATTCATTTCTATCTCTATTTCCTTCAATAGTGGCATCCGAACATGTCCTGTGATGAAAACAATCGGCGATTAGCGGCCGATGGCCAAGATGATATTGGTATACCATTTGACAATGATCTGATCAAGTGCTGCCCCATGTGTGCTGTTCCTATTGAAAAGGACGAAGGCTGTGCCCAAATGATGTGTAAACGCTGCAAGCATGTCTTCTGTTGGTATTGCCTTGCAAGTTTAGACGTAAGTCCTTGGCATCACATATGTGTGCTTCTGAACATAAAGATTTTTGTATTTCCCATTCTAGGATGACTTTCTTCTACGACACTACGATAAGGGACCATGTAAAAATAAACTGGGACATTCCCGAGCTTCTGTTGTATGGCATAGAGCTCAAGTGATCGGCATCTTTGCCGGATTTGGCATTTTATTGCTGGTGGCCTCACCACTTCTTCTGTTAGCTGCACCCTGTATAATCTGTTGCAAATGCCGAATCTGTAGTGGCGGTAATAAGATGGAAGAGGGCGAAGGCGACACAGACGAAGCAACAGCTCTTCAAAGGTAACGTAAAATTACTTTCAAACAGCTTTTATCTAACAGTAATCTCCTTACAGCTAATGTCCAGAGCTGCCACCAGCTGCTCTTCAACTAATTGGCGAAAGTGAACTTAAAGTTGTCAACACAAAATCACATAGCATACATATGTATTACTATTGAACATACACAACTATGTATGGGGAAAGTTACATACTCAGAAAACACACATACACATCCATTCAACTTAATTTTTTTTTTAAATTAAATTAAATTTTGCATTTTTAAGAGATCAAATTTATTCGTTCTAAATTAAAACAAAATTTTTTAGATAGAATTCGTTATTTTAAAAATCACGTATAACGATTATTAGTAACGTTTAAGCATTAGATTGGGTTGCAAAATATATCTAGATAAATACATCATATTTATACATTTAACTAAATTGTGATATTTACAGTGATTCGAAACAAACAAACAAAAAATAAAAATAAAATAAAATACAATTAGGGTGAGGCGGAAGTAAGCGAAGGTGTTTCACAAACTTTGTGAAACAATTTAAGAAGATTTATCATGCGCGAGTAATTGAAAAATGTTTAGGAGACCAGAGTCCAAATCCATCCTTTCTTTTTACATTAAAATTTAGATAAAATTATTATATTAAAATATATAAATTGTGTAGATTGTTTTTTTTTTTAATTAAATTCTTTTTTTTACGAATAAGGACACACTTAATTGAAAATATTGTATTACACAAAATGCATTGAGAGAAATTGATGAATTGCTTTTATAATTTAGATAGATAGACACTCTAGTGAGTGTTAAAAGTAAAAAAAATAATGTTTTACTAATTAATATAATAATGGTCTATTTAATAATAAATAAAATATTTATGTAAATCTAGAGAATATAGAACTATAATCGTTTGCATATTTAAGATGAAAAGTATGTATATGCTATTACTATTCTAATTATTATATTATTAAAATTATTATTATTAATAAACCTGTAATAATATCATAAACAAAACATAATAATTCTTGCGCTAATATGCGGAACAAAAAAATAAAATGTAAAAAATTCCAAAAATATAAGCGAATGTTGTTTTAACTAATTAAAAATAAGTAATATGGGATTCACACTAGCGTCGAAATGAGATAATTTCGAGTTCCAAATAAAAAGTGTTCATACCTACGCTTGCTAATTTCGTGAATGGATGCATTCAGTTTCGATAGTAAATCTATGACAGTGCCATGTTATAAAATTGTTTAATATTAAATAATTTTTTTATATACATAAGTATAGGTATAACGTATAGTAATAATAATAGTTGGATGTTATTGTTAAACAGTTTGGTAGATATAGTCGACTATTATATAGCTAACATTGGATAGATGCGGCGCTGCCTCGGGTTAAAAGTTAATATGTTAAAATATCACTTTTTGGATGGGTTTTGCCACTCCGGGTATATCAGCAATTGTAAGGCACTCGCGTGGATATCAAGTTGAGTATAGAGCCAACTGTAGAAGCGGAGCCCAAATAAATGGACAGATATTGTGTATGTATATGTACGAATCCTATGGCCGACGCTCTTTGGCTCCACATGCAGTTGATCAGAGTGCCTTTACAACTTCAATTTCTTTTTTTTTTCAGATTACATCCCATATTTATTAAACCATTCCATGAGATATTTGTGTTTTGTATGTTATTCCATTATATTTTTCGTTTTTATATCACTTTAATTGTGCTGAACGCGTCCAGTAGCTTTGACAATTGTAATCTCAACCATATACATAGTTTATTTACGGAAATAACTACTAAACACTAAATTTCTCCCAAGTAAGCGATATTTTTTTTTTTAGTACTGCATAATTTTTCTTTTGTGTTTAGATCACCGAGATCAATAAGAATCCGTTGTTTAATCTTTGCGCAACGAAAACTTTAATATTCCCTTATTAATTTGTTCTGTCATTGCCATTCAGAATCATTCAACTGCATTCAAGTTAAGTTTGTTCGATTTTGTTTTCACATAATTTTGAACGAATTCCAACGAAATTAAGTTGAAATGATATAATTTCGATATGTCAATTCGTATGGGAAATTATCTCATTTCGAGCATAATTTGGAAATTCGCAACGAAATTAGCTGGTTTGCCCTGGTGTGAATACCGTATAAGGCGTAAGTAAGTAAATAAATAAATCCACATGCTCATTGACTACGAATACCATAAAACTCAGCTGATATTACACTAAGGCCGGTAGCTATCGACCGTTCATAAGTTAAGAGCCGCATAAACATATTCACCAACCGCTATTACTGCGTATTTACGAGCGCTCATAAGACTTATGAGTGGTCCCAACTTCCAACCACTCTTAAGTTACGAGCAATAATAGGCGTGTTTTTTTTTCCAAATCTATATAGGCTTAGCGGAAAATGATAAAAAACGCTGAACAGTGACTTGGCAGGACTATGCTTATTGACGTTTGACAGTTTCACATCGGCATCGTTCTCATTGAAAGTAAGGCCGGTAGTTATCAAGCGCTCATAAATAAGTTGGTGGATAGAATTTTTTTTCGTCAAATTCAATTCAATTAAATAGTAAAATAAGGAGCATGTTCATTATAATTTTCTTTTCCTTGTCGGATAAATTCGTATCTTTCTGTTCGACCCATTTTAAAATGAACAGAAATAATTTGAATTTGAAATGACAGCGTTCGGTTGATAACTAACGGCCTTAATATTTCTCCCTCACTTCCATGTCATATTTGACATTTCGGTAAAATTTTCGATAACTATCGACGAAAAATAGTTTGGTAGCACATTTTGCTATCCAGGCTAAGAACCTAAGACTGGATAATTCTCCAGTTTTCGTAAGCCTATATAGGCTTAGTTGTTAGTGTAATTTGCATTGAAAAAATTTGCTAAGCCTGTATAGTTTTGAAAGAAAACACGCCTATTGTGCTATTAGCCCTAGCCCTAACTAGATCAAAGTTCTGTGTTGTAGTGATTCTACAAGCTAAGTTCATTTTCACATTTAGTGCGAAGTTGCCATGCGAATGAATATTTTCTTTTAAATGAAAATTTAATGTGCTTGTTTTATTTTTTTAGGAGGAAATTGTTAATTTTGATTAACAGATACCGAATCAGAATAATATTTTGTAGCTATAATTTCAGCTTCACATCGCTTAAATATCATTATGAGCAGAAAAATTAATTTATTAGAACAAAATAACATTTAATGATATTTCGATTGCCAATAATATTTTTATATTCTAATCTGGCAACATTTACCCTTGACAATTGTCGATAATACAGCAACATTTACAAACGAAAGTGTACCGTAGTGAGAAATAGTCGAACTAATTTTTGGATTACGAAAATTGATCTTGATAAAAAGCAAGATCTCTATTGTTGTTGTAATGCACACAAACTTATGAGTTGATCTGATCCGGATCAGATCACGGGGATAATAAAACACGGCTAATATCTTACATAACTTCGAAATAATTCGAAATCAGCTGCCATTTCAAACTTAAATTATTTCTGTTGATTTTTTAAGTGCGTAGAAAAGAAAGAAAGAAATCTGAAAGTGAATTTAGTGAACATGTTCTTTATTCCACTATTTAATTCCTAGTAAATTGCAAAAAAAAAAAATTTATCCACCAACATCAATTTCACCATCTACACTCTACAGCTGTGTTGCATCATCCCCATATTTACATTGCCATCAGTGCTGCCACTAAGGAAAAAATTCCCGTAGCAAATTTGCGTAGCAAAACTCTAGTCCATAATCACCCCTGTGATCAATTCTGACTGGATTGAAAACGCAAACCGATTTCAAAAACGGACGGAATGAAAAAGGGTGTGGTAGAATTCGCCCGAAATGAAACAAATTCGAAATTGAGGGAAAACCTATCGTTGTTAAATGGCTGCATATTTGCGTAGGCAGCGAAATCAAGGGTTGAACAAACAACACCAAATAAAAGGATTGCAGTTGCAGTAGGATTGCTGCGTAGCGAAATGGCGGCATGATTTCTATCCACCTTGAGTAGCGAGTATTCATATCTTACAGTCAATATACGCACCAGAAAACTTCCATGCGTATTGATACGTAAAGTAGTAAAACAAGCAAGCAATAAAGTCTGCGTAAGTCTGCGTTACTACAAACTAAAGAGAAAAAAGGCGTGAGTACCAGGTACTTGTGAAATTTGATGTGTAAACATACGTTTGTTTGTGTGATGGCGGATAAACAGATCTCTCTAATACTTAGAAAATTATTTACAGAAAACGCATTAATACTAAGATTGACTACGCGTGACGGATAACGGCGAAAAATTTGCCCATACCGAGAGCTAAGATGTTTACACATCAAAAAAAATGGGAATACAAATTTGTGAAATAGCCCACTGGAAATTTGACCAGAAAGCTGGTTGTTACTTCTTGGTCCATAAGGGTTGATTGAAATGTATTCTGCATTTTGACCATCATCATGTCAATATCTCGTTATTAACATAATTGCTGATCATTTCAAGACGACAAAATAGCTCGCTCACAAAGCCAAGAATTCTCACGGTTTGTAAGTTGCGATGTATGTATTATCGTAAGCGAATGAGATAAGTTCTTCGGTAGAAGACACTATTTGGCACAAATAATGTGATCAATTTACTTGGCCATTTTCTTTCGGAACCGTTCCCCCACCAATTTTAAGTAACAAATCAGAGAAATACTGTGCGATTGAATTGACGGTCAAGTACATTTGAATAACACTAGACCAGAGACTTGCGTTTTTCAGACAGGCGTTTACTTCGTCAGCTCTTGTACTTCGTGGCACTACTGACAACGTTTGCCTTAAGTCTCCGCAAAATAGTATTGTAATGCCGCCCATCGGTTTATCATTTTGTCGTATATCCTGTAAGATTCTGTTATCAGCTTCCACTGCCTTACGGTATGCCATAGTGCATTCGTCCGACACAATTAGATAACAGTCACGTAAAACCCGAGTTTTATCACTATTTCAGGGAATGTTGTAAGCTAGACTTTCAGTGGTCTAATTGTATCGGCCTTTTAATCATTGCATTAGAAGTTTTATCATCGGAGAGAAATGTAGCTTCTATCCCTGATGACGCCACAGCCAAGGGCAATATTACATTGGCTTCGTACTAATGAACAACAAATACTTATCCCAGATGACTTCAATCACAGACAAGAGAAATAATATAAAGATGTAGAATGGTAGAACAAAAGCATGTTACAAAAAATTTTAAAACCAGCATACTAAAATCCAAAAACCAGCATACTATCATACAATACCTCGTATGAAATGCCTGCAACATGAACGAACTCAAAGAATGGTGTATGATTCGAGCAAAAATGTTCGTTTCTCTTAATTTCCTTTTCTGTGTTGGACTTCCTTGTGTGTTGTGGATGTTGTTATTGTATTCCCATTGCTGCTTAAATTCGTTTTCTTTTGTATCACGAAAACCGGTTTTAGTTTTTTTTGTTTGTTTTCGCACACAAAACGAATACACGAGCAGTATGTGTGTGTGATGTAATAATTTTGTTTTTTTTCTTTTCGCTTTAATTTCTTATTGTAGGTTAGTAATGCAAGTTTAAAGGGGCATATGGAAGGGGAATAGCGACTATACCATGGCTGAGTGATTTTCATAGTGCTGCAAGTGTTCAAATTTTCTTGAATGGGAATTTTGCTACCGCGTATTCGTATGTACATACATATATGTATGTAAAGGGTTTTTCAATAAGAGCGCTACAAAAGTTTTGTTAAATAAAACAAAAACGGTTTTGGATATCAATGAAATTCTTTATTCATGTGAAAGTAAGTTTGATGCCATTTTGTATGGAACTCGATTTCTTTTGCATGGCCACCACGGGCACGCTTGCAGAAGTCCAGACGCTGAACCCAATTTTCGACGGTTTTCAAGCATAAATCGGCCGATACTGCTGCAATTTCACGTTCGATATTCGTACGAAGTTCATCAATCGTCGCTGGCTTGTTGGCATAGACCATAGACTTGACGTAGCCCCACAGGAAATAACCGAGGCGGCCAAGCGACTGGACCATTTCGTGAGATAACACGTTCTCCAAACTTGGTTTCCAATAAATTGATTGTGACATTCGCTGTGTGGCTTGTGGCGCCGTCCTGTTGGAACCACATGTCCTCCAAGTCCATATCATCCAATTGGGGCCAAAAATATTCGGTTATCATTGAACGGTAGCGATTCCTATTCACAGTAACGTGCCGGTCTTGATCATCACGGAAGAAGTACGGCCATTGACGCCGCCGGCCCATAAACCACACCAAACCGTAATTTTTTCGGGATGCAATGATGACTCATGGAGTACGTGTGGATTGCTGCCTGACCAATACCGCATATTTTGTTTATTGACGAAGCCATTCAGCCAGAAATGAGCCTCATCGCTGAAGATGATTTTTCGATGAAAATCGGAATCATTTTCAAGTTGTTGCTCAGCCCAATTCACGAACAAACGACGCTTCTGGTGGTCAAGCGGCTTCAGTTCTTGCGTCAATTTAATCTTGTAAGGATGTAGGCCAAGATCTTTTCGCAAAATTCGCCACAACGACGTCACAGAGATGCCCAACGCTTGAGAACGACGTGTGAGAGACACATTTGGGCTTTCTTCAACTGAAGCCTCAGCGGCAGCAATATTCTCGACACTACGGGCACTTCTTTGTCTCACTGGCACGGGAACATTTTGTACTGTGCCTGTGGATTCAAATTTTTCCACTAGACGCTCAATTGTTGATCTGCTAGGATGATTATGACGACCATAAATTGGATGTAGCGCTCTTAACGTTGAGGCCACTGACTCCGAATTTCGGTAGTAAATTTTAATAATTTCGACTCGTTGTTGGCTCGTATGTCTTTCCATCATGAAATGGTA
Organism: Brachyopa scutellaris; assembly: GCA_949775065.1. Lineage (NCBI taxonomy): Eukaryota > Metazoa > Arthropoda > Insecta > Diptera > Syrphidae > Brachyopa > Brachyopa scutellaris. Next base: position 43,188,931 of record OX459115.1, read on the forward strand.
AACCTTACTGAAGAGAAATGTCAAAAGAGCGGTAAGAAATATGGCGTCGTTCGCTGTCCCTGTCGCTCTACTTTTTTAGCGTGCCTGTTGAAAAACCCTGTATATGCGATGGCCCAACAGAAGGGCCGTTGGTTGGTTGGTTTTTGTGATTGCAATAAAATATGTATGTGATTTCTTTGAAAACGTTAATTTCATTTACAGAGTACATTCCTTTAATGGCATAGATTTCCGCTTAGAGAGGATTCCATCTCTAAGTGGGTAAATTCGGAAAAAAAATTCGGAACTCATCTCCAATTTGCAGGGCGAGCACGGGTCAGCTAGTCAAATATATGTACATAATAGGTACATGATATAGAAAACAGTAGGTCGGCATTGTTTTGATTTTCAGTTTGTAAGCCTTTACAGGAAGCCCAACAAAATATTTGCCCTCAATTTTAAAACTAAAACTACATACATGCATTTATGTATGGCTATGTAATGTATGCCTCCACAAATTACTCAATTTTTTTTTTTCATTTGAAGGGCATGCAAAAATTGTTGGAGAAATTTTCTTATCGATTTCTTACAAATCAAAAAAAAAATTCGCTCAACCACAAATCAAAGAACATCGAAATTTCACAGAAATGTAAAAATAAAACCAAACAAAAACAACGACCAAAGATCAAAATATGACCACCATATACACACAAACACACCACAGTTTAAAATCCAGAAACACCGACCAGCCAGTCAGTCGTTCGTATATGTTCGCTCGCAAGATCGATTGAGATAAGTAAGACAAAATAAAGGGTTGCAACAAAATGAAATATAAAAAAAATGTGTGTATACCGAATAGAGTTGGGCAAACTAGTTCACTCCACTGAAGTAGTTGAGTAGCTCTCGTTCACTAAAAAGAACTAGTTCACCAATAGGCGTGTTTTTTTGAAACGTAGCTAGCCAGTCGTTCATTAAAACGATTCCCAGCCAGCCGAACCCAGCTGACTTACCTCCAAGTTGGTATGTGTGATTTCGGTCATATGTGTGTGATTTCGATCAGCTGTTAAGTGTGAATTGTCAAAGTATTCGACATTCAACCAAATCGATTTTTTGTTATTTGTTGTGAAAACAATTAATTTCGGTAATTTATTCAATGGATAATTTACATAAAGTGATATGAAATCATAATATAGTGGATTATTTCTGTGAAACATCATTAAGTAATTGAAATTATATAATTTTCGTACACGGCAGCCTGTCAAATGTTCTACAAATCGCTTTCAGCGCCCCCTGACGATGAGTAGGCGTAAAATTCCTAGCCAGCTGCTTTTGGCTGGGGATAAAATCAAGAGTTGTAGGCAGCTGGTTGTTGTATTTGTTTTACGTGTGAAATTTGACTTTGCTAGCAACTACTGGCTAGCTACGTTTCAAAAAAACACGGCTAATGTAGTTCAGTAACTCATTTAGCTCAGTAGTTCTTTTAGTTCAGACTCAGCTTCACCATTCACCTCTCACTTACACAGTACACAGACACAATATACGTTCATCTCATTTCTCATACTCATCCATAAGGTATAGTTTATATCCAGAAATAGACCAGTCAGTCGTTCGCATATGTTCCTTTACAAGTTCGATTGAGAGGAAATACGAAATTAAGGGTGGAATGTAAAAAAAATGTGTGTATACCAAAGACACAACACACTGAAGTACGGTTGACTCGCACGACCATGCAACTCAAAATTGTTTAATTGGATCGATGCAACAATCCTTTGGGTTGCGCTTGCGAGTCTTATCTCTCTCTCATACGGTAGTGAATTGTATTATACCTACTACTGTACTACTACAACTATTTACAAAGGATACGTTCCCAAAGAATTCGTGTAAAAAAATCCGGTTTTGTATGGACATCAGCGATGCCAACCATACAGAATTTTCTGTAGATCTCCAGAATTTTTACTCTGCCTACAGATATACAGAAATCAAACCAAAATATAGACATTTCAAATTCCAGGAAAAAATAAAAACTTTTTACGAATAAAACAATAGCATAGATAAATGTTCGTTTCTCCCTTAACAAATCCGTTCGCTGTAGAACCAAAAATATTGGCCTGAACATGTAAGCTCAACAATCTGGGGCATTTTCTATTGGGCAAAAAGAGCACTTTTTTATCTCCAGCAATTTTTAGCGCTCTAGCACAATTTTCATTTTTCAACCGACCAAAAAAGCACATTTTTTTGCTCTAGATTCATTTTCGTGAATCGCGGATTCTACTCGAGATTCACACCTACTTGCACTAACGCCAAAACATTTTATATGAAATGTCAACGCAGTACATCAAAATATTATCAATATGTTATTTACATAAGGCGCGCTCTCAACGCTGTGCTGTGAGGTTCATTTTTCCGAAAATACAGGATGCAAAAAACATGTAGGTATGATTTCAAAAATAAAGATTATTGATTTGACTCAGATTGCTAGTAAATGATGTGCAAGTTCAATGTAAATAATGATTTATGTATGTTTTATAGTATCCTAATTTTTATTCTAATCACTTTTTATGCCTTAAAAAAAGTCTTGATTTCTACAGATTTGCATCAAGCAAAAATACAGAATTCTACAGAATTTGTAACTTTTATCTACAGACTTTTAGAAATTCGGGTTGGCATCACTGATGGACATACTTCTTATCTGGTGAGCCGTAGACGTAGTGAACTACTGAGCCGTCACCGTCATCTGTATTGTGTTTGTGTTTCACAACTCACTAGTTCAGATCAGCGTTGCCAGGTTGCAGGATTTTTACCCGTTTACGGGGATTTCGAACCTAAAAGGGGAAACGGGGAAAAAGATTTCAAAATGGGGAAAATGAACTGCATTAAAAAATGTTTCCATTCATTGACATTTTCAATAAATAAATACTATTAGGTCTGTTCATTGAGGCTGTCATGGGCAGAAAAGTACATGGTTTTGTATTCACCGAGAAAAATGTCTGTCCGAAACTGACATGCTTTGTGTTCAGTGAGGTTATCCAGAACAAAAAAAATACAGGAAATCCTGCACCTACTCTTGAGGTGGAACAGACTGGTGTACAGATGTCAAAATCAGCTGTGATTGTACATATATTTGATTTTTTTTTAACTTGCAGTGAAAAGTGAATCGACAAAGTAAGTTTACCAAATTGAAGAAATCGAAATCTTATTACATAGTATACTCTGATCGAAATTCAATCGGTAAAAGGGCAATCAGTTGTTGCAAAATGCTATAAATAATTTGGAAAACATAAGTACAGTAATCGACAATGAAATTGTTTTGTTTTGTTTTGACAACTAACATATGGGCTGTACTTTTCTGTGCTAACTTTCAGCTGATATTTTTCACGAATCAGTGATTTTCTGTTCTAGTTTTCCTCACCGAACAAAGCTAAAATGAAGTAATTAACTCTTAAGTTGTGATTTTTAATATTTTGTGTTTTATTTTAAGTTTTATATTTTGTTATATTTATACCCATTTATTCAACAATCAATGAAGAATGAAGTATGTACATTATGTACAACTTAAATGGTTTTTTCAGTTATTTTATATACTGTAATCTGTAAGTGCTATTGCTCTTCTATGTTGTTATTAAAAATAATAAAACTGTATGAAAAGTAGTGTTTTAATTGCAAATTACGGAAATCGAAAGTAAATGAAAAACGGGGAAAAAACCGGGGAAAATGAAACATTAAATCGGGGAAAAAAAATATTTTTCATGCAAAAAGAGGGAATTTTTTCCACCAAAACCTGGCAACGCTGGTTCAGATACAGATTCAGATGAGAGGTGAGCCGTTGAACTACTCAACTAAACATATCTGAACTAGTTCACCAAAGTGAGCCGATCTTTTGAACGGCTCCTTCAGGAGTTACACATATCTAATACCGAAGTCACAACACACTGGAGCAGCGTTGCCGTTTGGGACGCTTTTGCGTCATTGTGACGCTTTTCTGATGATGGGACCCGGGACCCCACATTTCAAAAATACTGCGATTTTGACGCATTTTGAAAATAAAGGACCCTTATTTCAATTTATTTTCAAATCATGTCTCTTTTACTCCTAAAACATAGTACTTCACTCTTTAAACACATTCATTTAGTTCAACCAGTGTACAGTGATGAAATCAACGAAGTATTTTTGTTAGTCAGAATTTTCTTTCTCGTTCTGCATACATGCTTTTTTGTCTTTGTTATTTTTATCCCAATATCTGTTTTGTTTTAATAAGTTCAGCAATAAAATACAGTTTTCGAAAAATTGCATTTTTTCATACAAATATAAGCGGGACCCCTTTTTTGCTTCTGGACCCCTTTTTTGGACGCTTCTTGAAATTTGCTCGCGGCAACGCTGCACTGGAGGATGGTTGACTCGCACGACCATGGGCCTGTAACACAACGCGACAAGTCGACTAGTCTTAATTCACTTGTCGAACTATGCTTGTCCGACAATTAGAAATGAATTCTGTAACAGAACTCAAACCGTCGAACTTGTCAAAAGAATTAATTTCCTTTGACTTGTCGGCATTCTTTGACAAGTCTTTTACAAGTAAAAACGGCGAAAATCACGGCGAATAAAAAGAAATTGCTATTTCAAGTAGTGGACTGTATTTTATTGTTACGTCTGGTAGCAAGATTATGTGCAGTTGATTGAGATAAGTGAAATTTTTCAATAAACAAATGTTCACTTACATCAAAATTAACTCTTGGCTTAAGAACTTTTAACTGGTGACGAGTTTCACTGTTGTTACTATCAAACTCAGACTCAGAAAAGTACATTTTTAATTAAATATTATTTTATTTCTATGCTAAATGTTAAATTTTTCTTTTTCAAAAATATTGCATAAAAAATGCACTTGTCAGCCTTTGACAATATTCCAATCACCTGTCCTAATTGAACCACAATTCTACAAGTGTTTCTTGACACTTGTCGTGTTCTGTTACAGAAAGGGGGAAATTATATAATATCCCACTTGTCATCTTTCCTCGCGACAATTGTCGAAGCGCTCACGGACTTGTCGTTTTGTGTAACACAATTTTTTACAAGTTGTCGAAATTCACTTGTCCTACAAGTACTTGTCGCGTTCTGTTACAGGCCCCATGTAACTTAAAACCTGCATGATCATAGAATAAACGACTAAACTCGATGTATACCATATTCTACATCTGTATATTTCTCTTGTCTGTGCTTCCATTTAGCAAACACATATACATACATACATAAATACATACATATATGAAATAAAATGAACTCTTAAAACAACAGGAGTTCATTTTGGGTAGAATATTTATTTGCTTTTGATCGTTTTTTTTTTAAATTTTTTAATAATATGTATTTATAAACTGAAAATGCGATTCACTGCAATCCTCTTTCCTTTGACACTTCATTTTTTAAGATTGGTTAGTGGGCGAGCCGCAAATGGTGATAACGGTTGCAGAACATTGAAATGCAAAGCATTATGAACATGTTAGAGCGCGCACATATACTCAGACACACACTATTGCAACTATACCCACTGCTGCCTGACTGCTGGCAGTGATCTCCACTGAAAGAAAACTGTGGGCGATTCTTGGAATAATTGTTTTGAACATTGCTCAGCTTCAGGACAACGCAGGAGGATGTTTTATATCTCAAATGAATCAGGGACAAATCTACTAATTTCACCTATGTTTTTGTTTTTCCACCCGATAAGCCATTATTGAGTTAGGGCTGAATGATTATAATATGCCTTTCAAATATGCAATTTTTTCACTATTTTCTAAAAACCATGCCATTTTCCGGGATAAAAATTATAAACGTTGTTGAGGAGGAGCTTAAGTAATCACTATGTCAATGCTTCATCAAAATCCGTCCAGTGGGTCCCGCGTGATACGCGTTCAAACAGTTTTTATTCTACAGTACTAGGAGAATCATATACAGACAACGCACTAATACCAAGTTTGTTTACGCGTGACGGATAACGGCGAAAATTTTGCCCATACCGAGAGCTAAGATGTTAACACATCAAAAAAAAATTAGATTTGTCCTACTCTAAAAAGTAAACAAAACATTTAGAGATGTGCTAGGTGAAATTGTTCCCCTACGAATTTCAACAAGAATCTCTTATTCTGATTCACCGACAAAATAAAATTGTCCGATTCGCTGTATTGGTAAAACCCCTTGCCAAATCAGGATATTTTGCCATGAAGTCTATCATTACTTGATTTTTGTTGGCATTTGTAAGTTTCCCCCTAAATTAGGAAGAAATACAGTGGTGGTCCAATATAACGAATGATATAATGTCCAGTTGCATTCGCTATATCGAATAATTCGTAATATCGAACACATTTTCCTTGTACGAAACATTAAATAAATGTACAAAGTACTGTTTCTAACTCATAACACTTTATTTAATTTATTCATAAAGTCAAAAAAACAAGTTAAAAAGTGGAAAACGAAGTTAAAGAAACTAAAACAAAATTCCTTTCTTTCTTTTCCTTTTCCAAAAAACAATCGCCAATAGGGACATGCTTTTGCAAACGTTCAACGCAGAAATTTGTAGCTATTTCCCGTAGACTTATTAGAACAAGTATTTCAGAACCTCCAACGTCCAACGTTAATACGTTAATACACTCTAAACGGCCTCGAGTGGGCTAATACGCGTATCTTCTGGAAGAAGCATTTCAGTATTTTTCCAAGATTCCAAATCCTCCGCTTAGCTTAACTAAGCGAATGGTTGGATCAAGGAGCTTACCTTCGGTTGCATGTACAACACCCAAATTTTTCCATCGACCGTTTCCTAAACATTATTGTATTTCTTAGGTAAATTTGTCTCTTTCTATTTTTTAAAGCATGTACACAGATTTTGTAACAACATTCGTTATATCGAATATCATTTTTTTTTGTTCGTTCGCTATATAGAGCCGATAATGCATTTGAAAAAAGTGTATGTTATATCGATCATTTGTTATATCGGCATTCGTTATACTGGACCACCACTGTAATTAATATTTTATATATAAATCTTCTCAAACCTACATGTTGAGTCTTCCGGATTTGATTTCACCAACAAAAAACCGAACGAATTGAAAACGTCAAATGTTTGCGTTTTTGAGTTCCGACCGATTCTCAGCACACCCCTAATTCATTCGAATTCGAAGAAATCCGAAAATCATCACACCAAAACTGCCAAAACGAAATTCATCACAGGGGTGAATATATAGTTTTCATCGACTACATACTAAAAACCGCTTAGTCTGCTTTTACACTTAGACTGGTGAGTCTAGACTCACATGGGTGCAAAAGAGTAAGAAAGTTCGAAAAGATGAGAAGGAAAATATTTTGCCCTGTGAGTCGAGGGTAAAGTTTTTGGCGACTCTTTTTGACGTTTTCCTTTTCTCTTCTTCGTTTTATCATTGTGTTGCTTCCCACCTAGTCATCTGCACAATACAAGAACTGCGAAATAAAAGTGGAATGTCAAATTTGAGTCAAGGAAAAAAGTCTGAAGTGTAAAAGCGCAAGACTCACGGATGTAAATAACAAAGAGAAATTCGAAAAAAGTCTAGACTCACAAGTCTTAAGTGTAAAAGCAGACTTAGTTCTTTAGTAAAAATAAACAGTTTTGGAAGGACTTGTATAGTTGTTATAATAAAATCATCGCGATTCTAGTCGAATTCAAACACATCCGGAGAAATGTGTACTGCCTGTATAGGGTACGATAGAACAGTAACATACATAAGTTGGTGTCGTGGACTTTGACTTTTTTGAAAATCGCGTAGCAGTTTTGGTACGATCGTAGCAAAGTGGCAGCGCTGATTGCCATATGTCACTGACATGTTCGAAAAAGAGCGCCATTGACTCCGAAGGTTCGAAAGAGAACATTTTCGGAAATCCGAAAATTGAGATCTCTCAAAGTCGAGGTAGCATAGACAGCATAGACAAAAACCTATTGGTGGTCACGGTCAGTGAATACCAGCAAGAAATTTTAACTTAACAGCCGATTTATGAGCGTTCGATATACCGCTAATAATTTGGCGCAATTCCGGTAATTGTTTATATGTTCAATAAATTCGTTGGTAATCTGTGAATTTTTTGCACACATATATTCTTTTACCCGTAAACACAGCGCAACCTTATCCGTTCAGAATTAAAACGAAAGTGAACACGGAAGTCTGACAGATTTCCCCACACACGTACAGTTGCTCGTCCGATTGCTAAGCTCCGCCTAAAAATATCAAAAATTGTTTGATATTCATCCGACCGTTGGACAGACCATCCAACTTTGCCATCCAGCCGAATTAACTACACTACATTTTCTACATCATTAACTACGCGTAGTAAATTGAATAAACTACACTCCTAATTTACTACAATTTGTTACGCCTGCTTAATACGTAGTCAATACAGAAAAACAACAGAATTCCAGTAAACAAGATTCGAGAATTCTGTTAAATAAAGAGCAGAATGGAGTAAAAATCCGATTTCGACTTGAGTTTTAGTTATTTAGGGTTGTTTTTATTTTTATTTTTTGCTTATATAAACTAAGCAAACCACAACCAAAAAAGCAAAAATCCAACTTCGAAGTGAAAACTAAAAGATCATTTGACAGTTGAAACTACGTCTGCTACAATTTGTTTCATTTACTACATTAACTACATTTAACTACATTAACTACGTAGCAGACATAACATATTATGTAGTTTTTCGAAAAAGTGACAGTTCGGCCAACCCTGGCTATCACACATTTCTTAAGTCGTGGAAGTCCACAGCCTGTTATCGTTTTTTTGATAAGCGCACATCTCTAACTTATTTGTTAAGAGCAGCCGGCTGTCAGATTTTGACAGTTGAATTTTGTTTGGTTTATCCCTTGTCCATGTCCACATTGAATTAACCAATATTTTGGGAAACTGCCATCAAATTAAAAACAAAAAATGGATGAACAAGCTTGTCCTCGTTGTAAAACAACAAAATATCGAAACCCATCACTCAAGTTGATGGTTAATATTTGTGGTCACACATTGTGCGAAAGTTGTGTTGATCTACTCTTCTTGAAAGGTTCCGGCTCCTGTCCTGAATGCAATGTTCCTCTCCGACGTAACAATTTTCGTGTTCAACTCTTTGATGATCCCATGGTTGAGAAAGAAGTCGATATCAGAAAACGAATTCTACGTGACTATAACAAGAAAGAGGACGACTTTGAAACGCTATTGGAGTATAACGATTACCTCGAAGAAATCGAGGCGATTATCTATAATCTTTGTAACAACATTGAAATCATAAATACCAACAAGAAAATTGAACAGTACAAAAAGGAGAATCGGGAGGCAATCATGCGAAACAAAGCGAAAATAGGTCGCGAAGAGTACGAGCTGGAAGAGATGCTGGAAATCGAAAAGCAACAAGAGGAAGCACGGCGACTGGAACTGTTGGCTATAGAAGAGGAGAATAAAAAGAAGAAAATTCGAGAGAAAGAAGCATTGATCGATGAACTGATGAGTAGCTATGAGGATGCGAGTAAGATTGTTAGTGCATTCGCGGAACAGGCAGAGAAACAGCGTGAAGAATCAAAAGTAGTGCCAGTAGCGAAGGCGGCCACACAATTCTCCACTGGAATTAAGTTTTCACGGGGTGGCGAACAATTGTTCTTACCAGTGCCTAGGCAGGATGAAGGACCATTATATATTCATATAGTTCCTGAGTTATATAATGAGGGACCAACCCCACCACCAACATCAGAAATCGAATCAAAGGGTTATATTTCGCATATACGTGGAGAGAATCTGGCGGAGAGAGCAGGTGGTTACAAAGCAACCATGGCATGTCAACGTGCTTTGCATGAAGCACTGCAAGGTTTGTTTCATGGTGGATAATAGGAAGCCTCGTTTCGGTTGTCATTTTAGGTTGATTCTTAAATTAAAATTTACAAAAAAAAATCGTTTTTAAAATAAATGTTGGAAGTCTTTTAATTTCAATCTAGGTTTCCGGGTTAGCTAAGTTAGGCGAAAGGTGAGATATGAGAGAAATAGCAACGTCACAAATTTCCATGCATGAGTTATCAGCCGGCTTTTATAGATAACTGGCCGAACACAATGTTGAAGCTGTAGTGGAAATATCGGTTTTACCATCAGCAGACGACGGTTGCTTCCAATGTTGATAACTTTGGTATATCTCTGATTTATACTCAGCTGAGCATTAAATCCACTGTCTATTTTCTCTACCATTACAATCGAACAAAATGAATTAATCGATTAGATGGGAATGTCTTTTCGGCTTATAATATAGAATCATCCAGCTTCATAATGAAGTGACAGCCAAAGTCCTCATTGTCATGACAAACCAATTCAATTGCTTTAGTCACCAATTCATCTCCTGCAGTAGTCGTGAAATATTCAACCCAATTCTGAATGTCGTATTTGTAAGTCGCATATGACCATACTCGTACATATTTTGTAATGTACATATTTGCTATTACAAGCTACGAGTATGGTCGTATGTGACTCGCAAATACGACTTGCTCGTTCGGAGACGGCAAAAAAAGTAAAGGTTCCTCCCATTCGAGCAAAAGCTATTACATGCACAAACAAATGGTTGCGAGAAGCTAGACTCGGTTATGCATGACGCCGAATATTTATTTATTCTGCTAAAGCCCACCAGCGGAGTAAGAAAGTCAGTTTCTTTCTGCCTATTTGCAGTTTACTATCGGTACAAAAAAGCTTACTTAGGTGGCCATACATACGGTATTAAAGAAGGCCTTAACCAATAAGCATATCCAGTAAGCCATCTTATTTAATATGAGTATTATCCAGCCCGATAAGTGTACTTACAGAGTGGAGCGTTGAGTGAGCAACGAGCAAAGCGCAATAATCGCTCGACCAAAGAGCAAAGAGCAAAGAGCAACGATTTAGGCTAGCATAGGAGCATAGAGCAAAAAGCAAAGAGCATAGAGCAAAATTTCATTTTTTCTACTGAATATTTGAATAGACGAAAAATCAAAGCGATGATAGCTGAGAAATCAAACATTTTACATCGCTACTATGCTCTCGAAATCGCTGCTTTGCTCTCTTATCGAAGCTTTGCTCTATCTTCGAAAAACGCCACTCTGTGCGCTACGCTTTAATTGAATGTGTTTGATTTCATAGCTTTGCTCTTTGCTCGTTGCTCACTTTACGCTCCACCCTGTAAGCACACTTAGGCGTAGCATAGTCGCATCGCTCATCTTTTGTCTACAGGTTGCTGTTGGATTTCAATCCATTTCCATCAAGGTAAATGAAGCATTCCAATAACGCAGTTTTACTAATTTGAGGATGCTCTTTCTGAATTTGAATGGGTGTATCTTATTTTGTTTATCAGATAATCTATATCCCATTTGTTCTAAGAGCCAAATTCTTAAAGGGAAACTCATTCCAAATTGTTCGAAGAGACATGATTGTATGGAATAGAACAATTTTCCATACACTTCCAGGATTCAATAAGTCCAATTAACAGTGTCACTCAGACCAATTGGGAACTAACCCTCAACCGATCTAGTATCAATTTTGATGAAGGAATATTGAATAACTTTATTGCTCGTAGAACTTTAAAAACGTACTCGAATGACTTATTTTGTTGTCGAAACACGTAATTTTTTACTTTCGGGGTCGGAATCCTCGCCCAAAAGTGTTTCTCCATACATGATACATTAAATGCCCCATAGTATCAGAAATGGCCCCACGTATATTTTCTTTACTAAATGGAAAGAGCATCAAAAAAAATTGGATCGTTTTGTCTGGTGTCGGCGCGCATGGTGCTTAGCGCTAAGCAGAGCATTGTTCGAGTGGCAGTGGAGAAAGTGCAGACGAATTTGATGAGGCAATGTTGGAGGAATCTGCTGCTGATCCAACCGTATTGTGGAAATCAAAAGATGGCAACATTTAATATACCTCGGAGCCATCGGTTTTGTATATTTTGCACATATCTGCATTGAACGCAAACATTATTCAAATATAACAAACGTATTCCATTATCTATGCAGATGTACTTTAGTGGTGATACGTCCACATCTAGCTTCGAGTACAACAGCAGGTGGCAGGCTTGCTCGTTCGGTGCAGCAAAGGACCAATGTTTCTGATGAGATGACCACAGACTACATACCTTGCGTTGCGAAGTTCAGTTAAATAAAAATTACGCAAACGTGGTCGATCCAACATTTGTCCGCATTTGCTTATCACCAACAAACATTCGGCCAAATATAACAAATGCAAAAATGTCCTTTTTCCGATGCGTCATGAGAAGAACATATTGCATGTGAGCGCTGTTCAGGTGCTGGCGGTTTGATCTCTTGTGATTTTCCTCATTTTGATTTTTTGCCATTTTATTTGTTTTTATTCAAATAATCGATTTTCGACTCTCGCAAATTATATTTTTTCCTTTTTTTATAAAAATGCCTATTCGAAGATCGCTTACGCCGAACAAAGCTGCATCATTAGATTTTCTTGTTCGCGTATCTCCAGAACTGAGATATTAGCTGCAGGGTCCTTTTGATATTTATCTGGACCAGGCAAGAAAATTGAGGATCCGTTGAGGGTTCAGTACTGTAAGGACATTGTGTTCCAAGCGACAAAGAATTCCCATTTGGTCTATCTCGGACGAGTGCACTGCTCAAATTATTTGCACAACATTGTGTGCTCAAAACAAAAAAGAAGAAGAAGAAAGAAAACAACAATGATATTGATTAAAATAATTTGTTTTTAATATTTATTTATACGACTTGTGTTAACAACTACTTAAAATGTAATTAAGACGTTATACAATACAAATGGTTCTGCGTCTCACATAGTTTCACATCCAGTTGCTTTTATTTTTTTGTTTTTCAGTTTAAATAAAATCTTAAGCTTATATTGGTTTTCAACATTTTCCTTTTGAAGATAAAACACAAAAAAAAAAAATAACACGAAACAAATAATTAAATTATTTATATGCAATCGTTTACGATTTCTTGTTTAAGAAACTTGAAGAAGTTTTTGTTCTTAGCTTAACAGTTACATATAATTTATCAAACCGCATTAAATGAAAATAGTTTCCACATATAGAGGGTTTGCTATTAAATAAACAAACAAATTATATTTGTTTAAATAAATACGACTAAATAGTGTTTTTGAATGTTAATACACATTGAATTTATAATTTTATTTTATTGTTATTTAAATCATTTGCTTTTAATGAAAAATAAAAATAAAATAGAAATAAAAAGAAGAAAGTATGATACACATAGAGAAGGAGATCATCAGTGTTGTGTTTGTGTGTGTAAAAGTTGTAATTATAGCGCTGTTCAGAGCAAAGTATCGCGGTCGAAAGAACTCAATTGTATCTGGTTTTTGTTGGAATGTTGTTGCTGTTTTTTAGTTTCAAAGTTTTTGTTTTTTTGATTTACTGTTTTTACAAATATACATATAGACACTAATATAATATATTAATGTTTTAAAATATTGATTTTAATAGATGTTTTCATATATAATTTGATTTTTGTTTTCTAAGGCCGAAAAGATTCACATTTAGTTAATTTGTTGAATGAAATTCTTTTTTACGTTCACTGGTTGTATTGCGCTACGGAAAATCTTGGATCTATAATTTGGGGGGGTGAATAAACGAATTTAATTGACGGGACAGTCGTCAATGTTGTGATTAATACGTTTTGGTTTGTATTTTTCTTTAAATTTAGTATTTGAACGGAAAAATCTTCGAAGACTTTCATGTATGTATCTCAATGGAAACCAGATCTCTTTCCAGGAGCGGAAACGGCGAGGAAGTCTAGAAGATTATACCGAGTCATCTGGAAATAGAAAACAAAATTATGTAATACTAAAATTAATTTCTAACGCATTAACTAAATGAATTTAATAATAATAAAGGCTTAAACGGCTTTTGCACGCTAAGCCACGACACATGGCATCTTGTGGTTCAATGACCGCAACCTACTTCTCAGCAGAGGAATCAGCAGCGAACCTCTTTACATCTCGGAACAAGGAACTGCATCTCGAGTTTGATATCACAGCAACAGCTGCACTTCCCAATTACTACCCAAATCTCATTCACGGTGTCGCCACGCCAAACCAGGACCACCGTGGCTCAAGTGCGCTCGATCTGCTACCTTAAATTCAAAAGCTATCAACTACGCCTGGACCCCAACGTGGTTAACATAAATGAATATACCCGGATTGCAACAGCGGGCACCTACGTTGTACTAACAACCGTTTCTCAACGGCCAAATCGAAGAGGCCTAGTTCCTGAGTCTTGATGCTTCCCCCAACTAGATGTACGAGTATATGCAACTGCAACTCGCTGGCTATATTGGATTGACATAAAGGGATTCAAAATTTCGATTGGGTTTAAGCATTGTCTAAAATTCACATACATACGTTTGTATGTATACTAGTTCACACTACGAAATATATCTCGGACTAATCTCGGAAGCGTAGGTATAGCGTAAGTATCATCGGTGTAAGCATATAGTCGCGGTGTAAGCTAGGCTATGGATGGAGCGATCAGCACTGAACGTAAAATCCGTATTTGATTTTGTTTGGATTTTGGGAAAGGGGCATCTTGCCCCAAATAAGTATCAAACAGTGACCTCGAATTGAGGTGTGTGAATCTGGAATACATTTTGGGCTTACCCAAGTAAGCTTAAACTGCAATCCAGACATTTGTTTGTTATCAACCGATTGATTTGAAAGACAGCCAGCCGGAAATATACACATGTATAAATACATATAAATGCTAAGTTTTCATAAGCATATATCAATTTGCATCGATTTCAACGCTAAATGTTTGCGTATGCAATAAAGAATTGGTGCGCAAAACCAAACATGAATGAAGAAAGCGTCAGCAAAACAATTTTCGTGATTATTTGTGATCGAGGTTTGTAAAATAGACGATATAAAGAAAAAGTAAATAAAGACAAATTTTTTTAAGAGATTTCCGGTTAATATTGTGAATTTACTAAAGTCTGTCTTTTCACATGCAAACTCGTACGTATTTGTTTCCGTTTCTGTTTCTTTTTGTAGAAATTTAAAGCAAAAAAGACGCCACTCCACCTTTTAATTTAAAGGATGGCAATTAGCAGCATTATCACACTACTGCAAACAGGAGAGCTAAACTACATAGATCATACAGATCAAGTGGATCTTCTCTCCGAAATCCCAGAGCTTGACATGATCTGCGCGGTAGATTACCGCTTACATAAAACTAAATGTTTTGGCAGGAGGTTCGATACAGTCACCCCAAGCCGTGAAGTATGGAACTAAAAAAATCCCACCTCGACCTAAAAGGTAATAAGTGGTATACAGATGGATTAAAGATGGACACCGTATATTTGGACCGATCACTAGAATATCCATACCAATGAGACAGTCTCAGTGTATTTCAAGCTGAAATGCATGCCACCCAAGTATGAACCAACGTCATCCTCGAATCGGAAACAAAAGGTGTCCTCATCCATATACTCACGGGTAGTCGTGAGCTATAAAAGCACTAGGCTCAAACTTGATTGACTCCAAGTCAGTCCTGAACTGCTTCAATACTCTACAAGACCATAGAAACAAAGTCAAACTTTGGTGGGTGCCCGGACATGGGGATTTTGATGGAAGAGAAAATGCTAACGAGCTGGCTAGGAAAGGTTCGACTGACTCCTTATCGGCACTGATCCGTTTTGTAACATTTCAAAATCAGCTAATAACTTAAAAATCAAAAAAAAAAAAAAAAGACACATGTGTGTCTCCTATTGGAAAAATACCCAGGGTCTTTGTCAGACTAAAAGAGCCATAAAACCATTCCCCAATAAATCCATAAAGTACATGGAGAGATTAGTCGGATTTCTAACAATCCATCTTCGGTATTATCTAAGCAAAATAGGTATCATTTAGGAAACTGAATGTCTTCTCTGCATGGAAGACGATGAAGCTGCGGAACATATTTTATGTGATCGAATGGCACTATGTGCTCTCTAGAGACAACATTTTCAGACAGAAATCCTAGCTGCTATGGAAATTCGTAGTCTCCGCCAGTGAGATCATCAACTTCATCAAAAGAGCTGAGCCTCTTGTAGTTCCCTAAACTGACTTTGCGGTACAATAGATTTTTTAGGTCGCGGTGAACTCCGAAATTGGCGAGTCAGAACATTTAAAAAAAAGTAATGCTCTTGGTTGGACAATTGTCAACCTACGAGTACCTTAAGCTCTTTTTAAATTAAAAACAAAACAGTAACTTACCGTGATACCACCATTTCGTTTTCTTAGGATTCTTATTGCACGTCTTAACATAGAGTGTATTATCTGCGGGTCGTCGCTTTTCGCGGCAACTGCTCAACATAGATGCTATACTAAGACAAACGGATTGCACTGACAGTGCCGGTGACCAGTCATCGGTTAATATTGAAAGGCAGATATGACCATTCGAATACACATGCGGATGAATTGGTATATTAGTTCCAATGAATGTCACCTGGAAGAGAAAATATTAAATTAAATTCGATTCTTACATTTTTGACACCATCAATTGATTTACCTCTGGCGAGTCAAATGGATACTTATTATTAAATTTGAATAATAACTGGAAATGTTCACCTTCGTAAAGGGTATCTTCAAAGCCTTCAATATTGATTTTCCATCTGCAAAGTGAAACCATACAATTATTTTGTTATTGTTATAAGCAATGGTGGGTGGGGTTGGTTTGGATTCGGGGGGTTTTTTTTTTTTTAAATGTGCTTTAGTTGTTATTTTCGTATGACACATGATTTGGAATTTTTGTACTCACTCGGATAAATTTTGACTTATGCTCTCGGCATCGACGGTAACTCCTGGTGGGGGTTCCTTAATTAGGGACATAAGCTCTTTATGTAGTCTCCGCTTAAAAAAAAAAGAAAAAAAAGGAAATAACGATGAGTCAGAATATAAAATGTTTAGGGCTTTTATTTAATTGTACAAGTTGCGAAAACCTATGACAACGCCATCTTGTTTTGAAGACTTTTGACAATTGGATTTTTATAATTTTAAAACCCAATAATGAACCAGAAGCTCCTGATTTGTCGCAAAAGTAAAAGAATATGGCCAAATAATGACATAAAATAGATTGTGTAGCCCGAAATCTGTAGGTCATCCGTAGGCTTAAGGTTAATAGGAACATCTGGTTCATATGCATATTGGTTCAAAGCGACAAAACGTGACTGAATACAGGATGTCAGTATTATTAACAAAGCTGGAAAAGATAGACACACTCGTGCTTTGATTACATCTTGAGACTGGAAACCTGTATGGACTTTTGCTGAAGGTTTAAATTTAATCTCTTCTGAAGGTCGTAGCTAAGATGGTGGTGTAGAGTGAACATTTTTAGGATGGAACTCGTGCGCTCATGATATGTAACAGCATAGCCGGTAAGACATGGGGCTGTCGACCGCATATTTTCAGATGGATGTATATTGACATGGTGATACTTGTAATCACCTATGGGGCAAAAGTATGGGCAATAATAACCAGTCTGACTACTATGAGAAATTCACTGAATAAAGTATCTAGCATGTGTCTGCATAACGGGTGCAATGAGAACCTGTCCAACTGCAGCACTGGAGGTGCTACTGGGGCTTACTCCACTGCACCTTGTAGCTAATGAAACTCCAAATAGGACGTTTCTAAGAATGGCTTAAAGGAAAATGTACCTATTAGCCATAAAGACCACGCTACAGTGACAAGTTAACTTCTGCTTTTGGCCTTCCCCAGATACGATGGCATCAGGAACGAACAGGGGTAGGACTGTTTGACTCAATCTTGATAAACACTATAAGAAACGTGACATAACAGTTACGTAAATAGCCAATCAGCAATCTGAGTTTAGGTCATTAAATTTAGAATTGTCTGGGAGTGCCTAGATAAAGTTAATAAATTAGATAAACGAAACAACGTCACCATCCACTGCGTACCAGGACACCTGGGGATAGAAGGAAATGAAGAGACGGGCAAACTTGACAGAAAAGGAGCCGCCACACCGCTCGTGTGTCCTCAGCCCTTCTGTGGCATAGGGAAACACACCATAAAAGATGAGCTCCGATCACTGGAGAAGGTAGACAGGACTAAGTCCTGGAGAGAAACTTTTGGGTAATTACAACTTGAAGAGATTCAAAGCTTGCATCAGCCTTAAGAAAAACAAACTCCGCATAGTTACTGCGTTCCTTACGGGTCATTGTAAGCTCAAAGAACATCTCAGGAAGGTATGTCTATCAGCTGAAGACTCATACAGAATTTGCAATGAATCCAGTGAAACTCCAGAACACATACTGGTGGATTGTGGGGCACTAACCCAGAAAAGTTTCAAGTGCTTGGGTAAATACCAAATTACAGCAGGGGATCTACCACTCACAGTACCCAATCTTCTACTGCGATTTCTCAAGAAAATTGGACTGGATGAGGTGTTGTAATTTATGGAATTCTCACGGGCTAGGTGTGAGCGGAACTCTCTCTAGCCAATTCCATTAGGAATAATGACGAGAGGGATGTTCCTTCGTCTAGGACTTGCAGGGGGCACAATAGATCTTAAGGTCGCGATGCATCTCACCCTTCAATAATAATAATAATAATAATAATAATAATCATGATAATAATAACTAGTGTGCCCGTGCGAGAACTCTCGCAAGAGAAAAGCCAACCCTAAAATCCAAACTTCCCATATGATTTCCATCTGTCAACTGATGGAAATCTCATAGAAATCATATACGGGAAGTGTTTATTCTTTAGGAATATCATTTTGGGTAGAATATTTGTTTTGGTCGGTTTTTTATTTTGTTAAAATTTATAAACTGAATGCAATTCGACAGTGCTCCAGGAAATTCTCTTTCTTTTGACGCCTCATTTGTTAAGATTGGTTCAGTGTGAGAGCCGCAAATGGTACCTATAGTACAGTAATAATTTACAATGGGTATGAAAAATAAGTTTCCAACAGAAAATCTAATAAAGTTGGCCATATTTAAGCAAAAATTTAGCAGAATTTTTCGTCCCTCTTTTTTTTTTACAAGTACTGTTATCATAGTCTCTGAACTTACAATTTCTATTTTTAAGAAGAACTGCTTTGAAAGAGATACTCCTTATTTGGACGTTGCAAAAATAAGTTTCCACCTGCACTGTGGTGAGATTTTTTTTCAGTTGTTATCATCATTTTAAGTTTTTTTTCGAGTAGAAGGAATTGAATAAACTCTTGTAAGAAAGCTTTAGTTCCATTTTGACAATTTTTGGTAAGTTTTAGTAATTGCATAAGGAAAACACACATTAATATTCTAAAATTTTACTTCGCAGCGACGTTTAATAAAAAAAACGAGAAAATTTAAACAACTTAATACAGAAAAACGAAAGGCAATGATTAAAATGCATAACGAAGGATTTTCCCAAAGAAAAATTAGTGAAATTTTTAAAAAATCCCATACTTCTATCAATAAGGTTGGGTTCAAGTCAAAAACAGACCAGGAAGACCAAAAGTTACCACTGAAAGCGACGATAAAAGTATCAGAATCATTTCAGATAATAATCCTTTACTATCCGTCCCAAAGATAAGATCTCAGATGATAAATGAGGGCAGAAATGCTCCGTCGAACAACACAATATGCAGGAGGTTCCGCAAAAATGAAAAGCATGGACACGTTGCACGCAAAGTTCTGTATGTTAGCAGAGGTAATTTGAAGAAAAGAATGGAGTTTTATCAGGAATATGTTCTCAAACCTAAGGAATTTTTGGAATAAAATTTTGTGGACTGACGAATCAATGGTCAGAATGAGGTACTCCCATGGAAGAATTTATGTACATATGGCGAAGAAAAGGAGAGTCGCTAATATACAAGTGTACAAAACCGATCTTTAAAGCTGTTGAAAAAAGTGTAATGGTATGGGGTTGCATGTGTGCAAACGGAGTAGGCAAAATATTGTAACTAGAAGTTAAAGTTAACGCCGAGGTATACTTACATATCGTCAAAGATTACGTGGTTCCTGAAAGTATACGACTAATAGGCAACGATATCATATTTCAATAGGACAATGCCCCATCCATACTATCAAAAAAGTATCGAAATACATAAGGAACGAAGGTATAAACGTACTTAAATGGCTTCCTCAAAGTCCTGACCTGTCTCCGATCGCAGGCAATGTTAAAAATACCAATTTCGGAACAAGCACCCCAAAATTTACTGGAGCTAAAAGGATGCATAGAGAGAAACATGGAAACAAATTACTCCGGACGATTGCAAAAAACTTGTTCGCACCATGGAAGACCGACTTGCCAAAATGTCTCGCTTAAATGGTGCTCATTGGGGCTAACTTATTTTTGAGACATGAATTTTGGTCTCTTTTTAGTTATTGTTTAAAAAAGTGAATTAATCTAGAATTTTTTGTTTATCTTTTTAAGTCCTATAAAAGAACGTGTATTGAAAACTTTATGTTGTGATACAAAAAAATTGAGTTCTCTGTTCTCTCTCATATGCCTGTGGAAACTTATTTTTGATACTCATTGTATATGATGATAATAATAGATACAGACAGGTGAACTTTAAGGTCGCTTTCCCAAACAATAAGCTTCAAATTATTCATTTATTTGTAAAAAAAAACATGGAAATCAAACACATTTACGGGGTTTTTTCCATATCATTGGCGATTGTAAAATATTATATATGGACTTTGTTTTATCACTGGAACCAGAAATAAAATAATAAACATTTGCCTGCTCTGTTTCTCTTTTATCATTATTTTTATTTTCAATTTACTTTATCTTATCCCTGTTTATATGAAGTGAATTTAATATTGATCAGATATTCCTGCATATGTTATTTATTTAGTTTAGTTTAAATAAAATAAGAGGCAGGTAGTCGTATAAAGTACGATAAAGTACTACCACTTTGTGTGTAGTAAGTCGTTCATACGAGTAGCTAGTCATCTATAAGTTATAAATTGAAAAATTTAATATTTTGCACTCGAAAAATAATTATCTTTATGTTTCAGTATGTATTTGAATTGGTGTGCCCACAAGGTTAACCAATATCTTATCGAAGACAAGTACATGCTTAGTTGAATGATTGATTGTTTTCCAGGAATCTTGTAGGCAGGTGCACCAACTTACGAGTTATGAAAGAAAAAATAGAACAAAAAAATGCTATGCTAATATCATTAAGGCTTTGCTGCTTATCGGACAAGATAATAGTAACTTTCTAATGGAATGATTATGGGATTAGGGGGCGACACATATTCTCATCAACAAATAATACGGGAACTCGTTATGATATCATTCAGATTGTAAAAAAAAATAAGTCATCGCTATCAGGTGCTTGTTGATTGCGAATTCGTTAACAAACCATATTTTGTACTCATTGTGAAGGTGATTGGGCTGCTTTCTAAAATTAAAGCTTAAATTTTAAGAAATGAGTTAATAAATAACGATGGTGTGTCATCGCTGACATTAGGAGTGCCTCAGGGATCCATACTTTCGACTACTCTATTTCAAATCCATAGAAATGACTTAATTCTCGCCGCACATTTATAGTATTGTTAAACCAAGACCTGTGGCCTAATTTAACAACTAAAAAATACAGCCACAAATGTTTTTTTCTCTTTCCGTATTGTTTTATCTAACTGAAATGTGACTTTCGGAATACTCCTGTCTCAATCCACCTAAGAAGGCGACATGGTTTTTTGTTTGTTTGGGTGTCGGGTTCCAGAAATCGCCTACCAATGTCACGAGGAATCTTAAGAGCATCGGAACACCAGAGGGGTTGTGCTAGGGCACATTGTGTACAAAAAATCAGATAACACTATATTGCCATGAAAGTCATAAGAATGTGTTTCAAAATATCGTAAACATAAATTGCTTTGCGTCAGATAACACGCGCTTTTTTTTATAATTGCCACAGTATAATTGACAATGACGGTGGCAACATTAGCATGGGAATAATAGGCGTTGAAATGTCACCCGTAGCTACACACAAAAAGCGTCATTGGAATGAGGGTAAATTCGACAGATGGGGAACGCTGAAATTTAGAACATAAGATACCGTTGAAGAAGTAGGTTGAGACGGATAAAATGTTTGGTAGTTAAATGAAAAAAAAAATAAAAAATAATTAGTGAAAGCGAGAACGACTTATTTGCAGTGGCAGCTACAACTCTATCAACTGCTAATATACTTTTTAATACAGCTTTGTATAATTGTATAACCAACATTTAATCACTAAATGAAATTAAGAAACGTAGATGGTGCATGCATATTTCATATGCTGCTTAGTCAACTCCTACTCGTAATTACTCCCAATTATTTGTCAACCCCAATGGAACACGGGCTATTGAATTTGCGTCTTGTAAAA
The DNA here is from genome assembly GCA_949775065.1 of Brachyopa scutellaris. Classification (NCBI taxonomy): domain Eukaryota; kingdom Metazoa; phylum Arthropoda; class Insecta; order Diptera; family Syrphidae; genus Brachyopa; species Brachyopa scutellaris. The sequence goes on from OX459115.1 coordinate 43,211,261, forward strand.
CTCGCAATGAAACCGAATGAAACACCGTAAAGGCTCCGATTCATAGAATCCGTCGAAATCGTTCCGTTGAAGGTTGACGTTCATGTATTGCCGGAAAGAGCATTCCAATAAAATACGTCACATACCTAGACGGTAGCTACACGGTCAATGGCATAATAATAGGTATTGAAAAGTTACCCGTGGCTACCCACAAAATGTGTTGAGGGAAACGCTTTGAAAACGGAACACACAACCTCCGTGCTCCGTCCTACACAGAGAAGAGAACTATATTTTTGAGTTTTCCGTGATGTGAACCCTCCGACCAGGGTTCGGACCCCAGAAATAAAATTTGGGAGTAGATTATGAAAAAAAGCGAAGCAAAACCAAAATTTGCGGAGTAGATTTGTAAATATACAAAAACAAAAAGATGCGCAAAACAAGAGCAAAGGAGACAGAAGGCGTTTTTTTGTAACCTATGTATATAGGCTAAGAAAAATTTCGCAAAAAAAAAAAAACGATTTTCGGGCCTTTAGTTCTCTAAATGTACACTGGCACAGGGGCATAGTGAAACTTAAGTTGTAGTATTTATTTTTCTTTGGATTATTAAAAAAAGGGATATTTGTATTCAGAATTTTTTCAATATAAAATTCAGACATTCACATATTCTTTAAAACATATTTTCCAAATGATCAGTGCTGGTATTCCATTATTTGGTTACATTTTTCGGTGAAAAAAAAATTGGAGTAGATTTTGAGCAAAGCGGAGTGTCGGAGTGGATTTTTTATTTTTGTTTTTAAAAAGTGGAGTAGATCTACTCCGATTGGAGTCGGGTCTGAACCCTGCCTCCGACGACGGTCGGAAAAAAATGAAAAAAATGTATGAGAAATGAAACGCTTTGAGAAAAGAACATGCATCTTCCACCGAGAATTCATATTGAAATTGAAAGTGGATTTTCGGTATGCTTTTGCTGAAATCAAACCTTCTCGTTTTAACTCACATAAAATGTACCTGTCTTACTGAAAAGAATCGGTATGGAAATGATCGTGTAGCCAGTCACCTACGTTGACAGACAATTTTGTGCACCATATTTTTCTTTGAGTGAGTGTGCCAACGCTGTCAAACCAGCCATCTGACAGTTTGTGAAATGTCATAATCTTCAATGTTAAGTGGATTACAAAAACAACTTGTCGATTTACCCAAAATGTGCTTCAATTGCGATACGTTGCGATTGATGGGTTTCATGTGCGTGCACTTACATTGAAAGCTATATGTTCTATTTTTTGCGACTGAATAGTCGCTACCGAAGATCTAGTTTCTCAGCATTCTCTCAATGCTTCAACCAATGAATGTGCTTACTTCCAGTTCGTGAATGCTGGAGCTTCAATAGGAACAGATTCTGAGCGAATCGGGCGCACTCTGAATCGAGTGTGCTCTGAGCGCAGTTTGAGACTCTCAGCACTCTGATTTATTTGTGAAACACACTTGAGCACTTAGCTGTCATATGATTATCAATCATATGGTGTTTCAACCATGTTTTTCACCCATTTAAAACCTAAAATAACGATTATGTATAATTAAATTTATTATTTAATTTAATAATTGTATTAAATTCAACGCAATAACAAAAGTCCTCATCCGCCAATTCAATTGTTTTGTAAAATGTTTTCCATTTATTTTCCTCGGCATTTTACTCAGAATGCTCAGTGAATTTATTCTGAGCGCATAGAGCGCGCTCTTAGCTTAGCACACTCTATTGTATTTGGAGGGGCGTTATCCCATAGATATAACAAGCACGTAGACTTGTAGGCCCATTGTACTTAGCACACTCTAAGTAAACAAAAGAAACACACGTTCCACAACCACAACGTTCCACACTCTGGGCGAAAAGAGAAACACATTCATTTTTTTCGACAGTTCGCGATCCGCTCTCAACCAAAAAGAAAAACTTCTATTATGGGCCACCTTTCATGTGGCGTGTATTATATCTAGCTGTCAGTTAAAAACGAAGCAGGATCGCATCAACGGATTCTATGGGCCTTAAGGACAATAATCAAATATCAAAACTTAAATTGACAGTTCTGTCATTAAATCTAAAATTAGTAAGAACAAGTAATACAACATTAGGTTTCAATTAGGTAAAAACCACTTTTAAGTTTTTGTTTTCTTTTTAAAGTTTCCAACAACCATGCAACAGATGGTGGTTTTTTTGTTTTACACAAAATTAACACACATTTTATTAACATTTGTTTTAATTTACTATTTCTAACAAAAATTAAATTATATTAATACTTACTTCTAATTTTAGACAGGTAAGCACAAGTTTTTTGTCATTTGTTGGAAATGGTTCCTTTGGTGAAGCTGTTATTATTTCAGATTTAAGGGTATCTTTCTTTTTAAATATTTTTAGCATTTTGATGTTGTTCTCCTCTTGTTTTATATTTTAAATTTGTATTTAGGTATATATGTATGTATCACTATTTTTTTTTTATATCACTTTTTGTATTTAAAGAATCATTTTAACAGATGACTGTTTTCTTCGACAAAACACAAGCGACAGACAGACTAGAAATCGATAGCATTCCAAATTGATTTCGAAAAAAAATAACTTTATTAAAATGTTTAATTTATGTGTATAAAACAGGTATGTACATAGGTATTCCTGCCAGTTGAAGTATGTGCAAAATTACTGATAAGGTAAATACGAGTACTTATGAAACAAAACAAAAATGTTCCTGATAAGATAGGCAGACTTGATAACCCACCAACGACGTCAAACAATATGACAAAAGGTTAGCTCGTGTACAACTCTTTTCCGATTAAGTAAAACGGATTTGAAAAGTATTTCCGTTTTTATATTTTCCGCTTTTTTTTTTTTGGTTTTGCACTGTTTTGCTTTAAACACTATTCAGGGCGCAATGACTGAGATTGAATTCCATTTGCGAGTATGTATGTCGACATGATAAAAGAATTATTTTTTTCTTAACAATAAGATAACGTTATCATATATTTACACATTTTTATAGTGAGAGTGATATTAATTAGATCTAGAGGTGAAACATACGGGCTAGTAAACTGCCTACGATAGTAGGTACCTACTATACTGTTAAGTCAGGAAAATTTATGGCAATACAGTGGTGGCCCGGTATAAAGTGAAACCCGATTAAGAACCACCCTCTGAAGTGCAAAACCCGCATAGCATCCTCGGTTATTTAAAACCCTTAGTTTATAAAGTAATATTCTTGTTAAATTTACCTTTTAAGTACTACATATCGCTTAACTATATTCTTCGTTTAGCTACTCGTTTCTCTTTTTTTCATCATAGCTTACAAGAAATACTTCCCTATTTTAAATACCCTTTTTAATAAAGCACTAGAATCGAAAATTCAAAACCAAACAAAAGGTAATAAACTTAGTCTAGTACATAATGTGATGAGTTCTAGTACTGTAATACAACTTTGACGTTTTCTCTTGGCTGTCACTATTCGTGAAGATCTTCCGCCTTTTCGTGGACCTGTCTTGTTCTTGGATAAGTACCTCTGAACAGCTAGGAGGGTTTTCGTAACTACATACATTTATCCGGATAAGTACCTCACGACATTGGACAATTCTGGTAATGCACTTATCCGGGTTTTACTGTATCTTACTTACTTTACTTTAGGTGGCACTACAGCTCGTGGATAACCTGAGGCTGCTTCTCGCAACTATTTGTATGTATGTGTTATATTTTTGCACGAATGTAAGAGACTTTTTGCCGACTCCGAGCGGCGAGTTGAAAAGCTCATTGACAAATGATACTCTTTGATTGCTGTCACACAATCGAAAGAGGTGGTATCGTGAAAAAACTTTTAGGTGTTGGACCCGGTATGGGATTGACCACGGACAGCATTGCATAGTAGTCCAACGCACATACCACTACACCGCGATGCTCACTGTATCTAGAATCGATAAATGAGTGAATTTTTACTTTCGGTTAAAAAAAAATACCGACTGTACTATGTGCACATTGACAGACAATTTTATGTCGACTGGTATCGCCTGTGGTCGAGATTCAAATAATTGTGCCAGACAAATGCACCTGATTTTTACCTGGCTTAGATGCAACATATTCGAAAAAAAAAAACACATTGCCCTGCCCCTCTTCACAACCTTTCCAGCAAAACAAAAATCAACCGACTATGTTGTGACTAAGGCAGTTAAAAAGGGGTTGAACTGTTTTGCCTTCGCCTATTTATATAATGATGATAAACTGATTGGTTCATGGTCTTTAAAAAATTGATCTCGGGTTTCTTAAATACAAAACTTTACCATTCATCAAAATGTTAGTTGCCGAATTTGTAAAGTGAAACTTCGTATCGTTGGGCAGTAATTCCAAACTACGATGAAACGCGACAGGTAAGTGTATAGGATTAATGGTTTTTGTCGTAGCTTATATTTAGGTAAACTTTCCTAAAGCAACCGTTGCATACTTTCAGGAGTTGACACCATCACGTCACACAGAAATTACAAGTTTCGGAGATTGGCTCGTTCCTTTTTAGTGTTCTGTACCCATAATTGGAATCACCTTGGTGTCTTGGTGTCTGTCTGTCACAGGCTTTTTTAATGTAAATTTTGCCTCGGAAGAAGCTCAACAACTTGTATAGTTTTGTGAGTTAAAAAATGCATTATGATCCAAATGACCCAACAACCATATCAGGAACGACAATAGATGGAACTTTCTCATATTGAGCATGAATAATGTACAATCACGAGTTTTCATATCGTATTTCTCATAACGCAAACCTATTGTATCTTTTCTGGAATATGAAGATATGGAAATTAATGAATAAATGTTTTATACATAAATAGAAGCAAAAACATGAAATGTCTTTTTTTCAGTAAATTAACTCAACAAAAGATTCCTCAGTAATGAAAAATTGCTTCTTTTAACAAAGAAATGGTTTTTTTTTAATAAAATACTTGTGATCTAGGGTGAGCAACCTCATTTTAACTACATATTTATCGAGCTTCATGATGTTTCACTTCTATCGCCTAGTTTTCTGCGCTGATCATTTTTTTAAGGTTAGGTTTTAAAATCGCAGATTTAATACTAATTAGAATATTAAAGTACATGTGTCTGTAAATAGCCATGACATAATTTTTACAGATTATTGTGGTTATGTTTAAAATTATAGCGTTGTGTCATATTTGTGTTTGCCATGCAATATTTTTGTATAATTTGTGGTTGCTCAGTTTCTTTGTGATCAACTGTGATTTTATCGAAGCCTTTTTTATTTTTCTAATGCCCGCAGTCTTATCTTGTTTGAAATTGCACTCAAAATATTACGTCTAAAATGTCTACACCCACAATAAATAACGATAACAGCCGAGCAATAAATCTTGTTGAGTGTGACAAATGTGTTTATCAGTTTAAAAATAAAAATAAAAAAGTACAGTCAGTTAAATAAAAATTCAACCAGAAAAATTATTCAATTATTTCTTTATTTAATTATTATTGTTCTATTGATCAGAGATAAATTTTTTGGACCATATTTGGGGAAGACTGCAAAAGATGAGCGGTTCTGTTTTTTGAATATTAAAATTCAATTATTTTAAATTTTAACTACAGTTATAGCATAAAAAGTGAAACCAATTTAGATCCCAATTTCTTTAAACTTCAAATATACTCGAAGCTGTTAAGGCCAATGACACACGAACTTTAAAATGGACGCGTGCTCAATTTTTCGGCAGTTCACGCGGGTCGCTGGGTAAAAAAGTTCGCGCAACCATACCATCTGTATCCATATATTATGTACTCATGGCGCCCGACCAGATGGGAGCTCGTTCAATATTCGAAGGTATTCCCCTAAAAACACATTTTTGAGTTTCATAACTACATAGCCATATATAAAAAAAAATGTTGGCGTTTAAACAAAAAATTGCGGGAAATTGGTCGAAAAATGAATCGCCATCATTCGACTTTCTCAATTTTCCTGCAAGATCGGGACACGTACGAAACACGCAACACAGGGGGACCAAAAAAAATTGTCGGAGTCGCAGGAGCGCCATCTGGTGAGCACAGCGAGTTATTCAACAAAAAACCTTAATATGTTAAAAGCTGAACTGGACCTGAACTATAGTGCACCGAAAAATTTGAGCACCGTGGTGTAGTGGTAATCACAACAAAATAAAAAATATCGGTGCAAGTAGGTATCGTTATCGGATAAAATAATTATTTTTGAATCCATTGTATGTATCTGAGAATTGAATGCTAAAGTTTTCTATGCACACTCTTTTTTCTTAAATTCTTAAAGAAGCAACCAAGAATCGCCAACAGAGAAAACGCGGCGCTGCAGTCAGTAAGAAGGTGGTATACCACCAAAAAATTTCGAATTTCAATACCAGGTATGTTCATGACATACATACTGGCTTTAAACGTGGTATTGTAGTGACAGACATGTGGTATAGAACATAGCATTGCTATACCATGGTATCAATACCAGCAGTCTGTCCCCCACTTTACAAATGGCTTAGTTTGAATTGGATTGCTTAACCAGATGGCGATGTTTAGTTTTCTAGCCGCCACTGTATGGAATTGCATCATCAATAATTGAAAGTGTTCAAACTACAGATGGCATGACAAATGTCAATAACAAATCAACAACCACTCAGTGAGGGTTCGCTGAAACACCTATAACTCATAGCCACATTCTGAGATGCGCTGCTTACTTAGGCTCGCCTTTGATTGTGTGGCATGGGGTGGAACTAAATTGATTCTCATGCATTCGCATTAGTGTCGTGTTGCATGTTGCATGAACCGCATTTCTTGGTCAATCATTATAAATTGAACAGATGGAAACGAACTCTGTCCACTACTTGCTGCATGGCCTTTGTTGGAGTGTACTTGAAGCATTGTCATTCTATGAGTTAACAAGAATCTATAAAAACTGTGACAATCTGTTATAACTTTTTATCACCCCTATTATGGAATCGGCTTGTTTGGCAATTAAGGCAGTACTGTTTTGTGTTTATTATTATTTGTAAAAGATCAAAGGGTTTACGCCATTGTTGTTGTGGTTTGCACTTTTCAATTTATCTGCTGTTTAATTAAAAAAACAATTCTTTTGTTAATTTGCTATGGCTCACATTTCCTTGTTTGTTACATGATGGCTGTGCATTTAAAAACTAAAAAATGAACGCGCGACTGAAAGTAAAATTTACATGTGATATTTCCCCCATGATCATGCGTAGATGCCTTGGAAGCCAACATTGACCACTATTGCTCGCAAAAGAGATTCACAATGAAGAATTGATATTTGGAAGAAAAAAAAAAAGATTTCTGATCAAAATATCTTTCAAAGCAAAGCAATTTCTTTGAAGTTTTCTTCTTTGATTGGATTTTCTTTTTTAATCATCATAAGGTTAACCCATTAGGTTCCAGTCCCAGCGATCTTGTTTGAGATCGATGCAAACATAATTTTTTTGGGTTAAAACAAAAAAAAAAAATAAAAAAATAAAAAGATTATGTTTGCATCGATCCTCGATGACAGTCGGTCTTAATCCAAAGCCAATTTTCGACTGAAAATTAATGTGAGAGCGCAATTTGAAATGGACTCTGGGACAAAAAACAGTTCCCCCCAAAATATGAGCAATAAAAAATACAATACACCAACACATACAGATGTATGTACATACATAAGTAAGTGTCCCAAAATGTACGCAAGATTTAAGTAGAAACAATGTGCTCTTATGGTGTCACACAAAATGTGACCTCAGACGTTTGATCGGAAATATCGTCTAATATCGTTAGCTCAACCTCAACGTAGAGCTACTTTCTGCTTTGTCGTGCGTTTGACAGCTAGCACACAGTTGTTTTGTTGTTGTTTTTTTCGTTTGCAGATACATACATTACATTTATTCGCAAAAAATTAATTCCTTCGAGGAAAAATTTATAGCTCTCGTTAAAGAGAACGATTTCTTGTATAGTAGTGAAAATTTGAGGAAAGATTTCTTATATTCTGACATATACCTAACCTCTCAACACCCGACCGTCTGAAGCTATATTTTGTGTTGTAATTTTTGAGGTGGCACGTTGGACAGAAAATATCGTAATGTCAATCAATATAAATCCCATTAACGCACGATAGTGCGAACGCCACATTGTGATTCGGCCATTCGATTTTTCGCCAATTGTGCGGTAAAGTGTTGTCAACGAAAAAACAGACAGCGTGACAGTTCAGGGTTATTAAAAATAAAGTACTGCGCAAAAAAATCTTTTAATAATTTGTTAGTAATATGTTAAAAATATTGCCTTCATTGGCAGCTAGAGTGATGACTGATGAGGCTCACTTTAATGATGATGTCGAATCCGGGGTTCAGTAAATCCAGGAATGATTGTTGAGAAACTAATGCACCCACAACGTGTCACTGCATGGTGTGGTTTTTGGCCTGGAGGCATCATTGAATCATTTTTCTTTATGTAATGGTGCTCGCTATCGCGATATGATAATCCAGTTTTTTGTGCCTACATTGCATGATATGGATGTGGCAGACATGTGGCTTCAACAAAACGGTCCCCCATACCATACTGCCCGAGAAACAATTCTATTACTGCATGAGTCGTTTCCCGTTTTGGTGATCAGAATTGGCCGCCCAGGCATTTATTATACTTTATATTATATCAATAAAAAAAAATTTAATTTTTAAATAACAAAAGTGTTTTCTATCAAAATTACTTCTTGCGTCAATTTTAGGACATCCTTTAGAATATTCGGATTTATGTATTATGATTCGTAGGACATAACTTGCTATTGTTGGCCGTATTCCCTTTATCTCCGTCCACAAAATTGCTATTTTAAGAACTGGTTTTAATTTGGGAAAAATAAATCGCATAAAATAATTTGAAAAAAGGTCGAAAATTTATTATTTTAGAAAGTTAGTCGACCCTGGTCCTGATAGGAAAAACTTATGAACTGGGACAATGGGAAAGTGGACAATTCATCTGCTGAAAAAGTTTGTGCCTTTAAAACTCAAAAACTAACCATCCGATTGAGCTGAAACGTACACATATGCATTTGTTATGAAGTGAGAAGTGTTTGTAAAACAAAAGTCTATAGATGAAACTTTCCTATAGATGGAGCTGAATACCAAAATTTCAAAAATATTGCTACAGCAATGCACGGTGGTAGCTAACAGTTCACTTCTGATTTACGTGCCCTTCTCACTTAACCCTTTCAGACACGATGTCCCATATATGGGACACCATCTGGTAAATTTTAGTACATTTTGGTACATTTTCGACCAAAATTTTATTGCATTTTCATGATCAGCTGGTTCAAAGTAGCCAATATACAAATTTTCAGATCTATAGCTCAATCGGTTGATTTTCGTGTCTGAAAGGGTTAATAACAAATATATTGTGTAAGTTTCAGCCCAGGAAAATTGATTCGAAATGATATTTACGTAGACGAAATTTGAATTTGTTCAAATACATTAAGGTTACACATCCGATTCCAAGCACTTCCTGAACAACATTCGCAAATATATTTGGTTTTTTCAGATGGCATCGTTCGGTGCAACGAAAGTCACTCGAAAAAATATCATGACATTTGATTACATAAACACTATTCTCAATGGGTGCAGCGAAGCGCACCGGGTAACCACTAGTTCCTTTTAACTCTAAACAAGGCTGTATGTACGACACTAGGGTTAAGAAGTGGTCTATTTGAATTGTAGCCAGATTTGCTGCCAGCAATTGGTAACTCGGCGGCGATGCTTATTTTGTATATTTAAATCAGCTAACTAATTTTTGCACAGCAGAAAATTATCGTTCGTTTATGAAATTTGGAGAAACCTATAAATCCTATGAAACCCATAAATACGTATAGGCACAACTTTTTAAGAGAACAAATTCCTGTATAGGAATTCAGTTATTTAAAAAAAAAATTTTAAAGTGGTTAATGAATAAAAAATAAACAAACATTTTACTTGTTATGACTAATAAACTCCCAGTTAAGTGCAGAGAACTTGATAGGTAAACAGCAATTAATATTACAAAAAAAAAAAATGTTTTTGAAAAATTTTAAACATGCACCAGAGCGTGATTCTTTTGCTAATTTATTTCTTCTTCATAGAAATTAGGAATATTTTCCAAATAAATAAACAAACATTTTATAGTCAATGTAATTTATTAAGCGTTTATTTTATATTGACTACCATATTCTTTAAGTAATAAACAGAACGTTGAATTGAATAAGCTATTCAGAGCAAAAGTCAACAACAGATCACTTCTGCGTGTCTCTCATTATGACAGGCAAAGTGACATTTGTTGCATTTATGAATGCAAATATGTTTTCAACAAACGGGCACAGTGGAGCAAATGCACTGCTGAAGTGCGCGCTTCGTGGAAATGTCAAGCTAGTGTTGATTAGTTAATGCAATTGCGCACAGGTACTAATATATTTGAGGGACATTAAATTATACTCGTTTTTATTCATATATTGCTTTGAGAAACACGTTATTTTTTTGTATAAGTGGTTTCACTTACAATATGGACGAGTATATCAAAGAAAGTTGACTTCACGATAGCGTTTTGCAAGTGACAGGAGTTTATTGGCCGTCTGGATCGGAAGACGTCAATCATCTTGAAATTCAATACTGGCTATCAAATTGCCATTTGTATGTTTTATTTGATTTGATTTAAATTAACGCAGTGTTGAGAATTTAAGACTTTTTCAAATATTCGTTTAGGGTTTAAGTTGATGGCCATAACCTTAAACTAAATTACCGATTAAGTGATAACAAATCTGTTACATTTTCATAATTTGACAGATTCACATTTTCACTTGTCTGAGCGGAGATATACTTGCGTTTTTATTGGAAGAAAAACACGCTCGAGTACTGTTATTTTTTTTTTAAACATGAACCACCTGACAAATCGTACGCGAATAATGAATATTTGCTTATACAGTGCACATGGGAAAACGTGAACTAATTAAAACCGAGGATGTTCATGTTTTTGAGATTGTTCATGTTTTGGAATGTAACATTTCATGATTTAAATTGTATTCCTACCGTATTGTTTTACTATTGCTCTTAAATAAAAAAAAAAAAACAATTCAGTGCATTTTTATGTAGCTTTTAGATTTGTTCACGTTTTAGAGCAGTCAATGTAAAAAGCACAGTGTTCACGTTTTTCAATGTTCACTGTACTTTGATAGATAAGAGTAGGCCATTAAATGATTGACTTTGAACAATGATAACAATGATATGTAGATATAGGGTAAACTGGTGTGCATTCACACTTAACCTGTATTTCTGTAAATTTGTTTTTTTTTTTTAATACATTGACTATTTGAGATCAAATATGTATTAAATAAGTTATTATTTTATAAAAAATGTCTAGACCTTGATGTAGTAATAATATTAAGATTTTGTTGTTCAGCGCCATCTATGGCAAGACTTGGAACATTTCTCACTTCATAGCATATACATATGCTCGTATATTGTGTAAGTTTCAGCTTAATATTATAGTTAGTTTTTAAATTTTGGAAATCCAGCGCCATCTATCGGAAAACTTAAAAACTATTGATTTGCAAACATCTCTCACTTCATAACAAATATATTCTGTAAGTTTCAGCTCAATCGGATGGTTTTGAAATTTTTGTGTTCCAGCGCCATCTATCGGAAAACTTGAAATCTTTTGATGTACGGACATTTCTCATTTCACAACAAATAAATACTGTGTAAGTTTCAGCTTAATCGTACTGTGAATTTGAAAATTTTTGAGTTCCAGCGCCATCTACCGGAAAACTTGAAATTTTTTGATGTACAAACACTTCAAACATCATAAAAAGTATATAGTGTAAGTTTCACCTCAATCGGATGGTTAGTTCATTAGTTTTGATGTATCAAAAGCTCATTTTTTTATATCCTTACTATAATAAAAATGTAACTCTTTTTCGACTGCAAAGACTTTGTTCCCATTTGTCTTAAAAACTACTGCGAGAAATTAAATCCGGTTTTCACAGTTGGATTGCAAATTGTCTGGAATACAGGCATAGGATATTTTTTTTCGTTATCTACTATCCAGAAGCGGATATCTAAGCTGATATCTGGGCAGAGAGTATTTTTACGAATACCTTCTAGCTCTTAGCTTTAGAATGCCTTGGCCGATGGTAATGGAATTTCTTTTATTATAAAGCTCAATTTTGTACAAACATTTTAAGATATAAATCATCTTCGTACGTTATACAGAAGTTGAACAATAAGCATTAAATTAAAATTAACGATCAATTAAAAATGACCTACGATTCAAGAAAAGCTTAGATCGTTAGATTTTAGCAACGACCGACCAGTGGAGATAATTTCGTGTGTGCGCAGGTTTTTTTTCCTGTTTTTTATTTTTTTATTTTGGAACTGTTTGAATGCACATAACGCAGAAACTAATGGACGGATTTTGATGAAACTTGACATAGTGATTGCTTATGTTCTTGGTCAACATTTTTTATACTTTTTATCCCCCAAAATGATCTGGTTTTAGCAAAATATTGAAAAACACTGCATATCTATAACGAAAATTATAATTATTCAGCCCTAGCTCAATAGTAGCTTATCGGATTGAAAAACAAAAAAATAGGTGAATTTAGTAAATTTTCCACTGATTCATTTGAGGTATAAATCATCCTTCTGCGTTATACTGGAGCTGAGCTATGCTCAAAATAGTGCATGAAATGTTCGCCAATAATTTTCCATCAGTGGAGACCGCAGACAACAGCCGTGCAGCTGTGGGTGACGTCAATAAGTATGTACCTACATAGGTATGTCGTAATGTTTGTGTGTTCGACTTCTATGCATTCGCGCCTCGCTCATCCATTTGCGATAAAACTTGGGGCATGTGCAAAAAAAAACATTGTTGTTGTGCGCACCCAGGGGAAGGTTTCTTCTACGTTGGGGGAGGGTTTCCACTTCATTGCAATTCCATTTTTTTTATTTTTTTCCAAAAGCAAACGCATTCATCATAATCTCGAATCTGCACTCGGTGGAGACAATAATATTATGTACAGTCGAATCCCTGTATGCCGAATTTTCACGGGCGATTAAAATTGGTGCAAGTTAGAGGGATTTTTGATGAAATTCGAGCTAAAACGATTATCTCTTTTTGTTGAAAACGCATTTATTCATAGATCATAGTGGAAGTTAACAAAAAAAAAAAAACCTTTAAATGAACATTAATTAATAACAGAATAATTTGTGATACAAAGTAGGTGGCAGTCAGTTTCCGATTTCCTGGTGTGTTAGAAAGTTAAAAACATGTTTTTTTTAACACTTCAACTTCGAAAAATCATTTGGACTTACCGCAAAAAGCATTTAAATATGAGGAAATATGTAGGCCAAGTTTTGAAAATCAGAATAAACATGGGAGGCGGGCGAAGCAAGGCGAGTGGGTCAGCTAGTTGATAATAAAAATGGTGGTGATTCCATTAAATCGACTTTTCCTCAATCCTTACTTAAAGACACTTAAGAATATTTGAAAAATTCATATATGAATCTTTGCAGTCGACTTCTGAAGTTAGTTCCAGTGAAGTGTCATTCAATTTAATTGAAAAGTGCAAAAAAAGACTGCGTGTGGAAATTACGCGTGACATAAGTGAAACTTCTTAGCTGTAATCGTTGACAAAGGAAGAAGAGTTTGTGAGACGAGGGAGATATATATATATTTATACATTGGAATTTATTGAATTCACCATATCGAACAAATAAATCACCACGAGAATGTAGCGATTGTGGCCCCCAAAGCTAGTCCACCAGTCAAAATACAACTTTTGAAGTTGACTTCTGTATTTGGGTGAACGATAAATATGTACTCTCTGAGAAAAACGCCCGTTGCAGACAGACAGACACCGAGGTGATTCCATAAATGTTCCGTTCTGTCAATTGGGTGCGGAATACGCCAATCTCCTAAACTTGTAATTGGTGTGTAAAAATCTTTGGAGTGATGGTTTGAGTCCTAAAAGTATGCAATGGGTGCTCCTAGAAATTTGGTCAAATATTAGCTACGGCAAGAACCATTATTCAGGTTATACATTTATGTACCTGTCACGTTTCATCGGATTTGAGAATTACAGCCCAACGAGTCATAAAAAGTTTAACTTAAAAAAAAAAAAACTATAAATTTTGTACAAATGGGAACTAAAAGGTTCGTTCCAGTCCCACGTGCAGTAACTGTTAGTAGTTACGTTATGTTGAGATTTTGATTTTTTACTGATCTGTTTGTTCCCAGAACTAGAAAAACCCAATCAGGCTTGAAATATTTATTTTTAGTTGCTACAAGAACAAGCTGTCAAACTTAAGCATTATTCGTGTATGTATTTGTATGCCCTAAGACTGAAAAAAAAAAACATTTCGCTTTCACAAATAAACAGAACTTTCTCTACGAACGTTCTGAGAAAACCCATGACCTACATCAATGTTTTTCGTTTTAAGTAAAAGCAAAGTGGCATCATTGCCAACGAATCGACACTCTTACAGATCTAAGCATTAATACAACTGGTCTCTCTCGCTCTCGATTATTTTCTTTCAAAATAAACGCCGTGTCCAACAGTTCTGAGTTATTGAAATAAACAAAGATTCCCTTCAGCTATGAAACATCAATTGAATCGGGAAGCGGCGTTTATGAACATCAATCATCACAGCACTCATCATTCGGCGAATGGCTGTGGTCAGACGCTGTTTTGTTTGTCTTGTTATGCAATTGCTGTGGAACGTGCTGAAACTTTCAACGCCCGCTGATTAAGGAGACGCAGACCATTTGCCAATTAAATAGAGACGCGTCTTCCTATTTGCATTTGCCTACAGTGGTGGTATAGGTAGGTAGGTATTCCCTAACCTGTTTTTTTATTCACATTCGTTTTAAATTACTGTCAATGGTACTTTTAATGGTTTTCTTATACAACTTGGTATGAACAGTTGATACTGACGATCTGCGTAATGGTGGACGATCATTTCCGTTCTTTTCTTTTCATTCTGTTTCTTTTGGTTTTTATTTACTGTGCATTCTATGCATCCGCTTTGCTTGTTTGCAATGCGAAATAAAGATGAACTATGGAAACACATCGGTGGGGCACACAACAATGAGGTTCAACGATCGGTAGACAAGTGTTACTGGTTGACAATGAACGCAGTTAACCTCGGCAGAACGAAGGAATAAAGTTTTTTTTTTTACTTACAACTGACTGCTGATAACTGCTTGAATGATTTGCTTTCAGATGTTGTTACTTATATAAAGAAATAAATATATGTATGTACATAAGTTTAAAGTTGATTTCGCCTTGTGAGATATTTAATCAAGACGGATGCACTTTACCAGCCCTTAAGTATTGACTCAGCTACTGCCATCTATTTGAGAAGCTTTGAAAAAACAATAAAATTTCTGACAGTTAAGACTCAGAAAAATAACACTAGTCAACAAAATTTTTGACACAAGAATAAGACATAATTTCTTGTACATTATTTAATGCTGAATCTAAATCTGGCAACATATTTGCTCTTGGACGTCAGAGTTTTGAGATATACCAATCTCAAAGTGCTAAAAACACGTTTTTTGGGGTAATTTAAATTTAATTAATTTAATTGTAATTTTTTGTGAACAGCAAATGTTTGAAGTCATTTATAATGAAAGCACCCTGTAGAACTACTCTTTCCCTTTCAATCCCATTTTAGTTTGTTTCGCTACGAGGTTTTTTTCTCAAGATATTTATTTTTATCTACGGTACTTCGATATTACCTATGTTAAATCTTGGATTTTAGTATTAATGAACTGCATTATAGTAATAAAATGGTATATCAAGACACAACCGTTGACTATCTCTCTGGCCGATGTTAGTAGAGATAGCCGTACAGTACTTTCTTAAGTTTGAAAAAGAACAAATACTATTTCAAATAATGATCAGGCTGGTCTTAATTTTTTATGAAGGACTGTAGAAACTGTAAGCAATTAATTGAAAAAACAAAAACATCTTAGCAGCGGACGATAAGTTTATCGCTAATGTTTTATTTTTGTTTCTGTTTTTTTTTTATATTCTTCTTCAGCAATCAACGTAAACAGTTTCCTCAGTTTACATGTTTTTTTTTTTCTTTTTGTTTATAATCGCAAGGAACAAAGAAAGACACGCGCAAGGAAAATGAAGAGAAAACTAAAAACAAATTTCACGGTAAACAAATAGCAAGTGCTATAATGCACGTACGTTAATATATGTAGCTGCATGCATTTTGCACGTGATACTCGTATGTAATGCAAACAGTTACAAAAAAGCATCGCTTTATTATTAATAATCAATTTATTAATGCCGCATATACATATATGTACGTACATATATGTATGTAAAAATTACGTATAAAAAGAGTTGTTATCAGTGCTTGCAGCGCTAGCTATTGCCATGCGACTTGTGTGCAGCCAGACCCATTGACGAACGTGACATATGCATGCGCTGGAAAATTGATTTTTACAATAAAAAAAAAAAATAAATAGAACTTGACACTTTGAGAATAGCTCGTGTTGTCAGCCTGATTTATCAATTAATGCACTCACTGTGAATAATTTATAAATTATAGGAAACCCAACGACACGATAACAAAGTATAGATAAGTACTCAACTTAAATCGAGAGATATGTTGTAAGTGGTTTGTTCTTATTTTAGAAAATACATATTATATAAGTGTTTAATAAATTTCTAAATATACGCACACTAAGGTGGAGTAAAGAGCTTCAGTCACGCGATATAAGAGTCCTTATCGATATTCGGATGTAAGTTAGGTTGAGAGGGGGTCATCAGGCTATGCCATCATAAGACACTTGAGGGCGGGCCGTCGTCATCCCCGTAGAACTCATTCAGAGATAGCACCTAAACCGAAACAAATTGACTTGAAGCATTTAAATTCGCTGAAAAATTTAAGAACGTGTTTTGAGTTGACTTATTCTACCTCTTCTACGTAACTAAAGAAGTACATAGCTACACTCACCAAAATTAACAACGACAATAGAGCAAACTCTATTGCTTTGTCAATCGAGTGCATTTTTCCAATTCGCCGCGAACGAACAGCTGCTTCAACGCCTTCGTTCTTTGAAGCCACGTGACTTGGAACAAAAAATTATTTTTTTTACTTTTTTGTTCATTAAAAATTGTTTATCTTTATACATATTTATTTTCTACTTTTTAGTATTTGAATTTTTTTCAAAATTTTTTTACTCAGAATGTTTAAGATTGTACTCGTCGAACCCTTTTATTTGATATCCATGTCATGTGGGCTGTGAAGAAAAAAGTAACCCGCCATCTTATGGCATCCACCATATTGAATTTAGAATCTCGTCACTTAGCTAATCGTATTCGACTTGTCAAATCCTTTCATTTGATACCCATATTTAGGAGGTCGTGCAGATAATGGTAATCCACCATCTTGGGGCATCCACCATATTAGATTTACGAGATCATCAAATATACTATATTGAGTTGTCACCGGACATGCAAAATTTCAGCATAATCGGATAGCTGGAAGTGGGTGTAAAATCGATGCCCAGATTTGGCCCTCATAGGAAGTGAAGTAAATATAAAGCTTGTAATAATAATAACAAAGATATTTAAGTCGAAAAGTCAATATTCCACAAAATTATCATGCTGGTCTTAATTTTTTAAACAGAACTGTAATTGTAAAAATGAGAGAATGGTATTTCTTGGAAAGACTCATCGAATATATGTTCATACAATGTATGTGAAAAACTGTGAGTAATATAATCGATTTATTAAAGCTCGTTTGTTTTCTTTGAGTTAATTGAATTTAATTAAATAATAATAGGTTGAGTAATTGAGGCGCGTGAGTGCTTAGAAATGCCGATAAGAATGTCTTAAACGGAATTTCTTTATGCATTGAAAGTTTCCCCGTGAAAAAGAAAAGTTCCTGAAAAAAATGTGACCGCTAAAAAACATGGGGAATCAATGAGTTTTCCTACTAAATTAAAGCTATTCTGTGCGCCAGTTGTGGGTGACTGTGGCGTAGTGGTAGTCATCGTCGCTCGTCACGCTGACGGTGCACGGTTCAAATCCAGACGTCTCCGAAAGACTTATTTCTCACGAAATAAAAATAAGTTGATCAGTTTTATTCAGGCATTACACTGGCAGTAGGATGGTGGTATGGCTGAAAAAATTGATCACACAAACAATAATAACAAACATCTGGAAAAAACTTCTGTGAATCATAAGCAATGGCAAAACTTTCAGTAATATACAACCCCCCCAGTTATCATGGACACCACCCATACAGATAGTTGAATCCTAACCTCTGAGTTTCCTATTACTACGCCGAACTGTCTCTCTTTCGTTTGTGTCCTTCATGTGCTCGCGCTGTATGCAAAAAGTATAAGGGTATTCATATCCCTTTTAGCCTTTAGCGTGTGTAAATGATATGTATATCAAAAAAAGTTGCAATTACTGCATGAGCTACTTCAACATATCCGATGATGACATGATAAACATGCATACATATGGAAGGTGAAAGTACATAGTTCGTTGTCAGGGGTACGTTCGCCCATACTGCGACGAGGACCAAAAAGAAACAAGAACACTCAATAATGAAGACTTTGACGCTTTGAACTTATTCCACGTACATACCTACATACAGGGTGGCCCAAAATGTATCACACTATTGGAAGATCCTATAACTTTTGCAACTGTCAGTTTTGTTTTGACATTTGTGAAGTTAACAGACGCAAAATACACGCCGACAAGCCATGGAATGCTATACTGCTCAAGATCGCGGACTACTGGTGACTATGATTTTTTACGGAATAATTTGTCAGTGATTTTTGGCGCAGATTTCCCGACCACGCTACGCCAGCTGGCCAAACACTAGGCGTTTAGCCGCTCGCCTCGAAGAGACCAGAACAATACGTGACAGAAGAGTGACTCGTTAATCTCGCTCCGACGAGATGATCGCCGCTGTGGCTGAAGCCGTGGGTAATACGGTTACTGTGACTGGTCAGCGATACAAAACGATGATCAACGAGTTTTTATTGCCGTAAATTGATGAATTGGGACTGGAGGACATGATGTTCCAAAAGGACGGCTCAACCGCAAGCACTGCTCGTGCGACAATAGACATTTCGAATTATGTGTTTCCAGGTCGCCTAATGTCTTGTTTTGGCGATTTGCACTGGCCGGCAAGATCGCCTGATTTGACCGCTTCAGACTTCTTTCTTTGTGGTTTTTCAAATTCATGGGTCTATCAGAACCAGGCACATACTTTTGACACAGAGAATATTCGACAAGAGTGCGAGAACTTATCGTCCGAATTTCTCGCCAAAACGATTGAAAATGCGGTAAAAAGAGCCGCAATGGCGGCGTCGGGGCGGGTTCACTTGACCGATATCATCTTCAAAAAGTAATGGAAAGTAAATTAAAGGTCAAAATGAAAAAAAAAAATGTAATTACAGTAGACGCTCGAGATAGTGAACAATCCAATATAGTGAACACTCAATATTTTATATAGGCTTCACTATTTAGAATATTTGTTTGTTTCACAGTTTGTGGTTGTTTGTAGTGCAAAAAAAAGTGCGTGTTGCTTATTTTGTTAACGATATTCTTTGTCACCATGTCACTTAAGCCAGCTTAAGTTTGTTGTATTTTTGTTTTTTAAGTACATACATGGAATGTATTATGTTTTTTACGGAAGAGTTGTTTTTGTGAAAAATAAGATATTCTTTCTTATAAATATTGGCTTGTTTTTTTATTAATCGCAAAGAGAAATTGGAATTATATTCTATTTTCGATGAATTGAACGTAAAAACATACACATTTTGATAAAATTTGCTTCAAGGTGTCCACGCTCGTTACAATGAACAATCTCGCTCCAGTGAACAGGCCTGGTTTTTATTAGTTCACTATATCGAGCGTCTACTGTATGTCGTTTCATTTTAAGGATAAGGCAAAACAACCTGAGTATTTTTCGGCCACCCTGTACATACGTGGGTTCTGCTTTAAGTTTAGTAATTGACACCACAACTGCAGAGATCAAGTGAAAAACAGCTGTCAATTTTTAAGTCAAGTGCCAACGAATCGATAGCCACCAACGCTTTTGGATCACGATGACATAAGTGATAGACAAAATCACGAACAATATACTAATGACAAGTCAGAATACTTTTACTTCAGCCAGGTGTTCGTTGTTACTTAGATATGCGTCAAAAAGACATTACAGCATTAAGTCGACTTATGTATGTTAAAATAATGATACTGAACGGTTGTCCGTTATTAATATTATATGCTAATTTAGTTTTTACTTAAATATACGCATGTTAGAAACGAATTAATGGAAAGAAAAATAGCATAACTTGAGTGTTTTTTGAGTGTGAATATTTTTATTAATGTTGTAGAAACTTTAAAACAGCTGTTTTATTATGATTTTAAATGGCATGTGCCGTTGTATCGTTCTGCCACAGTTTTAAAATTTAACTAATGCAAATGCATTAGAAATCAAAAATAGTTTAATTCAAATATAAAAAGAATATAAAATCCAATATTCGTAGATAGTTTCATTTTAAGTTTACTTAGCGCTAAACAAAAACCAAACCAGTAAATGCAGAGTGTTTCTTATGATCGAGCAATTAAACAGAAATAAATTCGTTTATGTAGTTTGGGTGTATGTGGTATTTCATTTCTCACTCTGTGGTGTTTGTGGCTGAGATATTTGTTTGTATCTTTAAGTAGTTTTGGCAATTGCATGGTTGGTTTATATTTAGACGAAGAAAACTCAATTTAAATGCAATGAAATTTGTATATGAATTTATATACCTACTCTTAAAAATGCTGCCTCTGAAAGTTTAGCTATTTTAATTTTGAAATGAATCTAAAATCCAATGCAAATGGAGGTGTTCGTAAGGTAGGTTCAAACGAGCTGAAACGTGAAAATATCAGAATTCAGAACACATCAGCAAAGAAGTGGTAGCTGGATCCTGCAAGTCAACAATTTCGGCATGATATTTGCACTTGAGTACTAAGCAGATAGAGTCGAAGAACTTGAAATAAATAAATTCCAAGTGCAGTCAATGGAACGAAATTGTCACTACTGAATGCGACTCATTTGATCTAAGACTTTTCATATAGCGACTCCTATCCTAAAGTTCCAAGTTTAACCAAATAGATGTAGATATAGTTCCGCATAATCGGATGACCGTTAACTCAAGATCTTAGTACAATGATCAAAAAAGGCAGAATGCTTACTAAGTTGTACAATCGGTACACGTATCTGCATGATTTCGGCCAGTTAAGTAACAAGCTGCTTTTAAGGGCTTAAAATCGTAGTATACAAGGTCAAAAACTGTTTAGTACAACTGTCTCAATAAATCTCTCAAAAGACAACCTCAGAACCAGGTTAATTTAAGAAGGGTGCATAGTATGTATAATATGTGACTTAAAGATTCGATGATATTGTCCATTCTTCGCGGAATCATTAAGTCACATACAGTCAACAATTAAGTAATGAAAAGATGGCAGCCATACTGACATAGCTTAACAAAGAAGAATTCTGGGTCTGAAGGGCTATTTCACCACTCAGATACCACATTGGTGCGGTATAGTGCTGCCAACGAAAGAAAAGACAGCTTGACTTACTTACTTAGTTGGCGCTACAGCTCGAGGTGAACCTGGGCCTGCTTCTCGCAACCATTTGTGTGTGCGTGTTATATTTTTGCACAAATGGAAGGGACCTACAGTTTTTTGCCGACTCCGAACGGCGAGTTGAGAAGCTCAATCGAGACAAATGTTACTCTTTGATGTTTGTCAGACATTCGAAAGAGGTGGTCACTGTGAAAAACTTTTAGGTGTTTGCGGCGGGATTCGAACCCAAGACCGCTGGCTCAGTAGTCCGACGCACTAACCACTTGCGCTACGGTGCCCACAAAGACAGCTTGACAGTTCAGGTTAATTTCAATTAAAATGAAGTCTACCAACTTGGCACTCCGTATACCAGAACCTTAGTCTTAGCAGATTTTATACAGGAAAGCAACAGAGTGACATATTATACATACATATGAGTAATCGTTTAAATTAAATTTAAATAAAACTTCTACCCACCTATTCCCGTACGAAAGTCCACCATTTTGATTTGCCTTTTGGCTTTACTTGTATAATTGGCAAACTAAAAAAAGGTACACACATGAACATGAGTTAATTAGAATTTTTTATTAAATATTTTGCGAAAATAAAAGCCATTTTAGCATGCTTTGAACCTTGTAATTATGATCGTATTCATTATGGCTAAAAACAAACCCGATAACTTTGCTATCAGATCAGCTCTATATACCCTGTTCACAGCAAGAGTCACTGAAGCTATCCGATCCGAGAGATCATTAATTAATTTAGTAAGTGAATATTATAGGCAATTAACCTATTTTCGATTCTAAACCGGAGGGTCAGCGCAACAGAGGACGACTTCGCCTAAGGTGACGCGCACAAGTAGAACAAGACCTCAACCAACTTGAAGTGCGCAACTGGAGGCGGTAAGCTAACGACCGGGCTAGCTGGAAGAGGACTGTAGCGCCACCTAAGTAAGTAAGTAATTAAGCTTCACACTAAAAACTGCTTTGGGTAAGAGATCACATTGAAAACAAGGGTAATGAAAAGGCGAACTCCGTTCAAAACATTAGTCACTTTCTAAGTTTCTCGGACTAGAACCATTTATTTCAATTGAAAGAGGATTGTTAGAGAGCCTGATCACGGCAGAACATCTGAGAAGATGGTTAACCCTGAAACGACGTAGACTGTCTAAGATGGCAACAAACCAGCCGATTTACTCTGCTCACACAAACGCTCGTAGTAGCGTTATCTACAGGTCATGGAAATATCGGGTATCATGAAAGGAAGATCGGCCTTATAGAAGACGATACCTTTAAACTATGCTTAGAGGAAGTTGAGACAGCGGCACATATACTGTGACAATAATGTTCGGCACTGGCTGTCAGAAGAATGGAGATCTTGGCTCACCACTTGGTGGAAACTCAGAGGCTTAAACAGATTTCCTCTAAGAATTGCAGAACTGTGGAGAGATTCAGAGAGAGAAATCTTTATATGGCAAAGTAATCGCTACATTTTTGTCTTGGAAGCGAGTTTTCCTTGTCATATTATGAAAAAAATATTGGCACCTAGAAAACCCGAACTGACTACGTTGCATGTCATACTTAGGAAAAAAAAAAAAAGAATATATATATATATATATACGTAACTAAGTGTCCATGGACTATTAACTAACTACAGCGCTGGCAAGCTAATTAGCACACCCCTATGAAAATTCAAACTTATGTTTTTTTCTGCAATTTCTTTTACTTATAAGCGAACAAATGCTTAAGAGTTTAATACGTACATTAATGACAAAACTTAATCGAGAAAAAAATATATCGTTTTGCAGTACGATTCCGTGCTAAAGGGTGATTTTTTAAGAGGTTGAGAACTTTTTTTAAAAAAAAAAACACAAAAAATTCGAAAAAATGAATGAAATATTTATTTGAATCGATAGTTTGAACCTTGCAATTTAATGTTTAAAGATAATTTCATGCAAATGTTGACCGCGGCTGCGTCTCAGGTAGCCCATCCGCTGAGTCCAATTTTGGCATACTCTTTCACACATATCGGCCGGTATCTCACGAATGAATGCATGGATGTTGGCTTCCAGTGCGTCAATCGAAGCGGGCTTGTCCCTATAGACATTAGCCTTGACATACCCCCACAAAAAATAATCTAATGGTGTCAAATCGCACGATCTAGGCGGCCAATTGACCGGCCCGAAACGTGAAATTAACTGTTCACCAAACTCGCCTCGCAATTGCGCCATTGTTTCGCGTGCTGTGTGGCATGTGGCACCGTCTTGTTGAAACCACATATCATGCAAGTCAAGAACTTCCATTTCGGGCAAAAAAAAGTGCTGTAACAAAGGCCTAACTGCTGGGAACGGCGCCGAATCGACATTTCACGGTCTTCTGTCACACTAGCTGATACGGCCGCAATATTTTCTTCACTACGCACAGTACGTAAACGTGTTGGTGGTTTAATGTCCAACAAAGTAAATTTGGTGCGAAATTTGGTCACAATCTTCCGAATAGACTGCTCAGAAGGTCGATCATAAAATGGAAGCAGCGCGCGATGAACATTTCGAACCGAGCACGAATTTTGATAGTAAAATTCAATAATTTGCAAGCGTTGTTCATTTGTAAGACGATCCATGGTTAAATTGCAAACCAAACTGAAGCTGTTTGACAGTGACACAAGGTACTAAACACATGTCAGCTGTCAAAACCAGTGTTGCCAAAACCAAACCAGCTAAAAGATCACCCTTTATATAAGATTTACCGTAAGTGTTTGTGTTTTAAAGGGTGATTTTTTAAGAGGTTGAGAACTTTTTTTAAAAAAAAAACACAAAAAATTCGAAAAAATGAATGAAATATTTATTTGAATCGATAGTTTGAACCTTGCAATTTAATGTTTAAAGATAATTTCATGCAAATGTTGACCGCGGCTGCGTCTCAGGTATCCCATCCGCTGAGTCCAATTTTGGCATACTCTTTCACACATATCGGCCGGTATCTCACGAATGAATGCATGGATGTTGGCTTCCAGTGCGTCAATCGAAGCGGGCTTGTCCCTATAGACATTACCCTTGACATACCCCCACAAAAAATAATCTAATGGTGTCAAATCGCACGATCTAGGCGGCCAATTGACCGGCCCGAAACGTGAAATTAACTGTTCACCAAACTCGCCTCGCAATTGCGCCATTGTTTCGCGTGCTGTGTGGCATGTGGCACCGTCTTGTTGAAACCACATATCATGCAAGTCAAGAACTTCCATTTCGGGCAAAAAAAAGTGCTGTAACAAAGGCCTAACTGCTGGGAACGGCGCCGAATCGACATTTCGCGGTCTTCTGTCACACTAGCTGATACGGCCGCAATATTTTCTTCACTACGCACAGTACGTAAACGTGTTGGTGGTTTAATGTCCAACAAAGTAAATTTGGTGCGAAATTTGGTCACAATCTTCCGAATAGACTGCTCAGAAGGTCGAGAATGCCGATCATAAAATGGAAGCAGCGCGCGATGAACATTTCGAACCGAGCACGAATTTTGATAGTAAAATTCAATAATTTGCAAGCGTTGTTCATTTGTAAGACGATCCATGGTTAAATTGCAAACCAAACTGAAGCTGTTTGACAGTGACACAAGGTACTAAACACACGTCAGCTGTCAAAACCAGTGTTGCCAAAACCAAACCAGCTAAAAAATCACCCTTTACTATGGCATTTTAATCACACCCAAGCATTCAAGTAAGTTTTTACTGAAAAAAATCCAATTCTGTGATCAGAGCTATTTTTTTTCGAATCTCTCTTAGTTGTTCATTGTTTTTTTAAGATTTGAGAATAAATATGGGAAAAAAAGTTTTCAATGAAGGCAGAATGAAATCAGATTCCGAATTTGCACCAAAAAGAGCAGAACATATCTGATATCGCAAGATTAATCGGCTTTTCACCAAAATAAAGTACAGAATGCACTTAAGCATTACCATTAACGTGAGATTTTTGCAAATCAGAAACAATCCAGGTCAAAAAAGACCTAAAAACATGAGAATAGTCCGATGGTCAGGCACTCCTTCGCCTCTTCAATGGAAATAAGAGCTCAAATACACCAAAATTGCTGTGTGAATATATCAGCTAGGACTGTTAGAGCTCAGCTTTTGCAAAATAATCTTCGAGGATGCCAGAGTCTCAAAAAACCGGAACTGGATCTCGGAAAATGCTATATCTTCAATAGTCAGTTTCTCTGGAATTCTGTCATCTGAAGTGATGAATCCAAATTTAATCTGTATGGAACCGATGGCAGAACCTACGTACGACATCCTCACAACAAGGATTTGGACCCAAAGTACACTACGAAGTCAGTTGAGTATGGAGGTGGCAGCGTGATGTTATGGTGCTGCTTTACCGCGAATACTGTGGGGACAATAGTCCAAGTTAAACGAAAAATGGATGGGCTTATGTACCAGAGCCAACAATTTGGTACATTTCTATGATAATTTTCCACTTGCAACACATCGGCAAATTGTGTTTCAGCAAGACAATGCCCCATGCCATACGTCCCGCACAGTTAAGGAGTGGTTTGATGCAATCGTTATTACCGTTCTGACTTGGTCCCACAAAGCCCGGATATCAATCCAATAGAAAATTTATGGGTCATGTTCAAACGACATGTAATGGCATTAAAACCAACCACGGCAAACGCGTTATGGATCACTTTTCGGGAAGAATGGACTTTCAGACTCTCTAAGTATCATTTTAGAGAGCAGCTGCCTCACATAATAACATGTCCATAAAGCATTGATCTTGATCATTGTCTTTTTTTTTCTCGAAATTATAGTTACATTTTCTATTTTTGTTTTTTATTTTTCGTAAAATATAATAATGTGTTCAAATAAAACTAAATATTTATATTTGGAATGCGTTAATGGACTTTGTTAATGCATTTTGTCGCCAGAAAGAAAAATTTCAATGGGTGTGCTAATTAGCTTGCCACCCCTGTATACATTGACGTACGCAAGGGCGTTTTTAATATTGAAAACAGAACACCCCAGCGGGTGTAATTTTTTTTGATGGAACTAAGGACAAAACACATCGATTTCATTGGAAACATCATCATGAAAATAATTATTTGCTCACTTAACCTAACAGCACGAAATTAAGTTAATGAATTAGCACATAAAATAGAAAATAAAAAATAATAATAATAGTCAACAAGTTTCAACACAGGCCACGTGTCCTTGATAGTCCTTATTTCAATTCTGTTGATAGTATTTATGAGATATTTTGTTTCTATTTTTCAGATGAAGGTTGTGTGCTTAAGTTGAGAACGGCCTTTAAATTAATGTAACTGAACATAAGTTTACTACTTTATTACTTTTTTATGTTTGAAAAAGAATTAAAAATATATTTAAGTTTGAAAGTCAATATTTTATAAAATTATACTACTGGTCTTACTTTTTTACACAGAACTGTAGCTGCTGGGTTTTCCCATAGCAGAGTATTTGTAAGGAGAGGGTGCGGTATTGATACATTTGTTCAATTATCCAAAAATTAAAGCGGAAAAGTTCAATGAACTTGAACACAGGTACGCTCTAACAGAAGAAATGGCAGTGCGGGGACATCTGTACTGTATGTACAAATCGATAAAAACCGAACGTGCATGGTTATAAGCGACTTCTAGAAATAGCTTAATGCCTTCCGCCACTAATTTGATGGCTGACCTTGAAATTAAAAAGTAAAATACCCTAACAAATCACAATATGTTTAAGTATCAAGGCGAGTTTTCAGAAGCAATTTCCAACCACAAATTATTCCAAGGAGAAAGGAATTTTTAAACGCGTGGTATATATGTATTTAAGGAAGGAAGGAAAGCAACATTAAACTTTGCGTGTGGCTGGTTACACCATCCATTGCCATCATCTGATTATGTACTCGTAACGTTTTTTTTAAGTTAATGTCGAAAATTAGAAAACAGCGAATACAATTTTGTGCAAATACATTATTTTAAAAATAATTGCTTTTTCGAAATCAGGTATTCATCTGCCAAAACGATACTTAAGTATGTACGATTTGAACTTTAAGCAATAACTCACGATTACACAAAAATTCCGACATTTCTCACGACGCATTGAGAGTGAAATGTGACAGGCATACACTTCCGAGACGTTAGGTCTGAATTCCTGTTTGTTAACTCCAAAAAGTTGCAACAAATAGAGCCTCTCCATTGAAAAACTTGCGATTTCTTACTACACAAATTTCTTTGAGTAAGAACTAAGAAGTAGTAAACTCTCAACACACCCAGCTGTCAGTTTCCTTATTGAAAATTGTTGTTGTTTTATGTGTTTCGTTTGACGTTCTATACAAAATAAGTCCGTTCGCGTAATCTCCCAAAACTACGAAAATCTACGAAAAGTAAAAAGCTCACGAGAAAGTAAGAAATTCCCCCATGAATTTTCTTTGGGCAGATATTTGAAAACTGTCAAATCAGTCAGTCAAATCACACACTTTTTTCATTATTTGTTGTTCAACGCGTTTCATTTACTTTTTCGTAATTTTCCTATCTTTGAGAGAATTTCACCCGCACCCTTCGAATTTGACAGAATATGTACATATATTTGGTGCAAAAAGTACGCGATGGACCTAAATGTGATTCAACGCGTTTGTTAACTTTGTAGCAAGTTTCGCTCTCGCAAAGAATGTTCTGTGTTTTAAATTTGACAGTTTTTAATCAATATAGAGCCCAAACAAATCAACAAAGCTAAGTTACTGTCCAACGTAAAATGAGTTAATTTGTATGCGTTTTATTAACACCGCATCTCCACAAGCCAGCACTAATGGCATACTTTCGCGGCCAACCGAAAAAAAATTCCGGAGCAAATTGGAATTTTTGTTTGGTGGCATTTCATGTCTTTCCATTTCATATCACTTCTCTTCAAAACTTTAACGAAACCAAAGTGACAGCTCATGACAAGCCTTCGATGACAAACCGAAACTCCTGACATACGGTAGGGCAGAAGATATAGCTCTGTTTGGTATATATTCTGTGTATGGCTTAGCGTCGCCATAAAATAATAAATAATTTGAGAAGTGGGGGAACATTCTCTCAGCCAGTGGAAATTTGTTTTTGTTGTCCACTAAAATGAGGTTTGACAGTGTTTTTCAACCTTACCCAAAGAAAAAGACTGTGTAAGAATTCGTAAGCTCTAAGTTGAGGGGAATTTTTTTACTCTCTCATTTTGGCTCTCACCAGACAGGAAATTCATAAGAACTTACGCTTTCGTACGAATTCGTGAGTTACCAAATATACCTTATGTCTTGTCGGTTGCGGTCTCCACTAGCCATTTTCCAATAAAAACGAAAGTTTGACATGAATTATGTATGTCTCGTGGCGACACTGGGTAAGGGATTTTTATGCTAAGTAAGTCGTATGCGGCAAGTATTGGTGAGAGCTCCTTTTTTTCTTGTATTTAAAAAAAAAGTTCTTATGTAATAAAGAGGTTATTTTGTACAACAGATATCACGTAAAATAATAGGTCTGTTTGGTGTTTTTTGTTATCAAAATGGGACATCTCTCCCTCTTCTTGTTTAACTATTAAATATTTTCACGAAATTATTTTTCTAACGAATAGTGATTGACATTTCACAAATTGTCAGATGGCTGTTTGATAGATGTCCCTCGGTGACTCCATGGATGAAGGTGTAGCAAGATTTCACAAAAGGGGACATTTTTTGAGACTTTCATTAAATTTTTAGACACCTCATTTGGCTCTCTCTTCTCTTGAATTTGACGGATTCAGTAATTTTACGTAAAATTACCGCACACCAAACAGACCTTATATTTAAAATCTGACCTAACGCCCTCAGTAATAGCAAATCGAACATGCCTAATTTAGAAGGGATGCGTTCGTTACGTAACTTTTAGTTGTAACTACCGTAAAAACGCTGCAGTATTATTTAGAACGTCACAATATTTATACGTATTTATCGTAATGGATCTAAAGAATATTTTTATTCATTTAGTAAAAAAAAAGTAAATCGTCGAATAACATCGCTGATTTATCTAAATCTAAAGTAAATCCGTGTGACCTCTAAAATAAAGGACATGACTTCATTGTAATAACAAACGAGTTATAACTTTTACCTGTTCTTCATTAGTTAAAATAAGATAAATGTGGTTTAAAATAACGAATTGTCATGACTTAAGTCTGCCTTTTAATACGTTTTCTAAGTGTGTTTGCTTAGCAACACTTCTACATTAACCTAATACGTCTTAGGCAGTAGGACGAATAGAGAAAATTACATTTAAGCCCAAGTCCCGAAGTGATTTCAGTCCAGCTGCAATTAAAGTCACTGGCAAAGTATTATAGATAATATTAAATCAGCATTATGCTAGGTGATTATCATTTTAAATAGCAAACGTAATGCAAAACATCCAGGTGAGATAATAACAAACAAGTTCAAAACAAGTTACGGTTGACGTGCGATCTGTAAAACCAGTTTTCGATTGCAAAATGTCATTAAATGTCAGAAAACGTAAAGAATGCTTTCAGGCAACGCACGTAACGAACAAAACAGAATGATAGTCCAAAGTATAGTACCTGGAGATGCGCTGAATTCCGTTTCCTTGAATTACACAAATAAAATAAAATATGGAAAATTAACTAGAACACAACTGATGCAAATCAACTGGCCTAAAAATCTTACGGTAGTTAGTTATTTAATATTCGATATACTTATATACAAGTTGTCAGTTTGTCATTCAAATTCAAGAACAAGCCCATAAAAGTGCATAGAAAGTCCATGAAAATTATTATTATTAACCATTCCACTGTGAACGTTCAAAGAAAACCAATAAAAGTACTAAAGAGGAAAAAAAACCTTTAAACAAATTATATTTACATTTTTGTGTACATATTGCAAGATTCAAATAATTTTTAATAAAAGATGAATACCCTAGTTAAAAAAGAAAAACGATTAGACTTTAAAAAAAAAAAAATGTATTAGGGATTCCCCGACGCACGCGCCAAGTAGTTTATCTCCACATTTGCATATGGCATGTATCTATCGGTCGCGGCATGTGTTTGCAATATCGTAGATAATATCTCCGGGGGAACACTAACAAAAGAAAATACACATATATATATGTATATTCATAAATATGCATAATGCGGATCTAGAAGACGTAACCAAATACTTAAGACCTGCACTACTCGTACTTAAAAAAAAAAACAAAAAAAAAAAATAGTTTTAAAATAATTTTGCACACACTTCCGTAAATTAAATATATAATACAAGAGTATCTGTGTAATTTAAACATACAATATGGGGTTTGCACTGTAGATAGTATTTTTTTTTATGCTTCACACACGATTTATTTAATTGCAAATGTAACCACACGAGCAAAGTTTACTCCTTTCGTTGATATCCACGCGTCGAGTACAACTGACGGCAAACATCGAATCCGACAAACTTTGAAGTCTCGCCAGGCAGTTGACTGGTATAACTTAAAACAGCTGGCAGCAGCATATACCAGTACATATGTATGTATATACACAAAGCAAGTGAATAAAAATATAAAAAAGCGGAGGTGGTTGGATGACCAGAACTGGAAGAGGAGCCACATACTAGGAGAGGAAAGAAAAGCTATGTATGTCGCTCGTCTTTTCCCTGTAGCACTATAGTGACACGATGTTTACACATGACGCCCGGAATGAAAGGCGCTTCCCAGTTTTTCCATCGTTTTCTATCACATTTCCACGGCAGCAATAGTACGAGTATCAAGTAAACAAAGAGCCAAAGGAAATTAAATTGCACGCCTTCACATTTCAAGGCAAATATAATCCTCTTAGGAGATAAGGAAGTGATCCATAGCTTTAGGTGTGCAAATTGCTGAATATACTCGTACCAGTCGTAGGTTATCGCAAGAATGCAATTCGCTTGAAGTATGTGTGCAGCGCAGAGAAAAAAAAGAAGCAAAGCTCTTTTTCGAATTCAACTGCAGTACGTGTGTATCTTTAACACCCTGCACTGTTCGACGCAATTAGTACGAAAGCATTTTGTCTCGTACAGCTACAGGGCTTCGCACATAAGCAGACAGAAGTCATTACCATGAGAAATTCGCATTCATGAACTTGGCGATATAATAATCCATTGTCCAAGACCGAACAGATTAGTTATGTGGTGGATTAATTGTTAAAAAAAAAAAACAATGCGTGGATTCCTTTAGAGGACGTTGCTGGCTGCAACTTTGCTGTTTTTGCACATTTGTTGTTTTTCAAGTGACAATTAACAATTGGCTAAAATAAAACTACAGTAGTCTTCGTCAATACAAATTCTATAATATGTCGTATTTGTCGGAAAGGATATTCCCACAAAATCCATATGTACATGTATAATATGTGCCTACGAGTACGATGACAGTCGATGGCAGTACGTATTATTTGTTATTGATTGAGTTGTCAATCGGTTGTCGCTGCGCTGATGGTATCTTAACAACTGTCAGGCAAGCGCCTGGAGATAAAAATCGACTATGCGGCCAACAGTGGATAAGTGCTGCGCTGCACACTGGCAAAAAAAAAAAAAAATTGCGGATTTTTATCATACTGTCTGTTGTCGTGCGGGCGGTTTTTATAATTTCAACTGTGGGCTTTTGTCGTGTGATTCTATAAGTAGGCGTGTTTTCGTGTATTTTACCTTGCCAACAGACAGATCTGGCCTAAACTGGATCTTGACCACTCTAACTACCTTCTGTTCCTAAAAAGCAAGGATGTAACAGAAAGTAATTTAGCCGGTTACTGGATATTCGGCGTGTAATAAGGTCGGATAACACAAACCCGAAAACCGAAATTTCAAAATCCCGAAAACCCTAAGCCCCAATACACACGGAAATCCAAAATCCCGAAAATTTAAAATCCGGAAAGTGAAAATAATTTTTTTTTGTACGAAAAATTTCTTTTTGTTAGTGCTAGACCCCCCTAGGTGACGCTTTTTCGAAAATTCTTACTTATGGACTGATTTAGCTCAAATACACACCATATTATCACCCTATTATTAATGCAAAAGTAACTCTGTCTGTTTGTAACCATTTTACGACTAAACCGCTGGACCAACCATAATGTAATTTTGCAAAGAGATAGTCTGAGACCTAGGGGGCGCTTTTGGGTTTATGTTATGGATTATGCTTTTCGGGATTCTGTCCGACTCCCATTCATGTTTTATCCCGCAAAAAATATCAAAATACCCTTGAAAGAAAGAACTCGGCCATCCCGTTAAGTGGATGTATGGTAGATCAATAAAATGAAATGTGCAATGAACAAATTTAGTGGTAAAACGTAGTCGCGGAAATTTAGTTTAGGAACACTTTTGCGAGGGACCCTTTTCGGAAGCAGTCATCGTTTACGAAAAGAAACGTAATCGTTTATTGCATTACAATGCAGAAAAACTTGTTTTCATCCACCATAATTTGCCCTTAGTAAACGTTCAGTACTAAATGGTTTGGATTACTTTGTTTATTCTAAAAAATAAAACTTTTAAACTTTATTTTTGGATGATTATTCTTGTCTTTTTTTTTCTTAACTTGTTTACAGATACAAGGACTATCCGGCGATTAGACTTGACCAAGAGACTATTCGGCCACGTGCCGGATAATTGATAATAACTGGATATCCGATATATCTCTGCTTAAAAGACTCAATGTATTGTACGCACGATTATTGGTGTCATCACAGGACACTGCCTTATAGGCAAGCATGCAACTACATCCTTTCAAATAACTTTTGTAGAAGTTGCAAATGCAACCGATTCTATAGGATGGGGTGGTGCTTTTAACTCCACATATTTTTGCGTTACTTCTTCAAAAGCAATGAGCTGATAAAAATCAATTGACGAAAAAGTTTTCGACAGTTTACTCGCTAAATTAAAGAAACCTATCATAAACATGAGTTGCAAAAACGCATCACTACACATTTGATCTTCGTTAAATATTTTTAGGGCGGTAGTTATCGAGCGCTCATAAATCGATTTTAAAAGTAGCTCGTATTCACCGAGCGCTAATAGGTTTTTGTCTATGCTACTTTAAATATGAGAGAAATCGATTCTTTTTCGAACATGTCAGTGACAATTGACAAACTGTCAATGGCAATGTAAATACAAAATAGTTTAACTTAAACTTATAAATGGATGGTATTAAAAGAGAGGATGATAATGAGGAAGGCGTTAGAAAAGCTAGTGGAGGCGAAGGAGCAACTATTGAAAACGTTTCTGAAAATATTGGTGTAGGCTGTAGGAGACTGGTGTGGACTGGTGTGGCTGTAGGAGATTGGTGTGGACTGTTGTGGATGTGTATGGTAAAAATTGTGGACAAACATACGCTAAAGTAGAAGATATGGATATTGGGGATGATACAACATGTGTATTCTTTTCCTTGTCGGACAAATTCGGATTTCTTTCTTTTCTATGCATTTTAAAAATCAACAGATGTAATTTAATTTGAAATGACAGCTGATTTCAAATTATTTCAAAGTTATTTAAGATATTACTACTTGTAACTGAAGAGTGTTTTATAAATATGCACTCATAGCGGTTGGTGAATAGATTGATGAGACTTTTAGTTTAAGGTTGGCCGGTGAATACCAACTTTAAACACAAGTACTTTGAATAATTTTTAATATCAACTGTTCACAATAAAGACAATTTGCATAGACTGATGCGTCAATGGCAATGAAAAATGCACATCAGAAAAACTCTTGATTTGTTGCTGATATCGATACCCGTCGCGATCGAGGGTCACAGAGGGCATTTCAATCTTTTCACTTTCAGGGATGTTTCTTAATTGTATTCATTGTAAAAAAAAAATGTAAATATGTAGTATCAAATATCTGTCAGTTAGCATCAGTAGTGTCACGAATGCACACATGTTTGACGTTTCTAAGTTTACCCTAAATTTGTCACATTCATGTAGATTACTTGTTATGCCAATTTGATCTGTTTTTTGTATGTTGTTTTTTTTTGAACATCCACACCGGTCACTCGATCGATCTGGGGTTCCCCGAGGATCTTTCGGGGCTGAAGTCTGGAGTGAGTACGGATGTATACACATACATATTAACCGTGAGTCCCAGCACTCACCACTTTTTTTCTAATTACCCACATTGTTTTCAATCCGAACTATTACAAACTCGTATGGTATATCTCTCCATTGAACTTTGTTATGCATCATCATAGGCTCAAGACTTATCAGGTCAAGTGCTACGATCGACCGATTGGCTAATGTACGAACATCATCATTGTGATCGGTAGAGCGGGGTAAGCAATGACAAATATACCATAGTCAATTGCAGTACAGTGCGTTAAATCAATCAAACAAATGAAATGGAAAATAAAAAACAACCAACGGTGAACTTTTACAGTCTTCTTGTTATTCAGTTGACACTCATTGTTGATTTTGAGTTACCTTAATTTATGGGTGAATTTAACGTTCGTGAAATCTAACTTTTGGCATCACTGGAATGGCATAGCTTTCATTTATGCAAAATTGCGTAAGATGATGCTTAAACGTCAGCAAAAAAAGCATCAAGGTTGCCTTGAAAATTGCAGATACTTTTGACGATCGTGATGGGAATGAAAAGGACAAGTAAATGAATTACATTTTTTATTTAATCAAATAGTTATTATCTGATAATAACATTCATTTCAGGTAAAACTGAAGCACCGGACAGATAAGATTAGGTTTGTTCGATGTCCGCCCTAGTGCGCACTGGACTCGAACTGATGCGTTCGATGTCTACCAGCGCTACACCGAAAATGCACTGATTTTGCTTCACTGTATTCGATATGGGCACTGGTTCAGCACTGGATTCGGCCAAGGTATTTCTTTAGGGTAAGAAAAAAGTGTTGTCAAAACATTAAATCAGCTGATATGTCATTTTGTTTTTACAAGCTTTATATTAATTTCACTTTCTGTGAGGGTCAAATCTGGGAATAGATTTTACACCCACTTGCAAATATCCCATCACCCATCATGCTGAAATTTCGCACACGTGTATAAGTCCGCAGACAATACAATATGGATTATTTGATGACGTTGTAAATCCAATATGGTGGACGCATGTTTAGCTTCAATTTCTGTGAGGGCCAAATCTGGGAACTGATTTTACACCCACTTCCAGATATCCGATTATCCTGAAATTTTGCACACGTCTATGAGTCCTGTGGGCACCGTAGCGCAAGTGGTTAGTGCGTCGGACTACTGAGCCAGCGGTCTTGGGTTCGAATCCCGCCGCAAACACCTAAACATTTTTCACAGTGCCCACCTCTTTCGAATGTCTGACAAGCATCAAAGAGTATCAGTTTTCTCGATTGAGCTTCTCAACTCGCCGTTCGGAGTCGGCAAAAAACTGTAGGTCACTTCCATTCGTGCAAAAATACAACACGCACACACAAATGGTTGCGAGAAGCAGGCCCAGGTTCACCTCGAGCTGTAGCGCCAACTAAGATTAAGTATATGAGTCCTGTCACATTACAATATAGAATATTTTATGACGTTTTAAATCTAATATGGCGGACGCCCTAAGATAGTGAATTACCGTTATCTTCACGACCTCCTTAATATGGGTATCAAATCAAAGGGATCGACAAGCAGAATTAGAGTAGCTAAGTGAAATTATTCTAAATTCAATATGGTGGACGCCCCAATATGGCGAATTACATCTTTCTTTACAACCCCCATGGCACGGGTATCAAATGAAAGGGGGAGTGGAATCTCAAACATTCTGAGTTCGAACCCATCGATCGCCGTAAATTTGTAAAAAAAATTCAAATACTAAAAAGTAGAAAATTAATATAAAGATAAAAAATATGGGAGCAAATCCCATTAGTCCGCAGTGACATGGTCCCACCTCTACCAACAATCTACAAAGATTTTAAAAAAAAAACAAAAACATGGGGTTTAATTAATAGTCACATATTGGTGACTCGGAAAAAAATTATTTTTTTACTTTTTAGTTCATTAAAGCTTGTTTTTAAAAATTATTTTTTATTTATATATTTACTTTGTGTGGTGTTTGTTTTTCGTGTTCGAATAGATTGCTTCATAAAGCAATGAACGAAACAAGCGCAGAAATACACGAAAATTTACAAAATATGCATTATTTTAGATTACATATCAGAGAGTGACAGTTGTCCGGGCGAATTATTTGTGCTAGATAGATTTAGATTTTGTTGACGTTACCTAATTTACCCCATATCCTCGAATGTATGCTCATCTTTGAGACATAATAAAGGGTTTTCCAATAGTGAAGATTTTGAATTTTAATACAAACGCACCCTTAAAATTTTTTTATCATCTGTCAACGGCAATGTCAAGATTAACATTTTTTTCATAGGTGGTCGCAGCTTTAAGAGCGCTTACTCCAATTTTCGGACGTAATAATTGTCCAGCCAGAAAGGCGGTGCGTCCTATAGTGGATACATTCGAGTCAACATATTCACTACTGAATGCCCCTGTGCCAGTCGAAGTACCGAAAATATTGCAGCCGTAAGTGCTTCAGTTCAAAATAAGCCAAATCAGTCGACTCCACGCCGTTCACATAAATTGGGAATCGCTCAGTCCACATTTGCAAAATTTGCGTCAAGATCTTGTCCTACACACCTACACCCTTACAAGATCGAATAAAACCAAGAACCAAGAAAACTGCAAAAGTTTGAAGAAAATCTTAGGCCCAATACACAAAGAGCAACTGGAAAACAACTAAACCGGTTGGCAACTCGGGTTACAAACCAGTTACGGGCTCAGCGATGACTTGACTCCTGACACGAGGAAACTCATCAGCAATCAAAATCTCTAGTACGTTCAGTGTCGTCATGGATACCGGACGTGAAAAACCTCCCCCACCAGCAACAGGCAAGCATGCGTTATTGGACAGCAATAAACCGACATGTGCTTTAAGAGACTTCATCGTATCCACAAAAAGTGACCGTGTGGTGTGGATCTCATGTCGGAGGTGGGATTGGACCCGTACATTTTCATCGGTGAAAATGATCGCCATGTTACGGTCAATGGAGTTCGCTATCATGCTAATGTTGGAAGATTATTTTTGGCCAGAACTGGATGGACTTGACATCAGTGATATGTGGTTCCAACAAGATGGTGGTGATTTCATTTGCTTTTTTTTTTTTCAATTTTGACATAAGCTTATGTTTCCTTATGCGTATTATGGTTGAACCTTAATGTGTTAACTAATGGTTTCGATGCGACAAAATTCTCCTGAGTTTTGACGATACTTAATTTATATTTCTTTAAAGCAGTTATTTTATTTCAGCAAAAGTTTTTCTAATTTCCAAAAAATTTTAAAAACCCCTCCTGTATGGCTGTGAGAGAGCTCGACACAGTCAGACAGGAGAAGCACAGGAGGTAGATGACCGCACGTAGAGCGCTAAAAGCAGCAAGCCCATACCTCCTACCGCCAACTGCAAAGACGAAGGAGCTCATCAAGCTATAGCGGGAACGACAATAAAGCTTCGAAATAAAAGGCAGATGAAAACTTACTCTCACCAGACAAATAAGAGAGATGAAAACGGTAGAACAACCCCTAAGAATGAATAACATGCCATATTTAATCCTTTCCACCAGACATTGTCAAATACATATTCTTTATAAGGTAAGTTCTGAGGACAAACAGTGCTCTCAGTGCTGCAACGTCGGACCACTACTTAAGGGGTTCATCTACCTCGATGTAATTATATACACGACCGTTGGAGATCGAAGTTATTTCGGTTCGGCATATTATTATGACAATCAGTACACATGATCACCGCAAAACCAAAGAAAGCAAAACAGATATTGAACTACATATGGAAAGATATATGACTCTGAAAGACGACAGACAATTGGGTCAGAGTAACCGAGTTTCTGGCTAACAGTGCTTTAGTCAAAAGAACATATTTGAACTCAAAATCTCGTGACAAGAAAAACCGTTTGGAAACCACTTCATCGGAACGAGTCCTTTACAGGTTGAAATCAGGTTACAACAAAATTCCTTACGTTTCCTTATTCTCAATTAAGCTTCAGTCAACGTTTCTTTTGCATTTAAAAAAAAATGTAAACAATACTAAAATGAATCACACAAACTTTTCCGCGCAAATAAATCATTTTTTGAGAACGCCCGAGCCATCTGATTAAAAATAAAACAAAATTCTATGTATAAAATTCCGTTTACGCTGATTATCTAACAAAAGACTTATAAACAGAATGCATATGTATATAAATATAATCATTGTTCTTTGCAAAACATAGACATAAAACAAAAATAATTAAATAATAAACATTTATGTGTTATTTAACTTTTTTGACAGCACAATTTGCGATTTAATTTACGAGCGCGTGTCGTGCTGACTAGGTCGACGTAATAATAAAAAAAAACAATCTATGTTATATCTCCTATTTAAAAATAACAAAAAAAGAACAAAAACAAATTTCAAAATTCAATTAATAATATTAAACAGATGGAGAGACCATTACTCGTACGAGTATGTGGAAGTTCAACAGACCTTCACTTAGCCAGGCGATTTATTGACGAACCGTGGATTGAGTGGAAATAAAAGTCAACACGAAAGTTTTCCAAAAAGAAAACTATTTTCACACAAAAAGAAATGTATAGATACATATGTAAAGTGGTGTGAAAAATTATAGACTCAAGCGTCAGTTTTCTTGGAATAATAACTATATACAGTGAAGTTCCTCTTAACGGACAACCCTCTTAAGTGGACAAGATTTACTCTAATGGTTGGCTGGCATGTTTTTGTATGAGATTTTTTCCTCTTAAGTGGACGATTCTATTAAGTGGACATGGACAGTATTTTCCATATATTTGAGTAAAAACATTCCCTTAAATGGACGATATGAGTTATCCGTATGAAAATGAGATGTTTTTTCTACGAATCGACGTGTTTTCGCTTCTGACGAAAGATCGTTGTAAACATATGTACATATGTATTTGTTTGGCAGCAGGGCAAGTGCGTGCATGTGTAAATGGCGGTGTACACAGAAATTTTAGAGGAAAATCTCGCATTTTCGCATTCGGTTCAAAAGTTATGAATGTGTAGGTAAACAGATTTTTTGTTTGAGTATTATCGGCATCTAGAATCTAGTTTTGTTCGTATAGCGTTAACTTGTAGGAGTAGATCTCCATAATGTAAAAGAGAATCAAAAGGAAGTTTTTGTTTGTTAGCAGAAGGCGGACAGTATTCTGCGTTGGCCGGTCCGGAGTGCGCTCCACAGAAACAAAATTGAGTGTTGGTTGGGAAATCGTGTGTGGTCAGCGCATATTGAAAAACAAAAAATCGTTACTTACTGAATGGAGCACTACTGTCACGAATAAGCTACCAAAACGGAGGTTTCATAGCAGCGATGTAAAGAAGGTCAATTCATGGACACATGAATGGTTTGTCAAAGCTCGCGAAAAGCGCATCTCAATTTCTGCACCATTCATTCGAAAGAAAGCTAGTTGCGATGGAGATTTATTTCAAAAATTTAAAGGCATCAGTTTTTATTTTTACCCGAATATGGCAAAATTAAGGTTCTGATTTTCACAGGCTGGGTTCGTACAGCCTAAGCTATGGAACTGCTTTCAACAAATGAAGTGTCGTTGGATCCGTGTTGTAACGTAGCAATACATATCCTATGGACGCATTAGGATGACGGATTACCTTTTTTTTATCTTTACAACCGTCTTGATAGTGGTATCAAATGATAGGGATTAGCGATTAAAATACGAGACACTATGACGCCAGTCTAAATTTAATATGGCAAACGCACAAAGATGGCAGATTATCGTTATCTTTACTTAGTATGGGTATCAAATGAAAGGGTTTGACAAGTAGAACACGACATTTTTTACCTACTTACTCTAAATATTTTCTAAAACTAAAAAAGTAATAAAGTTAAAAAAAACTAAAGCCCGACAGTGGGTAGACTAACTAAAAAATACGAAACAAGATGAAACGAAACGATGATGTTAAGGGTAGGTATAGCCGTAGTCGCATACCACTTTGCCCTATGTATGCATGCATATAAAAACATTATTGGTATTACAACGTCTTCAGGTTTAAGTTTTTTTAACTTAATTTATATAGGACTGCTGACGCCGTATATTTATTTTTATTTAACTTAATTGTGTATTATTGTTCCTCTAAAGTGGGCACTCTCTTATGTGGACAAAATATTCTGGTCCCGTGGCTGTCCACTTAAGAGAGATTTCACTGTAACTAATATTATAAATGCAAAAGTAACTGTCTGTCTGTCTTTTTGTTACCTATTCACAACTAAGCCGCTGAGCCAATCATAATGTAGTTTGGTAAAGAAATAGTCCAGGACCTGAAGAAGGACATAGGCGAAAAAACTGCACGCTAGGTGGCACTGGAGTCGTTATTAGAAAATTCTATATTTATTGACCAAAATGGCTCATTGTCACAATGTACATACATAATGTTGGTATAGTGCCAAAGGAGAAAACTAAAAAAATCTGGACTCGATAGGTGGCGCTGGAGTCAAGTTATTAACAAATTATATATTCAGGGAAACTAAAAAAGAATACAAAAATCCGGATCTAACGGAACATGTTTCTTTCAAGTTGAGTGGTAAAGAATTTTATGAAATTCTCAACTGCAATACGGAAAAGATAACATTTTTGCACCGGATAATCACCTGTGGTTACAAGTGGACTATGTATGGCTTAGGCATTAGTTTGATGAACATATTATATGCAAAACTAAAACACATCCCCAATTCCACTCTTCACCTAGAAAAGTTTATGGTGACAGTCTTATGGGGTTTTCATTTCATTAACCACGAGCAACGATAAACGCCATACAATTTTCTGAGGAAATAGACATACATAAGTAGTGCATGTAATGTTACGATACTGTCACATGACAATGCTTAACCCCATACCTCACGTGTAACAGTACAAAAACTCTTATTTTTGGGATTGGCAATTTTTCCCATCCAATCTTCCTGATGTTTCAGTCAATCTGAAATCATTCAGCCACCAGAAAATCTTCCGATACAAAGCAAAAGGCCATAAAATCTTTGGAAGATTTATCATTGCGTTAAACATTTTAGAAATTCTTAAAAAAACTAATGCTTTTGAACTTTTTCACAAAATTAATTACCATTCTTGGTAAAAAAGCATTAAAGGGTTTTCGCCGAGTTAGTGTCGGTTGGCAATATTTTGTCACAAAACTAATCATAGAAGTTCATTACTCATTCCAAGAAAATGTACGCTTGATTCTATAAATTTTCACACCACTGTATGTAGTATAAAAGTATAAACAATTAAAAAAATTGAAAAATTGAAAATTCGCCTTCCCTGCTGAATCATCGCTAAGTTTAAGTTTTTTTTTTTTTTTTTTCAAAAATACTATACTAAATCATTTATTTGCTTTGGGTGTTGGGTCATTTTATTTTTTTCTTCTTCCGATTTATGATTAATATTCTTTTGAAAACTTCTATATTGCGAGTGTTTTAAAGTTGAATGCTATTTTGCCGACAGTTGGAGCACTTTAAAGATACTGGCACATTAATTAATCTCCCGGGTGCGGGCAAGGAATTGGTTTTGGAATCTATCGATGGCCTTTCTTTTACGGAAATCGTTTATTTGTTCAGATGAAAGAGTCGTTTCATCTGTATTTTGACAGCGATTTGGATGGGTAATGTAATAGGGAAGTCAAAATGATTTTGTTTATTTATTAAGGACGCAAATATGGGCGGAATGAAAGTGAACTTCAAGGTCTTATCAATCGTGGAAATGTAATCAAAGTAGGTACCAGCTCCGCTACCAGAATCTGACAGTGTCTTTAAATTTTAACAAAACGCCGGAAACGAAATGCAAGCCGGCAGCACTGTCAATCAAGGCAGCTGTCAATAAACACATTTTCAAAGT
The DNA here is from genome assembly GCA_949775065.1 of Brachyopa scutellaris. Lineage (NCBI taxonomy): Eukaryota > Metazoa > Arthropoda > Insecta > Diptera > Syrphidae > Brachyopa > Brachyopa scutellaris. The sequence continues at coordinate 43,253,761 of OX459115.1, forward strand.
GTCAAATGTAAGGTTTGCAACAACACATTTACGAAATGGTTCGTTTAACCACCGATCAAAGGGTTTAAATTAAAATTACCTATGGATCATCGAGTTCAGACGAAAATATTGTGCAAGTGCAAATGTGGCCGAAGTTTGACAAATGTTTCTTCCCTCCAATTCCCTCCAATCACTTGGTTATAGTTAGAAAGGTGTTGGAAATGGAATGGTTGCATTTATTTGGGAGAACACTGACTGAGCATTCAATGATGGTGGAAATTGCTCCGCTGAATAATAGAGGAACGACGACATTGTGGGTAACTCACCACAGCTGAACCACGCTAACCACATTTTGTTGAAAGTGTTCCCTTTAGTTTCTTATTTTAAAAAAAGTACAAGCGACAATAGGTAGAGGTAGTAAGGACCTATTATGGGAAGCCCAGGACGCAAGAAAAATATTTGTGCTAGGTGGAGTGTTATGCTCGACGGACTGAAAAACACATTTAACGTACCACTTTATCTCTCACGTTTGGCGAAGGGTTACCTCGTACGAAGAACATCACCGCTAGCTCAATCTTAAGACCCGGCATATTGAACATCACCTACGATGTAATCTTCCGCACAGAGTCGCCCCTACGGCCTACGCACATTCTTGGTGGGTTAATCGCGGGAGTAATCACCGAGCGCGACACTAAGGACGCGCAAAGGAAATTCAACCAAGTACTGAGACTGGTTTGAGCCGTAAACTGTGATATACAGAGATAGTTCTGTTGACCAGAAGCGAATCCCCACTTTCTATGAGATGAAGGTAAGATCTATTAAAGACGATGTAAACAAAAATTGGGAGTCAGGCTGAATACAAAGCAACAAACAGGAGTGGTAAATGAGATAACAGAGGAAATGGAGAAAAGCCGGCAAGATCGGTGGACAAATCGAAAAAATTAAAAGTTATGTAAATGTCTACCTTACTCATATACTCACCTGCCGCGGGTGGTTCAACAAGTCCCTACATCGGGTGAATGGAAATAGAAAGTCCAGCTTGTTAGTATGGCGACTGGAGCCAAAACGACGTTAATCATTTTTGAATGCACAATATGGCTTAGGCAAGGACAAAAATAGAAATGAAGATACGCGAAATCACTTCAGACAACATGGTCACGATATTGCGCACGAATGAAGAAACCGGAACCGCGTGCGTAGAGGAAGTAGACAACAGGACATATCACTCTTACGGCCATAAAAGATAAGAGCCCCATATACAGGCTAGGTGAAGTGGCATCACACTAAAGTAATGCCAGATGCAGTTCACAGATTGGATTGTCATAGTTAAACGATATGTTAACTATAAATAAGTCGCCAAACGTAACATTCCCTTACAGCGGAAAACAAAATTCTTTATTCACGATTTAAAGACCTCATACACAGATGGGTATCTAATAGCGTTGGTCTCATATGAATAAACGATTCCAGAAACACAAGTTATTCCCGGAACATAAATTTCATTGAAAAAGCGTTATTCTTCAAATTTGTTTACAGTCTCCACGAAATGTTGAGCATGTTTCAATCCATTATTTTATCACCGAATCGCTATAAATATACACTGAGTCCCCCCGGAAAGTGCCCCATTTTAGGAAAAACGAGAAGGTAGGTACTTCTTCGGCAGCGACTTTCTTGCGGACGACCAAACTGTTGCCCTGCCTAATGATATTGAAGTCTCTTAATTATTTAATTATTGCAAAGTAGCGTTAGCTTATTTTGATAGAATAATTAATGAGCAATTTTAAACCTTAATTGGTATCTAACATGTTGTCTTTTATTTTATTGCAATTATGAATTAATCGTTGCTAACCTGGCAGACAGCAACGCCATGCCTATTGATTTGATATTGTGCATTGAAAATTTATAGATTGAATTAATCAAAACCAACTAATAAATAAAAATAAATAAATACACTGAATCCAAAAAGTCTCCGTACATCGGCACATGTCCGCAATAAATGCTTCAATGAAATCCAAATGTGTACAATTATTAAATTAACAAAGAAACATTTCTATGAAAGAGAATCTTTTCTTATTTATTTCTACCCAGGTGTGGCACGATGGCTTGAAATGCAAATTACGACGGGTACTCCCCGTATACCTATACGAGATTCTGGATTCTTATCTCAGGAATAGACTCTTCCGTGTCAGAAATGGAAACGAATACTCGGAGCTCAAAGAAATTTCGGCCGGCGTACCGCAAGGAAGCGTTCTGGGGCCGCTTCTCTATCTGTTATATACTCGTGATATACCGAAAGAAGATGGCACTGTCCTTGCTACGTTTGCCGATGACACCGCTATCCTAGTGGTAGGTAAAACAATCGAGGAAACGACTGCCAAACTGCAAAACGCATTGAATAAAGTAAATGAATGGACGAGAGACTGGCGGATCGCCCTTAATGGAACTAAATCTGTTCACGTGAATTTCACTTATAGAAAAGTTAATGACTTGCCAATTTTTATAAATTTTGGCCGAATACCCTTTTCAAATGAAGCCAAATACCTGGGAATGACACTAGACGCAAGGCTGAAGTGGAATTCGCACGTGAAAATGAAACGTAAAGAATTAGAAATCAAATATAGAGAAATGTACTGGTTGATCGGGAAACATTCCCACCTCAGTACCGAGAACAAACTGCTTTTATACAAACAAGTGCTAAAGCCGGTGTGGACCTACGGTATACAACTTTGGGGTTGTACCAAGAAAACAAATGCCAATATTTTACAGACCTTTCAACATAAAGTGCTTAGAGAAATTGTCCAAGCACCGTGGTATGCTAGAAACGACGTATGCTGAAACTAAAAGCTTCGCGCGAAAGCATAGAAACCGACTAATCGAACATGTTAACTAATTTTGGATGAGAGCAATTTATTGCGCCGACTACAAAGGACAAAACCTTTTGACTTGGCGAGATAAGGATTAACCGCATCTAAATTGCGGAACATGCAGGATATTTAATTGGAAAGTAACGTTTATATTTCTTGATGGAAAAATTGCTTGATAAGTATAGCTTAGTTGCAGTATCTAACAAATTAATATCGAAGGGAGGTGTTTTTGGTCAGTAAGAATCTGACACTACTATGAGCACGCGCTTGCTATTCTCATAAGGGGTTTTTCTTTTTTAGTTCAGAGCAGAGCCTGAGTTGTCAAAAAAAATATTCGTTTTTCTTTTTTAGCTCAGGGTGTTCAGAGTGTGGAACGTGTGTTTCTTTATTCGTTCAGAGCGTGGGCTGAGCGCGCTCGGTGCGCTCATAATAAATTGACTGAGCATCCTGAGTAAAATGCTGAGCGCAGCCAAAACAACATTTGACAGATAGGAAAAAATCGAAAACAATTGAAATGGCGGATGAGGATTTTTTTTATGGCGTAGAAGTTAGTTAATACAATTTAAAAATTATATTAATTAATATTAATAACTAGTTTAATTATGCATAAACTTAATTTAAGGTAAGACAGCTAAGTGCTCAAGTGTGTTTCAAAATTAAATCAGAGCGCTCAGTGCTCAGACGCGCTCTGAACACAATTAGTTCAGAGTGCGCTCGATTCGCTCAGGCTCTGTTCAAGGCTCAGCTCTGAACTAGTAAAGAAAAATGCCTATAGTGTCTATGGAAGATTTTCACCTACCCTCGGGGGAAAAAAAATAAAAAATAAAAAATTTCTACCAAATTTCATATAATTTCGTATTATAACTTCATGTTTATGATCGCAAACGCCCAATTGTTTTTTCTTTGTAACCTGTTTCGCACAGCATTCGAATTAATAATTAGGTTTTTTTAACATATCATTTTTATTAAAATTACTATCATTTCATACGCAGAAAACTCATTCACATTTCTCAAACAAAAGCATCGCCCAGAAATTTGTGATCGACTACAAGCGTATGTCAAACCGGCAACTACCGATCACAATCACAATAGAAAATACCGAAATCTGCAATCGATTATCCTTAGTGTGCATTTCTGAATATACTCAGACAAAATCTACATTCATGTGCAACTAAATTTGGGCCTGGCAACAATTTTCAGTTTCCAACAAGATAATGACACCTCAGGTTTGGTAAGAAATTGGTTACTGGAAAATGTTCAAAGGCAGCTTCAACACACAGCTTCAACGCAATTAGGGTGGAACTTTTATCTTAAGTCACTGTACTTTGCTTATGCGTTGCGCAGTAAGAGGTACGAAGACATTTTGGATTCAGTGTAGGATACAATGGATTTCAACATGAACACACATTTATATAAGAATCCGATTATACTTAACTATAATTTATCTTTGATAGATACAAAAATAGACACTGACATTTGCTTCAAGTTTCAAGCTCTGAGTTCAATTAATTGGTATGAATTAATTTTTGTAATACAAGTGTCACTAGATCACTAATTGAGAAAATTGCAATATCTGCACGTAATTCTTAAGCATTCTTTGCATAAATTGAATCGTGTAAAATTTAATAATTAATACTGACCGGTGGCCTGATGCCAGCAATTTTTATACATATTTCGAAATTGCGGAAAAATTAAATCAAAATAGAGGCCCCTATTGCGGGTGTCGATCAACGATCAATAAGCGACAACTATCGATCGTCGAGTGCTGATTTTGGTACTGTATATTGTGATTGTGATCGATATTTGTCGATTTGACAGTCGCCTATAGTCGATCACAAGTTTCTAGTCGATGCTTTTTTTTAGAAATGTGAAAGAGTTTTGTGCGAATCAATCGACGCAATCGACAATTGTCATGACGATAGTTGATCGACACTCACAATATGGGCCAGACTGATACAGAGGCAGGAAACCAAGAGGGAAACAGATTAGAAAGTACCTACATTCTACAGCGAATTGAATACAACAAACGAGCGAATATCAACGAACTTTGGCATATGTCAAACAAGCGAAATTGTGCAACGAATATTTTTTGATGTTTTCAATAAATGATTTTGTCTTGGTAAAAAAGAAGACCGATATATAATAGAACATCCCCTATAATGGAATCTTCCGAATCGCGGTTCACCTACGCACATTTCTGGTGGGTTAAATCGATGATATCACGGCAGGAATCACTGCGGGAGACACTAAGGCGAAATTCAACCAAGAACTGAGACGGATCTGAGCCATGGACTGTGATAGACAGATATAGTTCTAGACGTTTGACCGCTCCATGATGATTTTTTATTACATATATCAAATATGATACCTTACATCCTCTGGCTCTCAATTGATTTTTGCTCCCACAAAATTTTGCAATCAGAAAATTGTACAGCAAACCACAGAACGCTCGACGAATTCATACTGCTTGACTTGTTCAGTAAGTAAGGAGCCCTCGAATCCATCAGTAATTCTCTAGTTGCAACTACGAGTATGTAGGTGTGTTTGAAACCATTATCCTGCTTATGACAATGAAATCTATTTAATTACTAAGTTCTCACTTTATCCATTTATAAATAAATAAAGCACACCTTCCAACTCAACTTGTACGAAATGTTATTATGTATGTACGTATATTTTTATATTCGCAACAACCTTGAAGTTAGAAGTTGGTAGTATGCGGATACCCTTTCTTTTATTCCTATGTCAAAGCAGAGAAATGACAATTTTGAAACGCATTTACACAAATAGGGAGCCAACGAAATAATTCCAACGAGTATGTTTAAACGCTATCCGTTTATTAATGCTAAGTGTCCACTTACAGAAGTTAATTTTTAATAGCTTCGCGTTGGTTTGTGAAAGATCTTTTTTTGTACAGAACATGCAAAAATGTAGTGTCCACGACTGCTCATCTGAATTGTCTTTAGCCCATTCACAGTCCCTTGTATCATATATCATACATGTGATACAAAGAGCGTGGGTGTCTTGTTCTCAAACTTCCATGCATCAGTTATGTGACACATGATGGATCTGATTTAAAAGGCAAATGTAAAATTGAACGTATGGCACTGAATTAAGGAAATCGGCATGAGAGTATAGACAAGATGTTGTGGAACGCAATGAAGTGATAACATTTTGTGATTGAACTTTTACGATAAACATAATTCGATACACAAATTAAAAATAAAATAAAATGCGAACGAATATCTCTGCTTCTGAAATCGTTACTACCACCACTAAAGTCCTCTACCACATTATCGTCTTCCTCCAAGTTGGTTTAGTTGATTCACGTTTGTATGCAGGCTGTGAATTGCCTTATGTAATGGAAAATTAATTTAGTTTTCTTAATAAGGGTAAAATAAACATCGAAACTGGAATGTTAGTCAAACTGCTTTCACTACTCGTTTTTAAGAAAAAAATCTTTAAAATATTTGCTGACGAAATAACTAACGAGCAAAGTCTGACCTGTATCACAATTTTTCCGCTTGAACCAAAGGCCCAAAGTTGTCTTCGGACACATCTTTGCTTGGAATCGTATTAAGCTCCGATGAAAGACAAAGTGGATACTGCTTCACATAACTTTTATGTTCATATCCTTCTGTCACAGGAAGGTTGTTACAGCTTTACTCAGGCGCATAGCATCGGAAGGTTCTCAAGCAAATATATCGGTTTTCTTGGACCCTAATAATGAAAGATAATGCATGGATTATGTTCAGTGCACTACAAGGTCTAATGTCATCAAATTTCACGAGTCGGCATTCGCATTATACATTAAAATACCCCAAAGCATTAAAAATTTGTGCTTTCCTGCAAACTTATAGGCGCCGTGGATCTGTAGTTAGTTTGTTGGATTAATAAACGTGGTGTCACATTTTTGAGTCCCAGCAAACACCAAAAAGTTTGTTCGCTCCTTTCAAAGATAAGAAGAGCATCGAAGATAATGATTTGTGGAGAGGAGCGTCTCCACTCGCTGTTCGGAGTCAGCAAAAAAGTTTCATGTGAGAAATATAACACGTACACACAAGCTGTTACGAGAAGCTATATCTTTAGGCCTGTTGACGCCGAATATTATGTTTAACAATGATGTATTATCTTTTGGACTTGGTATTGGGTTTTATTTGGAAATCCTATTACAAATCTATTTGAAAGATAAGACTAATACAAGTACACAAACCTCAGCAATGTATTATAGTGAAGGCGAAAAAACTGCACCTACCCACATCGATCAAACATGCCCACTCAAAGTCTGTACCAATATCGATCGAATGTACTTGTTTGTTGGGTACAAACACATTGTTACTGGAAATACTTTTGTGGAAAGAGCACAAAGAAAACTACTTTAATCATATCAAAGTTCAAATTTCATTTAGCAAATTAAGAACTACACGCGGTCATTAACATTGGAGGTGATAGCGCCAAACATACGATTTCAATTTCCCACAAGCTGAAGAATCCATACAACAAATAATCTTATGGGGGTTTTTGTTTTGTTCTTCAAGCTTATCGTGATAAAGCAAAACAAAAAAAAAAAAAAGAAATTCACCATGAAAAGCTTTTATGTAGAAACAGCTGATATCGATAAGACAAGAAGCTGTATAACTTCCTTGTAATCAGTACAAATGTGCAGACCATTACGTATGTATGTGTACGATCTGCATTATGTTATCTAGTTTTTTTTTTGCGAAATGAGGCTGTTTCACAATTTTCAATCGTTTATCACATTCAGTTGATTGTGGTCTACACACTGGCATGTGTGGACGCTGTGCAGAAAGTCGTTTGGTTAGAAGAAATACAATCACGATGTTTCGCGGATGAAAAAGTATGAATTGTGATAATGAACCCATTATTCATGCAGTTTCATATGAAGCGCCGAATAAATGTATTTGCCAACTCGTCGAGATTATCGAAGAGAAAAACTTGCCAACTGCAAAGATGATTAAATACCTATCCGCTGATGATAAACACAATAAGCGAAGAAGCTAACACTATTTGTGTCCATTGAAGACACCTGTTTAACTGCTGATGTGAATATGAAAGACGGACTTTGTCTAGTGATATGGCACGCCCCACTCGTCCATCTACTAGTGGACCACTTCACTTACGCGTGGCAAGAAACATCATTTTTTGCCGAAAAATATACATATGTATGTATTAAGTTGTGGAATCGATTGGATATCTTTTATCTGACAGCCAGCATACATTTAAAACGAACGTCATTCTAGAGTGTCGTTTGATTTAAAACAGAACTGATTTAGACTAAACATGATGTTCTACTGTAGTCCCTTCAAACCGCCCCGAAAGAACACAACAATGATAGGCACAGAGATGCTAAAAGTAATACCCTGGCCTAGAACCACTAATTCTGTTGTGGGTATTCTTCGGATCTTATCTTATGTCCGCCAAACATGGTGAAGTTCAACTTAAGAGCACAATTGCAATTATCTTGTAGCGCAGATAATATGCAGCTTTGTGCCCACTAAACTACTACGCCGGGCCGCACGAGAAGAAAACAAAATTTACATCACTTCCATTATCTATCGAATGTTTTTACGTTTGTCGATTTTATCTGTATCATGTAAACATCTTACTACGATACTAAGAACCATAAACAAAATCACTAACATTCAAAATGAAGTTATACAATTTCGATTCGTTTGCACAAATCGATTGAATTGAATTACTCTCCAGCCTGCTACTGTCGGGTGCCCATATTTAGAAAAATAGACACCACCGCATGACTATCAATTCCCAGAATGACTACAATTATAAGCATCCGATGTCCAACGTCGCCAAAAGTAAACAATTGGATTCACTTTAACTTGCTTAATTTGCATTTAGTTAGTCGTCAGGCGTCTTCGGTTTTTTGAGATTGGAGACGAGACTAGACAAATGGTCAAATTTATCATGATATTGATATTATAAAATAAACAATTAAGATTTAGAGATTTTCAAATTCCAACAAATTTAATTATCTGAACGAAAACACTGACCGTTCTTCGAACTGCCCAAAAAAAAAAAAAATTATTGAATAACACACTTGGTACTTGGATACCGCCGAATTGATACGAATATAACTTTATCCTTATTCCATCATTCACAATCGAATATTAATAATTTATTTACAACAATTATACATCATCTTTTAATTGATAAATCAAAACATTCTTTGTTAGAAAAGTAGATAAACAAGAATTTTTTTGGCCAATATTAGGGCGACGTGCAGATGAATTTCCATATGTTCGAACGCTTTGTTCATTGTATGGAATTTAATAATATCATTGTAAACAATTAAAAGTTGAAGTAATTATTAATAAAACTTACCTCTGATGGGGACATTGACGACATTTTTAACACAAGATTTCACGCAAAATTTTTTGTCTGTTTCTTTTTTTCTTTCAATTTGACATTTGCAAAAAAAAAATGTATTGTCAGCTTGACGTTTATTTGTTATTGGATCTTGGGGCTGTGTTCAAAGAGTAATTCTGCTAATGGCCAGTGAAATGCGAGGAAGTGCTACGTAAAACATAATGCTAAGACTTTTATGATTTTAACTTATAATTCAACTAATTTTACATTATCATTATTCGCATTCGTAAACTTTGGTGCAGCGTGCGGGTAATAGTAATATTATTGTATGTTATGTTATTTATCAATAAGATTTAATTGCAAAGCAATTAATTTTATAAAATAAGATTAACATAAAATAATTAAGAATGTTAGTTTTTAAATATATGGTCAACCGGCATACTCTCAGCTGCGATGGCGATATTTGTCAGCTGACCTTGCCGGATGTATACGAGTTGGAGTCTACACATTACTGACCTGCTCTAGACGTTAATATTTATCGATTAAATTCACTATAGCTGTGCGAGAAGGCGCTCAATGATGACCAAAAGTAGTACGAAATTTACGAAATGTTTCTGCGATATCATCAACATTTGAATTAATACTATTTCAACATGTTTTGCGAGTGTGTTTCGATCCATATTTTAATAACATCCTATTTTTTACATATCAAAAGTCAGAGTAATGATAGTTGAATGTTGACAGTTCAACAATGACGTGAGATTCAAAATGGCACCTCTTGTTGCATGATCCGTTATATTAGGTCTGTTCCCGTACCTGTCCAAAACAGCCGAAAACAGCCGAAATCAGTCAAATCCTGTTCCCGTACGAAGATTTTTCATATGTTTTGACAGAAGAGAGTGTAGTTTTCGGCTGTTTTCGGCTGTTTGCAACAGTACGGGAACAGACCTATTATATCCGGTACAGAATGGACCAGAAAAAAGGCTTAGGTTTTTTCGTTATAAGAATGTTGTTCCTTTCTAGGTATTTAACTTTACACAAAACGGTTGAATAAGCTCAGAATATGTGAACAACAGATTAATAAACAGAACTGATCCAAGTGAGCCCCGTGATACTTTTTTTCTTTCTTTTCTTTAGGTGGCGCTTCACCTTTGCTGGGTGCCGGGACACAGAGACATTCCAGGGAATTGCAAAGCTGACGAGCCCGCTAAAATAGGAACAACAATACCTATTCTACCCGATAAGAAAAATATAAGTTTTGCCACTCGCTACTTATAAGCTAGCACTCAAACTTGACAAAAGTGGTCAATAAACGCAACGCTAGATGGGAAGGTAGAACTACCTATCTTACTATAAAACAAATCTGGCCTAGAGTAGATCTAAACCGCTTTAGATACCTTTTGTCACTAAAAAGACTACATATTAGTACGATTATCGGTGTCATTACAGGACACTGCCTTATAGGCAAACACACAACTAGACTTGGCGTCATCTCGAATGACTTCTGCAGAAGCTGTAGGGATGAGGAGGAGGAGGAAAGTCCAACACATCTCCTCCGCTCATACCCAGCTCTTTCTCGTAATAGAAAACTACACCTGGAGAATACTTCTTCGAAGATCTAAGTGATCTAACGACGTAGGAAGCCTTCTTCGGTCTTCTGCGATACTTGGTATCGGCCTCCATAGGCCTAAGTGTACTGGTACTTGTTACCGGCAGCCACTGCTACCTAACCTAACCTAACCTTAGGTGACGCTACAATTCAGGATGAACCAGGGCCTGCTTCTCGTAACCATTTGTGTGTGCACGAATGGAAAGGACCAATGGTTTTGTGCCGACTCCAAACGGCGAGCTGAGAAGCTCATCATGACAAATGATACTCTGGAATGATCACCAGTCATTTGCCGGAGATGGAACCTTGAAAAAGCGTTTGGAAATTGGCATCTAACCTTGCAACTTTTGATCATTCTAAAGAGTTCTGCTTCGCTGTTCTAAGACCCATTCACGAGTGCACAATTCAAAATTCAATTCCATAAATCCAATATTTATTATTTTTAAAAACAACACGTTTTACAACTTGCTAATATTGCTACTGGAAAGCAAATCCCTGACTAGTTTCACGGCATACAACGCAGTACCAGGTGCTGTTGTTACTCCATATCCACCATGACCATAGTTGTGTACCAATTTTATTCTTCTGCCCGTCGCTGTCTGTCGTATCTCCGGTTCCACTCGCACAACTGCTCTGTGAGGACGAAGTCCGACTGGCTCTCTTACTACCTCAGCGGTCTTCAGACTTGGTAGCATGCCATAGCAACGTTCACGAATCGAAAGTGCATCGTATTTGCAGAACTCAGTATTATAACTGTCAAATTGTCGACACCCACCCAGGGTGACAGTCTCAAAACCTGGCAAAATATACGTGTCGTAGTCACCATAAAACGCCATCTTTATCCATGGGGCGCGAACTTTCATTACTTGTCCTCGAATCGGTACCAACTGCTGGTCACGGCACAGCTCCTTTGCTCCCATACCCGTGCAATTAACCATTACATCGAAATTCTGTTGAACTCTACAGAACGCACTGACATTTTGTTCGATTAATTTACCGCCTGCGTCAAGGAATCTGTAAGTAGATTCGATAGTAAATTTTTATAGCCACCAAAGTTTAAAGGTCACTATTTTTTGCTTAAATTTTGTGAATTTTAGGTCGGCCATTGTAAATGAACCCTAAATTTGGCGGGAAGCAAAATAATCGTTCTTTTGATTTTTGTTCAACTAAAACTTACTTTTTTGTAGCGTATGGCAGATAGAGCCGACTTTCGGTTAGAACTGTCGTGAAGAATGAACCATATTTCCATCCACCGTTGCATAATGTGAGCTCTTCTTCAGTTGCTTGACGGTAAACTGGGAGAAGTTGCTCGATAAAATGATTCTGAAAAGGAGAAGGAAATCAATAGAATATTCGGAGCTTCGGTATCGTAAATATAAATTAAAAATTAAATATATATCAGCAGTCCTACACTAGGAACCATTTGTGTCTGCGTGTTGCATACTTTCACGAATTGAAGGGACCTACAGTTCTTTGCAGTCTCTGAGCGCGAGTTGCGAAGCTCCTCATGACAAATGATACTCTTGAATACTTATGCCCCTATTCCGTAAGACAACTTTTGTTAAGTTGAGTTGAAATTTGGTTGAAATTTGAAATTCGGTATTACTGAACACAACTCTGAGAAAAAGAGTTGCCTGTCAACATAAGACCAAGATGGCGAATCCTCTCTAGACTCTCTAGAGTTGTGTGGGAATTTTTCTGGTATTATGGTAGGCAACGCAGTTATGTTTTGGTTGCTAGAGCTGTCAAAAACTAACAACTGGGTTTAAGCAGTTGTTTGAGAGTAAATGTTGAGATACGAAAGATGGAAAATGGACAAAAAGACGTATATCGGATAAATGAAACAATGCAATATTATTAATAACGTCATTAAAAAAATGTGTGCAGCTTAAAAGCATATAGTCCACATCAGTTGGAGAAAATAGTTTTACATCTTCAGCACTCGGAACTGGTAGTGGTATTGCAATTGCAATCGAGCGTCCATGCAATTTTAACAAATCTTTGGTTTCGATTTGAACGAAGCAAAATGCTTCTGTGTTCAGTACAAAAACGCTTGTAAATATTTAAAAATAACATAAGTAATTTACACATTGCAAATGCATATTCTTTACTTAGCATGTTTTCTAGTTGGAATTAGAATATGTCACGGATAGATTTTCATATGCGCACAACAATAACAATATTATCTTCATCATTATTATTATTAAAAAAAACAAATCAAAACTTCTTTTCATTCTGTTTTTATTGAATATTGAGTTTCTTTTGGCAAAATTATTTTCTACTTCGACCACCAGAGGTCAGATTTACGTTAAATAGTCAATTTGTAGTTGTTATTCGCATCTAAAAGTATGCAATTTTTTTTACAATCACAACTGAAAAAGGTTGTTTTATGTAATATGAAAAATTCGTTTAGTTGCGCGAAAGTGGAGTTGAATGACAGCCAACTCGAATAAATTGAGTTGTGTTATGGAATAGGGGCATTACTTACTTAGTTGGCGCTACAGCTCGAGGTGAACCTGGGCCTGCTTCTCGCAACCATTTGTGTGTGCGTGTTATATTTTTTGCACGAATGGACGGGCACGGGACCTACAGTTTTTTTGCCGACTCCGAACGGCGAGTTGAGAAGCTCAATCGTGACAAATGATACTCTTTGATGCTTGTTAGACATTCGAAAGAGGTGGGCACTGTGAAAAAACTTTTAGGTGTTTGCGGCGGATACTCTTGAATGCTTGTCAGATATTCGGAATAGTTCGTATGGTGGGTTTTTTGTTTGCTGATTTTGAACCCAGACAGAATGCGCAGTAGTTAAACGCACTGTTGTGGTTAGTGCCATGGCCGGCGCCCATCGTAAATATAAGTAAATCGATAAAAAAACCTTTTCGCTATTGTGAATAATGGATGGTCTATTGTGAATATACTTGTCCAGTTCAATTATTTTCTGCTTATGTGCTACTATATAACTATGTAATAGTGAAATAATAAATGAAATTAACATGAATTATTTTACCACCTAGACTTCGCGAACGATGTTTGCCTATATGTACTTTTACGTAGGATAGACCTACATATAATGAACCACGGTTTCAAAGAGCGGCTGAGGAGAAATAAGGGAAAGACAAGTCTAACGCTCTATCAACATTGCCGGACAACAAGTCGAGGAAGTGAAAACCTTCCTATATTAAGGAAGCATGGACTCGGCTGAAGGTGGCATCGAACTGGATGTGAGCAGTAGAATCAGTGAAGGTAAAACTGCATTCAAAATGCTATCCAGAATCCCGAAAGCCCAAAATCTCGAAAATTCGAAATCCTGGGAACCCAAAATCCCGAAAACCCAAAGTCCCGCAAGGCCAACAAATTGTGAGCCCAACCCTATCTAAAAATATGGGAAAGCAATGTTTTCGCCACAAAAACTAAACTCTAAGCTCTAACTTCGAATCAGTACTATGGTGTGGTTGCAGTACGTGGATTGTTACACAGCTGCAAACCTTCATAAATAGGTGTCTACGTTTATCAGAGAACGGGCCAATAATCGATAAGCATCATCATAATCAGGAGAAAGTAGCAGAAGATTGGAATCAACTCCATTGCAAAATATGCCATGCAGTGGAATACACTTGCACAGTCAGGCCGAGGAGTGGGTCGCCCTAGATAAATCTAGCGCAGAACAGTTGAGGAGGAATCGCGATCGCTTGGGAAGAGATGGAGGAAGTTAAAAAACACATTGCAGAATTCCCAACAATATCTCGCGCATGCGTAGTTGGTGCCACATGCCATCCGGTGATAGGATTTAGGTAAGTAAAGTATGTACATATAGGGGAAATGGACCATAGTAGAGAGTTTGTAGACTTAACAAATAAATGAAAAATTGAAATATTAATATAAATACAATCACTACATGAAATAATTAAGATGATAAGCATTATGAAAAATGAGACACCTACATTTATGTTAAATGTCGCTTCACTAAACGCTTGCGTGAGGGGTGAGGCGTTTAATCAATATTCCTTTTCTCAGCTGCATCGTTGAGTGCATTCACTGTACAGTGTACACCCCTTACTCCTGAGCGAACGTCTTTTCGTAAAGTTAATATTTCTTAAAATTCCAACAAACGAAGTTTCACTTCAAAAAATATTCTTAAAGAGTAACGTCCCTAAATGACTTTCTTGTGGAACACCTAAAGTTGCTGTGACCATATTGGAAAAAAATCCATAGACTTGACTCTAATTTTTGAAGTGAAACTTCTTATGTCGCGGTAGGGCAGTAAAACGAAACTCAAATGAAACGAACATATTCACAGAGGGGATATTTAAGGGGTATAGAAAAAATAAAATAATTTAAAAAAAGTCAGCCTACTGGTTTTTTTGATAATTACAAATGACAATTATTGACAAAAGTAAACGAAAATATTCACAGAGCAGAATAGGCGCTCTGGTCGGGGGACGCATTCGGACGGATAACCGATGATAGTGAACGGGAAAAAGAAAGTGGATAGCGCTACCGCTACAGCCTAAACCCTAAACTACTCAACCGATTTCAACAAATAGAGTGTCGTTGGATTCGATTTGACGCGGAGAGTATCCTAGGTTATATGACGTCATAGAAACATTCAATGCGGCGGACACCACAAGATGGCGGGTTACCGTTATATTCACGACTTTCTTAATATGGGTATCAAATGAAAGGGTTTGGCAAGACAAGCAATACTCTAAGTGACGTCATTCGAAATTCAACATGGCGGTCCACCAAGATGGTGGATTACCGTTATCCTTACGACTTCCTTAATATATCAAATAAAAGGGTTGGACAAGACAAACAATACACTAAGTGACATCATTCGAGGTTCAACATGGTGGTCCAAGATGGCGGATTCCCGTTATCTTCGCGACCTCCTTAATATGGGTATCAAATGAAAGGGCCAACAATACGCTAAGTGACGTAATTCGAAATTCAACATGACGGTCCACCAAGATGGCGGACTACCGCTATAGTTATAGTTTCACTTCTACCGCGTGTGACTGACAACACAAATTTTTTTTTATTAAAAATGTGAAATTAAAGCCTTAATGAAGGGACTGATTCTATCGAAGGATTTAACGCGATTTATAAATAGCACATCTACATCAACATGCACTCCGTGATTCACAATCGTTGGGTACCTCATTTTGTGGAGCCAGGCGATTGGCGTATCGAATTGCAATGGATTTAAAAAGACTAACTATCTGTTTTGATTTGAGATCTTATAGAGGAGCTATACATTCATACGTAGCTACGAAATTCATTAAAAATAAAATAACAATCGATAAATATCGGTCACAATCGTCATTCACAATAGATGAACGATGACCGATTAATAGCGTGTGTTGACCAATCATGGACACTGGAAGAGCGTAAATCTACAATGTCCGGTGTGACAAGGACGATCCGTTCCCGTACCTGTCCGAAATTGCGAGAAACTACGAAAATCAGTCAAATCCTATTCCCGTACGAAGATTTTTCGTAGTTTTTTTACAGAAGAGAGAGCTCCCCATGCTGCGAATTATAGCAAAAGAAATCTCTTTGGGCAGCTTCATTAAAACTGTCAAATCTGTCAATTGTCATACATTTTCGATTTTTTATTGTTCAATGCGTTTCTGTAATTTTGCACACTTTTACCTCTCTCTGAGAGATTTTACCCCTACTCCTTGAAATTCGAGAATCTTCTCATTTTGGTGCAGAAAGTACGGGAACAGACCTAATGTGACCTATTTTACACTTATGTCATTTTCCATTGGCCGTCCGGGAGCGTCCAGAATCAAAATGAATTCTTCTGAAATCGTTCCTTTGGCACATAAATTTCTCTTCTTACGATTCTGAGAAGAGAATTCCGCTTCTCGATTTCAAGTCAGAATCCACTCAAGAAGCAAAAACACAAGGAAAAAACTTCAAAATTGAGCAGAAGCGGTTTTGTTGCTCCATTGGATTCAGAATGAGTGGATCCACGAGTGAAACCAATGGAAAACGACATTAATGGTCGAAAAGTACAACGGGTTGGAGGTTCTTTCTAAGTTCTTGCACATCCCAATGAAACTGCTGGCATTGGTGATGGCCATGCATCACTGGAAGGGCAATATTTTGGGAGATGACTGTAAATGTTTTTTTTTTTTTTTGTTTTTTTTTCGGGTTATCTGGGGGACCTTGAAAGGGCTAGAAGAAACTACTTTTGTAGTACCTTAGGCATGAAGAGTATCGAGAGAAAGTTTGGAACAACATCCGATGGTAGTACGACCTGCGCAGTAAATTACTTATGGAAAAGTGGCAGTGTCGTCAGTACAGAAAATTGAACGTGAAAAAGCTGCCGGCCCAGATAATATTATTGCAAGATCCGAGGTGCTTGGAGTTTTTAAATCTTGATGTGTTGATGATGATTAATCTGGGGTACGGTAGAGGTGTCCGCTAGCACTGCGAGTTTGGAATATTCAGAAATACGATAATACATTCGACTGGGATACTTTTGTAGCCTTCTTCCGTTAATATGTATTTGCGATTTGCCTAATGTTTTGGTTCTTATTTTTTGCTAGAGAAGGCACTCTGAGATCAGGTGCAGTTGCCAATGATAAGCTTAGAAAGGTGTAATGGCTTTAACAAACGTTCGAGTCCTAGTCCCAGCAAATCTCAAGAACCTCTTCAAATGTGTGAGAAATTTTCGAATGCATTATTTATTGCACTCAAAATCTTTTACAAAGTTTGGATAGAATGATCAGCCGGCTGATTTAAGTAAATAAGCTTGATTAAATCAGCATAATCTGCTACCCGACTTATTCTCAAAACAGTGGTAGCAAAGGTGATACAGCCGCCGATAAGAGCTGCTCTCCATGCTACCTACTCCACCCATTAGCAACTTAGTAATGCACCAAAGTTGCTATTGCCACGCGTTTTGTTCTGTCTGGCATTCAATTTATCAAGTGATTAAAGTTGATTTGTTTGTTTTTACCAAAATTATATTTTATGTGCAATAACATAAAAATATCATATAACGATTATTGCCAATATAAAATTTCGATAAATAAATGTGCAAATATTTATTAGTTATAATTTTCGTGTTGTTGCTGATATTTAGCTCAGAGTTTAACGTCGAATAATAAATCGATGACGTTTGTTTCTTAGGTTTGACTACAAGCAGAAGTTTGGAGCACGCAAACACTTCGAAGTCGCATTAACTGTCTTGTGGATGGAAATAGACATTGAATAGCTGTCCGCAACTCTTGTACTTTACAGTTAACAGGGATGTTACATCGATTATAAAACTATCTAATGCAATAATCACTACTTCCACATCTCTCAGATTAAATATGTACAACATATCTTGCCTGCTTATTATAATCTAAAGGTCAGCTTCCTTGCTTACCTACTTTATTCATATAAAGGTCCTGGTTCCTGGTCCTAGTCCTGGTGTTCTTACTTTCAGGTGACAAAATACTCAGTATAGTTTGCAATTTCAGCATGCAGTGTTTGACGTAGTGTTCCTTAAACATCGATAGTCTATCCATACTTATCGATAGTAAATGACTATCGAAAACATCGATGGTTTTAGGAACTATCGCAAGTAACCAGAATTAATGCATAATTTTCTATTCACATATTGTAAACCGCTTAATATATTATTCTATTGTACTGAATGCACTTTCCAGCACATAGTGTATAATGTAACCGGAAACAGAGTTTTCTGTTGGTGGTGGTATGAATGCTATGATCTTCTACGTGCGATTGTCATTTTCTTTGGGTAGTGCTAAAACACAGGTCACATAACATTTGTATTAATATTTTTATGAATTACGAAATTATGAGTAAAATATTGGGAGAAGTTAGCGACAAGGCTTAAGGAAGTTGCGGAAATGTTCCTTTGCATAACAGCAATGTCAGTTCCCTCAGAGAGAATATTCTCGAGAGCTTGCCGATAACTTTCGATACTATCGATATTATTTTAAGATATTACCAAAGTTCGAGCTCAGTTTGGCTGCTAAACGTTTTTTCGTCAGAATGTTTGGCCGTCATCGTTACTCTGCGCAGGCTATACGCCGCACTGTGGAAAAGTTTCAGCGTGAGTTCACTTTACATGACAATAAACCACCAACAAGACAACGAAAAGCGTGAAGTGAGCAGACTATCACAGCTGCAGCGGTCAGTATTACCGATGAGCAATATTTAGGGCTTTCTCAGACGTCAACTTGAAGAATTTTGGATAAAGATTTAGGCCTACTTCCTAACAAAGTCGTACTGACTCAATGGCTGAGGTCAAACGATCAGAGATTGCGTCCGGAGTTTGCTAATGAGGTCATTGGGTACTTGGAAGATGATCCTGATTTCAGCCAAAAAAAAAATTCAGACGAGAAGAGACATTCATTTTTGAATGAATGACTTTGTTAACAAAAGAAAGTGCCGTTATTGGTGTGCGAAAATGCATGAAATACGATGCATCCCGAAAAAGTCACTGCGTGTTGCGGTTTATCGCATGGCGGCCTCATCGGACCTAATTTCTTCCAAAATGAGGAGGGAAGAGCCGTAACCATCAATGTCGACCGCTCTAGAGCCGAGTAACTGGAATTCTTGTGGGCAGAACTTGGTTCCAACAAGATGGCGCTACGTACCATACAGCTGTTGCTATGCTCGATTTGCTGAAGCATAAAGGTTTTGCGCCCACCTCAGGATTATCTTTTTTCGAGCTATGAACGTTAAAGCCCAAGACTATGCCGACAATCCACAGGGATCATTTGTAAGCCAACATTCGTCAAGCTTTGCCCCAAAATATTTAATATTTTGTTTAGAAGATTGTTTAAAAGATTTCGTAGCGTAGCCTAACCCCTAACACCAGCACTAAATGATGAGCCTGTTGATGCATTTTTTGCCTTGGCGAATCTCTGCTTGTTGTTGTTGCTTGTATTAAGCACACCACGATACAGATATGATAGTGTTAAAAAAGTATATTCACTTTTAACTTAAATACTTTCTAGCATTTTTTTCTTTTGCAGTTCCGAATTCTTAGACCAATCAGCCGACTTCCAACACCATACCAATTATCAAAAAATACATAGAGAATAACAGCAAATTTTCTAATGTTTCAACAAAATAAAATTAAAATTTGTGAACAATTTAGCAAAACAAATTGACATCAACTTGACCTTAACTTCTATTCAGTGATTCCGACATCAATTTAAATTGATAAATTATAAGTTAAAATTGTTCCCTCCGCGATAAGGCACTGAACAAGTGGTAAACTAATAAGCTTAATCTCTGACCACACTTACAATTGATCGATGATTTCGTAGCGATTAAAGTTTATCAGCAGCCATAAACAAAAACATAATAATTCAGTACAAATAAAATAAAATTCGATCTCTTTTACTCACTCGCACTATTGACGGACTGGTTGTCGAGAAAATGTATCCAGATAATTGACAGACGCCAGCCAGTGGGGCATCAGCTGTCTTACGAATGTCATCCCAGTAGTTGTACGCATCGTTGATCCATTTTCTTTAATTAAATTAATTGTATTTCCATTTATTTTTGTATTTTTTATACTTACTGTGTAATCTCTAAAGAAGGTCCCATGAAACTGGTTCCGGGACGGAATATACCTGCCGCAACATAACTGACGGTATCCGCATTGAATCGATCGGCTACAATTGACACTTGTGCGTTGGGGAACTCCTTTTGCAGCTCAATGGCTGTGGTCAGCCCAACAATGCCGCAGCCCAAAACTCCTAAGTGCATATTGCCCCAGACGCTGGTTACAGATTTTCCTGGCGATGTTTATAATTCCACGACAGATACACAACTGATGTCGCTAACGTGAAAATATTTATTTAAAGAAATCTGTTATCTTTTTTTTCAATTAATATGTGTATACAGCTTTTTATGGACTTTTGACGAGCATGCATGGAAAAGCGCTGATAACGCATAAACGCTTTTGTGTAGAAACGGTAGCAGTGCTTCTTAAACTCATAATTCTAGGTAGGTATATTTTCAACGCATACTTTTAGGAAATAAAGTGAATTGGCTATATGTACTAGGTCAATAGTCGCCAACGACAAAGCACATTTCGACTTGGCTGGCTTTATTAATAGCCGCTATTGGGACACCGAAAACCCTCAATTCTTACACCAAAGACCAATACACCATCGTAGACCCTGGTGCCGGCGGCATCATTGAGCCATATTCCTTGAAGGATGAGAGGCAGTTAAACCTACAAAACGTATTGTTCCACGAAGACGGTGCCACATCACACGCGAATAATCTCCAGTGGCCTCCATGATCCCCTGATTTGACCCCTCCAGATTTCTACCTATGGAAGAACTTGAAATAAAATGTGTACACCAACAAACCAACCACAATCTTGATGCTTAATCACAACACTAATGAAATTGCTGAAATAAAACCAGAAGTCTGCGAAATTGTTATGAAAAATGTGCTGAAAGAGCTCGCCTTTGCGCCACAGCCCGAGGCGGCCACTTGGCCGTCATAATTTTCCATATAAAATGTTACAGACCACATCGTCGGCGTACAAGCAAAACTGACTACATATCCACAAAAAAAATAAGTTTGTTTTATTGATGGCAAGTATAGTAAAAAAGCAAGTAGAACATTCTGTAATAACTGCCCATCTGATATTTTGTCTAGTATGCAGCCCTTGTATTGCTGGTTGTGTGCGAGGAAATGGCGTGATTGCGGTGTATCTTCATACAGAAAAGATGGCTAATGTGACGGTGCCAAAACGGGTAATTTGACTTTTCTTCCTATACAGCACAATCCAAGCGTTTCCGTTGAGAGCTTCAAGGCATTGCAATGCTGACGGATGACATTCCAATGGCCCGCCAGTGACGGTAACTAAAAAAAAAGAGAATAACCTACCAAACATTAAAACAAATCCTACAAAATATCCCCTACACTTCCCAATACGTGATTTTTTTAAAAGGGAGAATTTAACACAATGCGTTCATCAAATAAAAAAAGGCTTAAAATGCTTAAGTTTATTTTATTTCTTTTCATAACAAACCAAAAATAGCACAATATCAGAATTAAAATAAGGAACGGAATTCATATTGCACTGACAAATGCTAAAAAAAAACTTGAAAATAAAAATTCGAAACTGAATTCTGCAAGTATGACCAAATGATGCAAATCGAGCTGAAATTTTCGTGAGTTTTCAATATTAAAAGTCCCTACATATTTGCTTATTTTAAAAATCTGGCCTTTTTACCATACGCGTTTATTTTTGACCTGAAAATACCTACAGTGTCGAGAATAATTTCTCATACAAGCCTACTTTGAGTAGAAAATTCTCATTTTATACATACAAATACATATAAATTTGAATTCTAAATACGGAGTTCAATAAAAAAAATACATTATGCAGAATATTTACGCACCAAAAGTTAAAAAAAAGTGATTAAAAAAAATGTTACCACTTAAATATTTCCTTGCTCCGAAAGGATCGAGAAACATTTTTCATACATTAAAGGATTTGGCAACGTAAGAGTGTACCGTTAGTTTCATGTATGAATATTTTATTGTTTTTGTACAAATTTACAAATTCCTACATCATGCTTGTACATTCTGCATAGTTCTGCTCGAATAAATTAATCAATTAGTTTAAGGCTGTGCTTTGTCAGAAGTTTGGATAAAATAGTAAAAACTCACGGAAATACTTCGATCGATAAGCCATCTCAAGTGATTTATCACAGAGAATCGGGAAAACATAACGCATACTCGGTAATTTATCAGTGCTAACCCATTCAATAGTGCAAGCAGTGCTGCCAGACTTTTTTCAAGAAAAATACCACATGATGGATGAAAATTTACCATTCCCACCAAAAATTGTCCACACAAGTAGAAAGTGACTTTCGAAGTCAACAGAGTACCACAAAAATCACGAAATGGAATGAAAATAAAACCACTAACGAAAGAACAACATTTTATATCAACTCTAATTTAAAAAAAAAAACTGCTAGGTAAATTATTATCCTTTTAAAAATTCAAAATATGTATTAAAAGTGATAACAAAACAAACAAAAAATATTTACTTCAATACATGCAATATATGTATGTAATGTACATATCTAAATAAACAATGAATACCACGACATAGAAATAAAAAAGGAATATAGTTTAGTTATGCGATGACTTGGTTTCGCATCATCGGCTGGGACCAGTTTCAGCCAACTCGTAAACTCCACAATTTCCAACATGCTCGATTGGAATTGTTTCTTCTTGTTGTTTTCAGTTCCTTTTTACATATTTGCAAACGCAGCAATAGTAGATCGCTACGCAATCAATCACCAATTACGTGAGTTCGGTAAAATTACTTCGAGTTATGGGATGAATTCATTGCTGACTATTGCAGTGAAAATTAGTGAGGAGACGAATTTGTCAATAGAATTTCCCTTTTTTGTATGAAAAACGGAAAATTTTACCTTTTTACCATATCACAAAAATTTTCGTTGAAATTTACCACAAAAAGGTAAATTTACCACGATCTGGCAGCACTGAGTGCAAGGTGTTTGTGAACGCTATTATAGAGAAGGTAGTGTAGAACATAAGAGTGGTGCTGGACGAAAAAAGAAGATTAAGCCATTAGATTAAAAGTTTCTGAAGAGAGAAATTGAATCGAACCTAAAATTACAGCTGTTTCTGGAAAGCAGATTTAAGTGCAATAAAGTTTCGGACTCGGCAATATACAAGAAACTTATACATATAGGGTTCAAGTGTTGTGTTGCATGGCGGAAGCCACTTTTGAGAAAAGAACATTCTAAACGAAGACTTGATTTCGCAAACTTATAAAAACGAGATAATTGATTTTTGGAGAAAAAGTAATTTTCTTAGACGAAAGTAAGTTTAAGATCTTTAAAAGCGATAGAAAGCAAAAAAATGTGAGAAAAAAAAAACCCAAAAGATGCAACCAAAACATGTGTCGGCGATAGTTAAACACGATGGTGGGAACGTTATGGTTCGGGGAGCGATGTGATATTACGGAGTGGAAATCTTGTATTTGTGAAAGGAAACATCCACACAAGCTATGTATATTGAAATATCTTCAAGCTAAATTTGGTCGCTTTTCCTCAAAAAACAATTGCACAAGGATTTTTATTTGTACCAAGATAACGATCCGAAGCATACAGCTGTGAATATTGCTTTATATGTATGTATTTGTCTCCAAGTTCTTCAGACTCCAGCTCAAAGTCCAGATCTCAATCCAATTGGGCATCTGTAGAAAGTAGAATCATTTTTATAGAAAAATACGATGGAACCATAAAGTTCAGACGAACTTACAACTGGAAGACGATATGGACGGAGAGTGGAATAAGATGGACCCAAGCAGAACGGGAAAACTTGTACAGTCAATGCCACGTAGGCGTAGGATAAATGCTGCATTTGAAAGTAAACGCCTTCATACTAAGTACTAATAGATTAAAATTAAAATTTTAATATAAATCTATTTGATATCGATTTGTATGAAAAATTATTCTCAGCACTGTACATGTAGGGATTTTTCCCTACGTTTATCATCACTGCGGCCCACACGGAAGATCACTGTATGCGAGTGTGGAATAATAGCGAAAGGCAGATCGATTTAAATTGGAAAATGGTGCTCGTGTCCTTCGCTATTCACGTCGATTGAAGCTACGTGTATCTTGATCAGTATTTGTACAAAGGGTGGCTCTTACTACACGATCTGCTTCCATATGACCGGCTATTTCTTCTTGCGAAAAAAATGTTACCAATTCGTAAACGGGCTTGTTCATTGTTATGTGCACGCTATTCACCCGATTCATTCGCACGTAGATTAGCCACCCGTCTTGTATTTTTATTGCGAGCTCCAAAGTTTGATCGTCTTATCGGCGGCATTATTACACTAACACGGAAAAGTGCTGAATGAGAAATGTCACAACCGTCAATCAATTGCATTAAACACGAACTGGTCGTTGACAAAATACCTTATTGTAATCCGTTCTCCACAAAATGAATGAATAATTTAAATTATCAAATCGCAGAGAAACAGTGGATGAATAAAGAGAAATTCGATGCAATTCCAGATTCGATGTGCATATAACCTAGGGTTGCCAGACGTTAACGAGCATGAAAATCCCGGACTTTCCCGGACAAAATTAGATCCAAAAAAGAGGACAAAACTAGGATCAAAATGCATGTACTATTGTTATAAAAAAACACATTTATGGCGGTGCTTTAATATTAAAGAATTTATAGTTCTAACTTTATATTTGGTTCGTGGGTGGTGTAATTTACGTTATGATCGCCCTTTAACGATGTGGTGTACGTGCGAACGACCCTTAAGAGGGCACATGTAAACCCTTCGTTTGAACGAGCTGTCATTGTGAAGAATTGTTTTGGGTAAAACGTTGATGAATGAATAAAGAAGTCTTTTGTGTTGTTCCTATAAGAATTACGAGTTTTACTAATTATTTCTAGCTGCAGATACAAAAAACGATGCAGGGTTTTCTTGTTATAGGTTTTCTACTTTTTCCCTACCTCTCCTACCAAGCTATGGGGATTAATAAAGGCTATCCCAAGCCGAACAAGGTGATGGCTAAAAAGCCGCACTGATACTTAACTGCTAAAGAGCTGAGCAGAATAAGAAAGAACAGGCTACTGGAGCCGACGAGTTCGATGTTCCCATTGATCTTTATTTCATAATTCTTATCCTATTTATACAAAATCTTATATACAACTTAGTTCTTAAATATCCTTAAACATATAAGATAATATATTATACAAAGTATGTTCACATATGTGTGCAGACATCGGTGAAAAGAATTCAAATGAAATCTGATACAATTTATTACTTTGGTTAATGTGCAGCTAAATCATAACGCACTTCAAAGTGACCTCAACTTTGTGGTGCGTCGTAAAACTGTCTGTCATGTATCGGGTGTCTAGTTTAATGTGATTCAATGTTTGTGCGTAGTGCATGAATGATATTAGGTATCTGTATGTTAGTTGTGTGCGACCATATGGGAAATGTGTGTCATTGATCTAATTATTATATTAAGGGATGATCGTGGGCTTGTCGGCATAAACCTTAGATTTCAAAAAAAAAAAAAAAACTCGTGCATTTTCTAAACCCCTTTGACAATTTTGACGATTAACAAAGTCATCGCCGTAGCCGTAGTGGCTAGTGCGTTGGACTACTACGCATGCAACAATAACACCTTAAAGTTTTTTCACGGTGACACCTCTTTCGAATGTCTGACAAGCAATCAAGGAGTATCATTTGTCATGAGAAGCTTCTCAACTCGCCGTTCGGAGTCGGCAAAAAACTGTAGGTCTAGTTGCTGAAGATGATTTTGTTTGAAAAGAAGTTTATAATAAAAAGCCTCTTCCCGTACTTTCTGCACTAAAATTCACAGATTGTCCAATTTCAAGGAGTGGGGTTTAAAATCTCGTAGAGAGAGGTAAAAGTGTGCAAAAGTACAGAAACGCATTCAAAAACAAAAAATAGAAAATGTATGACATTTGACAGATTTGACAGTTTTTATAAAGCTACCCAAAGAAATTTCTTGAGCTAAACTTCGCAGCATGGGGAAATTTGTCTTCTGTGAAAAACTACGAACAATTTTCATACGGGAACAGGATTTGACTGATTTTCGTTTTGGACAGGTGAATTTTGGGGAAAAAATTACATCATAGATAGCATAATAGGAATATGAGCCAAAAATGTTAATTGATGAATAATGGAAAACCCTGACAAACCCGGACAAATCCGGGCAAACCCGGTCAATTTAGAAAAACTATTCCGGACGTTCTCCGCATAGGCGAAAAAGAGTACATGTCCGGGAAAACCCGGACAAATGGCAACGCTAATGGGTATAACATAATTTTTGGAAATCACAATGTTCTTGAAAAAAGCACAAAATTCTTCGAAAATCGAATAATGATTTATTTATATAACATCACAGCTGTCAAAAAGTACAAAAGAAAAAACCGTAGAAAGTTCAAACACACACTTTGAATTACCCCAATGCAGGTGCATACTTATGTTTCTCTTTCGCTTATCAGTTCGAGTAACCTAGATTGCCAGCTAAATCATTTGGGAATTTCCTTTATCACACTATTACAAGATAACATGCTGTTTAGAGACAGCTGGAAAGTATGTTCGCGGGAAATGCTCCTTTTTTTCTTATTTTCACACACCAGACAACTTCAGCTGTGTCAAATTAAATAAATCACTTCCGAAAAGCTCCCATCTTTCTGATGACAAATTTCATTCATTCATGAAAATTCTATGCAAGTGCGAATGAAACTGATAAGAAGTTCGAATCCTCCCATCAAAACGCGTAGGAGTATTCGAAACATAAAAGCTCCAAGTTGGACAGGCAAACTGTCAACTCTCATGCCATCGATATGACTCTACATGGTGTTGGTTAGGGTGGCTCACCAGACTTATACTAACTTAAAACAACTGTTCCAACAACAAGTTCATGGGGAGGCACATGCGTACAACAAATTCGCCGTCCGAGCGATGGCCCCCATTCATTTGACGGCGAATTCAGCTACTTTACCCAGCCACAACTACTTTCTGTACAATTCAGCGACATCGATTTTCAACGAACGACAAAAAGACTTGCGTGTGTGCCGTCGTCGTCGATGCAAAGTAATCTCCAGGAAAGAAAATAATTAATATTAAAAAAAAAATCCACGAAAGCTGAATATTTGATCGAGTCCTGTCGCAGGCAGTTTTAAAAAATCCTTACCCCAGTTCGGATTAGTTCGTGATTTTCGTTAAACGCTCCTCATAAAGTCACAAAACATATACAAACCGCAGTGTTGACAAAAAAAGGATACATACCTTGTTCACTTAACAGCACATTATACAATACCTGCGACGTTTTGTCCTTGTGAAAAAACTCTCTCGGAAATAACGGTAATAAAATAAAAAATTGTAAGTGTTCAAGTTTTTTGAGACGGTTCCTTTGAACATATTTGGAAAAAAAAAGTTAACTGTGTACAAGGATTGTAAGGATATCGGTGAAGAAAAAGAAAAACCTACACGCAGGAGGACCAATAAAAAGAAAAGAACATCCTGCTGGTGCTACAGGGTGGTTGCTATTTTTAGCCTTTAAATATCGATTAATACATAATACATACCTCACCCATATACGTGTGTGTGTGACTTGTTCTCTCTCTGTTGTGTCTTGTACATGCGTGTGTGTGTGTCCATATCTGTGTTTGTAGTGTCAAATTTGTTAAATCAAATCGTATAAAGTTTATTTCGTTAATAAAATTTCAAACTACATAAAGTTGCCTACATTTTGTTTTGTTTTGTTTTCTCTTTTTGGTGTGAAAATCCTTAAGCTCTACTCCAACACCCACCCACAGATATTTGGACATACGGTGGAATCGACGAATTGACGCAAAAGGAAACCTCAACTTTGCCCCAACAGCAGCTGTGGGATTAAGACACCCTGGTTGAATTGTAATCATATTGTCGTAGCTGACAGCGAAGGCCGAGAAAAGGATAAAAAGTTTTTGTTGGATCTGTAAAATGTGAGTTTTTTTTTTTTTGTTTTATCCTTAAGTCGCCCCCAATTAGGCAAAGTTTTTGGGGTTTTCATTCTTTCTGTATGCGGACCAATATGTCCCGAAGTCATATGGTAACATAAGATCTTGGCTTACATTCGATTTTCCTTTTTTACTTATCTCCTCTCTCATCAAATGGGATGGGTAACGAAGTGGAGCAGCTGGCGAGGACGGCGCGTATACCCAGAGATAAAAAATGTATGCCAGCGCACAAGAAAATCAATAATTCTATGATGAAGATCTTAGAATGGTATGGGAGAAGTATTCGTATCTATGTATGTTTGTTCGAAAGATAGAGTAGTACAGTGGGTCAATAGTGATTGTTTGCAGGATATGAGCAATTTTTTTTTTTTCTCCATTGATTTTAACGTTGCTAACAGGTGTTTTGCATAACTTACAATAACAAATACACAATAATAGTGGTGGAGATAAAAGAGGGTATTGTATGTATCGTCAGCTTAAATAGGACAACGAACACGCAATAGGGATGTAAAACCTGTCCTAAGCATATTGCTAGGTTCCTTGTGCTCATCGTACACGTTGTGCTACAGAAAATCTACAATGCAAGCTAAATTTTGGATCTATTGAATATTATATATCAATGGGAGATGATACGCTGTCAATATCTATATTGATATTCAAATTTAGTCCTTCAGATCCCAAATACCACTACGCACATAAAAGATAGCTGGGAGAAACAAAATCGCTGGATAGGGCAGGATGGTAAACGAATTTCTTTATGCGCAATCGTTGGTAACATAGAGGAGCGACACACATTTCTATAGACCAACTTATCGACCTACGGGAAGGAAGTGCTGCGTGAGGTTTTCCTTTATTAAATGGGACAAGAGACTACCTAAAATGGTCTCATATTTGATCCATATCTCTATATCTACAGTGCCCCACAAAAGTGTTCGCAATTTCTTTTCATTCGCTCATCTCATCAAATATCTCAATTCTGGCATTCCCAATTCTACTTTTTGTTTTCAGTTCCTTATTAGGGGGGTACACACGATCCGACATATCTGACAGATGGATGGATGTCTGTTAGACAGATGTCGTTAGCGTACACAATTGTCTGACATGTTGTCCGATTTCACTTTGCAAGTGGATTTGAGTGATGTCAGATGTACCTACTGACAGCAGCACTTGTGATTGATAACATTTTTAAAGAAGAAAGAAAAGAAAGAAAAAGGAAACGATTTTGGGTACAGGAATGGATATTAGAAAAAATTCTATATACATAATTAAAAAAAAATTCTGTCCAAAAATCGCAATTTCCATTTACAGCCATTTTTATTTTCGCTTGTAATGATGCGCATCGGTTGAAAACTTTTTGAAAATGAAATTTCCTTCCATGGCGTGACAAGCAAGAATCCACATTATCAAATTTGCTTGTCAAGCCAGCAAAATATCAAAACCTTTTGAAATCCATCCTGCATGTTCGACAAGCCGCTGGATGGAGCGTTCACATTATCAAAAACAAGGCAACCATGCCGTGCTTGTCAAACATGTTTAATAATGTGAATCCCGCTATTAGTGCTATGCAGTCGGCAGTATCCATACAATCATCCAAATTCCCCGTTGGTTCTACTCATCGTGTTGTGCGAGAATCTTGCTTGATTATGTTATATACAGTTGTGCTCATTTAATTAAGCCACTTAAATACGACCACACTGCTTTCGGTAAAATAAAGTTTTGTTAACAAATTCAGATTAATTGGTCAAAATAGAATGTTGATAATCATTTGTTAAAGTTAATTCTTCTTGGTTTGTGTGTTTAGCAAATCATTAAAATATAAATTTTGCAGATTATTTGTTTATATCGCTTCGAGCGATAGCTCAAAGTCCCGATTAAAACTCCATTGAAATTTGATGGGGTGTTATAAAAAGGCTAGTTGCTGCAAAAAAATCTGCAAACAAGAACTCTGTGACAAGTTATTCAACAGGTATGGAACAAGATCACACCCACTCAATGTACAGCCCTGGTCAGCGCTACGAACGATAGATGCACCGATGTTATTGGTTAAAAGGCACAGTACTGAATGTAAAAGAGATATAATATGCATTGATATCTGCAATAACTAATGTATATTTAGTTTTAACCATTTTTTTTAGTAAGTGGCTTAATTATATGGAACCGAGTTTAAAGCGACACAAGCAAATAATCTCCAAAATTTATTTTTAATGATTTGTTAAACACAAAAACCAAGAAGAATTAAATTCAACAAATACTTATCAACATTCTATTTTGACCAATTAATCTGAATTTGTTAATAAAACTTTGTTCTACCGAAAATAGCGTGGTGGTGTTTATGTGGCTTAATTGTATGAGCACAAGTATATGTGGTACACAGTTTGTAGTTGATTGTAGTGCAATGCAATGCAATGCTTGTTGCTTATTTTGTTATTTTGTGAACGATCTTCTCTCTTCTCTGACCATGTCTCGAAGATGACTAACTTTTTGCACCGTAGTGCATGTGGTTAGTGCGTCGGACTACTGTGCCAGCGGTCTTGGGTTCGAATCCCGCCGCAAACACCTAAACGTTTTTTCACAGTGCCCACCTCTTTCGAATGTCTGACAAGCATCAAAGAGTATAATTTGTCACGATTGAGCTTCTCAACTCGCCGTTCGGAGTCGGCAAAAAACTGTAGGTCCCTTCCATTCGTGCAAAAATATAACACGCACACACAAATGGTTGCGAGAAGCAGGCCCAGGTTCACCTCGAGCTGTAGCGCCAACTAAGGAAGTAAGTTAAGTTTGTTGTATTATTGTTTTTAAGTACATGGAATGTATTATTTTGTTTTTGTTAAAAATAAAATAATCATTCTTATTAATATTGCCTTGTTTTTTTTAGTAATTGCATATTCTATTTTCGATGTATTGTAGGTAAAAACATACACATTTTGATGAAAGAGTCCACGCTCGTTAGAATGAACAATCTCGCTCCAAAGAACTGGCCTGGTTTTTATTAGTTCACTATATCGAGCGTCTACTGTATTTCCAATTTTTTTTTCAAAATTTAAAATTTGCATAGAGTGACATTTTTAATTCTCCGAGAAACAACCACACCGCTTGAAATACACTTCAGAAATGCAATTCTAGATCATGAGTTTTAAGGTATCAAACGAACAGCGAAACGTCGTGCAATTGACGTTTACGAATTCACCCATATTCAACAGTTTTCAACTGTCAAAAACTCTGACAGCAGGATATAACCGACAGCTGATATAAAGGATGGCTGATGTATATTGCTACAGTAAAAAACTCGAATAAAATGTTTCGATTCATAAAATTCATTCATTTTAAGTCCATCACAGGACATTGCCTTATAGGTTATCACGCTCGTAGGCTTAAACTAGTCTCATCGGACATATGCAGAAACTGCAATGAACCGGGTATTGTAGAAACATTAGAGCACCTCCTGTGCGCTTGTCCTGCATTGGCAAAAAGAAGGCACAGACTAATGGGAAAATTCTATTTCAACTCACTCCTAGAAGTGGCAGACATAAAACTTCACCTTCTCATTAAATTTGCTCAACAGACAAACTCATTTTGTTTAAACAAAGCAGCAGAAATCAACTGATTACTCTGAGGAGTTGTGGCATCACTGTGGACCAACACCCCGTAACCTAACCTAACCTAAGTCCATTTTAAAGATAAATCATGTTTTTTTAATGGTTTTTAAATATTACTGATTTTAAATGGCATCCGCGCTTGGTGACATGCATGTGCAATATCTTATTGAAAAGATTGTTCATCCTGGAAATTTGGGAATCCACGCTGCAATCCCTGTCGTAACAGGCCTGGCTAGGTGTGAAAATGCTCCATCTTACTAAAACCATACAGAGTTCAAAGGGATTCTCTTTCGGCGAAGTTCTGGGAAGAAAAACTCCTTTAAGATCTTAAGGTTAGGGTTTTTTTTTTATAATCTACACACGCTAAAGGGGATACGAACACCCTTATAATGTTTACACACAGCGCGAGCACATGAAGGACGAGAGACAGACAGATCGACGTAGTGATAGGAAACTCAGATGTTAGGTTTCAACTAACTCTATGGGTTGTGTCCAGGATAACTGGAGAGTTGTGAATTATTGAAAGTCATGCCATTGCTTATGATTCACATAAGTTTTTTCCAAATGTTTCGTAATATAGTTTGTGCGAT
Organism: Brachyopa scutellaris; assembly: GCA_949775065.1. Taxonomy (NCBI): domain Eukaryota; kingdom Metazoa; phylum Arthropoda; class Insecta; order Diptera; family Syrphidae; genus Brachyopa; species Brachyopa scutellaris. Next base: position 43,286,294 of record OX459115.1, read on the forward strand.
CAATTTCTTTAGCCATACCATCCTACTGCTAGTGTTATGCCTTCGGAGTAGGTTTTGATATTAGCTTCTGAAACTGATCAAATTATTTTAATTCGTGAGAAATAAATGTTTCGGCGACATCTGGATTTGAACTGACGACGACTACCACTACGCCACGGTCACCCACGGTTAGGTTAGGCATGCGGGCTAACGAGAATGGTTACATCCTATTATCCTATTATGTTTATGTGAAGCCATTGTAGTACCAATCACGTGCTCTCATCCGTGGTGTCAGTGTTTTGGTTCCAACCATCCGGACGTCAGGTCCCTGCAAACTTAAGCAGACCCGATGGTGATTGAACCGTCTAGGGCTGAGCCTCTTTTGACGAATTCATCCGCGGCTACATTACCTGGTATCCCACTGTGACCAGCGACCCAGCAGAGTTTTACGTTGTGCTGCGTGCCAAGAACTTTAAGTTCTTCGCGGCAACACTTTACAAGCTTAGATGTTATTTGCGAAGCAGCTATTGCTTGTACAGCTGCCTGGCTGTCAATGTAAATTGTGATATCTTCTCGGGATATTGTCATTTGTCATCATTGACGCCAATTGGGCGGCCTTTGTCACTGCTAGAACCTCAGCTTAGAAAACGTAGCTGTGGTCTGCGAGTCGTATAAGGATGTTTATTCTTAGTTCTTCCGAAAAGCATCCCACTCCTATACCTATTTCCATTTTTGACCCATCGGTGTGGATTTGTTAAATATTTTGTTTCGCTCCCACTGTTCTCGGCTTGGATAGGCCTACGTGACTGATTTTTCGAAATCCTAGTACGGGGCAGTGTAGTCTGAGTTAACATTACCACTAAGATGGTTGCTAAGTATCTTGGAGTCTCCATATGAGCCCTTTTTGCTGCGGCCTCCTGCATGTAGAGATCTAGAGGCAGAAGGTTAAGAAATTGCTTTGTATTGACCATTAGAGTACGACCGTTTTCTTCAAAGACGTATGGCCCGGCGATGCAGCTTTATGAAACTGCACACCGAACTGTGACTCGAGTTGGATGCAGTTCCTTCTCATAGAGTTTCTGCGGGCGTTGTCAGACATAAAAATGAGGTTTTACATGTTGTTTTCCTCTTCCACCATTTAAGAAATCTTCTGGCAAAACTCCAAGCAAATTGACCAGCCTATTGGGTTTGTAATTGGGCCTTTGTATGAAAATAAGATCAAATTTGTGTGCAGAATTGTCTGTTTATATTCTCATTCGAGCAGATCCTGGTCGAAACGCTAGTATTGCTACGTATGGCAGCCAGCAAGTATCCTGTGGCCTAACTAAAGGATCTCGGTGATAACGCCTTTTTGTGACTGTTTCACGCTTGCCAAAATAGTTAAATAGCCTCATCAGAGTCCAACTGCCCGCAGGAATGCAACGAACATTTCGCCTTAACTCTCTTTGAACTATCAACGACTCCAAAGCATGATAGCGACCCACTATCTAAATCCTAGTGTCATCGTCCTAATCTCAATGCCAATATGTTTAAAATATAAAAGTGGAACTAGAACACAGAAAAAAAATTGAATATGTTCTCTTTCGGTAACGATTCATCGCCCACCCTGTATTTTAAAGATCAAGCCATAGTGCTGCTCTTGATCTTGGAGTATAAATAATAAGATAAATGGACGTGTTGATGCATTGATTTTTTTTTTTGACGTGGAATTTTGATTGATTGTGTTTTTGTTCACCTTGTAGTTCCGTTTTTCTTGTCCCTCTCGAGCAATGACTTACATAAGTACATACGAGTATGAACATCGACTTTCTGTGGAAAGCATTCTGACGTAAATCGGGGGATTTTTATAGGTACTCACTCCGACTAATGAACTATCAAGGAGATTTGAAACTACATGTCATTCTCTTATAACGTTGAGAGAAGGATCTGCCTTAGGTAATATGGTATGTTCTGCACATAACATAAGTGAAAAGGCACCTCATCTGATGCGGTGTTCTTTTTTTTTATTGATTGTGAACTATGGCGTCATCTAAGTAAGCAAGAAATTGTGTATTTGAGCAAAGCCTCTTTCTTGCATCAATAAAGATAAGAGAGAGATACCATTTTGTAGAGTAAGTGCGGCAAATATGGCCCACCCTTAACTTTTTTGGACATAAAACAGGCAATTTAACTTCAATTCATTTATTTAATTTTTGTTAATTCTTAGAAACCATTTCTCTTTTAGTCTGTATAAACATAAAATATAAAAAACATCTTAACAAAAAGATATAAATAAAAAATTAGAGCAACTTCAAAAATAACTTTTTAAAAAAATGCGGCTAACATGGCCCACTTATATAAATCATGTTTTTCATGATACGAACTGCAAAATTCGCAAATAAAATATTTGTTATCGTTGCCAGAACAATCTTTATGGCCCCAAATTGTACACACATTGCACCCGTGATTCTCCCTCCTTATCTTTAGAAAATAGACTCAAGCACATAATGCATTTATCAGGACTTGCATCAGATAAGTCACCTGGAAGGAAAATGTCCTCACTTTCTGGTGAACCATATTCTGCAGCACGTTGATTTTTAGGGTTCCGCACCCATATGGTAATACAGAACCAGTATAAAATCGCTCTAACTCAAAAATGTCTGTCACGATAAAAACATCAAGAACCGTTCTTCCTAGAAACTTGAAATTTGGCACACTTATACATTATGGTGGTCCACAGACATAGACAAAATATAACTCAAAAATATTGTAAAACAACTATACAGGGTGGGTAAAATGTGAGCTCAAAAAAAAAATTCTGAAAAATATATTATGTGGGATATCATTCGAAAGGACTCGAAACAAAGATTTCAAAAATATTTTGCTCAGTTTTTTCTGTTAGAAACTTTGGGAGTTATTGTCAAAAATATGTGAAAAATATCATACAAAAAGCACCAGAACTTTTCCTCAGAAACTACTTAAGTCAAAAATATGAAAAAATCATAGTTCGTAGGTGATTAACCATATTTTTGAAGAAAAATATAGCGAGTCTCGTAAGTTGTATAGTTTTTGAGAAATTCACGTCGAAAAATTCAATTTTATGTCGCAAAATTCAATTTCTCAACCGATTAACTCGTAAACTATGGGACCAATTTCACTGAAATTATCACTATTCGATTAACAATAATTTTAGAAAATTTAAGGCTATCCAAAATTGTACTGCCATACAAAAAAAAAATTTAAAAAAATTAATAAAAATACGGATTTTACCAGGAAACGAACCTGAGACCCCTGAACTCAGCTACACAGTCAGTCGCGTTCTTAATGTTTATCCAATTTCTCATAGTGAATAATATTACTGATTATAAGTTTGTAAAGTGAATATAGAGGTGGGTCTTTTTCGTTTTTTGTGTTAACGAAACGAAACAGTTATTTAAAGAAAATATATGTATGTAACTAGTCTTAAAACTACGGAACCCTTTGAGCGCGAGTCTGACTCGCACTTGGCCGGTTTTTCTTTCTTTCTGCGCGGTATTGTTGCCAATTTGATCCGGGCCATATTACAGAAATCTATGGTGGGCCATATTACCCACACAAGGCTTTTTCACTTTTCTTTTAGTTTAAACACATTTTTCCAACTATTTTTGAGGTTTCAATTTCATATGAAGAATTAAAAATGTCAAGACCACACAATCATAAAATTAAATATTAATATTTACGCAAAATTTAATGTAAAAACACTTAAGAGAACTTACCAAAAAACTACAACGCAGAGTGCAAAAACATAGCCACGTACTTTACCGCTCACATATTATTAGCCAGACTGATTAAATTACAGTCAGTCAAAGCCAGTTGGAATATGTTTGAAACGGATGCACAGTGGGGTTTCTATGCTTTTTCAGTAGCGAGATATTACGGTGGGCCATACAGTGGTGGAAATTCCAAAAAAAAAAACAGTTAGATTTTTGATGTTTTTTCAACCTAAACTTTATTGCCCTGATAAATCTGTTGCATCTGGATTGCAAATTCATTATTTCTTAAAAATACAAAAGTGCATTTCAATAAATGCAGTTTTATTCGGCAAAATTTAAAAAAAATTTAAAATGGTACGTGTAGAAGTACTCGCGGCCGAAGTGAAACTTCTTAGCTACATATACCTAATAGTGGACAAAGGAAGATGAATTTGTGACAAAAGGAAGAGACTTTCATACGATTTTCGAATTTATTGGATATTCAAAGAATATTCTCCATTTTTTCTCCTCAAAAAATCCTTGAAAAAACTTAAGAAATGGGGTCATACCATATGACACATAATAATTATGTATTTTCCATCAGAAATTTTCTAAACTATTGAAGGGAATCAAATTGTTTGGGTGTCAATTTTGCACCGAACCACTTGTTGAATACATATATGAATTCCTTAAGAAAAAAAGTGTTTGATTTCCATTTTACCAACTATGTATATACATATGAACCTATTCATTGAATGGGTGTCCAAATTAATTTTGGAATGCAATCTTTAAAAATGATCAAATGAATTCAATTTTGTGATTGCATTCATCGACTGCATTTCGAGACTTTAATAACGGGAATAGACTCTTCCGTGTTAGAAATGGAAACGAATACTCAGAGCTCAAAGAAATTTTGGCCGGCGTACCGCAAGGAAGCGTTCTGGGGCCGCTTCTCTATCTGTTATATACTCGTGATATACCGAAAGAAGATGACACTATCCTTGCTATGTTTGCCGACGACACCGCTATCCTAGCGGTAGGTAAAACAATCGAGGAAACGACTGCCAAACTGCAAAACGCGTTAAATAAAGTAAATTAATGGACGAGGGACTGGCGGATCGCCCTTAACGGAACTAAATCTGTTCACGTGAATTTCACTTATAGGAAAATTAATGACTTGCCAATTTTTATAAATTTGGCCCGAATACCCTTTGCAAATTAAGCCAAATACCTGGGAATGACACAAGACGCAAGGCTGAAGTGGAATTCGCACGTGAAAATGAAACGTATCGAATTAGAAATCAAATATAGAGAAATGTACTGGTTGATCGGGAAACATTCCCACCTCAGTACCGAGAAAAAACTGCTTTTATACAAGCAAGTTCTAAAGCCGGTGTGGACCTACGGTATACAACTTTGGGGTTGTACCAAGAAAACAAATGCCAATATTTTACAGACCTTTCAAAATAAAGTGCTAAGAGAAATTGTCCAAGCACCGTGGTATGCTAGAAACGACGATATCCACAGGGATCTCGGAATTCCGACAATCGAAGCTGAAACTAGAAGCTTCGCGCGAAAACAAAGAAACCGACTAATCGGACATGTTAATAATACAGTCCTACTTATTTTGGATGAGAGCAATTTATTGCGCCGACTAAAAAGAACAAAACCTTTCGACTTGGCGAGATAAGGATTAACCGCGTCTAAATTGCGGAACATGCAGGATCTTTCATTGGAAAGTAGCCTGCCAAACGTTTATATTTCGTGATAGAAAAATTGCTTGATAAGTAGTATAACTTAGTTGCAGTATTTAACAAATTTATATCGAAGGGTGGTGTTTTTGGTCAGTAAGAAAAAAATAACGAGAATGCAATCACCATTCTTAAGCATTCAAAAGATTGCATTCTTTTTTTTCTAGGTACCATTTAATTGAATGCATTTGCATTCGTTGCATTCATTTGCATTTTTTGTATTATAATTTTGCCTTATTTTGCTTTGTTTTACTCAATTTACCTATGTATGTACATTTACTTACATTCTGTACCAAATAAATTAAAATTAACTTAATAAATGCACAGTACTCCAAAATAAAACTAAATATGGCAAAATAATGCAAAATATTACAACTGTGATCTGTGGGAATACTACTCGCATGCACAATACTACTCTCCACTCAATCAAATTTAGCTGTTTCTACTTTGTTACCTATTCCCCACACCACTGGTATCCATACATACCACGCAACCAACCGAGGTCAAGCAAGAAGCTTCTCTAATTAGGGGGGACCACAAGTCCACAACTAAAGAAGCTTCTTACTCCACTAAGCACTTTGTAACCTATTCCCCACATCACTGATATCCATACATACTACGCAACCAACCGAAGTCGAGAAAGAAGCTTCTTTAGTTAGGGGGACCACAACTAAAGAAGCTTCTTACTCGACTAAGCACTAACCGCTCGATGCTGCTTGATTTTGGTGATCGAATCGGACGAGACGAGTTGCAGCAAAAGAAAATACGAAAAATGCTGTGTATACCGAAGTCACAACCCACTGAAGGCTGGTTGACTCGCACGACTATATAACTTAAAATAGTTTGAAAGCAATCTATTGGATTGATGCAGCAATTATTCGGTTGCGATTAATATTCGTCAGTTAAGACGTGGTCATTTTGTTTACTCTGCATGCGGTGCCTATGTAAATTCACTGTGGTGAAATGTTGAATGAAACCATAACGCGACCATTTAACGCGACCGTTTAACGCAACCTTCCGAAGTCGAGTAAGAAGTTTCACTTCAAAAAAAAAAGTGCGTGAGAATCTCGCACGTTAGAAGTGAAACCTACTGAAAGATATGACATTTGGACATCTCAGTAGTTTTAGAATTGCTTGCATAAATCTGTCTCTCTTATAAACACACTGGCTTACCGTACTAGCATGACAAATCGCCGCAAATCCGAGAGCAATCGCCGTAGCGTTACCATCTCCTGATTTGGGAACAACACAATTCTTCGAACGAAATAAAGATAATTATGTGCAAAGTGGACACCACTTTGGCATCGATGCATAAAGAAACTCGAAAAAATATCCTCTACATCATACAAACATTTCATCAAAATCGGGGTGTTATCCATTTTGTACACAATTACCGAAATATAGATCTTGTATTGCAATGTGCATTTCATATCTGCCAACAAAAAACTATCGAAATATGTATTCAAAATGGTATTGCAAGCTGAATTTTAAGGTTTGAATTAAAAACGACGTTATTTATTCTTCATATTATCTTTAGGAATAAAACCAAAGAATATGTATACTAACCCAAGAAGTCGCATCTCATATAAAATTTTTGTATGCAAACATTTCTACCGGCAGAAGAAATTGTATACATAAACCCCATTTATCTGTGGTAAAATTTTTTCAGAGCTTAATATTCCTACATCATTCAGCCGCTCAAACTCGGTAGAAGATTTATAGTCGTTTCTTACCGCAGACCTCAGTCTCTTCGCCTACAAAACCGATTTTCTGCCGGCAAAAATCATCTGGTATGCGGTGGCCCAATGTTTGCAAGGTGGAGTTGAAAATAAGAATTGTATTTTCTTGGCTTGTTTTGTTGTTGTTTTCTTTGCTTGCTTGTACTTTTGATATTTTGTGGCTCGATATGTATGTGTATTTTTTTTTTTAGAATTTATTTTACTGTCCGTTTAAGTTGGAGAAGGGGAAGCGTTTCACATGTTCGTCTGATTCAGGCAAATTTGCTCTACCGCCGCTAAAACAGTTTCACTTCAAAAACATGTACGTAGCCTTATTTTAACACGAACGAGAAGATTTCCATCATGACAGGAGCTGTTCATTACATAATTGTTCCTGCTTTTAAAAATTGGCACTTATCTTGTCCTATTTGCTGTTGATGTATGATGTATGATTTATTGTAAAATCCAGTCTTTGAGCAGTTTGTTGTTTTTTTTACATTAAGTCAGGTTTAAAGAACGTCGATTTGGTAAACGATCAAAATGTCACCATATAACGACAGATACAAAAATTTAGTTGTAAAACAGGCCATGCACCTAATGGAAGCCAGGGCCTCACCTTCAGGCGTCTCAATATTTGAGCCTGCGTAAAGTCAATATGCATTTAGAGATTTAGCTTTCAAAGAAGTGGCACTACAACAGGATGCAGAGACAGTATTCGAAATCTCTGACCTTTACCTGCTACCTATCTAACATCATAAAAAACAGCTTTTAGTGTAAATAACCTCAATTCCTCTATGAAATATTTACATATCTGAATGCTTTAGTCGAATTGTCCAATTGTTTGTGTACTCGAACAACTCATAAAATCGTGTAGAAGCTACTGGCCTTAAGCTATTCTCAAGGTACAGCTATATCAGGTATTGTTATAGCCGATTTCTACTGTATACAAAAGCTACGCATAGCTCGAAATGTATCAAAAAATTAATTAAAATAATTTTATCCTCATTACTCCACGCCTTTCCGACGTTATCATTGTTATCTTCACAAAAAACTAAACTTTCTGCCTAAGAAACAAAAATAATTTTCCTTTGCGAATGAGGAAAAAAAAAAACATTTCAGAAACCTATCAGAAACATTTCAAAAATGTTTCTGAAATGTTTCGTTTGGTGTGTACGCTGATGAAACATTTCTAAAATGTTTTTGAAATGTTTCTGAAATGTTTTTTTTTTTCCAATGTGAAACAATCTGGAAACATTTTTTAAGCAATGTTTCTGAAATGTTTCGTTCGGTCTGGACAAGCCTTTAGAATTACAAAATTTTATTTATTTTTTGAAAAAATACTTAAAAAAGGGTTTTTGACACTTTCAGTCACAATGTATTATAACGTATCCCTATGATGTATGGAATACTTTAAAGCAATTATTTTGCTTATTGTAGCATAATGCACCGAACTTACTGAAATTTTTACGCAAAAATATGCACTGGGTATCACTTTTGAGTATTTTTTCAATTGCATACCCATATTCACACGTGTGTTTTTTCACAAGTTTCGTGACAAGTGAACTGCAACTCAGAGACGAGCACCTAACGTAATCTCTTTCAGCTGAAACTTACTAAAAAATAATAGAACGGTATTTGACAATACTGTAACATTGAGTTATAATAGACTTAAAAACGGTTTTTCGTTTTTGTGAGCTTTAAACGGTATGTAGCATTACTGCATCATGGCGCTGTAAAGGGTTAAGGCGGTTGAAAAAAAAAAGAAAAAAAAATACGCCATCTTGCTTGATGTGCTCGTCATATCGCATTTTCTGTGATGTCGCATAGCCAAGGACACAAAATCAAGATGAATCCAACGACATCTCATTTGTTAAAATCGGTTTCATAGTTTAGGCTGTACGAGGTGACATCCTTACAGACAAACAAACAAACCCAGCCCGTTAAAATCATAACCCTATTATCATAATTATTATCTGTCATATTCCCAACCTTTGAACGTCCGACAACGACAATCTGAAGCGGCATTTCGTTTTGTAAATTTCTAGGTCGTGCGATGGACATGCGATGCGGTAACCAAATCGATTTATTCATTTATTTATTTTCTCAAGTTCAGAGTATTCCGAGTGGGAAAGTACGCTGAAATTCATTCATAACTTCTGTGGCAATAAGTTAAAGTATTATTATTATTATTATTTAAAAGCTAGGCTAGTAATTGAAATTACTAGTTAGCTAGATAGCCAAAGGCCTTCGGCTAAAGTTAAAGTAGCTAATGTCTATTTTGGTAATTTTTCAGTACAGCAAAAATAAGATTCAATAATTTTTTTTAAAAAAGGTATCAAAGCTAGATAAATAAAATTTAGCGCTAAGTCTTATCCTTTTATTTTTATTTATTTATTTATTTATTTATTTCTTCAAATGCTTATGCACATTAAGACAAATTGTCTTATAAATTTGTGATAAGCTACAATTTAATACATTAAAATATGAAGCTACGGTTAGACAATATCGATCGCTCAATATTCAAAGATATCAAAAATAATTTAAAAATAATCTTTACAGTACAAATCCAGAAGGGAAACAAAAGAGCAAAATGAAAGAAGAGGAAAATATATCCATATTGTGAAAAATATAGTTTAATTTTGTCCCTTAATCTTGCTGCATCATCTATTTCTCTTAAGTAGTGCGCAAAGAGTTCCATAAGCGGATCGAATGGATGAAAAATGGACACTCGGATGTTAGCATTCGTGACCTTAACGAGGATGCCATACAAACCTTTTCATAGAGATACTGGGGCTGATGACTGACAAGACAAGGATGTTTGAAAGCAAAGTTAGGACTCGACACTTGAGAAAGTTTTCAAAGGTCATGCTGAGGAGACTTTTAGAGAATTTAGATACTCTGTCGTATCTACTTAGACCAAAAATATATTAAACTACCTATACTGTTAAATGCAGCATTGAGTTTTCTCTTGCTCACAGAATCACAATTTGAGTAAATTTCACAGCCGTAGATCAGAGTGGGTAAGCATAGTGTTGTCGTAAGAAGTTTCACTTCAAAAATGTCGAAAAGTAAAAAAAAAGACCAGCAGCTTTTTACGTGTTTGCGGCAATTGGAAAATAATCCCATATGTTCAGATGCAAATCGATACATCTTCAGGCGGCCATGAAATTGTGACTTTTGGGTTTTGCCTTGGAATTGTCTTGCATCATCACACCAGAAAATTGAATAATATCGTCAAATAATTCCTTACTCATCATGTTTAGAAGCACTAGAAAATAAATATTTTTAAATAAATTAAAATTTCACAAAAATTAAATGAAAGACGAGTATAATTAATACTTACAAATGTTCTTTGAAACGAAAAATCACGAGATAATTTCAATTTCGCTGCGAAATTGATCCAATATTAGCGGGGTTCACATTATCAAACATGTTTGAAAAGCACGGCAGGATGAATGTTTGATGGATGGAAAGCATTAGCGTTCACATTTGTCAAAATTGCTGTCAAACATCAGTTCTCATTCGAATTTCAACTATTGCGGAGGCAGGCATTAATCGCAGCATTCATAATCAACGAGATTTTAGAAGAAGAACAACAAAGGCAAACAAATCAGAGGAAGCGAATTTGGACTAAGGAATGACTAAATTATCGTCTTAAATGTTCAAAAATGCTCTATTATTTTTTTTATTTGTTTTTTATATTCTTCACTTTTTATTTTCCACGGCTCAGTAAAGATTCTATATAATTAAAAAAATTCTCTTCAAAAATCGCAATTTCCATTTACAGCCATTTTTATTTTCGCTTGTAATGATGCGCACCGGTTGAAAACTTTTTGAAAATGAAATTCCCTTCCATGGCATGACAAGCAGGCATTCACATTATCAAATTTGCTTGTCAAACCAGCAAGATATCAAAACATTTTGAAATCCATCCTACATGTTTGAAAAGCCGCTGGATGGAGCGTTCACATTATCGAAAACAAGGCAATCAGGCCATGCTTGTCAAACATGTTTGATAATGTGAGCTCTGCTTGACATCTGTGTTTGACGATAGTGTTTCAATTGGTTCGTTTACACGATTGATGAAATCGCGTCAATCTGGGGGTCAATCAAATTGGCGTAGATTGACGTAAAAAAATTGTGCATTTTTACACTATTGATGTCGATTAGACTTCAAAAAAGCGTAAATATTGACGCAAATCGTCAATCGTGTAATCCTAGCTGAAGAGTTACATTTTGTTTTCTAGTCAAAATGGAAGACAAAGTGACATACCTTGGTTATCAGCGGATATGTTGATTGACTGTCAGTCTCAAATCATTTAGAAGGTATACTGTATGTATACACCACCTGAGGGGCTATTCACTTAAACACCAATGAGAGAAAACACTTATCTTTATGGTTTACCCCAACTATTTTAAATCCCTTTACGGTAGTATAACGAGTCACCATCAGTATACCAAAAGTCCCACTACCAAGGATCATTATTTGCAAAAAAAAAAAAACAAATTTCAATTGGTCGCCAGTTGGTCTACTTTTGGTGATTTTCAGAATAATAAACAAAAATCACAACAAAAATTCCCTGACCCACTGTACCACTGGCCCGTTCTCTTTATGAGTATGCGTCGTGCTTTTGTATTTAACAACAGCGCCAGTGTTCCGTTGAGTATAAGAATTCAAGGTGGTTGCCACTTTTTAGGGGACAGCTCAGTGTTGAGATTCGGGGGTAGGTTGACAGTGATATACATTTCAAGTTGCTACCCCCGAGGTGGATTGGGGTGTCAACGCCAAAAAAAAAAAAAAAAAACAAACAAAAAAAATGTGTGTAGGCGACAATTCTGGAGCTCGCTTGTGTGCGTGGGTGGGGTTTGAAGAGTTTTGTTTTGTTGGCCCTTTTTTTTGTTTAGCTTGGCAATGTTTTCTTTTTTTGTTTTTTTGTTTTGTGATTACATTCATCGGGTTTATTGTGGGAGTTTATTTTGTTACGTGTTTTCGTGTCTGCAAGGGAATTACGCAAATATGTGAATACTAATTAATCATTCATCAGTGTTGATTGATAAAGAGTCAAGGGAATTCGACATTGTGACCTGGCATGTATGCCACTTCTCCAAATGGGATCAAAATAAAACGAGGAACGTCATTGTTAGTGAGTAGCAAAGGTATATCTTCTTTTCGATAACAACAGCACCTGAATACAAGGTGTGCCATATCTAATTAAGTATAAAAGCACCTAAACATCTGATGGCTGGACGTGGGTAGTACGTAGGTACTCTGCGTTATTAACAAATGAAATAAGCAATAAATTGTTATACGCAAGGCGCAGGTTGGCTAGGATTGGAGGTTGTCTAGGGACAAAGGAAAAATAAATAAATTCTGATTTATTCCAGTGTGGGAATTTGATTATTTTTTTTTTTGGTTCTTATCTTTCGGTGTTTGCGTATGACCGTTAGTCAGCAATATCATCTGGGTGAGGGGGAGAATACATATGATTCTTTGCATAGTAAAGATGATAGTGTCGCACATACTGACATACATACATATATGTATGAATGATGAATTATTATGACATGCACATGAGTGAGTAACGTCTCTTCATAGATTGCATACATAAGTTCTTATAAGAATGATGATGTCCTTGGCCGATGTGCCAGAGCGTTATCTATAAAAACAGGCGGAGGACGAGTTCCATGGTGTCTTGAAAGTTGATGGATTTCTGTACGCTATTTGCATTTACTGACAGCGTCTAGGGCTGCCATTGAAACGGTATTTAATCACATTTTCCGCTTCTGAGTAGGGGAAATGGTTGCTGTGTGAGGTCAGATATTAGAGTTCTATTTATTTTAACCCTTACCGACCCATACAAAATTACACACTTTCGTGTTTGTAATTGTATTGTCTATAAGTGACGAAATCGGAAGTATGGCTTCAATTTCGCTTCCACAACCAATCGAAGAATTAGATAGCACCGGTTGATCATTTGAGGAAGCAAAGTATTTGCAAGAAATGCTATAATGATATCCGAATCAAAGAAAGTGTCGGAAACGTTGCCAACATTTTTGGAATACTATTTACGATCTGCATATTACATCTCCTCTGGTTATTTGCTTGGATTGTACTAACAATATCTCAAATAAAATTATAATTACTATGTATTACCAAAAAAAATGTTTCTTTTTAAATTGTACTAGGTGGTACCCGGGTACCACCCATGGTCACTTCCGTCATTGGTTTGAAAAATTGTAAAAAACCACATGTTCTTTTCACTTTGTTTCAACAACTTTTAGTTTTTATTTATTTATTTTTTAATTTATTTTTTTATTTATTTATCTACAAGCAATATTACAGCTAACAGATTTACAACAATTAAGTACATAACATACTATGTAGATTAGAATAAAAATAAGTAAACAGTTTCAGATTTAAATTTTTCTCGAGTTAAACATAACATATCAATACTTAAGGACACTTCATTAAAATACCTAACAGATCCTGTTAAGGGTTCATTATAGCCATCATTTGCTCTGTGTGATTTTTGAAATAAGTAGAATCTCGTTCTAAGAGACCTTACTTACTTACTTAGTTGGCGCTACAGCTCGAGGTGAACCTGGGCTTGCTTCTCGCAACCATTTGTGTGTGCGTGTTATATTTTTGCACGAATGGAAGGGACCTACAGTTTTTTGCCGACTCCGAACGGCGAATTGAGAAGCTCAATCGTGACAAATGAATCCTTTCAAGCCTGTCAGAGTGAAGTTTAACTGCAGGACTCCAAATAACATCTGCATACTCCAGGAGCGATCTAACGAGAGATGAATATAGGGATAGTAGGACGTAGGGATCCCTAAAATCCTTACTGTTTCTTTTAAGGAAATCGACTAACGAGTTGGCTTTAGGAACCAAATAGTCGAAATGGCTATTAAAAGAAAAAGAGGAGTCAAGTATTATACCTAAGTCTTTAATACACGTGACTCGATTTAAAGGCTCAGATTCAATACTGTAGGCAAACGGCAAACAAGATGCTTTTCATGAGAAAGAAATTACGTTACACTTTTTAATATTAAGTTTTATTCCATTTGACAATCTTTGAGACATGTTATGTTTAAAAACAGCTTTAAATCATCAGCATACAACAAACATTCGCAATGATTTATCACCGAAAGAATATCGTTGATAAAAATTATGAAAAATAACGGACCCAGATGGCTACCTTGGGGAACACCTGATGTGCACAGGATTGCCTTTGAGCATATGTTACCAATCTGAACCATTTGTATTCTACCAGTTAAATAAGAAGATAGCCACCTAAGCAATTGGGAATGAAATCCAAATATTTCCAGCTTTTTCAAAAGTGTTTGGTGATTCACAGAATCAAAAGCTTTACTGAAGTCAAAGTCAGTGTATACTGCGTCAACCTAGTATTTATCCTCAATGGCATTAGTGACATATGATATAAAGTAGGTCAGATCGGTAACAGTAGATCTGCCGGAGACGAAGCCATGCTGAGCCTCGAATAAAAATTCGCTCGTTATTGCGTAAATATAATTTTCTAGAGATGTTATGAAATCTCAAAAAAACTCGGAACAGTGGAAAAAAAAATATTTAGGTTTGAATGTCTGAAAAGTACCCGGGTACCACCTGTAGGTCGGTGAGGGTTCAAATCTCTTAATTTTACTGGAAAAGTAATTGAAACGGGTCTAAAATGTAAATTCTGTAACTTTTTTTTGCAAATAATAAGAATTTAACAAACCTTTTGCAACGAAAAAATTGTTTTTTTTTCCAAATCTACTGTAGTAGGTTGTAGGTACTGTTTTTACTTTATACAAGGAATAATTCTGTACATTAAATTGTGTAAATGTGTTTATGTCTAAATACTAAAATAACTCATTTATTTATTCAAAATATGTATGCATAGTCCTTCGGGGCAATAGTGCGCATTTTGGACTTCGGGCTTAAATTCTGAAAAACTTATAACAGATAACAAACAAAAGAGCCCATTATTTGGTAGCTCTATATTTTAGGAACAAAATTATGCAAAAATATTTTATATTTTTTTTAATGTTTCATATGTTTTGATCAAAAAACCAAAGTAAGCCCCGAAGTGAGGGTAAGAGTGCGCAACCAGTTTAAGTCAAAGTTTTCGTAGTTGAAATGGTTTGAAAGTGCGCTTTCGCTCAAACCAAGTTCTTCGGCAGCGATTTATGGGCTGCTTCAATTTTAAATCAGCTCCCTAACCTCGCAGATTTTCTTTTGGGTTATCAATTTCTATTCCGTTTGTGTTTGGTAGATACGAGGCATTTTTCTGGAAAAACAAAAACAGAAAAATAGTTCAGCTACGAGCTACCACCTACCCCCTACGACTGTAATGTGCTCGTTACATCTTTCGATAGAAGGTAATAGCCTAAAAATTGTTATTATTATAAAAAGTTAAACGCTGGGTAAGAAAGCACTGCGCACTCTTACCCACAGAATGACTGCGCACTCTTTCCCTAAACGCTACTTTTTTTTTTTCATTGTATTGAAAATCTAAGAACGAATACTAAACACTAAAATTGTATCCTAAATCAGACACACATATACCTGTTTATGCCTACATACGCACACATTTTCTCATTTAGCGATTGCTGCTAATTCTTTCACAGATGGGGACGACTTTATTTCACGGCACCGGGGACTGCGTACTCTAACCCCGCTGCGCAGTCTTACCCCAAATGTCTCTACATTATAAATCCATTGATATTATAAAAATATTTGAAACTCAAGTTGTAGGCAATGTCCCATACAACACTTTTCTTTCAATGTGTGGACTTCCCCGCAAAACTTTTAGCGTCAACTTTATTTTGTGTTCTTGGTAAGCTTAGTTCTGCTTGTTCAGTACATGACCCAAAGGAAGGCAAATTTATTGGTTTATTTATATAAATTTTTTTTAAAACCATGTCCACGTCGATCAGATTTTAGAAGAGCTGTTTGCATTGAGTAAACTCATTTGCATGCATGAACAGTGAATCAGACACTTTTCTATACAAATAAATCTAGAATTGATATTAATTTTTGAGAACATTCGCGCGCGCAGATTGTAACCATTGTCTCAAAAATTAATATCAATTCGAGATTTTTGCAATTCGAGATTTTTGCAATTCTAGATTTTTTTTTCTAAATTTTTGCTGTTCGAGATTTTTTTTGAGATTTTGGTTTCGAAATTTTTTTTCTTCGAGATTTTTGTTTTTGAGATTCTTTTTTTCGGAAATTTTATTTTTTCGAGATGTCGTGGCAAGCCCAATTTCTTTGCATCATTTGACACGACCCTTTCTTGAGCATCGATCGGTCTGCGTGGTATCCACCTAGCACAAAGCTTTTTCACAGCTAAATGTTTCTGCAATATTGATTGAATTGCGGTCCTACTAATGCCCAAGGTAGCTTGAATCTCACGGTATGTTACATGCCGATCGGGATCAATCATAGCGCGTACGGAATCAATGCCGCACTGCAAGGACGACCTTCACGAAATTCATTGCTGACGATAGCACGACCGCGATTGTATTATGCAAGCCAGTTATAAATTGTAGCATTGGATGGTACTTCGTCGCCAAACGAAGTCCATCTATTCATTGTTATTCAGTTAGACCACATTTAAGATCATAAAAAATCATCCAACGAAATCTTTCACGAGAAACTTCCATTTTTTGACTAAAATGGTAACTAAAACACACAAACGAACCCACTAAGTATTCTTTGACGTGCCACTGTTTCTTACCACAAACTGTTTCTTATTTTATGAATATGACATTTGGAAACGTTAAAAGAATCAGTGCTGCCAGCTACATTCTAAAAATTTACTGCGCATCCCTCGTTCGCATACGCAAGTACTTGCACAGAGTCTATGCCTATAAACATATCACATCTTCCCTATAGTCGATCAAAAAATCTTCCCACATATTCCAGGATCTCTTTCTCATAATCTGTCATAAGCTTCAGCCTATAACACAGTTTATTCCGAAACACGAACAAATGAAGCTGAATCCCTCTTCGCAACATTAAATATTCTTTTACATCACTTGCGAGAGTACGATAAGACGCCAAAGGATATATGCGCAGATACATATACAAGTATCTCAGTTAAACAAGTTAAAATATGTTCGAGACGAACAATCCCCAGGAGCTATATTTCTTAAGTAATCATTTCTCCAAGGATTACGCCATCTTATATTTTATTGTTAAGAATTTGTGTTTGCCTTCTTTTCGCTATTTTTCTGATGAAAAAGGACGATGATTTGAATGTATTTATAGGTCGGTTGGTATGAGGATTAGGATGATGTAATCGATGAACGTGATTTGTTTTATGTATTTCCTTTGTTCGTGGTTTCATGTGGGTGACACGTGGGCGATAGTTTTGATATCCTTGAAGCAAATGTGCATTTCGCCACTATGTGGGAAGCAAATTGGACGTTCATCAGTTTATATTCAAAGTTTCGAGTTTCTAGACGTTGTCTTTACTCCTACAGCAGTGGAGATTTATTAAAATGATATGTCATCAGAATGTTAATTTGGAAAAGAGGTTTTTGGGAAATATTATTAAATGAACCAAAGAAATGTTTTAGTTGGTTTTATAGACTTTTCAACAGTTTTGATAATGTCAAAACCCGTTTGGTATTTTGAAGCGGAACTAGACTTGTCCATGTTCCTCAGAATTTTAGAGTGGAATGAGAACACCATGGCTAACATTGTGTAACAATTTTTTTCTGTAGCTAGCACGCCCTTTAAAATTCATTAAAATATAAAATATGCACTCTAGTACATCTAGTTTTAAAGAAAAGCTCTCTTTAGCTAACTCGATCTTTAGGTACCAGTTGGCCCTCATTCACTTCCAAACCTTTTTGTATTTAGTATCCTTTCTGCAGTTCTGACTTGCCAGCAGATTAGGAATCCTCGCAAATGACTTCTGTCACAGCTGCATGGATAAGGAAGAGAAAGAATCCCTGTGAAGCTGCCTAGCACTCTCCTTCTTAAGAAATAAGATTCTGGGAGAATATTTACTTAACGCGATATCAATCGAATATATGGAAATTTATCCAACTGGTTCCAAGAACCCTAATAAGAATCGGCTCACTTGGCAACACAATGGAACCACTTTGGTCTAAGTGATACGTTGGCTAGCCACCTAATCAAACCTAACTAACTCATCACTTGGTTTCGTTAAACGACTTCTTTAACCCTTATGTGACCAGATCGCAGTACATTGCCTTCTTTCAGTACCATACATCGAGTTCATGTGCAAAGAATCTTCTTCGAAGCTTATCTTGAAACGAGACTTTAAAATTGCGTCCCTATCAAGATCAGTTTAGCATTATTAACTTGAAAAACCTTGAGGGATGCAGGAAAGTATCAGACTTTCTCTTTACAACTCCATTTTTTTCAATACTAACCCTCATAATGGGCAATTATACCCGTTAATCTGCCTTTTTTAACTTTAACTACGAATTTCAGAGTAATCTGACGAAAGAAGTCAAACTAGAGTACCAGTACGAGGAAGCTCGCATGTAGAAACTCGACAACTGTTTACAGTTTAGGAATGAAATGGCTACCTACTGGCACCTTGTGGCAAAGCTTGTGGCAAGCTATTTTTCATGATCGTGATCCTGATAATTATGTATTCAGATTGAAATTTTATCAAATTGTTTATATTTATAAAATTTATAGTGCGATTCGTTACTGCGCCGGGTACTGTGTTGCCAGGTGCTTGGGCCAAGTTTCCACTAGATCAATTTGAAATCCCTCCAGAATTGACCACTGACAATTTCGTTTTAATATCTACCGAAATTCTTCGTAGCCAAGCTGGTTAATTAAGTAAGAAACTGCACTCGTCTACGGTTTAACAAAGATTTAATTTTTATTGGAAATAAAAGTAAAAGGCAAGGTATACATGTGTGTGTAGTAAATGTGTAAATGTCAGAGTGACCAAACTAAAAGAAAAAGAAAAAGAAAAGAAAAATGTAGTAGATCTAAATCATGACTGGAGAGGAGACTTAACAACCAATTTTGCAAAAAATCTCTCCAAAAAAGATATTATTAAGCACAACATTTTTTTTTCTCAAATCACTTTTTACTCAAACGCTAGATTATATTTATCACCCCTATGGAATCCGCCTGATTGGAGATTTCCTCTAGTTATTCGATTCACTTTCACTTTAGCTTGGTATCGTAGAATCCGCCGGACCGGCGTGAATGTTGAAAGGAAGTGTCTCTGTCAAGCAGAATTTATGACAGCAAACTTTGTATACATACTTTTATACACATATTATTACATATAAAAAAATTTTTGTAAATATATACACCCCTATCGTGGAATCCGCCGGGGAGAAAGATTCACTGTAATTTAACCATCGGTATCGTTGAATCCGCCGAAGTGAATTACCCTTGTCGGTAAAGTGAATGTCTTTCACGGCATCGTGGAAAACGTTTGAATCGGATCTATCTATACAAAATATGACATTTCTCATCCGCAGTTCAAACGTCGCGGATCTCATATTGTTGATTGGTTTACTTGATAACTTGATAATTTAAGCTAACAGATTTAACAAAAAATTTATTTTGCAGCAAACAAAATACTAAACACAGTAACACAGCTTCAACACAGTAAATAATATGATCACCTGTTGGTGATCTCACTCAAGACAAAAAAAAAAAAAATCGTGGGCAAGCTGCTAATTTCACTTTGAGAGAATTTGAAAATGAGCTCCGAGTTAGATATGAAAAAGTCAATTTATTTAGTTGCACAATTTTAAGAAACCTGCAAGATTAAACGGTTTTTTCAATAAATTTAAAATAACAAGTATATTTGTAAACACGTCTTATCTGGTAGTTCCATTATGTCCCACTGCTCCTCTTGATTTTCATCTGACGAGTCCAGAAACAGAGCTATTCTATCCATTTTACTATTCTACACTATTTATACTATAATACCAAAGAACAATTATTCCAAACCATAAATTCTCTTTGCACAGAAAAACAATGAATAGATAATTGAACAGCAACACCATATTCCCTCAGTATTCCATTCAACTTCCAAATTCCAATGGAAATCGACACACATTCCGAGAATGTATATCAGGGAGCTTTAAATATTTCATAAGCCATTTATTCCAGATGAAGTTGGTGGAAATTATGTTTGTAAAAATTCCCTCAAGATCTCCCCCTAAGTAGGTTGTGCCCCCAGATTCGCCTATAACCAGCAAAAATACCCCTAAATCTGGGAGATAACCCCCAAACTGGCAACACTGGCCGGGACATTCTCTCTCTTTGGATACCTCATCATCTTCATAAACGTAATCATAATCTTAGCAGTATATAAATTTCAATGTCACGCTTTGACACGTCAAATATCCACGGCGATATACTCAAAAACTTATACACAAAATTAACTAAAACCTGGTATACCTATTATACTTAACATCCTGTGCCGTGTATTGACCGATTTTTAATATAAGTTATACCTGTCATTTATTCAAAATACAAATACAATCCACACTTCTTTTGTAGATTGTATTTGTTGGTAGTTTGCAAACTTTGGGGTGTGATCAGAAGAATTGTTGATAGATGGCACTAGTTAGTTAAGTTTAGTTTTAGTGACTTTTATTTCATATAAAAACAATCCATTTCAGCATATTTTATCTTAAGTCTAAATTGGTTTGGCGGGTAAGCTGTCTACCAGATTGACACTTTTTATGATTCGTCTTAATGAATATAAATCTAATAAATATTTTTTTTTTCTTTGTTTTTTTACGTAAGAACCTAAAAAACTTAAAAATCACCATTAATAATGCGATTTCTGTACGTAAGCGCATTTTTTGTATAGTTGAACAAAATATTCCATCCATGCTCTCCATTTAGGATACTTATCGTAGTACGCATGCCCCGAAAAAACGTCTACGAAGCTCCTGAAGAATTGGACATATCGCTATGAAATGAAACACATCTTCTCTCACTTTAAGGTTGCAGAGGTCGCATAAAATAGGAAGTTCTGGCCGATGTGGAATAAAGTGGAGTGTAGATAATTCTCCTCTTATTTTAAAAATCGTACTGATCATATCAGATGTACTACTGTTTAGAAGATACGAGTTATCTCCCAGATTGTAATTCAAATTATAATAATACATCCTATACTGTGAGCTCCTCGCCTCACTAACATATTTCTCGTATATCATTTTGCCGGCTGTCTTAAGTAGCATGTTAAGCTTATTTGCTAATGATATAGGTTGCTCTTCTAGTAATATATCCAGGTTTAAATTGAATTCAGATGGCAGACAACTCCATTCTTGAAAAATATGTTTTCTGCTTGATAACACACGTGTGAGAATTAACTTGGGCAACCATTCTTTTTTCATCTCCATTACCTTAATAATATATTCAATGTGCAACCTCAAAGTATCCAAAAATAAGGGTGGGACTTTGGTTTCTAAGTGCGGCATATAATTGGGAGTGCTGCTTGGGAGACGAAACAATCGCTTAAGAAAGTATCGAAGGAACTTTTCAACTGTTTCGAAAGTGCAAAATCCCCACACTTGGCCTCCATATAAAAGTATAGATTTCGCCGTTGCGCAGAATAATTTGTACTTTGAACTAAAGCTTTTATTATTTATACAACGGCACCAGACTGAGGCGATTGCACGTTTGGCTTCTGACAATTTAGCTTCTAGATGTTTTGTCATATTGAGATTCGCGCTAATTAAAATTCTTAAATATTTATATTCACGTACTACTGCTATATAATCACCCTGGAAAATCCATTTTTCATTCCGTGAATGCCTACCGCCACCATTCCGAAAAATCATTATCTTGGATTTCTCAGGTTTACGCTCAGATTCCATGTTTTGCAGTATTCAGAAAGCCTGTTAATCATTAACTGCAATCCATTGACAGTATCAGCAAGAAAGACGATGTCATCTGCGTACATTAATGCAGGTATCTTTGATTGGCAGACTTCGACTCCTCCACCTACTAGATCTGTGATATCGTTTAAATAAAGAATAAACAGCAGCGCGCTCAGGATACATCCCTGCTTCACTCCCATCGATGTCCCGAATTCTTCGGAAATGAGTTTACCGTCCCAAACGTATGCTACGTTATCTTCATACATTGCTTTAAGAATGTCAATGATCTTACTTGATAACCCAATTCCATAAAGCTTATAAAACAATGCATCTCGGGGTATAGGGTCGAATGCAGCCCGAAAATCAACGAAGAAGGCGTATAACTTTTTGTGTTGATTCCTGTAGATCTCTGCAATGTTTGTTAGCGTGAAAATTTGATCAATAGTTGAGTACTGCTTCCTGAAACCTGCTTGAAATGCATTCAGTATTTTCGCCTTTTCAACCCACTGAGAAAGCCTATTGTAAAGCAGAGCCCCAAATAATTTTGCCGAGGTATTCAAAAAGGATATGCCTCTGTAGTTGCTCGGGTCACTATAGTCGCCTTTTTATATAATGGGAAGATAATCGATTTCTTGAACGAATCTGGTACTTTAGCCGTTCCGAAAATCCTATTGAATTCGGTTGCGAGTTCTCTCGTACAGTTCTTATAGCATTCAAAAGGAATACGATCATCTCCTGGCGCTTTTCCATTTCTTGCATTCTCAATTATTTGATGTATTTCTGCTAAAGAAAACGGCGCGTCTAAAAAGGCATCGCATATAAGGGGTGCAGCGAAATGAAAACCTGGGGAAATTACTGGTAAGTTAAGCAGACTGTAGAAGTGGTCTTTCAACTGAGACGCTTGTAGACTAGAGGCAATTAAATTTGGCTTTCCGTTTACTACTTTCACTGCTTGCCAGAATTTGCGGACGATCTCGAACTGTTGATAAGCTCAATATTATTTTCTTCAAACTCTGTCTCTTTCCTACGACAGAGATATTTGAAGTGCTTTAATGCTTCGCTGTAGAATGATTTGAAGGTGATACTATTATACTTTCTGAAGAGTTTTAAATAAGCAAACGATTTTTCTCTAGCACGCATACATTCCATGTTGAACCACTTTTGTTTGAAAACCATATTTCGCCTCCGACGAAAGGGTTCATCCCCCGTTCAATTCGAAGATAGAGCTTCAATTGATCTTCGACTCATTAAGAAAGAAGAAATTAGTGGGAATGGATGGCATACCAAACATTGTGTTACGACATCTCCCTCTAGAAGCGGTAGACATCTACACCATCCTGTTTAACAATTCATTGAATAATGCACATTATCCAGCGCATTGGAAGACAGCGGTGGTGCATCCAATTCCCAAAAGGGGAAAAGATAACTCCAATCCGGCGAATCTCCGGTCGATAAGTCTCCTTCCGAACATAACCTGATCTCTGGGGCATACTACCCCAATCAAAAGTAACACGAGAGCGTGCGCCTTAACGGCTTTGTCCCTCCAGAGGCATTTCTTTATTTCGACGAAGAAGGTCTGATCCAGGATAGATGATCGGTGCCGTTAATCTTCCACATTGCCCGGACAGTTGCGGATAGGCGACTCAACTACGAGCGAGACGTCGTCCACAGCAATGCAGAACGTCTCCGGTTTAGTAGAGCGGTGTCAGATCGCGACCGGAGCGACGTAGATCAGCAGCACCTAGGGAAGGAGCTCCTTCGTCGATTCCCTTCGATCCGGGGTAGCCTTTAATAGAGCATAGTTGGCCCGCATAGCTTTGGCCGGCTTACGTAGGTTAGGTTAGGTTAGGTTAGGTTAAGATAGGTGTAGGTTTGTAGGTATTAGGATTGTATGACTGGGATTGTGTGAATGCTTAAAAAAAAAATAATAAATACAAAAAAAAAGAAAAAAAAAATAATAATAACAAAAAAAAAAAAAAAGCACAGCACTGGCTTAGAAAAAATACGTATTAGTACGTAACTAGATTAAGTTAGGTTAAGGCAAATAGTATCTTAAGGTAGAATTAGGTAAATTTTAAGTTTAATAAACATATAAGCCAAAAGTTCAGTTACTAAGTTTTTAAATTTCACACTTTTTCTTAGTTGTTAAAATTGCTATTCAATATTGAATTAAAATAAAGTTTTAAAGTTATGTCAAAAGACATAGGTTAAGTGTTATGTTTAGCTTAGAGTGCCCGTGTAGGGCCAGTAAGTTAGTTAAGTTACATTAAGTTACGTTGAGTTAATTAAGCTAGTTTTAAGCGTTTTTTTGTCTAGCATGTAAGGTATAATGAAGTAAAAAAATAAAATAAAATGCATTAAAAATGAAAAAATAAAAAACCATATTTCGCCTTGTCGGTGCGATGTGTAGGTCCGCGGTGTGTAGGTCCGCCGTTATCAAACATTAATATTTCCGCGTTCATCTTACAGTAAACGCATATCATCTCTCCAGGCTTATTTTGGTAGCAAACTAAGAGGTCTCATGCCTTCTTCATACTGGGGAGCATTTACTTTACACGTTATCTCTAGGGGCATGTGGTCCGAATATGTCTTAGCAGATACTTTGAAGTCGGATAGAAGAGGCAGCCAGTCTCCAGAGATGAGGCAATAATCTATTACCGAGCAAGCTGTACCACGAATGAATATATATTCCCCACCTGGATCACCTCTACACTTACAGCTACCATTAAGAACAAGACAGTTAAATGCGTCGGCTAGTTCAAGAATCTTGCTCGCTTTTGCATCGCAAATAGCATCCTTTGAACAAAGAATCCTATGTATCGTTTGAGTCGTAAAATCATTTACAAAATTATTTTGCGAGACACCTATACGACCGTTGAAGTCTCCAACGAGCATAAGGTGATCGTTAGCTTTCAATTTAAAGAGCGCTTCATTGAGCTTATTGAAGTCACTTTCCCAATGACTACAATTTAAGTATATGGGAATTACTTGTAATGATTTGTTATTATCTTTTATATCCAAAACTTCCAGTTCTTCTATTTTCTTAAATTGAATATCCAATTTATTGAGGGCCTTACGGTATCCAAGCAATTCACCACCGCTTCCTCTTCCAAACGCGCTTTGTTTAACAGCATATTTCCATTTTATTTCATAACTTAAAAACATATTTTTAAATTTAATTTCTTCATTTTCGAAAACATGCGTTTCATATAACATAAAGACATCAAATTTCTTAATATAATTGAAAAAATCAACAAACTTTAACTTATTTTTCAAACCTGAAACATTGTAACTTAATATTTTTAATTCTAATAAATTTTGGTAGACAGGAACAGTTCATGCAGAGCTTGACGGTCCCCGTAAACTTGTGTTTGCAGCCGAAGAAGGACGTACGTACAGCGGTTGTTTTTGCTTTCTGTTGGGTTGAATCCTACTAATATATAAATGTGAAAGTTTGGATGTTTGGATGTTTGGATATTTGGATGTTTGGATGTTTGGATGTTTGGATGTTGGGATGTTTGGATGTTTGGATGTTTGGATGTTTGGATGTTTGGATGTTTGTTGCTCTATAACACCTTAACGGTTTAACAGACTTGAATGAAACTTTCGGGAATAGATAGTCTACTTCCTGGATTAGAGATTAGGCTACTTTTTAATCAAAACATACAATTCCTTGATTCCATAATTCGAGTTATTCCAATTTCCGCTTTTATTACTTGGTCATTATTTTTGGGTACACCATTGTCATTGATCGTCAGTCTGTTGGGAGAGGGTTGTTTTTGTAGATGTTATGCTCTTCTCTTCGCCACAAATCCATCGCTAACGCTTATTCTTTAATTCTCTTTCTACCCATACGCGCATTGAACGATGGGTAAACCATTGCCATTGATTGTCGTTCTGTTAGGAGAGGGTTGTTCGTGTAGATATTATGATCTTCTCTTCGCCGCAAATCCATCGCTATCGCTTATTCTTTCATTTTCTTTCTACCCATACGCGCATTGAACGGTGGGTAAACCATTGCCATTGATCGTCATTCTGTTGGGAGAGGGTTGTTTCTGTAGATGTTATGCTCTTCTCTTCGCCGCAAATCCATCGTTATCGCTTATTCTTTCATTTTCTTTCTACCCATACGCGCATTGAATGATGGGTAAACCATTGCCAATGCCATTGATCGTCATTCTGTTAGGAGAGGGTTGTTTCTGTAGATGTTATGCTCTTCTCTTCGCCACGATTTCATCGCTATCGCTTATTCTTTAATTTTCTTTCTACCCATACGCGCATTGAACGATGGGTAAACCATTGCCATTGATCGTCATTCTGTTGAGAGAGGGTTGTTCGTGTTAATAATAAATGCTCCTTTTTGGGATTGTGACACAAAGTAGATGATTTTGCTGATATTTGCTACCGACTTTTGTTAGTTGTGTTTCTGCTTCATCAGCGTGCGGATCTAGATCTACAGAAAGGGGGGAATGTACAATTTTTTTTACTTTCTTTTTTTTGTCACTTTACAGCGGTATTTGGTTACCTAAAGGTTAAGTCAGTGGATACCTTAGAATAAAGTTTTTCCTTTTATTTAAATTCACAAATACATATTATATTGTAGTAGGGGTAGGCAGGCGATGTTGAGTCTTAAAATTAGTAAATAGTTAGTGATTTCAGACAAACCTCACCAGTTACTCCACGATCAATGTTTACAACAAAGCCTAATATCTTCGGCGTTTACATAATGCTATTGTACTTTAAATATAAACATTAAGTACAACTATTAGAGACAAGAAACCAGAAAGTACCATTATTTGATGCTCATAAAATACATATTATGTACATATGTGTGTAGACGTGTTTGTACACAGGAATATTACATTTCCATAAATTTTTTATGCAATCGTTTCATCTATAGGGAACAACCACTTAGTTCAGATAATAATGTATTGGCTTTAGAATTCTTTAGAATCTTAATTTAAATAATATCAATTCCTACTACTTCCTTTCTATCATACTACAATCAAATGACGCGACTGATTTTTAGCACGGGCAACGCCGGGCAGGCAACAGCTAGTCGCTAATAACTTCAGTTGACATTGATGTTGATGATGACATTTTATACGCATTGCTTACATTTTCGCCTTCGTTCAGAAAAATTTTAAGTCGCGCTGTGATCTCACAAAATATGTTAATTAAAACACCCAAGCCAGATACATTTTCACACTTGAGCCCCTCCGAGAAGTCCCACGTGATCGTTTTATCTGCGATAGTAAGTTTGTTCCTTTGTTCCTTTTAGCCTTCGTGAGTTGCGTAAAATATTCCAGACAGCCTCCCGTGATTTCATCTTAACAACGACTGTTGCTGTACGCGAATCTCTCCCTACCATACTATATGCGGATTCTATGTCATTGGTTGAGTCGAGGTCTTGGTTGACGAGACCGGCACATATAAATTTTGCTTTTTCTGTCATATCAAAGTTCGCTTCTACAGGTAGGTGGACAATGACGTTATTTTCAGTGCTTTTTTGGAGAAGTTTATCCAGTTCCGACTCAAGGAGGGTATTACGCTTTTCTAATTGGCTAACTTTGACACAGACCTCTTCATAATTCGCCCTTAGGGTAGCAACCTCAGAGCAGATGAAATGAAAATCTGCTTTTGACGGTAGTTCCTTCACAAATTCTTTATTTTTTTCGTCCAAAATCTCTTTTAGTTCTTGGATACTTATGCCTCTGATTTTGTCCATTTCCATGCTGACCGGATTCAGTTTTTCGTTTTTAAGCTGATCAGGGGAGATCTCTTGGAGCGTTCTTTTTTTCATTTAGTGAGGTTATATTTGAAAGTGATATTCTACTTTTTGTTTTGAGCCTTAGTTGGTAGGACTTACTTATTTCTTGTATGTTTTGCGTTGAAATTGACTTTATGAAAAAGGACTGAACTAAAAAACTGCAAAAAGTTCTGGTTTATATTATAATTTTATCGCACTTTGCACGCCCACTTTGCCAGATAACAAAATGTCAATGATAGATGGCACTACTTACAATGATTTCTTAGGTGAGATTAGGTAGCAGTGGCTGCCGATAACGAATACCAGCACACTTAGGCCCAAAGAGGCTCTTTGTGATACCAAGGATCTTCGGGATAACTTAATCCCGCTACTCATGATAACCATTTGGAGCTTTGTATAAAGCGATAAAGGCTTCCTTCGTCTTTTTGTGGTACAAGTAAGTCACTGAGATGGTCGAAGAAGTATTCTCTTAGCTGTAGTTTTCTACTACGGGAAAGAGCTAGCCATAAACAGAGAAGATTTTGTTGAACTCTCTTCCTCTTCTTCATCTCTACAACTTCTACAGAAGTCATTAGAAATGATATCAAGCCTAGTTGCGTGCTTACCTACAAGGCAATCACCCCAATTCTCAATGTCGTATTTGTGAGTCGTTTATGACTATAGTCGCATTTTATAATAGCAAACACATTACAAAATACAGTTGTGCTCGTATACGACTCACAAATACGACATTGAGAATTGGGGTGAGTGTCCTGTAATGACACCGATGGTCGTCCTTATGTGTAGTCTTTTTAAGAACAAAGGGTATCTGGAGCGGTTCGGATCTAGCCTAGGCCAGGTCTGTTTGGTGGCAAGACAGGTAGTTTCGCCTTTCCATCTAGCGTTGCTTTTATTGACTGTGTCAAGTTTGAGTGTTGGCTTGTAAGTAGCGAGGTGCATACCTATCTTCTTCTTCGTATTAAATGATTTCTTGCTTCAGTTGCTGTTGATTACGATCTGGAATATAACTTATAATTTGTTTAAAAGGACTAATGAGTTAAAGTTTTCCAAACATCATTTCGCATTTAAAGTGACTTATACGGAAAACTTTCGGCAGACGTATTCATACTATGTATGCTCTGAAATTGAATACTTCACTTTTACTATTTTATCCACTCAACTAAGAACAAGTTTTACGCTAACAATATAAACACAAAATGAGACTAATACACTAAAATGTCGTATAATAAATTAAGTTTTCTTCTAATTAAACCGAAACGCTCGACGGCGAATTGTTTCCAAACAAAAGTCTGTATTCCAGAAAGTAAATCTGCTATGTGACGATCAATTTTTATACTGACAGTGTCTTGATTCGGAGGTTTTTTCCTACTTAGCAATACAATCAAAGTGTCTTGATTGTAGTCGGAAAAAATGGATAAATATTGGAAAGAAAATTTCGCTCACAATAAGGCGATTGGCCATTGTACCCATCCCTCCTCAAACCGAACCTTATGGGTCAACAAAACTTGAATAGATGCACAGCTTATAGGAAAGATAGAGTTAAAGGCTTAACCCTTTTAATTTTTAAGAACAAAATAACAACTTCCAGGAAACTATCGACGAGTATACCCACACTTGACTGGGTTATTTTTTATTAATTTTATTTTCCTTGTTTTCTTTCATCGCTATTTCTTTCAAAGTTAATAGCAATTTCTTCTCGTTGTTGTGTGTAAAGGATTCCACAATCGATATAATATTGCTTGTCGGAAGTTATGCGAACTAACTCATCTCCGTTGCGCTCAAAAAAATCATTTTTCCAGTTTTCGGCTCTTTACAATCATGCTTCCTGTAGTCAACAAAAGAAATTCCCAAAGAGGTCCTTTTTTTTCATTTTCTTCCAACTCACAATCACAAAAAGTCTCCTAATTGCCTTTTCTAGCAAATAAAAAAAGCTGAGATTTGACAGAGATACAATCAACACGAAAACCAGACATAATACGTCCTGTGGGAGAGTTTGTGATAAGCAAACATGTTCTATTCGGTTACACTCGGTTGAGTGTCGTTCTATTATTGCAAAGGATACACAAAAAAAAAACAAACAAAAATGCCCTGTTGACCGACACAAGTTTTTGAAGCTAACATAGATATACAAAAATAAGGTTCTCTGACTATGTTAAAAAAATACTCACACATCTATGCAAGCAATTTATTCGCTTCGTAAATGTACTCTTGTGCGTTTTATTATTCCAAAAACTAGGTCAACGGTTGTGATAGGCCTTATTCACTGAGTTTTTCTTCTCCTATCAGACGATATTCCAATTGTATGGTGTATCTATCTACACGACTTTACAGGGACCCACGAGGGGAGGAGGGTATGAGAGTATTTGTTACAACAGCCGTACTAGATGTACGAATTTCTACTGGGTAAACAGAAACACTAGAATGTCGAGTTTTCCGCCTCTAGCTGTATGTGTACGCGTATTTTCCTTTCGGTCGTGTGCAGATACATTTTCAACTTTAACTTTGTTATGCCAAATTTACCTTCATCAAAGCTTAACAAGATTTGTCAGATGAATGCACGTGTGTTTTTATTGGATATCGATATCGATTACCCCTCAGGCAATTAATATGAATTAAATCGGAAAATGTTTTTCTTTTATTTATATGTATGTACGTACGTATGTACATTATGTAGGTATGTGGAGAATGAAAATGCGTAAATCGTAATATCGTTGAATAGGACATGAGAATGTTGACAAATTACCAACGGGCAGGATGGTTTTATTTGAATATTGCGAAATTGAAATATTTTCAATCGATAACAATTAACAACCACTGAATGCTATCATTTAATTATAGAATGTACAGATATGTACCCGTACGCAGAGCTGTAAAATTTTAAGTACAAGTAGCAGTACCAGTACAAGTACCGGGACTTGTACTTGTACTTCAGTACTCAGATACTGGTACTTTAAAAAGCCAAGTACCAGTATTTTTCAAATACTTCGTCGAAAGTACCAAGTATCGCGTACTTAAGTACCAAAGTACTTCAGCAGTACTTTCAAGTAATTGACTAGTTCCTCGATTTATTCATTCATTGTACTTTATTTCTTTACCAACAAGGTGAAGTGGCTTAAGTCGACATAAGCCAAAAACTGTTTTATTTAATATTTGAAAAGGAAAAAAAATTAGCTTCAATTCGGTCTAGTCGGCTGTTTTCAAATTTCATAAAACGGCTTAATTACTGTCAAAGAAAAAGTTTGCATTTGGAATAAAGTCCTAAGTCAGGACTATTATTTCTGTGCAATTATTTTTTGGCTTAAGTCTATCTAAACCGTTCTTTATATTTAGAAAAATTTAAATTTATAAAAAGGAAAAATGAATTATGTTGTCTTAGGTCACTTTTTCAAATTCAAAATTGTAAGGAACAAAATCTTTATGTCGACTTAAGCCGTTTTTCCAAATTGGAATGTTATACAAATTAAATTTATGTCATCATAAGCCATTATTACAAAATAAAAAAAAATAAATACAGATATTTATTCTTTTTATAAAAGAGCTTACTTAACATAAGCCGGTTTCTCAAATCGCATATCCAAAAAATTTCAATTTTAAGTACAAATAAGCCATTTTACCACATGCAAGATATGTATTTTAGATTGAGAATTCAATAAAGAATAAAAACTAAAGTCCATTTAGGCCTTACGATTTTATCCAAAAAGCCTCAATAGTTTTCCGAGACACAAGACGGTCGCAAAAGGAAATCGCCGAAAACTTTTATTTTGATCCTGACTCATTTTATCGAAAAAGTCAAACCGTGATATTTTAGTGCTTGTTCTGTGTTTATTATAGAACTATCAGATCTATGTCATGTTGTGCTCAATACAAGCAACAACCACAAGCAGAGATCATTTAGCGCTGGTTTTAGTGGTTAGGCTACACCACATTACAACACTACCACAGCATTGCACAAATAAATAATAACAAAAAATATTCATTATTAATATTATAGGTATGTGCGCGGGAATATGCAAAACATTTTTAATAGATAATAACCGTGTACGGATTAAAGTCAAGAAAGTGTAAATTTAAATTATAGAGTTTACTCACGCGGTTAATTGGGTCATGTATCCCATAATTTGTTCTATGATGAGGAACTTGCAGTAATACTATCCCCCACAAAAGTTCAATCCTAAACATGATAATAAGTAAGGTGCATCAATCAGATCTGAGATCAGGTGATGCATAAAAATTATATCATGATTGACCTATCTTTGAGCCAAAGCCTGCATTTGCAACAGTTTTATCCGATGCAAATATGGGGGGAGGTTAAAACGATCGTCCCAGGGAAGACCTTTCAATGCGAATCGAATGAAACTTCAGCGGACGGCTTCAGTACGAATATTGAAATTTTTCTTATAAGGTGTCCATACTTGCGAAGCATATTCGAGATAACGACGGACAAGACTGGTAAATAGTGAGAAAGGGACATAAGGATTTTTAAATTCTTTAAACCATCTTTTAACGAAACCTAACATTCATTGAGTTTGATTTATTCACAGTGTGGTTTAAATTCTATGTGAAATCCAGTTTAGGGATACAATAAACACCGAACTCCTTAATACTATAATCCGAGAGGGAGAATGATTCGATATCAACATTTATGAACATAGTCAGTACCCGTTTCCTAGAGAATGTCATTAGTTGACACTTGAGTGTAACTACCAGGTACTGAAGTTATTAATATCTGATATCAGAAGTTTACAATCATTTGTGGTTGTAATTGTTTTACTGATCTTCATATCATTTGCAAATACTTATAAGGATGTTGCTATGACTTATGTTTGCTGGAATATCATTAAAAGAAAGAATAAGACTTATGTGACTCCATTGAAAGTCACTTTATAAGCGAAATGGGGATATAGTTACAGGTATGTAATTATTTGGCTTATTATTCCGTAACAATATACCAAAAGATGAATATGTACCGTTCTTTGTTTCAACTGATTTAAAAATGTTCTCTATTTAAGCTTTCCTTGTATAATATTGTGAATGATCATTTAAGCATGACTAGTGGCTTATGATGGCATAAAGTGAGAGAAATCTCGCAAGTATAACAGAAATCATATAACCATTAACGGTTTACGAATGAAATGGCTACCTACTGGCACCTTGTGGCATAAAGTAGAAGCAACTTTTCGTGATGGTGACCCTGATAAATATTAAGATTCAGTGTTAACAAATTGTTAAGATTTATAAAATGAGAGTGCAACTCGTCAATGCTCCGGGACATTTTTTTTCTTTTAGTACCTCATTTGTTTATACGTTGAATTAATGTTTGATCGCAATAACTTAACTCATTTGCACTTTTTCAAAGGTTTTTTTTTACTGATAAACTATGTTAGAATCATTTAAATAGGTGCAGAAGTGAGCTCTCAGGAAAAGTCACAAGCTTGTGCGCTAGCGATTTAATTATATAGAAGATTATATGATGCTTTTGTTTCATAATTATTTATACTCGTAAATAATTTTGGCCTGTCGTAGTTGATTTTCAATACTCAAAAAATGAGTGTCATACACCATAATGCCTACTTTAGTTTGCATATAAACTTTTTTGCGATGGGAAACGACAGCACACTGAAATTAAGTGTATATTAGAATCATCTCATCTGAAACATAAGAATTTTCAATTATCATATAAAAATGGCACAGTCATATATCACGTTTTGGTATTAAAGTACAGAGATATTAAATTCGAAGATATGTATTAAGATTGCATTAGATTATGTATATAAAGGGTGATTTTTTAAGAGGTTGAGAACTTTTTTAAAAAAAAAAACACAAAAAATTCGAAAAAATGAATGAAATATTTATTTGAATCGATAGTTTGAACCTTGCAATTTAATGTTTAAAGATAATTTCATGCAAATGTTGACCGCGGCTGCGTCTCAGGTAGCCCATCCGCTGAGTCCAATTTTGGCATACTCTTTCACACATATCGGCCGGTATCTCACGAATGAATGCATGGATGTTGGCTTCCAGTGCGTCAATCGAAGCGGGCTTGTCCCTATAGACATTAGCCTTGACATACCCCCACAGAAAATAATCTAATGGTGTCAAATCGCACGATCTAGGCGGCCAATTGACCGGCCCGAAACGTGAAATTAACTGTTCACCAAACTCGCCTCGCAATTGCGCCATTGTTTCGCGTGCTGTGTGGCATGTGGCACCGTCTTGTTGAAACCACATATCATGCAAGTCAAGAACTTCCATTTCGGGCAAAAAAAAGTGCTGTAACAAAGGCCTAACTGCTGGGAACGGCGCCGAATCGACATTTCGCGGTCTTCTGTCACACTAGCTGATACGGCCGCAATATTTTCTTCACTACGCACAGTACGTAAACGTGTTGGTGGTTTAATGTCCAACAAAGTAAATTTGGTGCGAAATTTGGTCACAATCTTCCGAATAGACTGCTCAGAAGGTCGAGAATGCCGATCATAAAATGGAAGCAGCGCGCGATGAACATTTCGAACCGAGCACGAATTTTGATAGTAAAATTCAATAATTTGCAAGCGTTGTTCATTTGTAAGACGATCCACGGTTAAATTGCAAACCAAACTGAAGCTGTTTGACAGTGACACAAGGTACTAAACACACGTCAGCTGTCAAAACCAGTGTTGCCAAAACCAAACCAGCTAAAAAATCACCCTTTACAAGCTGCAAATATTCAAAATATTCAAAATTCAACATCAATTAAGGAAATTACTACGTCCTGTGCAGAAATTATTTTATTTAAACGTAGAATTCGCCAATTTTATTTTAGATAAAAGGCTTATGTGCTAAGTATTTTATCGATTTTGTTTTAGCTTAAAGAGCTTATGTTTAACTAAGCCAACTAACTGTTTTAATAAAAATAGGGTAAATTGGCTTAACTGACTTAAGTCAAATTTTAATTGATTTCGGTAAAAATAATAATGGCTTAAGTCGGTTTTTCAGAAATATCTTCTTAATTTAACTTTCTTTTTAAATATTGAAAAGTCTCCTAATAGCAATTTGGCTAACTAATTTTGAGTAGCAATTGCAGCTTTGTATTACAAGCGGTTTTCATTCAATTAATTTTTAAAACTTAAAACGGCTCTCCTGAAAAATGTGAAAAATCGACCTAAGCCACTTTACCTTATTTGTAAAGATTTTAGTATTTTGCCCAATTTTTATAGAAATGTTAAAATTTTTTGACGAATTCGGGGAAAAAATTGTTCTATTAATCATACTGTCCAAATTGTTTGACATTAATATGTCTAACCGCTTGATGTTTGTATGCAAATTTGTGCGTTTCAAAATTGTTACCAGAGAAACATATGAGAAATTGGATGGTGAATTTTTAATATAGCTTTCCATCTTGTGGGTCCCAGGTTCGTTTCTCGTTAAGGGCGGTTTCTTATTTATTTTTTTGGTTTTGTTGTTGTTTTTTGTTTCTTTTCTATTTTTCAATCGGGATGACAGAACAGAAAGTTGTTTCCTTTGGTTTTATTGTTGTTTTTTTTTCTTCTCTTTTTACCCGGCTGTGGCAAAGAAAAAAAACCATGTACCTACGGGAAGAGTGGACGAATAAAACAGTTACTCGGCATACGCGGCATCACGAACGGATCTTAAACTGTGAACGAAACGGGGGGGATATCTATACAGAGCTAAAAGTATCCTTTCCCGCATGCCTGCAGCCTCTTTCAGGCAGAAGTTCTAGCCGTACCTAGGGCTGCAGAGGTCCTGATAATGAAACGAATATCCGGAAAGGCACTAGAATCTAGAATCGTTAACTGGTAGTCAGGAGCTGCCGAATAATGCTAAGGGCATTAGACCAGGTAAGACTACCTGGTTCGAGACGTGTACGTCGTCCAAGGTTTGATCGTCTAATAGTAGGCATTAGTCAAGCAAGTAACTCTCAACAACTCTCAAACCGACAACAAAGTCGTTTTTGACTAATCTTATTAATAAGAAAATTAAAAAAAAAAAACTTACGGAATGAATGTTTCACAATGAATGCCCTAACTTTTTACACGCAAACTTATTTTCTGAAAAAAATGATCGAGTTGATAAATATCGCATTGAATTTCAATTGATCGTAATGCTTGTACCGTTTGCGGATGTGATGCGCAATATACGACTATCCGGAATCAGTGTAATAATACGCAGAACTCGAATCAATTGCAGCAAGAAGAATAGCACATTTGCTCAATAGAAAATGACAATGCGAAAAGGACACCTGTCGAATTGCGCACAGCCTAAGTCAACATATGTATAACGCCATCTATCGGGTTGTGGCATTGAACGCAGTACAGCTCCATCTATTATTTATCTCGTTAACTTCTCCACTCAAAATGCACGCAAAACGTCTTTTATTACAATGAA
The DNA here is from genome assembly GCA_949775065.1 of Brachyopa scutellaris. Lineage (NCBI taxonomy): Eukaryota > Metazoa > Arthropoda > Insecta > Diptera > Syrphidae > Brachyopa > Brachyopa scutellaris. The sequence goes on from OX459115.1 coordinate 43,322,466, forward strand.
TTTCACACCTATCCGAAATTTTCCAAGCTTCACAACGAATTTTCCACCGTTACATCAAATCCTGCGATAAAATGCAAAATTTCGTCGAAAAAGGAAACTCTTCGCGTTTCGTGTATTCCGGGATTTTCCCAGTTTTCCACTAAGAATTTTATATTTTTCCATTCGAAAAGCCATTCCGGAACAATTGCACACAAAATTCCTTACAAAAAATCAATTTTCGATTTTTCCAATTTCCCGACTTTTCCGGGGGGTTTTGCCAAAATTTTCTTTCGTTAAAACATTTTCCTGGCAATTACGAACAATTAAAATCGAATTTGAGCCAAATCGGCCCAGCCGTTCTCAATCTCAATTGATGAATTACTATACATTTTTCACACCATTCTTATATATGTATATAGATTTATAAATCACGCTTATGATTGCTATAACAACGTGGACTTACAGTTTCTAGTTTGCGCTGATCAAAGAAAAATTTTCTTCTGATGAAATATATAATAGTTTTCCTTTATAAATTGACGTTAAATTTGAAACAGCTAACATTACTCAATAGACTAAAAAATACTTGAAAGTACTTGTAGTACTTGTACCAGTACCAGTACCAGTACCAGGGTACTGAAGTACAAGTACCAGTACCTAGTACTTGTACATTCCAAAACATGCTGGTCATGACCTTTCTGGCAGATGCGATCTGCTTCACTTTCTTTGGCGCCAAACCACTAGTTTCCACACACTGCTTCGACTGCTGTTTTGTTACTGGCGTGTCTCATCCACGGCGACAAATTGCCGCACAAAATCGACGGGATCCCTTTTGAATCGGTCCAAAGACTGCTGCCAAAATCGTTTGCGCATTTGCTTTTTATCGGCATTCAGCAAATGCGGCACCCATCTTGCACAGAGCTTTCACGTCCCTAATGTTTTGTGCAAGGCAAGCGAAGTAATTTGAACTAAAATATCCGATTATAGAGGCATTCACACATTATCTTATATGAAGTCAACAGGCCGCAGATGGAGACGCGAACTTCTGATTTCGGTCGATTTAGAATCTCAATTAGGAATCCAATCTCAGCTATATAATCTTGAAGTAGTTATAGAAGACAGTCTACACAATTGGTAGAGAGGTGCAAGGAAAAATTGACAACGGTGGGGAATTGGTTCAACATTACTCTCTTTCAGCTATAGTAACATATTTAGGACGATGAAAGAGTCGATATAGTTTAGCCCTTGATGAATTACTTGAGAGGGTAGCCCATCCTTTCTTAATGGTGAAATCTTCCGGAAGATTCCGGAAGACAACAATGACCTATTCAATAGGTAGCAATCTGAGAACGCCAAAATTGCACAAATCAGTACAGGACTCTGCTCAATCGGCACTTAAGCCTCAAGGTTAGGTATTTCATTTAACCCGCACTGTCACAGTTGCAGTGATATGACCTTTGTAACCGTATTAAATTTCTCAATTCCAATGATGAGGCCTAAGTTCCCGTAGTTATTGACGAAATCAGTTTCCCTTTCATACTTGAATCCAAGTCAAAAGAAAAACCATTTAGAATCAATTGGTAGTGCCGTAAAATGCCGAAAATCTTAGCTCTTTCGTTATCTTCCAAACAAAATCCTTCCGAGAATCTCTTCGGATTCCAAAAGAACCAAACTTGTTGGGTCTATAGATGGACTGATTCTTACTACACTTCGGTGGATCAGCATTATTTAAAATGATTTTTATTCAAAAATTGTTTCTCTTCAAGATCAAAGCTACTCTATCTGATAGTTCATCGTCCTGCTTTGGCGCAAAATGGCAAATGTGGTTGAATCTTCTCCTTCAAAACCCTTCAACGCAAATGGGACGGAATATCTTACGAAGGATTTTTCTCTCGAAGCGACCATAAAGTCCATGAAAAGGGTCTTATTAAGAATCTTATTAGTCGATCAGGAAAGGACTTTAGTTCTCAATTGCCTTCTTACCCCCAAAGACAAAGCGATTGGCAAGAAAATCCTTCGTTTGATTTCCGACGAGATGTAATTTTTTCATGTTATGGCAGAGCCGAGGTATACAAAGTCCTTTACTACCTTGAGGTTGTAGCTGTCTATTGTGATATTCTGTCAAATTCTTCCATGTTGAGTGTCCCCTTTTGCTGACAGTATAAACTTTGTTTTGCCATCGCTTACCGCTGAAACCCATTTTAGCCGCTTCCATTTCTATACCCGCGAACGCGTGACAGCTCGCTGTGTTCTACCAATAATGCCAATGTCGTCTGCGTAGGCAAGTAGTTGAGCGGAGTTTTTTCAAATATGATGTTGAAAAAGTCGCATGACAGCGCGTCACCTTGTCTGAATTCTTTTTTGACATCGAAGGTCTCGGTGAGGTCATTACCGACCTTGATGGAGCAGCGAGCTGTCTCCATCGTCATCCTGCACAGACGAATGACAGGGATGTCGAAACCAGACATGGCTCTATAGAGTTCCTCTCTCCAGATTCTGTCATTGGCGGCCTTGAAATTGATGAATGGGGATCGATTTGGACTTCTTGGGTTTTTTCAGGATCTGCTTAAGTGTAAAATCTGTTCTTTGGTGGACTTTCCTGGCCTAAAGCCGCACTGATAGGGGCCAATCAGATTATTGTCGAAAGGTTTAAGGCGTTCACACAATAATCCAAAAATGAAATTCCCTTATGTCCACTTAAGCTACTCTGTCATTGTAAAAACTCACTCCGTTTAAGTAAAAGTTTGCGGTTTATAGTTTACTTCATTGCGTTTATTATAATAAAATAAAAACTTAAATACCTATGGACAAATATAATATTTCGTATTAATATTTTAATTATAAGTTTTTTATATAGTACATACGCTTTACTCTTTACCTTATTTATGTTAAGAAATTTAACCTTAATTGATTTCGTCGTCCAGTTACGATCGCACCCAAAAAGGAATGAAACACGAAATCATCCCGGAAAAAGCCTGCTATTTGCCCTCGTGTTCTGCGCTGTCAGCTGCCCATCTACCGCTGTGCTGCCAACCGCCCATCTACCCCTGACCCTGTGCTGCCAAGTTCGCTTACAGTGATACTGCAACATATTAATGACAGTGTTAGAAAACTAATTTACGTTTTCTTTAATTTGAATATATGTAATATGTAATTTGTTTGAAATTGGTAGAAATAGAATTTCTTTAAAATATCGAAAGATTGTCCAGTGGTATTCAGATTGCGTTCCCCAATATGTTCGGATTAGGTTTAGGGCCGTTCGCATACTTTTATCATCAAAACTCGTAGTTTGTCCGATTTCGTTGAGTGGTGGTGAAATTCTCTCAGAGAGAGGTGAACTAACGAAAACCTGCCCACTTTTTAAACGTCAATTTTTCCAACACATAAAACTAAACTTTAACAAAAAACACAAGCTAACTAAAAATGACGTTCGACGATTTCTTGTGCTAAAATTTATCGCGTGGGGAAATTTCTTACTCTTTCTTTCTTTCTGAATTCTTCCATCATTCGTTGAAATTTGATATTTTAGAGCAACAGAGCTAATAAAATTTGATGACAGCTGAGTGACTGATTACGGTTCTATTATGTCAAAATGGAAAGGTGAATAAGTAGAACGATACCATTAGAGTGTGGCAGTCACATGATGGGCCGGAGACCTTAATTAATTTCGAAACTTCCTTTGTTCCTTTTTATCAAGCTGTTAAAAACTTGCGAAACATAATTTCAAACTAAACATAAACCCTTGCTGTAAGACTTAAATTTAGTTTCCAACAAAAAAGGTTTTCCTTTATTTTCATTTACTTTTTGAACAGCTGAACGCCTATTGCTCGTGTGCATGCTCGTACATACTTGTACGTGTAATGAAAAAGTCGTCGTGTTTAAGTGCCTTTTGTCAGGAGTGACTGAAAGAATTTCCGGTTGTTGTCTCCTTATTTGCTAAGGAAAGTGTGAAATGCTTTTATTCGAATTGAGGACATAAGCCACTTGTTTTTACAAGCTAAATAAATGTACAAATACATCAGGCTACACCGGATAGTGTCGTCGTCGTGTTCTGCGAGTTACCGAAAGACAAATGTACACCACAATTTCTATGGCATGTTGGCTTGTTTATTCTCAAAAGCTACAACATAATGACAACTAAGAGAGCACATAGTTCTTAAAAAAAAAATAAAAATAAAAAATTAAACGAAGTACAAGTGCAATTCGTATTCGTATTCGAGTCGCACGGAACTCATCTTGACGTTACCGTAATTTCTCACTCATCCAGGGCCCGTTACGTGACCTCTTTACAACATCGTTCATTACGAAGTTATTTTCTGTAAAAGTGTACATATTGAGAGCAGAGCTCTTTGCTTTACACCAAAAGGATATCCCTACACAGATACGACGAATGCCAATGATGCTAATGAAACTCTTGAGACACCGGCACAACCACAAAACCTTTGACTGTATCCGATCGGATGTAGAGAAACGGAACTTGAAGGGCGTCATGGTATTGCCCTAAATAATTAACAACCAGCTCAGGATGAGAAACAGTGTCGGCTGTAGAAGGTCCTTATCGGCAAGTTAAACGATTTACGAAGATTAAAGATGAGCGATTAAAATCCCCTTTGTACACATAGGATCTTTCGGGATGCGAATCAATCTTAATTAACATCGCTACTTTATTATGCAAATTGCTCTTTGGTTAAAGGATACAATGGGGCGGAGGACATATCTGTATCAATAATAGTTGGTAGTCATGCAATGAATATACAAGTATGTGTATTGCGATTATCGAGGGAACAATAAAGGCTTAAAGTGTCACCGCTTGTCCCGATTACCGAGAGGATACTTTTGAAATTTATTGATATTCAGTATGAACATGCATAATGGAGGACAAGAGCAAGAGTACATGAAATCCAGTACTAAAGGAGTAAAAAGTTATATAGGAGGACACATTTAAAAATAAGCCTGTAAGGATCTCTTGCTAACCGAAACACTTGGCAATGGATAAATTGAATTCATTCAAACACATTGAAGTCATGCAATATAAAAATACACAAGTCGTTGTTGAAACTTGCAATCAACTTTGAAAACCATTTGCATAACCACACAGTTAGTATTGGCTGGTTGGTTGTTTGGTTAGTAAGTGCGAGCGAGAAGTCTTCATCGTAACGTAGGTCGCGAAATGGGCTCTTCAGAGCTGAGAAAGAATGGGCCTAACCCATGGGTTAGTAATGAGGAATGGAAAAGTAAAGAAGAAAAATGTGGATCCATGGAAAACGCTCTGTGTGTCATGTGAGCTCCAGTATTTTCTAGAAATCTATAGATCCAAGCGATGTCAGCTTCGGTAGGATATGTCTTCCCAGGTATTTATGCCTTATTGTGCATAAATTGTGCATAAAGCAGGACTGTCGCAGCAGTTTTATTTTGTGCTTTACCTAGATTTCGTACTTTCTTCTGGTTGTAGAAAGCCTCGCTGTCCTTTTGACCTCAAGCTCCATATGAACAATGTTATGAAGTCTCCATGGCTGCCCCGGGTGTGCTGGATTGGGCTCCAGTTATCCTAAGACAGACCATTAGTAGTGTTTTAGCGTAGCTGTTGTTCACAGCTGGCCACCCTCATAACACTGCGTAGAGTGGGATGGGTTTGACTTCACCGGAGTAGATGCATTAGTTTTGCTTTCAAACCCCACGGGCGGATCCAGAAGGTTTTTTTGGCTTTGCTAATTCTCTTTTCCAGATTCGTTCTCCAGCGTTTCCCAGTAGCTTTTTATCAAGTGCAACCCCTAAGTAGTTTACGTGGTCCCTTAGGTCTAGTTGAAACCCCACTAGGGATAGGGCCCTGAATTCTGGAATCTTAAATCTTTTACAGAAGAGTACAGTCTTAGTTCGTTTTAGGAGGGCACTACTTTAAACTTACAATACTACTTACAATATAATTGTGCACTTTATTGTGTAATATTATTTGCTTTGTGCCCTAGAGGCCTAGACGATACAATATTTTTCGCAATAATTTAGTAGTCAGCTGATATTTGTATAGAAAACATGTTGAGTGATACCGAAGTTTGTTGTGTGGCCATTGGCCGAGTGCTTAACACAAAGAAAAAGTGCAGATGGATGAAAGAGTGGTATCCTCCTTCATCTATTATTTGGACACTATTTTGAGACGTGCACTTGGTTCCTCTTGGTTTTTGAGAAACTGCATTGCCTCAAAGTACCACAATGTTTGCTCTACTACCTCGTCTCCACTCTTTTCTTACTTACTTAGTTGGCACTACAGCTCGAGGTGATCCTGGGCCTGCTTCTCGCAACCATTTGTGTGTGCGTGTTATATTTTTGCACGGATGGAAGGGACCTACCGTTTTTTTGCCGACTCCGAACGGCGAGTTGAGAAGCTCAATCGTGACAAATGATACTCTTTGATGCTTGTCAGACATTCGAAAGAGGTGGTACCGTGAAAAAACTCTTTAGGTGTTAGACCCGGTCTGGAGTTGAACCCGGGCAGGATTGCGTAGTAGTCCAACGCACAAACCACCACGGCAACGGCGACCACCTCTTTCCACTCTTTTCAGAGTCAGAAATTCTTTTTGAAATTAGTGCGCAGAGAGATCAGTTTTTGAACTAACTGCGCTTTATCAGCCTTCGGATATCTTTCCCTGTATTTGGAGAGCATTTTTTCATACTGTTTATTTTTTTTTATCCCTGTTACTGTATTCCTTGCTCCTTATTTGCCACAAGACCGGCAGAGTTTCGTACACTTCGAATAATTAATGAAAGAATATTGTGCAATATTATCTGCAGACGAACATTTTTTTTATATTGCACAATAAATATCAAACCAATTTTGATTTTGCGCAATATATTGTACAACCTGGCAATATTATCTACAGATGGTCAATAATATTGTGCAATATTTATTATTGCGTCAAGGGCCCGATTAAGGCTAATTCGACTTGAATATTTTTTTTATTTATTTCTATGACATCTGCTTCAATGACACCAAGTAATTGCTATAAAGGTTGTTGGTGGAATACATATGTCAACTTAGACCATTGTCTCTAGATACATTCCTAACGTTAATTTTTTTTTATTTCGTTTTAATACTTTAAATATTTTGTAGGTCAACGGGCTTGTGTCTTTTTAGTCGTCTTCTTAAATTTATTTTCTGCTCAGGTAAACTTTGATGTCAACTTGAATATTTAGAGCAAATTTCTCGTCTTATTATCGGTACAATCAATAAAAAACGATATACAAAAAAGTTAAGATTTTGAAAAGCAGCATACTGTTGTTATTCCAACCGGAAATAGTATTCCCTTGCGAGTTCTGCCTCATTATGCCTCAGTCCAGGCAGGTACCAATACTTTCTCTGCTTTGTATCAACCAACTGGATACAATGGAACTCAAAAACTATTTCGCCAAGAACTTAGCCATTTGCAATTCTTAAACTTTTAGAGTATGCACACCACCCCTAATGTGACTCTAAAAACCATGATAAATATGTTTTAATCGGATTTATATGGATATAGCCATGAAAGTTTCAGCTCAGGACACATAAGAGTTCTTACCCTAGAAATATTTTCACTCAAAAACTATTGATTACCTTACCCTACTCTTTTACTATTGTAATCCAAGACTAATATCTCCAGCCGACATAAGTGAGAAGCAATACCTGCCTTAATGATAAATCTGCACTGCAGATCTACACAGACGGCTATAAGACGGGCGACGGCATTGGTAAGGGTATGCTCGCCTCTACTTAGCTTTAAGACTCCGCAATCACTGCGGTGAAGCCGCTTAATGTTAATCGATAAATCATGACATCGGCATCTCCGATAGTCCGATATCTGTTAAATCACTCAAATCAGAAATAATTTAATCTAAATGGGTTAGGCACTCTCGTATATCCCTGAATAAAAAAAAGAATAGATGAACGCTCACCTTTTGCTCGGTTCCTGGCCATAAATATATTCCAAGTAACTGTGAAACCCACGAACTGGTCAGCAAAGCCACAAAACTGGGGACTCAACTGCTAAAAGGGAACCCAACGTATAAACCAATGAAGACAGCCTATTGCAGCTAATGAAGATGGCATAAGTTTGATCCTATTTGTTATTTTTAAAAAATATTTTTATTATTAAAATTACATGTTTAACAAAAAGCTAACGATGTAAGCATTTTCTCGGATATTTAGACGGCTTTAAAATTCGTCGGATTATTCTCATCTACTTCAAAGACCAACTCTAACTGTCGTTCATCTCTTATAGAGATGGCTAGGCAGTTTTACATTCACCTGTACTGTACTGTCTACTGGGGTACAGAAACATTCGAGGAAATTGTAAAGCTGACAAACTCGCTAAACTGGGAACAACAATATCTATTCTACCTTACAAGCTATCAAGCAAACGTGACACAGACAATAAAACCAATGCTAGATGGGAAAGTGGGTACACCTGCCTTGCCACTAGACAGCTCTGGGTCTAGGCTCGATCTTAACCGCTCTGACTACCTTCTGTCCCTAAAAAGACGATCCTTGGTGTCATCACAGGATAATACTTTATAGGCAAGCATACAAATAGGCTTGACATGCTTCCTAGTGAATTCTTAAGAATTTGCAGAGGTGAGAAAAAAGAAAGGAGTCCCTTTGTTCATGTCCAGCTCTCTCCCGTAGTAGAAAACTACACCTAAGAGAATACTTCTTCAACGATCTCCGTGATATAGCACAAAACTAAGTGGGAGCCTTTTTTGTTTTATACAAAACTCCAAATAGTTCTTATGAATAGCGAGGATACACATCCCCTAAATCCCTGGTATTATAATGGGCCTCTACAGACGTACATAAGTGTGTTGGTACTCACATTACCAGCAGCCACTGCTACATTACCTAACTTAAGCTCTGATGAACTGCATGATTGGTTGGTTTGTGAGGGTGAGGATCACTCCACTTCACGTAGGCCGCAGATTGGGCCCATTGTGCTAGAACGGCGGCGAGAAGAAAAGGGTTGGGGTGTGCGTTAGTGAAAGGGGGTAGTGTAGTGGAATGAAAAGGTTGGAAGGAATATGTGAATTCAAGAAAAACGCTCTGTGTGTCGTGCAAACTTCAGTGTTTTCGAGAATTCGATAGATCTGAGCGTTATCAGCCCGGGTAGGATGTGTCTTTCCAGGTTTTTTTTTGCCATATTGAACATAAAGTAGGACAATCGCAGAGGAAGTGTTTGATACTTTCGTTTTCCTCTTCGCAGCCCGGGCAGGTGCTGTGCTGCACTAGTCCCAGTCGGTTGGCATGTTTGTTTAAGTTGATGTGTCCTGTGTATAAGCCAATGAACCCTTTTTTTCTATACTCTGCCCAAATTCAGTACTTTCCTAGCCCGCAGTGGATTTGGAAATTCTATCATTTCTTTGGCAGCCTTGCATGTTTGGATCTGAGTCCACATATTTGCGTGGCGTTTAGCAAAAGACAGCGCCGTACCAACAGTATTTACTTTGAGGTTATCTATGTCTTCCACCCTCTTGCAAGTTCGTCCACGCCCCTGAGAATTGCAAAGACGACGGTTCTAAATGAATGGATATATCAATCGGAGGATTTGTGTAAATGTGTGATCCATCCGTGTATAAAACAATGCCTTCTATTTCGGCAATCAATGTTCCTTGTAGCCATTTTTCACGGCTAGGGAATTCTACTGCATAGACGGTCTTGAAGATGTAGTCGTTCTCTATAAGATCACTTGAATTGCTGACAAGCAGAGGATTCTGAAACAGCTTTCCAGATAGCTCTGTGTCCTGTGACTCTCTCGTCTCTCCCAGGGTCCGCAATCTGATTGCAGAAAGCCCCGCAGTCCTTTTGACCTCCAGTTCCATAGGAAGAATATTGAGAATAGTCTCCATGGCTGCTGTGGGCGTGCTGGTTTGGGCACCAGCTATCTCTAGGCAGTCCATTCGCTGGGGTTTAGTTAGTAGTGTTTTTGCGCAGCTATTATTCACGACTGGCCACCAAACTTACACTCCGTAGAGTAGCATGGGTTTGACTATACATGAGTAGATCCATTGAACTAGTTTTAATTTCAAACCCCCACGTTTTGCCGAAACCTCTCCGGCAAATCCAGAAACCTCTTTTGGCTTTGATGAACTGCATATTCCTTCCGTTAAATTTAGATACTTTGTCCACCTAAAACTAGTAGAAACTAAAACTTCCTTCGAATTCATGTTCACTATAATCCTCTATACATTTTGTTGTTTGCTATCATGAAATGTATAATGTTTTAAGTTAAAATCGAGCAAATTCATCAGTCTGAGTGAATTCGTTGGAAAGCATTTGGATAAATGATTAATTTCTATAAAGTATTGTATTTCAAAATAACTTCAATGAATTACGTCCACCTACGCAACGCAGTACATCAACATCAAAATCTGGAAGCTGTTTTAAGTGTGAGAGGCGTGATGCTCCTCCTTGATTGACGTGCCAAATTAAGCATCAGATTAGCATGAATTAAGTGGCCTAAACCAGATTTCACCAATAATTGCTTAGAAGACATAACATCCGAATGATTTCCTTATTCAATTAGTTACACTTGAAATCACTTAAGCTTTGAGCAACAATTATCCTGCTGTCTAACGATCATGGTGTCCTTCGTCGCATCTGGTCTTTAATGTTATTCAATTTTAATTGCAGGATTTCCTTAGAAATACAAGCAACTAATGAGATCCAATAGAAAACAGACCGAAATTGCATCGACACATGCAAGTGCCAAAGAGAAGTTAAATACAAACTAACAGGATGTACTCACATACCGCCGCGCCGCGACGCTGAGCAGTATTGCGTGGCGTATGCAAATTAAAGTCGTATCATTTAGCTGGCACCCTGGTGGAAGCTCTGGAGTAACTTTCCCCTTAACTTAGTGTCCCTCGGAATGTCCTTTAATACAAACGGAAACAAGTCGCCGTTCCTGTGGAATTGTTTTCAAACACGAAAATGTTCCACATACGCCCGAGTATGTCCGTGTACCCGATGCCTATTGCTTCAATTCGCAATGCCTTGGGGACAATATCCGTACTTGTGTTGTATATCTGCATTTCCAACATTGGAGTCCTTGGAAAGTTGGCAAAGAAAAAATTTCGACATCCCCTTGATCTTGACTTCTTGAAATTCTGTTCTTGTGTAGGCACACAACACTTTTAGCTTAAGGCTATGTAAAGTTGATTCGTTTTTAAAATGTTGTTTATTTTTGATAATTAAAATCCTGTTTTACTTAGAAATCATGTGCAATGATGGGCAGTTGGCTGGGTGAGTTTTAAATTAATTAAAGTCTCAATGCGTATTGGGGCTGTGTGTTTCTTTCTTTTGAATGAGTTCGCCTTTAACCGCCTATAGCCGAACTTCAAAGTATAGGATTGTGCCTAAGGTTAGTATGAGCAGAATGAACCTGAACCATTCAAATGGAAATGGAACAAAAGTATGAATATTTGATAATAGCGTGTTTGTATCTTCTTGAGACCTGACGCACTGCCTTGTTGTCCAGAATTAAATGACTGTACTCTCAGGACTTTATTAGGTCAAATCCTTAATAATTTCGTGGTTATGATTGACTGTAGAAATGTTTTATCGTTAACAGGGGATAGAAACTTTCTTGCCTATATATAGCACCTTTTTATTGCCAGTGTTTCTCGGATTGGTATCGGCTAAAGAATTTTTCTTTGCCCGGAAGCGTGATCTTCTACAAAAAGATTCAAACCAATGTCAAGTTGAAAAATTAATTTTAGCACTCTATCCCACTAGGTACCTGCAGCCTTGAAGAGGCCTGTGTTTCATTGCTATACCAAACTCGAGATTATAAATTACCTGTGTGCTAAGTTTTATGTTCCCAAGTGTACAGAAAGTTTTGCCTGAGTGTGGTATTCGAATAAAAGCTTTTATTCCGATCTGAGGTTTGCAGCTTCTAAACATTTAAGGTGGTCATCTAAAAGGATTTGAGTAGTGGTGCTAGTTTTTCAATGGTAATCATCTAAAGAGGTACTCTGCGCAGGCTATACGGCTGTGTTCACTTTACAGGACTAATCACCAACAAGACAACGAAAGGCGGAGAGAAGAATATCGCAGCTGCAGCGATCAGGATTACCGATGAGTCAAATTTGGGGATCTCACGTGTCCAACACCTAAAAGTTTCTTTCATGGTGCCATCTCTTTCGACTGTCTGACAAGCAATCAAAGAGTATCACTTGTAAATGAGCTTCTCAATTCGCCGTTCAGAGTCGGCAAAAAACTGTAGGTCCCTTCCATTCGTGCAAAAATATAACACGCACACACAAATGGTTGCGGAAGCAGGCCCAGGTTCACCCCGAGCTGTAACACCACATAAGGTAAGCCTTTTCAACTTTCCGCTAGCTGGGGTTATACACTTTTAAGCTTGGTTCTGGCTCTCGGATTTGGTCCAGTATATAGCAAGATTATCATCTACCCATTTTCTGAGATTGTAACTCGAAGGACTCAGAAGAATAGCTCAGTACCGGTGAGCAGACAATCTACACGTTCATTACACTTGATACCCTCGCATGCTGGTATCCAGGTAACAGTTATAGTGTTTTAAGTGTCTTCAAGGAAGTTGAAGCTTTCTTCGATTAGTTTTGATACCACTGAATATAATACTCGTCCTTCATATGCTTTCTCGAACACATACCCTGCGCTATAGCTCGTTGGAACCTAGGTCCATAGCACCTTTATCATCATGTTACATCTTTGAACCATCAGTGTGCCGGATTTGTGATCCTGGTAGCGTTACGAATTCTTGGTTTCTCCAAGCTTGACGGTCACATATGACTACTTTGAATGTTCTGAAGAAAGGGATTCTTTAAAGCATTGTATTATGTACTTTGATTGTAGGATTGTCTTGGGATGTAGTGTTCTAAGATGTCCTATGATGTTGCCTACTTTAAGGTTTGATATGAAGGGGAGCCTGAGAGCACTGAGACCAGCTTCCTTCTTTACAGATACAGTGGATTCTGCTTATTTGGGACACTTCGATCCAGACCAATTTTGTCCTAATTAAGCAGCTGTCCCAATAATGCGATGTGACAATCAAGTAAGAAACCAATCTGTTCTGTTCTGTTCTTGACCATTTGTCTCAGTTAAGCGGCTGTCCCGATTATCCGCCGTCCCAATAAAGCGGAATCTACTGTATATCTAGAGACGGAGAACTAAGCAAGCTAAGCGATACATTTTATTAAGTTTGATTTGGACCAGTTTTTGCCCAGTTTTTCGCCGTATGCTATCGCTGCGTAGGTAATCATTGTTTTGGTGATCGTGCTGTAGTTTCAAGTCCTAAGTAGAGGCGACAAATAAACATTGTATATGTCGCTTTCTTGGTAACGTGATCACGTGATCAAGGCGAGAGTTCCAGTTAAGGGTCTTGTCTAGGTTTATACTTAGGTATTTAACATTTCCTGATAAGTCTATGACTGTGTTATTAAGCTTGATCGTTGTCAAATCTAATTTTCTCTTTATGGAGTATAGACCATGACTGATTTGGATGAATTGTTAGTTAATCTCTTATCCTTGTACCAGCCGTAGCCGTAGGTTATGTTAAGTGGTCTTTGCATACTTTCCGATTTGGTAGAGTCATGCTTGCCACTTGCAGTGATCACTACATGTTCATTACCATGAGTTTTGTACCCTGATTGAATAAGAAGGACTAGAAGTTTATCTATGACTAACGTCCAAATTAGCGGAGAGAGTACCTCTCCCTGTGGGTTCTTATTGTCTTTTGGGAATTTGTAGGAGTAAAGCAGTATAGTGTCATCAGCAAAAGTGGCTATCATCGATGTTGTCTGTGTTGGAAGGGAAATGGCTCTGGTATATATACAATAATAGTCCTAATGCACTGCCTTGAGGGACCCCAGTTCGTGTTGTTTATAGTTTTGGGTAATCGTCTTTATACTTGATATATAAATATCGATCAATTAAGTAGCTTTTAATTATTAAGTTTTACTAGTATTAGCAGTAATCCAGCATGTCATACGGTGTCGAAGCCTGCTAAAATTTTCTGAATTTGCTGTGTGTTGTGTTCGAAATTTGAACTGGTGGTTGGTTAGGTATTGTATTTAGCCTATTCAATATGGGTACCATAGGGTCGCACAATAGTCTTTCAAAGATTTTCGACAGGACAGGAAGTAGGCTAATTGATCTGTATGAATGCACGATATGAATCTTTAAATTTTCATCCACCAAACAACCATCAAAGCAGCAGTCATCATACACTAAAACTCTAATGTTGTATTATCCTATTTTTTTTAGGTTATAATCTAATTGCATTCAACACTAATGACATTCCGTTAATTTCTACTTTCAGATGGCTGGCGGTGGTGATCCAAAATGGCAAAAGGATGCAGCAGATCAAAATTTCGATTACATGTTTAAATTGCTGATAATCGGCAATTCAAGTGTGGGCAAAACCAGTTTCCTATTCCGCTATGCAGACGACTCATTCACCTCAGCCTTTGTGTCAACAGTTGGTATCGATTTTAAAGTGAAAACAGTATTCCGCCATGACAAACGAGTCAAATTACAAATATGGGTAAGTGATACACACACGAGCATACGTAATATAATCTCAACTGATAGGCATGCAAATAGGGGTTGTATCCACAAAATAGGGGGCACTTTAGTTTTATCTACTGCCCTCAATATTCGAGTAACAAGTCTTCGACTAGAAATACCAATGTGACTGCGCTCGCTGACGCTCACCCCGTTGTTTAATGTGGAAATAAAATTACAACAAAGGAAGTTCTAGCAATAATGTCAACAAAAATAATTAACATGTTTATTTGTTGTTGTTTTGGCTGCTTACAAGCACTGTTCCGACTAAATAGGGTGTTATCTGAGTGTTATTGTCCATAGTACATACACACACTCAATGTTAAGTGTTTCTTCCTGTGGATAAATTGTTGGTGTCAAATTAATTTCAGAATCTAATTAAATTTGTTCTTGAAACGTGTAGCCGGGGCGACTAGGACACACAAGGAGTACACGAGTTTATTTGACTTGTGGAACACTGTGTGTCTTTTATGTTCTCGGTTTAGAGACACATAAACGCGTAGCGTAACAATAAAGCCCAACATTATTTTATATTGGTGACACACGTATAAGTATAGTATAAAAGCATTTGTAATGAGTGTACATACACCAATCACAAAACGAGATGACACGGCTTTACGTTTTTTGAAATGGCACTATGTCGCGCCACGTCCATGAGCGTTCTTCACCGATGATAACGTTTAAAAAAGTGCAACATGATGTTTGGCAGAGGGACCATCAGACATTTAGCTGAGCCTACATTCAAGGGATTCTTTACAACGAATTGCATTGAGCCAAGTAAGAGTCAAGTTGACATTTTTATGGCTAATCTTCAAAACTGCTAGGCTTACCAGCCTTGTGACTGTGCATGATACCTGGATCGTATACTTTGATCCTGAGACGAAACCGTAGTCACTGACTTGGAAGCGACCGCCCTCACCGACGCCGAGGAAATTTTTCTCCGCGGAAAAGGCTATGTCGTTTCTTTTTGGGGTGCCGGTCACCGTGGCTGTAGTGGTAGGTGCGTTGGACTACTACGCATGCCGCTCGAGTTCAATCCCAGCCCGGGTCCAACACATAAAAAAAGTTTTTCCCAGTTTCCACCTTTTTCGAATGTCTGACATTCACAAATGGTTGCTAGAAGCAGGCCCGGGTTCACCCCGAGCTGTAGCGTCACCTAAAGTAAAGAGGAAATAATCATGGTAGAATATTTGGCAAGTATAGCCACTATTACTACGCAGATTAACAAAGAATACTGCGGGAGGATAATAAAGAAAGAAGGAATGGCAAATTGTAAGCAGGAGTCCTGTTTCACAATGTACCCATATACAAAGCCGAAGTTGCGATGGCTGCCATTTGACGAGAAGGTTTCCAACTGCTGAAACACTGACTAATTTTGTCCAGAACTACCCCCCAGCCACCAGTAATGGGCTCTGTCTATATATCATAGGTAAGAAAACTAAATGCATGCGACTTGTTTGGAGACTAGGTACTGGTCTATTGTACTACCGAACAGGATCTCCTAAGTGAGAATTGAACCCACAACCTGTGAGTGGTAAGCAAGTGATATATGCTCTAGACCACCGAGTCGGCTGAAGAGTTAGCTACTTGTTGGTTGAACTACAGATAGAGATATAAGGTTTCGGTCTGGCTCATCTGGTTCAGCAGAAATTCAAGCCACAAGTTTATCATTTGTGTCATCGCTGATTATGCTCGAAAGTTTGCAATTATTTTAACTTAGAGTTGAGTCCAGCAATGAGGCTCACTTTTAGCTTAACGGGTCTGTCAATTAGCACAAAGTTTGCATAAGAAGTGAGACCAACAATAACAATTTATGCATTGATCAACTCTGTGTGAAAGAGTGACCCGAATTCGGACAAAGAAATACGAAAGGCCAGGCTGTTGACTTAAAAAAACTGTTCTTTACATTTTCGTATCCGCCTAGTAATCGGTCATTAACATCTTATCCGATTTTCTTGGACTATAGTATTGGTCTTTAATAAATTATAAAATGTCATGCGGTCAAGTCTGATAGAAACATTAAACGTGTTCCGACACACATTGCCCATTGACCTACATATCAAGTACCTGGTGTCATGTAGCGCTGTTTGACTCCGAAAATCAGGATACTGGTTCTCGAAACCTTATGGTCACAGTAAGGCCCTTGATCTACTACCGAGAGGTCTTGCTTTGAACACCACTCCCAAACATGATTTTAGCAGATCCACCCAAGTTTCTCTCTCAACCATATTCGATTGGAAAAACGACTCTATCATATCAAAGTTCAAAGTAGCGGCCTTCACCGATGGATCCAAAATGGACTGCGGCCGAACTTAGAATCTCCAAATCCTTGCGCCTTACTGACTGCTCTAGTCCAGAGTCTTCCAGGCGGAAGTACTTGCAATCAAAGAAGTATGTAAAGTAGCCCATACAAAATTGTGAATTGAGCTGACAACCCGCATACACTTCATAGATTTCATAAGACTTTGGTACAAATTTTCTCAATTTGTCTTCCTTACACGCACATTGGTCGCCGTAGCCGTGGTGGTTACTGCGTTGGACTACCACGCAATGCTGCCCGGGTTTAACTCCTGGCCGGGTCTAACACCTGAAAGAGTTTTTTCACGGTACCACCTCTTTCGAATGCCTGACAAGTATCAAAGAATATCATTTGTCACGATTAAGCTTCTCAACTCGCCGTTCGGAGTCGGCAAAAAACTGTAGGTCCCTTCCATTCGTCCAAAAATATAACACGCACACACAAATGGTTGCGAGAAGCAGGCCCCGGTTCACCTCGAGCTGTAGCGCCAACTAAGTACACACACAATTTAGCTGAGTTGAAGGAGACTTGCCAATTGACTTCCAAAAATCAAAATCGTTTGATTTTTCTTCAACCAAGTCATCAATCGTCCACCGATCAGTTGATAAATTTTCCGTACGGGCCTACATACAATGATACCTGGTACTAGTACCATGTTGAGCCTGTAGCGTACACACAGTCCAACCATGTTGATCAACCGCAGTGTGCGAGGAGATTGCAACTGATTAACATCGCATTTTGTATGCGTGTTTAATTTTGATAGAAAGGAAAATTAGTGAAAAAAGAACACTTTTGAAATATGTATGTAATAATGAATGAGTGGTTGCAGGAAATAGCACAATTTTCTCATAGTAAGCTACTGAATAAATTTGAATACTGTGTTGCTGATGATTTTAAAAATGTTATTCGAATGTATACGATGCAAATTATTACCAATTATTGGAACTGGTGTCACCTCTTATCCAAATCGAAACTTTTGATAATTTTCTAAACCTCTCTTCCAGTCGTTTCTAATATTTTATACTTTTTGAACAATATGTTCCATGACTTTTTTTTTCTCCCAATCCATGATATCCTGAATATCTGCTTTGACCTGCCAAAGTGCAGGTATAAATCTTTAAAAAATTCTACAAAAATCTCTCCAACCCTCAGTATCACAAATACACACTATCATACATAGTTGTATCTTATTTTATTGCTTTATTTTTCTCGAACAGATAGATTTTCATCCCTTGAAAATCAACACTTGAATGATGTTGGGCTCAATGTTGGTCAACTTCGATACACACACGAAGACATGGTTGAGAAACCATAGAGTTATGAGAATATCGATGAATTTCCAATATTAAAGACTAAAACAAAAACCAACTCTCAATTTCAAAAATGTTTTCTTTATTTTATTTTTTTCTTCTTTTGCGAAAAATGTAGTCTTAACAGGAGAAACACCAAAGCTAGACTAATTCAAATACATTTTACCAAATTACCTCTTAACATGGACTAAACAAAAAATAGAATGCTCGCCAACAGAATATTACAGTTTTTTGGATGTTCGAAAAAATACCAGAGAAAAGAGAATGATTATACATAATACAAACAACAGAGAAATTCTATACTACATACATACTCGTAACACAGCTTGATACTCGTCATGATCTTTTATTTTGGGCAATTCAAAGAGTCATTTGAATAGACTGTACCTACCTTTGAATGCAGTAAACAACATGTTTGTTTTTCTCCAGCAGTCGCTGCGCTGCATTGCATTTTTGGGGCGGCAGTAAGTCAGGGGGAGTAAGGTGTTATTTGCATTTGGTCAACTATGGTTGCCGCCATGCTAATATAAGTGTGTTGTTGAGTGAAAAACTATGTTTTGCACGCCACTATATGCTCCGCCTCCAAAAATCAAACCACATTTGATTTTACTCGTACCAAACATCAACCTTCAAACTGGTTGCTCAACTTGGTTGAAGTGCTGTACAGACGAGCAACATTTACTGAGACCGTACCATGTACTAGTACTAGGCATCAGTGTCTGTGGGCCCCTTAACGGGTTTATTTCAACAACAACCGACTAAATGGACGGTTGAGTTAAATAGTGTATGGTCAGCTTAAAAAGCTTAGTCTCAGCGGTATATTCATGAAGGTAGCAAAATTGGGAGTCGGACAGAATCCCGAAAACCAAAATCCCGAAAACCAAAATCCCGAAAATCCCGAAAGCCCAAAATTAGCTATAAAACCTCAATCACCACATCATCTAAATTGGTAGAACAGTGTGACATGTAAGGAGAAACTGTGTCGGGCAAGCAGTCGGTTAAATATGACTCTCCTCTGGGTTCCTGGCAACCTGGAGGGGAATGAAAGGGCACACAAGTTAGTCAGGCCCGTTTCAAGCACACTCTCTTCTAAATGGAAAAACCTTAACAACTGTGTCATTTAAAGGAAGTCTTGGTCCATTTACAATAAAAATATATTCCTAGACCTAATCAATACGTCACGCGTCGAGTTCGCTTTTTCAAGATTCCATGTAAAACTATTTCTAAGATGACCACCTGTGACAGACATACACGAGAGTGTGTAATGGTTCCGTTTTTCCTTTTCCGTATGGAACCTTCAAACGTATACATATAACGTTCGAAATTCAATAGAAAGAGACAAAAGTTCATAGAAACAAAGGAAAGCACTTAAAACCGAGCAACTGCATCAACAAATATATTTTCAAATATTTCAGCACAACACTCAAACAAACATTTGAAAGTTTGGTGTAATTTATGAAAATTGAATTCGCTCTAAATGCTTCAACTCATCCATGATCAGGTATTTGCATTTAGCAGCCACGTTACATTATTCCCATTTGGCATAGAATCTAAACATTTCTGATTTAATCAAAGTATATAACGGAACAATTTCCCCCCCAACACACAGCCGCAGGATCTCATTTGCAAAACGAGTAAACAGATTATCCCCTTTCCGAGTTTAGCGGTTTTGTGGTGCTGGTTGTTACTATTTGCCTAACCTCCCTGTGTAAACATTTGTATGAGAACTTTCCACTGAATATTAATAAGCAGAACACATAACATTTTCACCATTTTCTTTCGCAGGATACTGCCGGCCAAGAGAGATACAGAACAATAACGACCGCCTATTACCGTGGTGCGATGGGATTCATTCTAATGTACGATGTAACGAACGAAGATAGTTTTAACTCCGTACAGGATTGGTAAGTTTATGAAAAAATATGTAATGTACTCTTTTGTTTTGTCTTTGTTTCATTTAATACAAAAATGTAGGTCGGCGGGGAGGATGAACAAACTTGTTTGGTTTTCATTTTTGGTACTCAACTTTTAATGAGGCTGTCTGGTTTTGATTAAAAATTGAAATGATCCTTGAAAGACTCGGTAAAATTGTAATTCTATAATGATGGTACAAAATCAAAAAAATCTTCAAAGTCCTCCCACAAAAAAAAAAAAAAAAAAAAAAAAAAATCGCAATCAATAGAAATGAAAACGAAACTTGAGGATTGAGGATTTTTTCCTAGTCAAGTAGGTACAGTGTATCAATCCCATATTCGTACACCAGCTATTAAGAATAACATTGAATTCCTGATCAAAAACGACTTGAGATATTAAGTTAAATATAGTATAGTATTTTTACTGGATATTGAACAATTGCATTCCATTTAGTTTTGACATTAGTTAACATTCGCTTTGGTTTTGCAATAGAAAAAAGTAAAAAAATAGACAGAAAGGAGCTCAATTTCGTATTCGTACACCGATCGATTATTCACAAAAAATAAAAATTACTAATCTGTTGCTTGTCAAAGTTGGTTTTTGCATTGAATTATTATTTTTCATGAAAAAAAAGTTACTTTCTAAGGTTATTCGAGATTTCTTGGAAAACTGGGTAGAACGTAAGGTGAAATATCAAATTAACTGCGGGAACAGATAATCAGATATAACGGAAAAGGAAAATCTTATAGTGTGATATCAAGTTTGCTAGGTCGGCCAAGATCAACCATCCAAACTACCATTAATCGGTTCAAACATGAAAACCACATCGAAAATGAGCCAAAAAATACATCTAGAAATGTATTAAGTGCATATGACATGAGAATAATTATACGGTAAATTCAAAAAAAACCTACATATAGTGCATCAAAATGGGCAGAAAACTTTGTTGAACTTTTAATAAAGGTTTCTGAACAGAAATGCCAAGAAATTACATCCGAAAACATGGGTACAATTGAAGAGTTATGCGTAAGAAACCTGTCAATAGTTTAATGAACAGAAGCAAGAGATTAGAATTCACTAAACAACACTAATTTAAAGATTTCTGAATCACAGTAGTATTAACAGATGAGTCTAAATTTAATGATCATGGGTCCGATGGCGCACAAATTGTTTGGCGAAAAACCGGATATCTTCCACATACCAAGGCGGACAGTCAAACATGATGGTGGTTCCGTAATGCTGTGGGAGTGTTTTTCCGCAGCTAGAGTGGGATGACTGCATATAATTTAAGGAATAAATGGACTATAAGCAATATATTCAGATATCGAAGCCAAATCTGAAGGAGTTGGGCCGCAGAGTAAGATAATTTGGTTTAACCCTAATTGTACCAGGCTATATTTTTTACACAAACTACCGCGTTGTGACTCTCAGTCACATGTGTAATGTTTAAGAATGCTACTATAAAAAAATTGTTGGTACATACAAATAAATCGAAAACAGGAACATTATTAAACATTTAATTACTTATTTATACGTTTTCGACAAACTAACATTTTCTGACAGTGCTCATTGCAGACATTTAGACCACACTCCGAAGAACTCTGTTTAGTCGCACGCCCTTGTTTTTAATGGACACATGTGGTACATGGTGCTTAACGGTGACTACGGCGCGGCATAGTGGTATCACTATTTGCTGATGTTGTTGCAATGGCTCAGAAATGAATTCACAATGCGAGCATTTGCTCTGCTAAGATATCGTTGACTTCTTCATTGAATGTTAGGTGCAACCATATCCTAAGCCAACCCTTTTAGAAAGAGTTTGTGGCGAATATTATCCATTGACCTCATGCATTCAGGGTAAGAACTAAGCCACACAACTATTAAAGCAACCCCGCAAAGTAAGGTTAGGTTGAGAAGGGTTGTTAGGTTGAGCAATCACAAACCATTAGGCATCAGAGTGGGCCCATCGCGACCCCTCAACCTAACCTTGCGGGGTAGCTTCAACAGCTGTGTGGCTTAGTTTTGACTCCATCACAGGATGGATTTCCTCAAAGCATTTTATTACCTTGCACAAGTTTGGAACGAATCTATAGTTGATTAGGCCTACCTCTTCCAGAGTACTAAAGAAGTATCTCCCTAAAGTGTTCCTACGACAGCGTGCTGTGCTCTGGTATACATATATGTACATAATCATTGCAGTATGTATCTGCAAATGTCCGTGACTGTGAGTTCGGGCATCTTGGCGTATTTATCCAAGAGGCAAAACCCAGATAGTAAAGATTATACTTCACACCGCGGGTAGTGGTAAGTTCGTTTGACTACTACACAATGCTGCACGGGTTCAATCCCAGCAAACACCTAAAAGTTTTTTCACGGTGTCACCTCTTTCGAATGTCTGATAACCATTCAAAGAGTATCATTTGTCATGAGAAGCTTCTGAACTCGCTGTTCGGATTCTGAGTCGGCAAAAAACTGAAGATCCCTTCCAGTCGTGCAAAAATATAGCACACACAAACAAATGGTTGCGAGAAGTAGGCCCTGATTCAACCCGAACTGTACCGTCACCTAAAGAAGAAAAGATAATTCACATAATCATTTCTGTAGTCAGTGGTCAGTCTTTATTTATTTTTAGAGCAATCTGAAAGCTACCTCGCAAACATCCACCAAATTATAAAATTGCGTTACTGGCCATCTATTTGTTTTTCGTTTTACCAAGTATGCATGGGGATAAACCCCACTCCCTACGTAGTTACTATGATACACGTCGTTTAGGAAACCAAAAACAAGTAAAGCCACATTTTGAAAACGCATGCTATATTTGAAATTCTGGCTACATTAAAAATTACTGTGTGTCTGTAAGTCACAACGTGGTAGTTAACGTTAGTATTTTTAGAATGGTCAAAAACAATTCAAACCAAGAACTAAAAATTCATTTAAATTAGCGCGTTTTATTAAGAACTGTTTAAAAGTAGAATACACAAGCCCAAAAGTAAATTACCGACGTTATTAACATCAATACAACCGAAATAATTTCGAATGTGACCCAAAGTCATAACGTGGTAGGATTAGGGTTAAAGATCAAAAATGATCTCAAGGAAAGACTTATTGAAGAGTGGGTAAAAATTACCCTTTAAATTACATAAATATTAGCCAAACCATGCCCAGCCATCCTAAATAGGTCTTAGCTAACACAGAATTTGATTCAAAGTATTAGTTTTTAGATAAAATGTAAACAAATTGACTTAATATCAAAGTGTACGAATATGTAATTGACCATATTTTTCTTAATTTTATGTTTTTTATGAAAAAATTTCAATACTTTATTTGAAATATTTGAATTAATTGAAGTTAATTTTTTCATTTGTATGTATTCTCACTGAAATCAATAAAAATTTGCAGTATCTGTTCAATTTGTTTGGATTTTTCCTTAAATAAATATTGCCACATCAGGTGTACGAATATGAGATTGATACACTGTATGTACATATGTATGTATGTAGGTACTCATCGAATACTATTTTCTCTCATTGGATGAAAAAGTTAATAAACTGTGCAAAAATCCAACCCTCCAGCAAGGCGTTGAAATTCGTTTCAGATGAACTTCAATAAAATCAATTGATTTTCTTTATAACTAATGTATTTTAACAAAAATCATAGCCATACTTAAAACAAAAGCCATATGACATAAAACACAAAAGAAACAACTTTGGTAATGACCATTTTGCATATAAAATTGGAAATAAACGAGTGTTATTCAATAAACAAAAATTCACCCTCAAGATGGCGGATAACGCAATAGAGTTCGAATCCCGAAAACTGAAGTGTAGTCAAGGCTCAGGTCACCCCAGAGCAACATCTGCAATGGATGATCGATATTTGGTGATTCAAAGCCTTCGAGATCCTCACCAAACAGCGGTTGAGCTGTCTCACAGACTTAGATCCATTAGAGGACGGGATGTAAGTGCTCAAACGGTGAGGCGACGATTTGTGGAGAGTAGCCTGAGAGCAAGTAGACCTGCTCGCGTACCGAGACTCACGGTATAGCACAAGCGACGTTGGATGGAATTTGGTCGCCTTCACCAAGATTGGACCGAGGCCGACTGAAGTAGGTGAGAGATACTCTTCGGCGGCAGTTGCCCGGGGGGGAAATTTCTGGGGAGACTTCCTCATGGTGTGGAAAGAATTTCCATGCACGGAAAAACCGAGCTGTGCACAGCGTTCCCGTTTGGGACGCTTTTTCGGCGATGGGGCCCGGAACCCCACTTTAAAAAAAAAACTGTTTTTTTGCATTTTGAAAATATAGGACCCTTATTTCAATTTATTTTCATTTCATGTCTCTTTTACATTTAAAACATAGTACTTCACTCTTAAAACACACTCATTTTGTTCAACTAGTGATAAAATCAACAAAGTACTTTTATTAATCAGAGTTTCCTTCCCAAAAACTCGTTCATGCTTTTTTTTTGTTTTTGTTGTTTTTTTCCAAATATTTATGTTATTTCAAGTTCAGCAATCAATATACGAGGGTCGTTCAATAAGTCCTTAGAAAAAGATAGAAAAACAAATTTTTTTTTATTTTTCATGCTATTTTCCAACCGTTTTAAGCCTTCCAAAAAGTAGGATTTTGGAAGGTCCTCAAAATAGGCATCTGTTTGAGCGATGACCCCCTCGTTCGATGTAAACCGTTGTCCGCCGAGCCATTTTTTCAAATTTGGAAATGAAAAAAAAGTTCCATAATTTTGGGCATCGAAACTGCGCAGGTATGCACCCGTGCATTGTCCTGATGGAAGAGGATCTTTTTCTTTTTTAAATGAGGAGGTTTTTTTTTTCATTTCATCGCTCAACTGGTGCAATTACGATGCATGATATGCTCATATTATTGTTTGTTCTTTTTTTTAAGTAATCGGTGTAGATGATTCCGCATGCATCCCAAAAAACCGTTGCCATCACCTTGCCAGCCGATTTCACCGTCTTCGCCTTCTTTGGAGTCCGTTCACCTTCAAAAACCCACTGCTTTCACTGTTCCTTTGATCTCGGAGTATAGTAGTGTATCCATGTTTCGTCCAAAGTTATGTATCGACGTAGAAACTCGTCAGGATTAATTTAATTTAATCACCGCTCGAAACTCACTGTTTTCCATTTTTTTTTTAATATACAAAAGTTTGTGGCTTTAATAGGCTATAAAAATAAAACCATGTGATGGAATAGTTGAAACTTCAACAGCTGTGTAGTGAGTAATGATGCTTACTAAAAACAATGCCTTTCCGATACTACGAGAGCAATTTCTTGGATTTTCTAAGGACTTGTTGAACGACCCTCGTAATACAGTTTTGAAAAATTGCATTTTTTCATGCATATATACATAAGTGGGACCCCTTTTTTGGACGATTTTTGAATTTTGCTCGCGGCAACGCTGGCTGTGCATCGCAGAAGGATCGATGAACTCCAGGTATTACATTCTGGAGGAATATGTGGTTCCATTGACACCACTTATTGGAGAAAACTTCCTTCTGATGCATGACAATGTCAGACCACACGTTGCCAGGTGCGTTACCGAATATTTTCAAGAAGTAGAAATCGACGTGATGGATTGTCCTGGGATGAGCCCGGATATGAATCCCATCGAACACGTTTGGGACTGGGTGGGAAGAATGATTAGGAAGCCCTTCCAGAGACAATCAGTGGGCTGAATGGGAGAATTTGGACGATAACATCGTAAGGAACTTTATCCAAAGTATGCCCAGGCAGATTAAAACTTTATTAAATGTTCGGGGAGCAAATACCCACTACTAAGGGAACGAGAATTCTTTAGAAAAAAAAAAATAAAAGTCTTTAATGCTTAGTTCTGAAGCTTTTGCTCATTTTCGTTTATTTATGTTTCATTTGTAAGATCTTCCATTTTTTTTTAACATGAATTATCTATTTTTATTGTAATAAATAAAATAGTATTGAAACCTAGTTGATTTTTCGAACTTTTTTGAAAATATCGCAAAATTTTAAGGTGCGCCACTTTTTTTGTAACTCATAGTATATTAAATAGAAAAACCAATTCTGGCGAAATATGTAATGCTAGGTTTCCACTTATCGATTTGAAATTGACAAACGATGCATTTTTAAGTCAATTAGAATATTGGCAATTGAAAATAATAATAAATAAGCAGTTTTTCATTATTTCCACTATTCCCATACATTTTCTATAGGATCGAGGTTAGGAGATCGTGGTGGCCACTCCAAAACATCAACATTCTCCGCTTTCAAGAATCTTCTTACCAGCCGACTGGTGTGTTTTGGACTGTTATCATGTTGGAATAAGGTCCCTTCAGGCATATTCGACCGAAAACGTGGAAGCTTATGGTTTTTCAGTAATTGCTGATACATTTGGGCATTCATCCGACCGCTAACTTGAAGCAATTGACCCACTCTTTGGAAAGAGAATGAACCTTAAAAAAGCCAGATTAGAAATTCGATTTGATGAATATTTTAGATTGCTTTCCCAACACCATTATTGATTCCCTCGCGTGTTTAATTGTCCGAACTTGATATCTGGGGTTGTACTATTGTCCCGAAGGCCTTCGCAGTCTTCAGGTCACAGGGAATGCCATCTGACAATAGCAATTTGAACTTGCCCTTATCGCTCCATAAAACTTTTGACCATTGCTCCCTCGTCCAATGCATGTGGCGCTCTGCAAAATTCAGCCACTTCTTTGTATTGATGAAAATGATGGATGGTTTTTTAGCTGGTCGTCTTGCATACAGTTTCACCCTCAATTGTCGCCTACCTGTATGTACTCCTACGTTAACGCCCAAGTGTTCATTGACATAGTCAGTAGCTTCCACAGTAGTTTTATGAGGATGGACATTTACTTGATTTGTAAATTCACGATCTTGTCGGAAGTTGTTTTGCGAGGACGCCCACTACCAACTATGGGATTGTTATCCCCTTATTCCCGATATCCCGACAAAATACGCGAATTTATTGATGTTGCAGCACCAAACTCCAAAGCACCATCATGCGTGAGTTTTCCGTTCCTAGAAGCGGCGGTAATTGCTCTTTTTGCATCCAGTCGATTTATGTATTACTTGTTGAATTTTTTTCAGATTGCAGCTAAATGTGGATTTCAAAACTTTTAAACTTGAATTTTAATAAATTTGTGGTCTTTTTCACTTCAGTGTAGTTGCTTGTCACCCCTTTACCGTCCCTAGTCACTTCAACGTCGAGGCGACTCGCAACAAGGCATATTTTGCCCAAAACTAAATAGAACGGCTTGTTGTACAGCATCGGGGTGACTGCCAATGAAAATAGGAGCATGTTTCGGTATACTCACATTGAGAGTACGATAAAATCTTAAGAAAATACAGTCAAAACGAAAAAAAAAAATTGCTTGTCACCCCATTTTACGGTACGAGTCAGTCCTCGATTGGACCTGAAAAACGGGGCAAAAACCAATCGTTTCGGTAGCCAGCCTCTCCTTTAGATCAACCTTTTTGCGTACGTTTCGGTCAAGTTTTTAAGGTGGTCGAATTTTAAAACTTCTTTTCTCAATAAACCAATTTTTGTTTTTATTTATTTCTAGGGTAACTCAAATAAAAACCTATTCCTGGGACAACGCACAAGTGATCCTAGTCGGCAACAAATGCGACATGGAAGATCAGCGTGTCATCTCATTCGAGCGTGGCCGACAATTAGCCGATCAATTAGGTGTTGAATTTTTTGAGACATCCGCCAAAGAGAATGTCAATGTTAAGGTTAGCTGTCATTCTAATACAAACTTACTATAAAAATATATTAACCCATATTCTTTTATTTTTAAGGCTGTTTTCGAGCGACTTGTCGACATAATATGTGACAAAATGTCCGAAAGTTTAGACTCAGATCCAACGTTAGTAGGTGGAGGTGCGAAAGGCCAACGACTGACAGATCAACCTCAAGGAACGCCTACTTCTAATTGCAATTGTTAAGAAATCATTTATAAAGATATAAAAATTATAAATATATTGTCTTTTTGTTTTATTTTGTAATTTATTTTTCTAAATGTTAATTCATCATATACATATATAATATATATACATATATATATATATAAACAAAGCAAGTCTATACATACAAAAAGATTAAATTATATATGCATATTTAGTAAAAAAAAATTAATAAATCATAAAACAAATTAAAATTATAAAGAAAGGGTTTTCAGATAGAGGAATAAAAGTAAAAAATAAAATTAACAATCACAAGGTTACGCTTAATTTGTATATAATTTTTTTTTTGTTGTCTTTATGATACTTTTCGCTATAAATCTCTAATTGAATATTTTTTAATTCTAAATCTTCTATAAATGCATCCTCTATGTATACAAACAGCAAACTTCTCTCAATCAAGGACAAGGAAACGTTTATTATAATTTTACAAAGAAATGTGAATTTGTTGATATTTTGAAAAAAAAAAAACAGAACATACATATTATATTGCTTTGTTTATTTTATATAAATTTATCATTTAAGTGGACAAATTTTAAATACAAAATAAATTTAAAAAAAATTGTGTATAGATGTATTTTTTTTTCAATAAAAAAAAACTACGTACATACATTATACAAAATATACTATAATATTAATTAGAGAACGTTATTGATATAAAATAAGTGTAGGAAAGTGTTTGGAATGAAATTATTTAAATAAAAATAAACAAAAAAAAAAAATTACATGATTTATGGTATTATGTCTGAGTAATAATAATTAATTAAATTTATCAACAGCGGAGGGTACTATACATTATAGTAGACAATAACACAAAACCAAAACAAATGAGTTTACTTAAAACAAATTTAATTCACAATGTTCAAAGAGGATTCAAAAAATTAACGAAATAGTATGAAAAAAATAACAACAGCAGCTGTTTGAATTTATAGGTCTGTTTGGTAACTCACAAATTCGTACGAATTCGTAAGTTCTTACGAATTTCTTGTCTTGTGAGGGGAAAATGAGAGAGTAAAAAAATTCCCCACCTCACGAATTCCTACACTGTCTTTTTCTTTGGGTAAGGTTGAACAACACTGTCAAACCTCATTTTAGTGGAAAATAAAAACAAATGTCCACTGGCTGAGAGGATGTTCCCCCACTTTTTAAATTATTTAGGAGTTGACAGCGATGTTGGGCATTACACAGAAAAGATACCAAACAGACTTATGTGAGAAATATGTGGGAATTTAATTTTATTCAAACTTTTCACTCTTCCTATCCTCAAGTGTCAGTTACAGTTTCGCAGCAACGTTTTTGTTTGCATGTAAATTTCCACGACGAAAAATTAGATTTGTTCGATAAATTTGTGTATTCAAGTGAGCAAAAACCTGTCGGAGAATATTCTTTTAGAGAGTGGACAACTTGCAAGAAAGGTACTGAACGCGTTGAACCACATTTTTGACATTTTATGGGTATAAACCATCAAACGTGGCACTGGTGAGACATTCGCTTTTTAAATAATATGGCCGTTCACGTACTTTTTGCACTAAATATGACTTTACTGTCAAATCTCGAAGAGTGGGGGTAAAATTCTCTCAGAGACAGAAAAATCAGGAAAAAGTAATCAAACGCATTAAGTACCAAAAAATGAAGAATGTATGTGATTTGACAGATAATTTTTTTTCATAATATACCCCAAAGAAATTTCTTGGACTAAAATTCGTACTATGGAGATATTTCTTACTCTCTCGTGAGCACTCTCTTCTACGAAAAACTAGGAAATTTTTACGTACGCGAACGGGTTTTCGTTATTTTTCGTGGATTTTCGTTGTTGTGGGAGGGTACGCGAACGGACCTAATTTATACTAGTTTCACTGACAGCAACTGACAGATGGCTGTTTTGATAGGTGTCACTCAATTCAGCGGAAGAGAAAGGTGCTGTAACAATAGGTCTGTTTGGTAACTTGTAAAACTTGTAAAATTTCGTAAAATCTCATACCATTTAAGCTGAATTTACTCACAGCTAGCTGCTCTCACAATACGAACTTTGTTTGAATAGTGAGAGTTGATCTCTGAGAGTAGCACAATGTGTGTACACAGGGTTGCCGCTGAAAAATTTGAAAAAGTCGCAAAAAAAGGGTCATGGAGCAAAAAAAGTCGCAACAAAAACAAATAATAGGTCTGTTCGTTTACGTCTGCTCCAAAAATAGTAAGCTATTAAATTTCATGGAGTGGGGGTAAAATTCTCCCAGACAGAGGCAAAAGTAAAGGAACGCGTTCAACCACAAAAGTTGCAACAAACGAATGGTCTTTCACGTACATATGTATGTGAAATAGACGTAAACAAAATGGTGTTGCAACATACATGTACAATTTTGGATTTTACAACAGAGTCCACCCTTCATGATACCTATCCCAGATCCAATATATTGCGATATGCAAATTTCAATATTCAGAACATTCAACTTTCATCTATGTTCCTTTTCTTTCCATGGTATTTTACTTTTTGCATTAAAATAAAAAAATACTAATAATTAAAAACAAATGAAACAGCTGAGTTTGACAGATAGTTCACTTTTTACTGGCATAAATTTGTTGAGTGCTAAGATGTTCACGCATAAAAAAAAATATATTAAACTAAATCTGTACAAAAGGAACACATTGGAAAAAATAAATTAGTGAGTTTTTGTGTAATATGTATACTGAAACTAGTGCTGATTGATAGCTGATGAGCAATTAAATGGAATTTTTGTTGGAAATATATTTTTTGTACGAAAAAGTCTCAAAAAGTCTCCAGAAAAACTGAAAAGGGTCAAAAAGAGATGTTTTTTTAAAAGTCGGGTCATAGTCTCTTTGCGTCAAAAAAGGGTCAAATTGCGACTAAAGTCGCATAGCGGCAACGCTGTGTGTACATTTACAAACAACTCTCAAAAAGTCGGAAAGTTGAGAGAAGCAAACCAACTCTCTGCGAGCTACTCTCGTGACCGTGTCCACTTACAAAACTGCTCTCGAGAGTGGCCTGAGAGCGACTCGCAGTAGTTTTATTCTCAAGTGAACACGCACCTTAAGGCTGTGTGCCAATTGGGTTAAAATTTTATCCCTGGCTAATTTTTCACACTAGTTTGGTGAATATAGACTTCAAAAAATTAGCCGGCTCTGGAGCTGCATAAAAATTTATCCAGGGGCTAATATTTCTGTGGCAAAAAAACAAAACAGCATAAGTAATTTTTTACAACTTTTCAAGAGAGCAGCTGAAAGGTTTGATGTAAGCTTAGAAAAAAAACTATACATCGTATAAGAAAGTTGTGGATACAAAAATAAAGTTGAGAAAAAAAATATTTTTCTACAATTACTTATGGTTGCATTAGTTTCAGTAACTATTGGAGCATAAGAACATATGTCAAAAGCTTACGGAATATCTTTACTTATGCTGTTTTTCCATTATGCATATTATACGGGAAAATTACTAATGTTGTTTTTCGACATAAGTCGACTTATGTTGTTTTTTCTTTAGGCCACATATTTGACATTTGTATATACCCATGAAGGAATGAGAGAGATGACGAGAGCTTTGTGTTTGTTTCGGTTTTCCCAATTTTTGTTACTAAGTGCCCTGTTTAGATTAGACTTCTCTGCGGAGTTTCTGTGCTTGATGAAAATACGAATATTCTGAGGCTTAAGTGCTCCTGAAAACAGGCGGGATCGTTTATCGCTGGTCAATGGTTCATGACGCATTGCCTCTAGTTTTTAAACACTCAGCTTTATCGCCTTTGGATGATTCTATATGATGTCAGAACTCAGAAGACTTCTTCTTAGCTGAACTAAAATAAAACGTTTTTGAAAGCCATTATTGCCGATGGACATATCGCCAGGTGTTGCCAGACTAAAATATGGGTGTTATTCTTTATTGTCTAAATTGTTGTCGAGTTTAGCAAACTAGCGCGATTTTGGCAGAAATAGGTTCACTTGTGTTGCTCCTTTAGTTGTAATCCAGCTAAACTGCCACTCTTAGTATGAGATATGTATGCTCAAAAACAGTTCTGTCTTAAACCGTGCAGTATTAGTCAGTATTTTAATGGAGAAGAGGTTTGTTTCTGTTTTCTTATCTTCGGATGAAACCATATTTACAATTCTTGATGTACGATTCTAGAGAGAAACAGTATTTGTTTTTTTTTTCAAATATTCGACAAAAGTCTGTCTAGTAAATTTCTGCTTAGAAAATAATTTTTTATTAATTTCACAATTATTGTTTGATACAAATTTTAATACGACAAAGTATTCATCAAAAGATAAAATGTACATAAATGTAATTTCTGTAAAAAGTAAACAATTAATTTTTTCAATATATTATTCACAAAGTAAATAGAAATATTAATGAAACAACTCACTTACATGTTTTTGTTTTGCATATCTGTGTATTAAATACAATTTGTTATACAATAAAAAAACTAAGTAATCGAGAGAACAGGAAAATTATTAGAAATATATGTTAAACAAAAAAAAAAAAAAAATAAATTAACTAATAAATGTTATTATTATTAACTTAAAATAGTTCATTGCATACTTTCGTTAAATGTTGTTTTTCTTATAAGAAAACAAATTTATAAAAATAAATAAAAACTTAAAATATTTGTTCATCAGCATCTGTCTTCTTAATTGTGGTTAATTCTACTAAACAACAACAAACTACGCACACTACATCGATTGCAGGTAAACAAACCCAAAAGAAAAATGTATGTAATAAAAAAAAAAAAAAAAAAATCATTAGTTAAGAAATTGTTTACAAGAAATAAATTTGTTGAATGCAAAATGGTATTAAAAATTTGGAATAATTCTGCGGAAAAGACTGTTAATAGTAGTTTTACATGAAAAAACATTCCAATAGAATTGTTGTTTAACTTCAAAAACAAGCAAAATAAAAAATTAAAAACAACCAATTATTGTCAGAAGAAATAATAAAATTTACAAAAAGGCCTTAACGACAACATCGTATAATTAATTGTACACACACTACCAATTGCCCAAATGCTTTTTTCGAAGGTCCTTAAATGTTTTGTTCAATCAAAAATCATAAAATATCCAAATTGTGTATTATACTAAATTAAATTAAATGTTATAAATACCTATAATAAAGACACATTATAAATTGCATTCCAAAATAGAAATCAAACATGATTATTAAAAAAAAACAAATAAGAATTATTCTTTTAAAAATTAAAACAAGTCAATAAAAAGACAAAATTAAAAATAAATTTAGAAAGAAAGCAAATTCTATTGAAAATATATAAAACTTGATGTAAAACCTCATATTATTAAAACATTATAAATTATATCATTATTCACAAGCCAGTTAAAAAATGAAAATAAATCAATTAGATAAAATAATAAATAAAAAAAAATAATTGATTTTGTTGATGTCGTCGTCGTCATTAAAATGATAATGTAAAATTAAAAAAAAACAATAATAACAACACATTTCCATATATTAGGTAATGCGTTTATCAAAGTAAAATAAACAATGAATTTTTGATTAGTAACAAAATTAAAAAAAAAAAATATAAATTTTGTATTTTAAGTGAAATAATTATTAAATTTCATATTTTCACATTGTTTCGCGAGTGAAAGGAGAAACTTAAATGAATTGCCATTCAAAATTGAATTGATCCAATCGAGTTTGCATTTTAATTGAACTTTCATTCCTTTATTCATAAAACATAAACAAAAAAAAAATTTGTTGTACAATTCAAGATCAGAATTTACTAAAACAAAATATTTACTATAATAAAAAAACAAAAAAAAAATTATTATTAAAAAAGGAGAATAAACAGGATTTACGATTACTTAAATGAATTACAGAAGAAAATTCTATATAAAAAAAATCAATTTCTTTCAAATTATTATGTATTATTATATTGTATTACAAAAAGTTAAAAATACAACTGAGAGCAAGTAAAATCATCTAAAAGTAAATAAAATGCATATACATTGATATAATAATTGCTAACAATTATTACTATTATTATTACATATGTAAATGAAATAAAAACGGAAACTGAATAAACACAAAACAAAATGAATGCTTAGTTTTTATTTGGACAAACAATGTTCACGCTAATATAAGGCGTGTTTTTTTTTCAAATCTATATAGGCTTAGAAAATGTTTTCCATGTTAATTACACTAACAACTAAGCCTAGCCATAGGTGCTTAGCCTGGATAGAAAAATGTGCTACCAAACTGTTTTTCGTCGATAGTTATCGAAAATTTTATCGAAATGTCAAATATGACATGAAAGTGAAGGAGAAATGTGAAGCCCGGTAGCTATCAACCGAACTCTGCTGTCATTTCAAATTTAAATTATTTCTGTTCATTTTAAAATGGGTAGAAAAGAAAAAAAATACGAATTTATCCGATAAGGAAAAGAAAGCTAAAATGAATTACGTGAATATGTTTCTTATTTTCCTACTTAATTGAATTAAATTTGACGAACAAAAATTCTATCCACCAACTTATTAATGAGCGCTTGATAACTACCGGCCTAACTTTAAATGAAAACAATACCGATGTGAAACTGTCAAACGTCAATTAGCATAGTCCTGCCAAGTCACTGTTCAGCGTTTTTTTTCTCATTTTCCGCTAAGCCTATATAGATTTGAAAAAAAAAACACGCCTATTATAAGTAGTGGGCACCGTAGCGCAAGTGGTTAGTGCGTCGGACTACTGAGCCAGCGGTCTTGGGTTCGAATTCCGCCGCAAACACCTAAACGTTTTTCACAGTGCCCACCTCTTTCGAATGTCTGACAAGCATCAAAGAGTATCATTTGTCACGATTGAGCTTCTCAACTCGCCGTTCGGAGTCGGCAAAAAACTGTAGGTCCCTTCCATTCGTGCAAAAATATAACACGCACACACAAATGGTTGCGAGAAGCAGGCCCATGTTCACCTCGAGCTGTAGCGCCAACTAAGTAAGTAAGTAAGTATACAAGTCGTAATTGACTTTGAGTCGTACTCGAGTGTGTTCTATTTCGTTTGACTTTATGCAAGTTGTATGCGTTGAATGCGATTCCGTATAAGTTGCTGCATAGCATGCTAGCAACGCACTTTGAAATGCACTTCCTTTTGGCACTTCCTGAAAAAAGACGAAGGTGATGGATGACACGAGACTGGTAGTGTTTCGGGAAGCATCGTTTCGTCGACGTCGTTTGGTGCAGTCGTGTGAGCGACGATCGTCGGTGAAATTACGTGATGAGCGCCCTGTACACGAGTCGAGTGAGACGCCAAGTATCTCTCACTCGAGTGCAGTTTGAACACAATTTTAAACCATACCCAACTTCACCTTATGCCGGTTTTACATTTCATTTCAGCATTTATATTTGAAAAAATGAAATTGTTGTGTTAAAGTTTAGTTCTATTTTGTGAATTATTAATTAATTTTATTAATAATAATATTATTTTATAAATTATTAATAAACTAATGATCGTGATAAAGAGGACGACCGCAAATTGACTTTAAAAAGGATAAGGGATCCGTCAAATGCTTTGCAGCTACCGAGTAACACGTAAGTAAATATATTACGACAAAAACAAATAAATTTATGTTATTAATGTGATATTTTATATTTTACAGATTTCAAGAATTATTTAGAGTAAAGATATTTTCCATTATTTACTCGAAACAATGACAGCATGGTTTAAAAGCCGCAGCAGATCATCTCCAGTGGATAGTTTTTGATTTCTTTTCAAATTATTTTTGTGATTGCACGAAATCTAAAAATACAATATAGTAATCCTTACATAGTATAAAGCAAAGTCCCGATCGGTGTCATATTACGTTTGAAGAAAAGGATCTTAAGAACCGCTGAATAGATTTTAACGATTCTTTTGGTATAAGATTACTAATTTCTCGGAGAAGGTTTATCAATTAGCTTTGAATTAGATAAATTTTTAGTTTTAGAGTTTAAGGAACTTCAAATGAGAAAACGAAAATTCAATTTAAAACAAACGGCTATTACTTTAGAACAGCTTCTCCCATGTGATTGATATTTACTCTCAGCTTAATTGCATTCAATACGCAGATTTGAAGACCAAGATCATATCTGTGCAATTACTAGAAGCTGAATAATAGTACAAAATGCATTCCAAAGTCGTTTTTTTTTAAATTTTTTTTTCAAGCAGAAGCTGAATCACAGCACTCAGTGGCAATCGTGTGGCGTTGATGACGAGTTATTTTTTTATTTAATTCTCTCATTGCACTCCTTTTCGTATTTCTAGAATTTGTTTTTGATTTTTTTTCAAAGCATATACTTAGTGACTTTTTATGTGTATCACAGCACTCAGTGTCAGTGGCAATTGTGTCTGTGTGGAGTTGATGATGAGTTTTTTTTTTGTAATTCTCTCATTGCATTCATTTTCGTATTTCTACATGCGTAACGTACGCGTAGTGGGTTTTTGATTTTTTTTTTCCAAAGCATACTGAGTGACTTTTAATGTGTATACTGTATCACAGTCGCAGCACAGAGTGGCAATCGTGTGGAGTTGATAATGATTTTTTTTGTAAGTCGCGTTCCTCCGAAACGGCTCGACCGATGTTCATGAAATTTTTTGTGTATACATATTTGGTAGGTAAGGTATGAGAATAGGTTGTAAAGTATATTTCATCTCACTAGGTGACGCTGGAGTCAAGTTATTAATGACTTCTAAATTTATGGACCAAAAATGCTCATATTCACAATATTTGTTGGTTCAGTGCCAAAGAGAAAATTATATAATAAAATCTGGACGCGCTGGAGTTAAGTTATTAGATCTATGTATATATATAAAAATGAATGTATGTATGTACAATGTACATATTTATGTTTGCCTTTTCTAGACTCGGAGTTTTTCTTAATATAGAATACAACATAGCATCAGTGCTGGTACCTGTCATACAAAATTTCGTGAAATGTGAATATGAAACATTTTGTTCAATTAATGGAGACAGACATAAACCATAAACCACACCAAACCGTAATTTTTTCGGGATGCAATGATGACTCATGGAGTACGTGTGGATTGCTGCCTGACCAATACCGCATATTTTGTTTATTGACGAAGCCATTCAGCCAGAAATGAGCCTCATCGCTGAAGATGATTTTTCGATGAAAATCCGAATCATTTTCAAGTTGTTGCTCAGCCCAATTCACGAACATACGACACTTCTGGTGGTCAAGCGGCTTCAGTTCTTGCGTCAATTTAATCTTGTAAGGATCTAGGCCAAGATCTTTTCGCAAAATTCGCCACAACGACGTCACAGAGATGCCCAACGCTTGAGAACGAAGTGTGAGAGACACATTTGGGCTTTCTTCAACTGAAGCCTCAGCGGCAGCAATATTCTCGACACTATGGGCACTTCTTTGTCTCACTGGCACGGGAACATTTTGAACTGTGCCTGTGGATTCCAATTTTTCCACTAGACGCTCAATTGTTGATCTGCTAGGACAATTATGACGACCATAAATTGGACGTAGCGCTCTTAACGTTGAGGCCACTGACTCCGAATTTCGGTAGTAAATTTTAATAATTTCGACTCGTTGTTGGCTCGTATATCTTTCCATCATGAAATGGCAAATCTTACTGAAGAGAAATGTCAAAAGAGCGGCAAGAAATATGGCGTCGTTTGCTGTCGCTGTCGCTCTACTTTTGTAGCGTCCCTGTTGAAAAACCCTGTATATAGATTGACAGACAGACAGATAGATAGATTGACAGACAGACAGAGCGTCCGATTCTTTGAACTAAATGACAATGTAGGTATGTATTGAAAGCAACACTATATTTTTTGGACACGGGCGAAGCCGGGCGGGACAGCTAGTTATATATATAGAAAAGTGAGCTGTTCGTTTGAGACCTTAAAACTCATAAACTAACCATCCGATTTAGCTGAAGCTTACATTATATACTTTTTATGATGTTTGAAGTGTTCGTACATGTAAAAATTTCAAGTTCTCCGGTAGATGGCGCTGGAACACCAAAATTTCAAAACCATCAGATTGAGCAGAAACTTAAAGAATATATTTGTTATGAAGTGAGAAATGTTTGCATATCAAACGATGGTGCTGAAAACCAAAATCTCAAAATTAAATGGTTGTATGTAGTTCGAACAATATTTGTGACACCAATTGAAAAGTTGCTATCGGTGAATCGTTTGCTTGCGGTAGAAAAGTTATAATACTAGCGTTTGAGATGATTTTACATTGAAAATATTATCGCCGGGCACATTTTGAAGGAAATGCGTTTTGTATTTGAACAAGTCTCAAAGACAGGTTAATAAGGACATTAATGTTAGGCATCAACTGATTTCAGGTCTGATAGATGCCCTGATATACAGTGGCAAGCATATAAATAGGAAAATTCAGTCAACATAGTTCAAATCACCATATACCGGCACTTAAGGAAATAGCTTGGCTAAAATACGAAGTTTATCGCTCAAAACAGATTTTTTAGAACTAACTGTAACATGGAAAACATATTTTGGTGTACGTTTCACGGTACAGGCACAAAATACCGTGCCAAGTGTTAAATTGGTACGAGCACATAAATAGAGAAATTATACTGTTTCTAGTTTGTACTCAACTTCTGTGTGAAAATGTTTAATTTTCAATATGTAATGTTTACATAAATATTGCTTTGTTATTGTCTAGTTATAATAACTCGATTTGTGATGTTATAGGGATGGGACGGGGCAAACACATAACGGCTGAACAGCGGCGAGAAATTTGTCGTTTAAGAAGTGAAGATATTACGCTCTCTGCAATATCGAAACATTTGTGTAAATATGTCAATTAATGTTTGTCATCGAGCTTTGGAACAGGTCAAACGCTATGTTAGCAGTTTTAATAAACCTCGCGCTCCCAGACCACGAAAAACTACACCGCGTGTTGTATCTAATGTTATAAGATACCTAATAATATTACACCTAAAATGTATACTACTTAAAAAATAAAATTAATAGTTTTCCAGTTGTTTAAAGTTTAAGCAAAACACACAGAAATTACTGTCTTTGGTTGTTTTTCCCTATTTATATGCTCACCACTGTATGTACCTACCTACTATACTTTGAAAATTTAACTTTCGGGGGGATCGCATTACCTTACTGCATGCATCTCAACCGCATGAGTAAACTCCATAATTAAAATATTAACTTTGTCGTCTTTAATTTGAACACAATTATAATAAAAAAAAAAAAAAAACTAGACTGTGTAGGTACTATACTATACTTCATAAAACCAAAAATTGTTTTCAACCATCATACATCTAAACAGCAATTTTTTTCTATTCTCGTTCAAATATAGTCAATAAACAATGTTCCTACTTTGCATTTTTGGCACAGAACAGATCAACTAAAACACAAAATTCATCTTTTCACCAAATGCAGAATAAGAAAAATATAACCTGCGCAATGATTATGATTTTTGTTTCGGCTTATTCACTGGATGTGTTTGTACACATACACACCTACACACATACAATTGGTTTTACTCATGGTTTCATTCAAACTTCTACCAAACCAGAAAAAAGACATAAATACCTCACAGGGCTGCCGTTTCAATTTTTTGATTGGGAGTATAATTCGATCCTTTTGGGCAGTACCGCGCAGTACTCTGGGCTGAGGTTTCCATTATGAACATTGCGGTAACAACAATTTTTTTGTATAATTTTTGTTTAATTTAAGTTATTTTAAGATTTTTTTGTATGAAAATTTTTCCGAGGAAACTTATTTTTCTATTTTGTTAAGTTTTTGATTTCCTATGCAATTTTATTTCTTACTTAACCCTATTACTGCCACGCTGTGACTGTGAGTCACTATTCAATTTCAATTCAATATAAATGATTTAAAACATATTTTAACGTACAATCAGTTTAATGTATTTTATTATTGGTCATTACGTTACTGATATAAACAATTAATTTGTTTTTATGTTTTGGTAATGTTTACTTATTACACAAAATGTTCGAAAAGAACATAAACTGCCACGTAGTGACTCTAAGACACTATAACGACGGTGAATTTAAATTCATGTTAAAACACTATCTCTGCAACTATTGATTGATGCTAGATTACGTAGATAAGGTGGTACGTTCATGAAAACTTCTGGCATCCTTCATTTGGAAGTCCAATTTATCGGGCTTGCATGCCGAAAATAGATTCGTTGCACTATCGCGTTCTGATGACAAATCCACACGATCAACTCGCAGAGCTCAAGGTCAAGATATGTAAATTCGCCCCAATAAAGGATATTTGGTATATATTATCAACAAAGAATTGCGAAAGCATTACATGCCAGGTAGTAACTTGACAATAGATGAACAACTAGTCGCCTTCAGGGGAAAGGTATTTTGCCAATGTATGCCTTCTAATCCGGATAAATATGGAATGAACATTTGGTGAATATAATGCTAGCACCAGTTATCCGCTATATGGCATTCCGTACCTCGGAAAAGAATTAATATCTCTACTCAAGTTGTCGAGATGCTACCTTTTGCAAAGACAAACAGGGACGTGACATTCGACAGTTATTGCTATCGAAGGGACTAACATGTGTCGGCACATAACGAAAAAATAAAAGATGCTTTCCAGCAAATTTTCTACATCATAGAATAAAGGAGGTTGAAAACAACGTGTTTGCCTTTCGTCGAGGCATGACAATGGTTGGCTCCATACCGAAGCAGAGCAGATCAGTTATACTTCTGTCAACTATCAAAATATACATTGAAAACAAATTCGTATGTACTATAACCGTACAAAGGGAGGAGTACACTCGCTAAATCAAATGTAACTGTCAAGCTTTTACTGTAAAGCGAAAAACGAGTAGATGGCCTCTCGCACAATTTTATAATATCGTTGATGTGTATGCGTGTGTGGTATTGCGGCAAAAGTTATTGGGCTGAATTTATACTCTAACTGGAACCAGGCGAAGCTAAATTCTAGTCGAAAACTTTTTTTGAAACAACTCGCCAAGGCCTCAGTCATTCCGAATATGTATGTCATGTATGTCTGATCATCAACTGAAACTGATCATCAAATCTATCTTCAACTGTATCACAGTACAATAACATAAGAGGCGACGCTGTTACTACTGCCCTTATGAAAAATTACGACCTTTTAAGCAATACAAGTGTTGGTCAGAAACCCGTGTGTAACGAGCATTCACAGAAAACTGTAGTTTGCCTAATATGTATAAATAAATAGTTAAATAACAATCGCCACATTATTTGTATTAAATTTCCTTTTTTTCAATAAATTAAATGAATTATCTATGTATTTTCAATTAGTGTCTCTAAGTCACACCATGGTAGTTTACGTTAGTCAGATAGAATGGCAGTAATAGGGTTAACCAGTTAAGGAAATAGCCCGCAGGGCTCGGGTACTCCTTCAAGATCATGGCAGCTATTCATAGTTTTATTTTAGTTCTCGCGCAGCTCGTCACCCACCCAACTATTTCTTAAACAGCATGCAGCATGCCCCCCATATTTACTCCACTATCCACCACCAACATCTACATTTGGGGAGAGTTTTCCTAATCACCGTATTTCATGCAATTTTCTTATTAAATTATCATTTTTGGCTATTTTGACGTTAGAATTGAAAAAAACTGTTTATTTCCTCGTAAAAAAATATTATATTTGCACTGTTAAGATCCATTTTGATTGTTGTAGATGTGGGAACACGCATTTGCGAAAACCATTTCGATCTTATAATGGATACACTTAGGTCTGTCACTGGTATCTTAGCAAGGTCGTTCAGGCAGTCGAAGAACCGTGTTGTCATACAAGACAGGTACCGGCCGTTCTTAGGGAGCCGGGCAGTAGTCCGGGTCCATGCAGCTTCTATAGAAGTTATTTGTAAGGATACCATATCTACTGGCCATGTTTTCTATTGTACAGTGTCTG
The DNA here is from genome assembly GCA_949775065.1 of Brachyopa scutellaris. Taxonomy (NCBI): domain Eukaryota; kingdom Metazoa; phylum Arthropoda; class Insecta; order Diptera; family Syrphidae; genus Brachyopa; species Brachyopa scutellaris. Next base: position 43,364,411 of record OX459115.1, read on the forward strand.
GTTAAAACACACATTTAGACCAGAAACAGACCAAAAAAAAAATTATCGCAATTTCATAATGGAAACCCGCCCTAAAATTCTAATGGCTGGACTACCTATACGGGTACGGGTTTGTTTTTTAATAGTTTACAATCTTTTTAAATCATGAATAGCAAGCATTTACTATTTTATTTCAATGTAATTTGAATTTGCATTGAAAGTTTAATTTTGTACTTTGAGCAGTATAATTTAATTTTAGGCAGTACGGGGTACGGAATGATAAAATAGCAGTATATTACTGCTCTTGCAGTACTTTCGGCAGCACTGATCCCTTATACTCGTAAGTTCGTAACACTCAAATCTCAATTATTTTTTTTTTGGGCTTTTTAGTTAACTTTCCTTGCTTTTGAGTGAACATCGGAAGGCAATGCTAAGCAAGCATAACCGGTTTTACTTTATTCCCACTCAATATTTAATTTTTACTCAATTCTCTCACAGCGTAATATTTTTTTTCAATTTTTGGGAGAAAAGTCGATGCGCCCTCTGGCTTGCCGAGTAACAAGCAAAAAATCTTGCTTGATGATAGTACTATTAGTTCCATATTGTCACATTATTGTGTTGGCAGAGGGAACATTTTCCCCACACCCGCCTGATGGCTGGTGTCGTGTATGGAGAGATATTAACCACAGATGTGACGGCTCTATCTTTCTCTTCTCACGAAGAGAATGATAAGAGCCTACGTAAATAATAATCGTGGTGTAACTAGTTAAGTTAGTCTTAAGTGAGAGTCTTACAAGCGCGTTTAGGTACAAGACTTACTGTGTACATACATCATACATAATTATTAATTCTAAACAATAAAAATAAAATAAAACAAACGAAATCAATCTTTTATTAAAAGTTTAAAGATAAACTTCACTGGCGCAGTCGGAAAAGCCAAAAATCGTTTGACCACGCGACTCTTTAAAAAAAAAAAAAACACATAAACGAAGGTATATATAAGTAACAGTCATACAGTGAACAAAGGAAAAGTGAACAAAGGAAGAAGTGACGCAATCGGAAAAGCCAAAGATCGTTTTGACCACGCGACATTTTTTTTTTACGTTATCAATTGGCTCATATGCTTTTGTATTTCCTGTAAATAATATTTAAAGGAAAACGAAAATAATAAACCGGAAGTAAAAATCTTTGCATAGAAAAAAAATATGCCCACACACATAAGTACAGTAATATAGTGAAAATAGTTCTTGGTAAAGCTTAAGTCAGAACAAAGGAAAAAGTGACGCTACCACAAAAAAAAATCCGTTATTCAAAAACGTAAAACATTAAACACAAACTTTTCACCATATACATACTTCTCACCATCAACTCACATGCAACAAGAACATATACCAAAACATACGTTCATATTCATCACATACATCTGGCCAATACAAAATTATTCAGCACGCACATTTTACACATTCATACAACATAACAGCAACATTCATCATCAATTATCTATTTGGAACCAGGGTGCGTTAAATTTATTTGCTTAAATTTTCAATTATTTTTAAGTTTTTTGTACATTTATTACAGTCTAAGCATATTATAGCTAAACTTCATTATTTTGTAATGGAGGTCTTCAAAGTTCTTATTAAATGCATAGCCAACATTCAGCCATTTGATGGTAGTAAAAACAATCTTATGAACTTTATAGATCGAATAGACGCTCTTATTCCATTAATAGAAACTTTGGACATACATTCAAAACGTATAATTATAGGTTATGTACAAGACAGACTTACTCCTAGGGCAAGAGACACTGTCTTGAAACATGGCCAAGTGGAAACATGGAACGAGCTTAAAGCAATTTTAAAAAAAGCACATGGTGAATCTGTTCCAATTAATACGCTTCTTGACAGCTTAGTTCTATGTCGTTGCAATGGAACTGTAGAACAGTTTTTCAATCAACTCAATAGCTTATTAATTAGACTGAATAATGCCTATTCAGTTACCGAACAACTGACGACCGAACAGATAATGACAAATAGAAGAATCGTATTCGATTGTTTCAAATCGAATTTACCAGAACCTGTTAAAGGAATAATAATTGGACGGAATCCTACCACAATGGATGACGCCTATAATATAATTTCAACCAATGGCTATTCTAAGTACATGCATTCTTACACACCACCACAAATTTCATACAATAACTACCAACAAAACCAAGACAACAGAAACTTTAGACCAGAAAACAGATATAACTACCAAAGAGAATATACTGAACAAAGACAATTCCAAAATTCTAACATGCAAGTACACCACCCAACTTTTAACAACAGAAATAACTTAACTAATAATGACAATAGAAACAGGCAAAATAACTACATTCAAAGAAATCTAACTACGAGTATACCAAGACAAAATTATAACAGCAGTATTCAACCCATGGACTATAGCGTCCAAAGCCGACAATTAAATAGATTTAATGATAACAGAAATAGCCCTAACAATAACCAAGGAAATACCGAATACAATAATACACCGAGCCGACAAACTAGACAAAATCTACAATATAATAATTACAATCAAGTCAATAATGCAGAACCCATGGACATTTCACATAATCAAAATGACAGTACACCTCAAAATTTTCAGCGGCGATATTCAAAACAACTACCCTATATAACAATTGAAACAAAAACAAAAAGACTAAAATTTATTATAGACACTGGTGCTGAATTCAGCATAATAAACACAAATCTTTGCCAACCTAAGTGGAAATCATACATAGCACCGCAGAAATTAAAAGTATTTGACAAATATCTAAATTGCAATGTTAAGTGCAGATTTCCCTTATTTGATGCATTCAATTTGCAAGATTATTTTGTTGACTTTTTAGAGTATAAATTCCATAATTATTTCGACGGTATTATTGGAAATAATATTTTGTTGCCACTTTGTTCGATAATTAATTACAGAGAACGATCTCTGATTACAACAAATGCACAAATACCCCTTTTTCTTAATGAATATGAAGAGTTTTATTTCCATAAAAGTTTTATTCATAATTCAGTAAATGTATTTTGCAATGAAGTTGAAAAGTCAAATACCGAAACTGTAAGTTATTCTTCTCACTTAAAATATCAAGATGTTTTAAAGATAAAATATCTTTTGAATTCCTTTAAAGATATATTTTATAATGAGAAGGACAATTTAACTTTTACAAATAATATTAAACATAGGATTATAACAAAAAATAATTTACCTATCTATACAAGAAGCTATCGGTACCCCGAAGTTCACCGAGAAGAAGTTGACCGGCAAATCCAAGAAATGCTTGAACAAGGCATTATTGTTGACAGCTCTTCCCCATACAATGCTCCAATATGGGTTGTCCCGAAAAAGCTGGACAGTTCCAATAAGCAAAAGTGGAGGATCGTCGTTGATTATCGTAAGTTAAACGATAATACGATTTGCGATAAGTTCCCTCTTCCCAATATTGAAGAGCTTTTTGATAAATTAGGCAGGTGTCAATATTTCACCACAATCGATCTGGCGAAAGGGTTTCATCAGATTGAAGTTCACCCAGATGACAGATGCAAGACCGCCTTTTCAACCGCTAATGGCCATTTTGAATTTACGCGTATGCCATTCGGTTTGAAGAATTCTCCTTCAACATTTCAGCGTCTTATGAACAACATTTTAAAAAACTTCATTAATAAAATATGCGTCGTGTACTTAGACGATATTTTAATTTTTTCCACATCGTTAGACGAACACATTTGTTCAATGAAGAAAATTTTTCAGTGCTTACGCGAAGCAAACCTAAAAATACAAATTAATAAATGCAATTTTGCCGAAAAATCTACTAAGTTTTTAGGCCATATAATTACAGAAGGTGGAATTAAACCAGATCCATCTAAAATAACGGCTATACAGAAAATAACCCTTCCACGAAACCAGAAAGAAATTAAGTCCTTTCTGGGTATTACCGGTTACTATCGGAAGTTTGTTAAGGACTACGCCAAAGTGGCGTATCCCATGGTAAAATATTTAAAAAGAAATAATAACAGTATAAAGAAAAACGACATTGAATACGCTGAAGCATTTAACAAACTTAAAAATTTACTTATTTCTGACCTGATTCTTCAAAACCCTGACTTCAATAAAGCGTTTATCCTAACAACCGATGCATCAAACTTCGCATTGGGCGCTGTACTAAGCCAAAGTAATCGACCAGTTTGTTATGCATCTCGCACTCTAAATGACCATGAAATTCGCTATTCAACCATAGAAAAAGAACTGTTGGCAATCGTTTGGGCAGTTAAATATTTTCATACGTATCTTTATGGCAGATCATTTACCGTGCAAACTGATCATAGACCACTAATTTGGCTTAATGGCTTACAGTATCCGAATATGAAGTTACAGCGTTGGAAAACGCAACTGAACGAGTACGATTTCACAGTAAATTATATAAAAGGCAAGGATAATTATGTGGCAGATGGACTCAGCCGACTTTTTTGTAATCACGCTAATACTGGCGTAAATCAGAAAGACGATACAAAAGAAATGACACAAATTTGTAATGACTCTGACAATAATTATGAATTGAATAATAACGAAGGCGTCAGTGGCAATGACCAAGAGATCATGTCCACCGATGCTACAATACATAGTGCAGGCGAAGATGACTTATACTATATACATATAACAGAAAAAGCAGTCAATATTTACAAGAACCAAATATTTTTAGAAGCTGGTAACAAAGAAAAAATTTTCACAAAAATAGTTAATAAAAAATGCAAAAACTTTATATACGTGACAAAAGATAGCAACTTGCTGGAAATAATGAAAAGATTCATTATCGACAAGGGCCTTATGTGCATTTATTGCGATGACATACAATTATTTCTAAAATTTCAAGACTTACACGTTAGATATTTTGCCAACAACAAAAACTTGAAAATGCTAAAATCCTGTACAAAATTGACTGATATAACAGACAAAAATGAAATGCTCACAATAATAAAAAATGAACACCTAAAAAATAATCATAGAGGAATTTCCGAAGTATTTGCAGAGCTCAAACTGTTATACTACTATCCAGGTTTGCTTAAATTAATACAGAAATTCATTAACAATTGCGATATATGTAACATAGGCAAATATGACAGACACCCCGCAGACTTACCTTTCGAATACACAGAATCTCCCACAAATTTCAACGACATTGTCCACATGGACATTTGGTATCCTCGTAGAAACGTAATGTACATAACAATGATTGACAAATTTTCAAAACACGCTACAATTCATAAACTTACGGATAGAACTTGGATATCCATTTTAAAAGCCATTAAAGAAAGATTAATTTACTTAGGCAAGATGAGAAAATTGGTTTCGGATGGCGAAAAGTGTATCATTCATAACACCGTCGAACAATTTTTAAAAGACAATGGTATAACATTTCACCAAACAACTGCTTATCACAAAACAGGTAATTCCGATGTCGAAAGATTGCACGGAACCCTTAATGAGCATTTGAGACTTATTGAAGCCGACAATGATAAAACCGATTTAGAGGACTTAGAAGATCGAATTTTTAAAATAATTTTAATTTATAACGTGACCATACATTCAACCACTAATTTAAGACCAATTGATTTTATAAATAAAAACTACAATAAAAATGAAATACAAAAATTATCAAACGAATTTCAAGCAAAGAAAATTGAACGAATTAAAAAGCTTAACAAAGACAAGGACGTACAAAATAGTTTATGTGAAAGTATTGTAGTTAATAGAGATATTAGAAAATGTAAACCTAAATACAAAAAATTAAATAAATTTAAACTTGAAGGAAACTATGTTATTGATACAAGCAATCGAAGACTTACCAGATATTATAAAAAACAAAGAAAACGAAAATTTAAGTATCAGAAATAGCATTAAAATCTAGATTTAGTTTTGACATTATAGAAAATTAATATTAAAATAGATATTATGAAGCAATGTACATTCTTTTTTTTAAGCAACATATTTAAATGGCAATTATTACTTAGAAAATAATTACAACTTAATATAATTTTGAAAGCAATTTAAAATAAATTTGAAAATTAGAACCTATCTACATATCTATGTTAAGTTCGTTTTGGTTTTTTTTTGATTTTATCCAGGTTATTTTGTTTTTGCCAGTTATGTATATTTGAAAATTAGAACCTATCTACATATCTATGTTAAGTTCGTTTTGGTTTTTTTTTGATTTTATCCAGGTTATTTTGTTTTTGCCAGTTATGTATATACGAAGATTTGTTTAAATACCATTGGTTATTTTTTAATGAAAAAAAAAAAAAAAAAAAAAAAAACAATTAATAACATATATGTACATATAATACATATACATATGTAGTATATAAGATAATTTAACTTAAAATGTAAATGAACAATACTTAATGTTATTTTGTTTTTGGAGGACCAAAAAACTTAAAGGGGGGAGGTGTCACATTATTGTGTTGCCAGAGGGAACATTTTCCCCACACCCGCCTGATGGCTGGTGTCGTGTATGGAGAGATATTAACCACAGATGTAACGGCTCTATCTTTCTCTTCTCACGAAGAGAATGATAAGAGCCTACGTAAATAATAATCGTGGTGTAACTAGTTAAGTTAGTCTTAAGTGAGAGTCTTACAAGCGCGTTTAGGTACAAGACTTACTGTGTACATACATCATACATAATTATTAATTCTAAACAATAAAAATAAAATAAAACAAACGAAATCAATCTTTTATTAAAAGTTTAAAGATAAACTTCACTATATACAATGCTACTACTAAAGACGACATTCACCTGGAAAAAATTTCACAGCCGTAGGCTAATATGGGTAAGATAAGGCTTTTTGCAACTATTTGACGTGTCTTCATAGGGTTATAACTTATAAGGTTGCGTCGCCCGAAGTGTCCATAGCACCCCGGATGCTTTTCCGATAAGAGCGCTGTTTGTCGTGAGATTTCGAGTAAAAATAACTCCTAAAATCTTGGAGGTTTCGTCAAATTCGATAGCGGAATTATTTAAAATAATTTTGGGGAAGTACGTTAAATCCAGGGTGTTTTTCGATATCACCAGGCAGTTGGACCTCGACGGGTTTATAGCGAGGCCATTAAATTGAGCCCAATGTGCTACCTTCTCAAGGTTCTCATTTATGCAGGAAGCACCATTTTCTATTAGTCCAGGACTGCAACTATAGTACATTTGTACATCATCGGTATACATATGGGATGAACTGTTCTCCTTGTGGAACGCCGCTAATGGTAGGAAGAAATTCCGACTGACTCCCATCGATTTGAACAGCTTGCTTTCTATTCGACAGATCGGATGATTCAGCAAGATGACAGTGAACCACTGCTGTGTCAAAGGCCTTAAAGAAATCGAAAAGAACATTAGTATAGTGCTTGCCGAAGCTTTTGAAAGAAATGTGCAAAATAGAGATAGGGTTGAACTCATTACACTTGGCATTTTTGGGTATCGGTAAGACTGTAGGAAAGTCTCCCGCTGTCAGGACGGATTTGAAAATGTGCACGATGTAAGACGGTACGACAGGGAGAAGTAGTTTCAAAAAGCCGGTGGCATTCGACCTGAAATTCTCGATATAATGGACTTTCCGATGCTGATGTCGAGCAAATTGTTTCGTGACTGATTGATTGATTGTGATTGCGAGTGACTGATACACTAAGTTTGAGTTCAGGTAGACGATAACGTTTCCACGAGTTGAATGCCTGATCACATTGTTATATTAGAATCTTTGTATGTTTATTAAACCAAGAGTGATTATCAGATCTACTAGGCTTGCTTTTAAATGAAATGTGTCTATTATAAAGGTGAGAAATGTTATCGCTTAAAAACTGTACCTGCTCGTTGGGCGATGGTAAGTAGATCGGTGCCTAAATACTTACTAAATACTATACTTTGTATGTACATATATAGATATATTTAAAAAAAACACTCAGCATTTTGAATTACAAATTACATTTATTTCAGTTATGTTTATATTTTTATAAATAGAAATACAAAAAATAAAAATTCGACACTTACAATATATAAACGAAAAATTGTATATATGATATACAATATAAATTATTATAAAATTTAACTAAGCATTGAGCATTATTTAATTTTAAATAAACAATTTCTTAGAAAAATATTCTCTTGAATAAATAAAAATTAAAAAATAAATGGAAAAATATATAAATAATCACAACTCAAAAATAAAAACAAAATTGAAAATCAAATCTTTTTGTATTTGATGACACAAAAATTATGACGTTTATTATACAAATGAAAGAAGCGTACATAATGTATACATGCATCCGTCTGTGGTATAATAGCAAACGTTGTTAGTATTAATCAAACAAAAAATTAAAATTAATGGGGATATACAAATGGAATAAAAAAACATAAGTTAGATTTGTGAAATACTTTTACATAATGATCATTTTCTTAGATAGGTTGTGTATTTTGTCCGTTTAACAATCAATAACTCCTTGTGTTTAAATATAATATTTAAATATTTACTTTAACTATGATTTACTTTGTACATTTAAAATTTCTTATTTCATTTAATTATTACATTTATTGTATTGAATCAACGTTCGATGCCATTGTTGTTTTTATCTTTGTAATAAATTCAATTATATAATAAATACATTTTATTTAGATATTTTCTTAAACTTTTGCTTTGTAATTTACTTAAACCACGTACATATGTATTTATGATGTTTTTATTTCTTATTTAAGATCCTAACTAAAACTATGTTTTTTTTTAAGGTGGTGGATGAAAACAAAGCAAATGATAATTATGATTTATTTTTTTTATTTATATTTTTTTTTTAACAAGCTCCAAATAATATTAGGCACTCAATTTATTTTATTTTAAATTTTTAAAATATTTTTAAATTTATAAAAAAATGTATTTTCAAAAAAATATACTCTTAAGGTATCTTAGGCATTTAATCAAAAGAGAACAATTAATTTAAAGAGATTCAATTTTTGCTGGCAATGGCAAGGTTAGCAAAATAAAGTAAATTAAAATCTCAAAATTTTGTAATTATATTTGTTTTTTCAAATAATCTTAAATGCTCTTCCTATATTCTGGGAAGTAAGAATAAACAAATGGATTCCTTTCAGTCATATAAAAAGTGATTCGCAAGCCCTCCATTTTGAGATGAAGACGGAAACAGAACTATTTTTTTAAGAATAAGAACTCGACATCAGACAATTGCCTCGAGTCGTATAGAGTCTATCATCAGAAGAAAAGCTGAGTTTTTATTTTTACTTTTGTTAAAATTTTTCTCAAATTTGGCATAATAACGTTGTTTTGACAAATACTAGCTAAATAAGGTCACTCTTCATTTGCTTCAAGACCTCATCTGCTAGAAATGAGATAGGGGAAGATATAAAAGGACAACAGGTAAAGGAAAATGTTCTATCAAATATGACATTTGTGTTCCGCCACCAAGTAAGTGATCCTAACATATAACAGTAAAGCTTGGTTATAATTAGCAATTCTGACACAACATAATGAAAAAATTGCGAAATGAAAAATAGCACTAAAAGTTGTGAAATTATCCTGGAAAAGAAAGTTTTGTGCACGTGCAAATGCGTTGCTCCTTTTTTCATCAACATCAATATATTTTCCTTAGTACTTTTCTTCAGTGTCCAAATAGGTATCACTGAGTTGAGTCCTTAGATCATATTATAACTGGTCTAGGACTGCCTGGTTAAATAGAATGTAGCCACTGTTGCTCGCGAGCGTACAAATTCGCATGAAAAAAGGAAAAGGTACTTTTAAACGAATTGTTAATATTTATAAAATGAAAGTGCAATTCGTCACTGCTCCAGGACTAGAGTTGGAGAACTATCGATAGTCAGTGCCATCGATAGTTCTCGATAGTTGGCTTTTGACTATCGATGGTTATCGATATATATCGATAGTTTTTTCCTCTTAACCCTCATCCTGTAAAGAAAAAAAATTACATATTCAGTGTTTTGGATGAATTGTTCTTAGCACAATTTTATTGCATTATTTGCGCTTTTTACAATTTATTTCCGTAAATGAATGTTTTTTTACAGATAACTGAATTACATTTGTTACATTTGGTAGCATACATATTATAGAAATCGCACGAGTTTTTTATGTCTCAAAATGCGTTTGGGCAAAATTTGCCCAAAATACAGGATGAGGGTTAAGGGTAACAATAAAAAAAGTTAGATGCACCATATTAAATAAACTTTTCTCACCGAGAGAGATTAGATTCCGCGTTTTAATGAAACCCGGTCCAGCTTTTTTAGGTTTAGACATCATAAAATGCATACCTACTTATGTATCAACAGAGAGAATTGAGAGACCATCTCCTATTTCTACGTTGCTGACTCATAAAATGGGGAATCCCCTTTTAAAGTTAAAGCAATTTTGACAGATGGTCAAAAAAAATCCGATCTAATGAGCTTTAACTTTAAATATACTCCGTTCGTTAGGTATCAACCATTTAAAGAAATTTTTGAAATTCTATATTTAAATGGCTATCGAAAACAATCGATAGTGGAAAAAAAAGTATCGAAACTACACTTTTACACGGAATGTAAAGGTGAGTGCGGTCAGGTTGGTACCTTACCTATGTATATACATATGTGCGGTAAAAATATATTGCTAGGAGACAATATTGATGAAAGTCCAATACACAGTATTGATGAGCCTTTGAGTGCTAACTGTATAATGTGTCATAGGGCTGGCGCAGCCTGGCATTATTATTTTGGGAAGACTCAAGAGGTAACGCTTAAAGTGTGTGACGCTTAAAGTGTATAATCGCTATCCTTTCATGTTATAAAATTTCTTGGTGCTCATATCGAATCGATTGGATGGGTCGACAAGACATTTAGTTCCAAACGGATGTTGCTATGTTACACATAGTCAACGAACAACTGTCTGCCCCGACTTCTTCCTTTAGAATTATAAATTGTTCTAAAAGTAAAAAGTAATTGAAGGTAACAAAAATTCCGATGCTAAAGGACAATATGAGTAAATTTCAATAAATTAATGAAAAAAACACCCGAAAAGTGCCAAAAATGTTATGCAAAATATGGTTGAATAGCCGCGACCAGAGGTGTCCATTCATTAATATTCATTTATATTAAATTAATATTCCGTAAAAGCCAAATAATCGGAGTTAATTAAATATAAATGTTCATTACATTACGTAGTTAGCCAAATAAAAAATCGACATAAAACCCTCTGTGTTGGTTTTCATTTCGATTAATATAACTAGAAGTCCAAACTAAAGGCAAAAGGACATAGCAGAATCTTGGGCAGGCAGATTGGGACTTAAGTCCCAAAATAATGTATCTGGTTTGAATGACGCAATAAATGATCATTTATGCAACGATAGCATGGTGGTTAAAAAACGGAACAGGTCACACCTCAGTTCAAACATAGCTCGCTTAGTCTATGTCGGTATAAGAACGTGGCCAACTGAAGCCATAGAAGCTGTGCCTAGCCTTCCACCTCTTCATATCTGCATAAGGAAAAAAGCAAGTCTTTGTGCTCAGACCTAAAAGTTGACAAATTTTCAGGTTATCAAGAGATCTTAAGAATATTCCAGATGTATTCAAATCTGTGAACCAGGGTTTTCATCGGATATAGCGCTGGGGGAATTATCCAATATATTTCTATCGGAAGTATTTTCCCTAGAAATATGTGTTTTTGATGGGATCTAAGCTGATTTGAGACTACCTAAATCGCTTAGCCTTAGATGAATACAGTTACTCATGCCTGGATACCTAGCTACGACGATTTTGAAAGCTGTATGGCAAGGTGAGGTGTTTGTGGCCTTTTTATCGGTCCTAAATTCTCTTTTATGCTTTCTTTAAGATACATATATACACTTAACACTCAAGAATTAGGTAATGCTGTTAGTAACAAGAAAAGCGAAAAACTTCATCAACTCAGCTCATGGCAAAGCTTAAGAAAGAACTATTTGATTCAGGTCACCACTTAGGTTTTCGGGTACCATGGAATTTTCTCTAGAAGACTCCTGTCGACTTGTGGCGAAGAGAAAGAACCGCGCTGCGGTGGTAAGAGGTAGGTATTTACGACAGGCGAAGAAGAGGGTAAAGATTCGATGAAGACTTACTCTAGAAATCCGTAGCTACCTTGGTTTGGTAAATCAAATGGGTATCAAACTCCTATCTCGGAAGACTATTGCTGCCAATTTTTCAACATATTGCCGGGTGATGGACGATAAGCAGGAAAGCCGAGAGAGAGAAAACTCTGTGTTAGATAATTTTCATTCAATCAATTTGACTATAACTCCAAATTAAATTAAATTAAAGGACATATCAGGATCTCGAATTTCCAAATAAAAGTTATTCATCAAAAAAATGGCTCAAAGCAATATTTAAAATTCTTACAAAATGATTCCATCATAATAAACGAAACAGTCTAGTTCAGTGGGGTTCAGTAAACCTGTTACACTTGAGTATACATACTTACTACATACGAACATTTACGAGTATGTTTTCTAAAAAAGAGAGAAATATCTTTTACATTTTATTTATAAAAAAAAATCAGTCTAAAATGATTATTCTTCTTTTTTTCTGTTTTCACTTAAATATTTAAACTTAATCACTAAACTTAGACTGTACAAAAAAAAAAACAAATCTTATACAAATAATGGTTTTACTAGCACAAAATGATTACATTACAGGGAGTACTTGTAAGATGAGTAAATTCACACGAAATTGGAATCGAGATACGATATTTTATTTACACATAATTTATTTATTTATTTTATTTTTATGCTCTCTATGAAATCCAATTAAGTATGGGTAAATAAATGCAGTTTATCTCTGGTATTCTGGTATCTTTTGTCGTGTATACCTTTTTTTTTTTTGCTTTCTAGCTTTTTACAATAATATAAATATTCAATTCGCTTTATCCGTTTCTAACCTTTTTGTAAATATATTCTTTTTTCTTTTTCTTTGTAACACTATATACTATATCAACGAGATGGTCTACTATCATATCAATAAATCAGTACTGGGACTGGGGGAATCGTCGCCGTCGGTTCGATGGAATGGAAAAGAAAACGTATATCCTGTTCCACTGGTGCGTTCATTGTAATCACACGGTCGTTTCATCATCATCAATATTCCTCCTATTTAAACAAAAAAAGGAAAAAAAGAGAAAAATGTGTACATTAGAATTTTATCTATGGCGAGCGAAAAGGATAATTTTTATGAAGCATAGATTTGTTTATTTTAATGAAGCAAATGATAAATCAGAAAAAAACAGTGTATGTGTAAATAGTATGTGTATGTAGGTGATTCCAATTGTAAGGTCATGTTATGGGGTCTACATTATTTACACAAAGATACGTGAGCTTCTAATTCTACAAACTTAAAAATTAATACAATTGTTTACACTATTTAGCAAGATCTTTTTAACTCCTGTATGTTATGCAACGAATATCGTCCGGTTAGCGTTATGTTGTTGCACAACAGGATGGCGTTACCGTAGGTTTTTTGAAAATGGTTTATTTTTCGCGATTTAAATGTAAAGCACATGATTTAAGGTCCTGCAGTCAGTTGATTTCCGAATAGTAATTCTAATAAAGAAGAATTTCCTCGTTGTTCATGTTGTTTTTGTAGTTCTGTCAGTCCAAAGAGATTCATTTATCATCTTAAAGCCCAAATCACAATGTCGCGTTCGGGCGCTCTCGCTTTATATCGACTTTACGATAACTTCTGTCCAACGCACGAAGTCGAAATTTGCAAAACTAAATACCGCTTCAAGCTTCAGGCGTTCATAGGTTAGGAGTATGACTAACCATCCCATGTGTCCTCTTTTGGCTAGGACAATCCTCCCTTTTAAACCTAAATTTCCGAAATCCTCCTTTTTTAGTTTAAATCCTCCTTTTACCCTAAAATCATCCACCTTTCGTATTCGAATCCTGGGGCCCAATACCGCAAACGTGAGCCTGTGTACACATTTTCAAAACTCACATTCACGGCCTGTGTACACCAATTCGAATTCACGCGATTCCGCAACACACTTTGAGTTTGAGTGAGGTGAGTGAATAATTTGGTTTGTGAGAGACTGAGGTGAAATTAGTTTGAAAAAATTGTTTTTTTAGTTTTCATTGTGAATTTTGCGAAAAAAAATATTACAGTAGGTACTGTCCGTTCTCACAGCCAAAAACAAAGTGAATAAATTCTTTACCTGTGTACATGAAACTGTTAAAAAAAAAACTCACTCTCTCGCTTGAGGAATCGAAACATGGCAGTCTACACATTTTTTCGTGTACATAGCAAAACTCTCGCTGGTGGAATTGGGCCCCTGGCGGGTAATAAATGGATTACAATGAAATTTGCAAAAATAAAATAATATCCTTTTTCTTTGTTTAAATGATCCTCCTTTCGCCCTTCTATTTTGAAAAAATAAACCTCCTTTATGGTGACTTTTTCTAAGAAAAACCTGTTTTTTGGTTAAAATTAAATGGGATGGTTATGTATGTATGACAAATAATATGTTCTGTTTCCTCAAATTTCACATTCACGAATTTATGATAGAAAGAAGATTTGAAATGTATTTCTTTTTATTTGTATTGTTTTATTAAAAAACACAAAATGTGAGAAATAACTTTGCAAACCAGATTGTGCGAATATGTAAATTAAAAAAAAGACTCCACACAATTAATTTGTGTGGAAAAAAATTAATTTAGCCATTTAAATCTTTTGCGCGTATTAAATGTTAAAAAATTGTACTTTAATCGAACAGGCCATCGAATAGTATAATGTCAACAACTGCTGTGAGTTGTCACAACGCACGTAGAAAGTAGTTCCACTCGCCCGTTGCCCAGAACTTTACGATACCTACGATATAACGCCCGAAGTAACACTTAAGGGCACCCCATATGTCTGCATTGTTTCTACTTTATCTGTCAACGCGAGAGCGCCCGAACGCGATATTGTGAATTGCGCTTAAAGCGTTTCCAACGAACAACCCCGGAGCTTCCCCCCATGGGTTTCACCTTGTCGTGGTGGAGGGGCTGAAGTACGACTTCGTCGGAAAACTAAGAAACCCAGCTAGATGACACTAGTTTAAAAAAACAAATAAAAAATGGAAAAAGTCAAAGAAGATGAAATAAATCGAGTGGGGATATCCACTCAAGTGTCGGCAGAAACCACGGCTGCCGGCGAGGGCTTGGCTCCGTCCGGGGCTAAGTCGCCAGTGGTCAATTTTCCGTATGTCCAGATGGACGAAAACATAATAATAGAAGAGCGCATAGACGAAGAAGTCATGACTCTGGCATCCGCAGTAAAGCGACAGAAAGATAGACCGAAACTAAGGCTGTCTGGTGCCCAGAACCGCAAAAGAGCTAAGGAGAGAAGGAGGAAAGAGGAGGAGGGAAAAGGCAAGACGGGAGAAAACCCTGAAGGCGCTAGTACCTCTGATCTGATCCCCGCCGCAAACACTTCAAAGGACAGTAGGGAAGGCCCTCGGCCGGTCCCAACGAAGACCGCAGAAGTTGCGAGACGCAATGCCAATCTATCCCTCACATCTCCGGATGAGACCCCCGCCTTAGGGGGAAAGAGGAAGATGCGTTTCTCCAAGCACGCCAGGGACACATACAAAAAACGAGCAACAGATCCCGGAACCAGCAGAGCCACACCAGGGCCAACTAACGTTGTACCAGGTAGGCCTGCAATGGGTCCTAGGGACACTTCCAAGCCAACGACTTCGTCAAAGGGGCCCCGCCGTACTTATAGAGATGCGGCAGCCAACCTGCTCGAGATGGTGGTATACTGCGATGGGTACGACGAAGGTAAACTTCCGTCGAATCTGCAGGACAGATTTCAATGCGAGATCAGAGATGCTCTCGATCGAAGTCTGTGCGCGGTCCCTCCAATAATCCCCAATTTCACATGGGCGGGTTTTAAGAGTGATAGATACCACGTGCTGTGTGGTGACCAGCCTTCAGTTAAGATCTTGGAGGCCCTTACAAAAAGTCTAGGTGACACGTGGGAAGGATCTAATCTCAGGGTACTTCCCGTGTCGGAAATTCCAAGGTTGACCAGGGTATCTGTCTGGATCCCAGGCCCAATCGAAGAACCCCCAAAAATCCTAGAAAGATTTGCCAGGCACAACACGGACCTGGAAACAACATGCTGGAAGGTTTATAACGCCGAAAAGCAGGAAGGCAAAGGCCAACTGCTGTTCGTCGGAATAGACCAGAAAGCCGTGACGGCACTTAACCAACGTGATGGGTACGCCCTATGTGGCTTCTATCGCGTGAAGTTTACCATACCGTCGAATAAACGAAAAATTGATGAAACTGCTACAAGCAAACCTCCAGCACAGTAGGGTGGCCACAGCCGTCCTCTGTGACTTCCTCTCAAAAGGAGGTGCCGACGTAGCCCTCATCCAAGAGCCCTGGATCGTCAAAAACGGGGTCAAAGGATGGGGAACCAATTTCAAGATATTTACCAGCATAAACGGTAAGTGTCGAACATGCATTGTAGCAAACAAATCATTAAATGTCTTCTCTATCCCCCAGATGAGCACAGGAGACCTCACGGTCATTAGACTGGAATATAGGGAAGGGAGCGGGGCAGGCAAATCCATCCTGCTATCGTCCTGTTACCTTCCCTATGATTCACCAACCCAACCACCCAGCGAAGAACTATCCAACCTAATAAGAAGGGCCAAAACATCAGGCGAAGGACTCATCGTGGGAGCGGATGCTAACGCACACCATATCGCCTGGGGCAGTACAAATACAAACCCAAGGGGTGAGTCTCTTTTTGATTTCTTAAACATTGAAAATCTTGTAACTTTCAACTTAGGTTGCACTCCAACTTTCATAAACAAACTTAGAAGGGAAGTTTTAGACATAACCTTTTCTACCCCAAACGTCACTCATCTAGTCTCGAACTGGAGGGTCTCTAACGAAACCTCCATGTCCGACCATAGGTGGATTTGTCTAGATCTTGCCATTGGGCGTAAGACTAGAACCCTAGTCAGAAACCCAAGGAGCACCAACTGGGACCTTTACGTCTCAACCCTAACAGAGAAACTAGGTAACCAAAGGCCTGAAGAGATTCAGAACATAGTAGACCTAGATAGAGAAGTCCTTCGTGTACAATCCAAAATAACCGAATCCTTTGAACTAGCCTGTCCACTTAAAGCCTGCGTGGCCAACAGTAAAAATAGATGGTGGACGAGTGATCTACAGGATAAAAGGAAGGAGGTTAGGAGATCTTTTAACACTTTCATGACCAGTAAACTAGAAGCGGACTGGGAAATTTATAGGAACAACAGACGTAGTTTCAAAAAATTAACCAGGGCTGCAAGTAGAAACTCATGGAAACTTTTCTGCGGTGAAATAGACAGCACTAGCGAAACAGCAAGGCTCAAGAAATTCCTCTCCAGGGAGCACACCCAACCACAGCTTCTTAGAGCTAATGGTGGGGCGGCTACCTCAACGGAGTCACTAGAACTGCTGTTGGAAAAACACTTCCCAGGTTGTCTTCAGGCCCCTGCTGGACCAACTCAGCTAGCACTAGCCGGTACAGGAACAGTTAGGGAACTTTGGGATGAACCTTACGAAGTCATAGATAAAGATAAGATCAGGTGGGCCATAAATTCCTTCAAGCCCTTCAAAGCTCCTGGCAAGGACAAAATACAACCCATTTTCCTCCAAAAAGGCTTTTCTGTATTGGTGCCGCATCTGGTAACAATTTTCAGAGCCTGCTTGGCCCTAGGCTATAACCCTAAGTTATGGCAAGAAGTCAGGGTAGTTTTTATACCTAAACCGGGAACAGATCTTAGCTCAGCAAGTGGATACAGACCCATTAGTCTCACGTCCTTCTTGCTTAAAACTCTAGAAAGAATTTGCGATGAGAAGATCAGAGCAAACCTACCTTTGTCTATACGAAAAAGCAACCAACACGCATACATGAAGGGTAAATCCGTAGAAACAGCCCTACACGACATAGTCAGCACTATCGAAGATGCCTTTACATATAAGGAGTCCGTACTCGGCGTTTTTCTAGATATAGAGGGCGCTTTCAATAACATTAAAACTCAGGGCATTATGAAAGCCCTCTCTAAGTACAACAAACGGAAAACGATAAATAACTTCATTGAACATATGCTCTCAAACCGTACCATTTTTGCCGATCTCGGCTCCGAAAGCAGGAAAGGGAACGTCCGGAACGGGACCCCCCAGGGGGGGATTTTATCCCCTCTCCTATGGGTACTGGTCGTAGACGAACTCTTAAAAATTCTTGCAACAAATGGATTTAAATGTATAGCATACGCAGATGACCTCGCTTTGCTTACGAGAGGCAAACACTTAAGCACTTTAGGGGAACTCATGCAAACCGCTCTGCAGTTAACCAAATCTTGGGCAGACAGCAACGGACTCGGAGTAAACCCAGAAAAGACCAATATGGTGCTGTTCTCTAAAAGACTTAAAATTTCAGAATTCAAGGCCCCGTCCCTAGGGGTAGTTCAGCTGGACCTAAGGGACCACGTAAACTACTTAGGGCTCATACTTGACAAAAAGTTACTTTGGAGAAAAAATCTAGAAAATAGAATTAACAAAGCCAAAAGAGCTTTCTGGATTTGCCGGAGAGCTTTCGGCAAAACGTGGGGCTTGAAACCAAAACTAGTTCAATGGATCTACTCTTGCGTAGTCAAACCCATATTACTCTACGGAGTGTTAGTTTGGTGGCCAGTCGTGAATAACAGCTACGCGAAAACACTACTAACTAACCCCCAGCGAATGGCCTGTCTGGGGATAACTGGTGCCCAATCCAGCACACCCACAGCAGCCATGGAGACGATTCTCAATATTCTTCCTATGGAACTGGAGGTCAAAAGGACAGCGGGGCTCTCTGCAATCAGATTGCGGACCCTGGGTCACTTTAAAGACCAGAGCCTCACAGGACACAGAGCTATCTGGAATGATGTTTCAGAATCCTCTGGACTTGTCAGCAATCCAAGCGATCTCATAGAGAAAGAATACATCTTTAAGACCGACTATTCAGTCGAATTCCCTAGCCGTGAAAAATGGCGACAAGGCACAGTGTTTGCCGAAGTAGAAGGCATTGTATTATACACGGATGGATCACACATTAACGGAGAATCGGGAGCTGGTGTACACTGTCCAGATCCTCCGATAAATATATCCATTCATTTAGAACCCTCGGTGACTGTTTTCCAGGCGGAAGTCTTTGCAATTCTCAGGGGCGTAGACGAACTCGTCAATGCCGATACCAGGGACACTTGCATACACATCTGCTCGGACAGTCAGGCTACACTTAAAGCACTTGCGAACCCACTAACAAATTCCAAATTAGTGAAGGAATGCAAAGAAAAACTCAACACCCTTGCAAGATCCTGCACGGTAAATCTGCTCTGGGTACCTGGCCACAACAATATACCGGGGAACGAAAGGGCAGACGAACTGGCAAGAGCGGGGGCGGAAGACGTAGAAAACCTCACAGTAAATACTATTGGTACGGCGGTACAAGCAGTGAAAACTGCCTATAGCCTGTCTTTTGCAAAACGCCACGCACATATGTGGAGTCAGATCCAAACATGCAAGGCTGCCAAAGAAATGATGGAATTTCCAAATCCACTGCGGGCTAGGAAAGTACTGAATTTGGGCAGAGCACAAATTAAACTGTTGATTGGCTTATATACGGGACACATCAACTTAAATAAACATGCCAACCGACTGGGACTAGTGCAGCACAGCACCTGCCCGGGTTGCGAAGAAGAAGACGAAAGTATAAAACACTTCCTTTGCGATTGTCCTGCTCTATGTTCAATAAGACATAAATACCTGGGAAGACACATCCTACCCGGGCTGACATCGCTCAGATCTATCGATTTCTCGAAAACACTGGAGTTTACACGACACACAGAGCGTTTTTCTTGAATTCATATATTCCTTCCAACCTTTTCCATTCCACTACTCTACCCCTTTCACTAACACACACCCCAACCCCTTCTTTCTCAGCTCAGTTCCAGAGGGGAGCACAACGGGCCCGACTTGCGGCCTACGTGAAGAGGAGTAATCCTCACCCTCTTTAACCTAACCTACCTAACCTAACCCCGGAGCTAACAGAGTCACAAGTTCTACATTAGATCTTATAACCTGTAGAACAGCCAATACTTGCTGAGCTATAAGCGTGTATAGATTTTAGAGAGCAATGAATCCAGGATCTAAGAACTTAGCCTTTATATTATTTAATCGTAGTTGGCTGGGTCCCGAGAAAGGAACGGATGCAGGAGAGTTTGAACTCGATATCGAACTATTCGAACCCATGGGAAGCTATACTAGCATCTTTTAAGTCGAAATCTGCGCCATTGAAAGATGTGCTCAAGTCATGAATCTAAAATTGTGTGGGAACGCGTATATAAAATTAATAGACTGTGCTAGGGAAAAAACGTCACGGTACGAAGGCATGTGGGGATAGAGGGCAAAACAGAGGCGGACAAATTCGCCAGGAAAGGAGTTACTACGCACTTTGTGGGCCCTGAACATGCAGGGGAAAATACGATAAAATAGGAGTTCCGACTACTGAGGACGGCTAGCAGGACCCAGCGCCTAGGACAGGCGAAGACATTTCTTAGTAACTACAATAAGACACCGGGATGGGTGCTGGTATTTTTGGACCAGACACTAGAATATCAATACCAATAGGACAAATTCCCAGTGTATTTCAAGCGGAAATTCATGCCATTCAAGTGTGCGCCAACGTCATCCTTAAATCGGGAATAAAAGGAGTCCTCTCATCCATATACTCACGGATAGTCAAGCAGCCATAAAATCACTAGGCTCAAACCTGATTGAATCCAAATCAGTCCTGAACTGCTTCAATACTCTTCAAGACTTCTCCCACAGTAACAAAGTGAAACTTTGGTGGGTGCCCGGATATGAGGGTATTGATGGAAACGAAAAAGCTGACGAACTGGCTAGGAAAGTTCCAAATTCAGCTATTAACTTTAACATCAAAAGTTGGGAAAACAACATGTGTATCTCCTATTGGGAAAATACCCAGGGTCTTCTACAGGCTAAAAGAACCATAAAACCCTTCCAAAGTAAATCAATAAAAAACCTACTTACTCCTCAGTAGAAATGATAAGAGATAAGTGGGATTTCTAACAGGGCATTGCCATCTTCGGTATCACCTAAACAAAATAGGTCTTATTGAGGAAACTGAATTTCGTCTTTGCATGGAAGACGACGGAACTACGGAACATATTCTATGTGACTGTATGGCACATTGTGCCCTCCGGAGACAACCGTTCTATAGAGAAATCCTAACTCCCACGGAATTTCGTACCATTTCCACCAGTGAGATCCTCAACTTCATCAAAAGAATTGGGCCTCTTCTGGTTCTTTAAACTGACTCTTTGGTACAATAGATCTTTAAAGTGGCGGGTCAGAACCCCTTAAGAAAAAAAAAAAAAAAAAAAAAAAACTACTACAACTTGAAAAGATTCAAAATCTGTATTAGTTTGATAAAAACCAATCTCGAAATCTAACTGCATTCCTTAAGGGCACCGTAAACTCAATGAACACCTCCGAAAGCAGGGTTTTTTTTTTAAATCAGCAGATTTAGCAATGAGTTCAGTAAAACTCCAAAACACATACTGGTGGAATGTGGAACGCCTAACATCTACTAACTTACGACAGAGAATCTGCCACTAATAGCACCCAATCTTCTGCAGCGATTGCATAGAGATCTAGGTCTGGATGTCTTGCTATTACTTACGCAATTCTCACCTAATCTAAATCAATTCCGACGGGAATAACGACGATAGGGATGTACCTTCGTCTAGGCCTAGGGCTTGTATGAGGCACAATCGGTAAAGAGGAAAATGTGAATAAAGATGTGTATACGTAGGTACTAACCATGTTCAATCTCTAGCTTAACTATGGGCCGGTAGGCAATTAGCCAGAAAAATAAAGTCGACTCTATACGCCTTAGCAAACATGGCAATATTGGCATTGGCTTGGGACCTAAATCCCAAAATGATGTATCTGGTATCAAATGAATAACCGTCTATGCAGCGATAGCATGGAGGTTAAAAAATGGAACAGGAACATGTCGGCATAAGAACGTGGCCAACTGAGCCATGGAAGCAATGCTTAGCCTTCCACCTTTTCATATCTGCATAAAGAAAAAAGCAAGTCTTTGTTCTCAGACATAAAATTTGGCAACTTGTCAGGACATCTAGAGATCTTAGAAATATTCCAGAATGACTTCAATGTAGAGCACTGGGGGGAATTACCCAACATGTTTCTATCGGAAGTATTAACCATAGAAACATGTGTTCTTGGTGTGATTTAAGACTACCTTAATCCCTAAGATGAACACAGTTACTTATGCTTGGATACCTGGCTACGACGGCTTTGAAGGCTGTATGGCAGAGGGAGGTGCTTGTTGCCTATTTATCGGTCCTGAACTCTTTTTTGGATTTTATTTTGGATACATATGTACACTCAAGTATTAGGTAATGCCATAAATAGTAGAGGTGGGTCGTTTTCGTTTTTTGTGCTTACGAAACGAAAATGTTTTTATTAGAAAAAATAACTAGTTTAAAAACTAGTTACAAAAAAAAAAAAACGTTTTTATTTTCGCCACACTTACATGATTCTATCCCTCTAGGTCTAGCTGATACATAACTACTTTCACAAAACGAGCGAAAAGGCGTTTTCATATCACTTCAGTGCAAATGAATAAAAAACTGGAAAAACGCAAATAACGAAAAACTGACAAAGAGTTACACCGCGTCTCCACGTGCTATTTCAGATAGCAGGATTTCATAGCAAGCTATAAAAAAGAGAACTGTCAAATTCGAGTGTGGGCAAATTATAACTTGCTATTTCAGTTTTTTTAGATCCAACCGCTTGTACTCAGCACTTCTATAATTCCACAAACATGGAAACTGCTGAAAATTGTTTATTAATTTGATTATCTCTTCTTGTGACATCTTCCAGTCGGCCATAATTATTTTTTTCTTATTAAAACGCAACGAACGCAACCAATTTCACTCAAATGTCAAAAATTAGCAAGATATCTTAAGCTTGCTAAATATCCTGCTATGGATAGCTTGCTATCTCAATTATCTTGCTATTTCCCGTCTCCATTAGCTATTTTCACAGCATGCTTGTTATCTTGCTAACAATTTTAGCTCGTGGAGACGGCCTGTTATAAAAACGAAAAACGTACAAGGAGTTATAAAAACGAAAACGAGCAAAGGGTTATAAAAACGAAAAAACGATAACGAACTGGTGAAGCAGTTATTGTATTCATCAGGGGTAGAAAATCTCGTTTTTCTTCTTTATGCGTTTTCATGTGTGTGTAACAGAATTATTCATTCGCATACCTGCGATGAATTGTGTGTTCTGTGGTTTTTTTTTTTAGTTTGCTGGGATCTTTGCCTTTGGTTTTTTTTTTCAATGAATTTTCAATGTGCAAACGCAAAGGAGATAAATGTAGTTACTTTTTAAACTGTTTTTTTATTATAAAAAAAACGGTTACGTCGTTACGGGATGAAAAACTGTTTTTTAAACTAGTTAATTTTTTTTGTACCCATTCCTAATAAGTAGTAACAAGAAAAGCGAAGAGCTCAAGAGTAAAACTAATTGATTTAAACAACCACTTAAGTTTTTGGCTACCATGGGATTTTCTCAAGAGAACTCCTGTCGACTCGAAACGAAAAACATGCGTTGCAGTGTTAAGAGGAAGCTTTTTACGGTAGACGAAGAAGAGGGTTTGAAGAACCAATTGGGTTTCAAACTTCTACATACATATCTCCGAAGGTGAAATGTCGCGAAATTCATTATATGCTGGCGGTTGCTGAACGAGAGGCAGGAAATCCGAGCGAGAGAAAATAGACGAATATTTATCCCCGAATGTGAAAAGGGCGAATGGGAGAGTGGATACAATAGCTGTAGCAGAATATGGGCTCGCCTACATTAAGCGATGGGACAGTAAGGGGCTTCAAGACGATAACAAAGACCGAACCTACGTCTTAAGGAATAAGCTATCGTGGATGCCACAGCAATTCGTCTTAAGAACTAGAAACAGCGTGGCTAATATCGAAAAAGATATAAGGCCTAGCCTTTCGAAACCCTCAGTGGGTTGGGGATCCGTTAATAAGTGGATGGAAACGGAATGACCAACGGACTTCCCAAAAAAATAATATTAATTGAAAACAATTATTTTCATTGTGACCCGAGGTACATATAATACCGTTATTCTTATTATTATTATTATTCGCTGGACAAAGGATACGGAATACGTTTATTCGAATAGTTTCACAATTTTAATTAACACAACAAAAACTAAAAACAAATCCAATGAAAGGATGAATGTCATTGTGTAGGTATGCTACCAACACATACGAGTATGTCATATGAATATAAAAAAAAATTTAAGTGATTTGTGTCGGTGGGTCTATGAATGCATTCTATGAGTAAGCTTTGGTTTTTTATTGCTGCATCCAAATGGAGATAACACAAAAAAAAAAACTCTCAGTCAGAAAAGTAAAATGGGTTTTGAAGCTGCATGGCTCAATGTTTCCCGAACCATGCAGACTAATAAGTCAGAGAATAGATAAATAGAAGAAAAAAAAAAAAAATAGTAAACCACTGACAAATATTTTTAACATTTATTCGTTTTTATTTTTATGGTTATATAATATTTTTCAATTTAAAGGACGAAAGGCTAACAATTTTTCAGGATATTTCGGCTGTTTTATCTATCCACAGTGATGGAGAATTAATTTGAAACAATAGCAAAAATAAATATTGTTTATTACACTTTATGGTAAATCTGGACAGTTTCGATTATTTTGGCCAGCATATTATTTGCCTTCACGAGTTAGTACAAAAAAAGGAATAAGAGTTGCACACCAGAAATGAGAAGGCTTATAGTGCTGAAGTACTGCCGGGAAAAAGGATCAATGGCTGCAACTGTAGAGAATCTGCTGTACTCCAAAAATATGGTCTACGGTGCTATAAAGGTGTACACTGAAACTGGCCGCATAAGAATCCGACATGACAATAACAGAGGACAGACTTATTTGTCGCCAGAGTAAGGAAAATCCCAGAGTATTCCTTCTGCCAGTTCGTCCAATTTGAGTGCACACATATAATGAACTGACTTTTGGAAGCAGGCATCGAATTACCACATCAGCTATCGAGTGAATAAAATGCATACGTTATCGTATGATCGAGTAACCACAGTAGCGAGCATAGAAAGTGCAACACCCATTTTTTACAGAATAATCCTTAATAACTTTTAGGTAGCAGTTTTTATTAATTACATTCATCACTTTTGGGTATGTACCTATAAGTGTGCTACAAGTAGTTCAGAGTCATTTTTGTTTTTGAAGCTGAAAGAAAGAATGCCAAATTACGAGCAATTGACGGACGACCAAACAAATCAGATAATTGTACGTTTTAAAGTGGCAGAGTTGACTTTTACCAAAATATGTAAAGAGGTTGGTTGCAGCACCAAGTCGACTGTTAGGAGATTATTTAAAAAAAAAAAAACATTTAGGAGCACAGTTGAACAGCAAAAAGGAACAGAAGGCATTCGTAAGACATCTACCGCGGATGATCGAGTTTTACATCGGATGTAACCGTTTTCAAACAGCTGTAAAAATAAGAGCAGAGTTTGTGAAGTCTAATGCAATTGAAATTAGTGTGCATACTGTGCCTCAAAGACTCAGAGAATTTGGCTTAAGACTAATCGACCCGAAAAAAAACCGATGTTTGGGCTTAAAATGAAGAAATCTTGAGCAATTTGGGCCAACAAAATATGAAAAGTGGGCAGAAATTAATTAGAGACAAGTCATATGCTCCGATGAGAGTAAATTCAACATTTATGGATCAGATGAAATTCAGTACGAGCGCCGAAGAGCCCACTTAACCCCCCAAAAATAATCCACGAAAGTCAAAATTCAATTTTCGAAGTTCACTTCTGTATTTGGTCCGCTAATTACTATTATACAACTTTAAGTTTCAATTATCTACGTCAAATAGTTTCTGAGAAAAACGCTTGTGATAGACACCGCGGTGATACCATTAGTGTCCCGCTTTGCCAATTGGGCACGGAGCGCTAAAAAAGGAACGAGCCATTCTCACAAACTTGTAATTGGGGTGTAACCATCTTTGGCGTGATACTATTAACTCCTAAAAGGATGCAATGGTTGCTCCTATAAATTTGCCCAAATATAAGCTACGGCAAGAACCATTACCCGATACCCTTACCTGTCGCGTTTCGTCGAAGTTTCGAATTACTACCCAACGAGCCATAAGATGTTTCACTTCAAAAACTTGGTCCTGAATACATTATAAAAATAATTTAACACAGTGGCGAAAATGTCGTACGGGTCATCAATCATCATGTACGAGTTTCGAGTATATATGTATATAAGGACATACTGGAAAACACAATGAGGCCATATACCACTGACCAGTATAGTATGTTTATACTTGAGCAGAACAATTATCCTAAACACACTTCAAGGCTAGTGAAGTGATGGTTTGAAGAGCAGTAGATGAGTGTTTTACAGTGGCCATTCCAATCTAGATCCCATTAAGAACCTGTGAGCTGATGAAAAGAGGGATGTAGCGCCAAGTCAATGACAAACTATTTTGTTTTTAACCAGATATTGTAAAGCATTGTAAACCGTTGGGGCAATTTTTGCACCATTCGTAATATATAGCCACCAATGGAAAAAAATCTGATTCGTTACATTGGAAATTCGTTAAATAGGGTATTCGTTAAAATGGATGTCCACTCTATTCGAATTTATGTTTCTAATTAGTTCTTCACCACGTACTATATTCGAAAGTTTAAATATTCATTTCAATGCAACGTATACTCCGGGGTACACAGTGTGCAACTATTTTCTATTTTAATCAACTAGCCAAGTTAATTAATTAAAAATTACTGTAATTGTAACAAAAGTAAGAAAAATTCAGAAGGATATCCTTCTACATCGTTATCCCAATGGGTTTTCAATTAAAATGCAGACATTGATTTAAACACATCGCATGCTATTAATCAATGGAAACGGAGAACTAACGAGAAGTTTATCCAAAGAACTTCAATCTCTAATTTATTATCCAATTTATTATTGTTAGCTTCAAGTTAACATTGTAAGTGAACTTTGTAAGAATATAAATTAATTAATTAGCAAAAATGGAAGCCGAGTGAGTACATTACGGTGAATGGGAATATACAGGGCGTGGGGGTGCTGTTTGGTACTCGCTTGCTTTCTGATTCTCACCCAGGAGACTGGAGCGTTGGCTAGAAGTACTTAAAGCTGTTCTGGGTCTAAGTTTACATGCAGTTTTGTTAAAAAAAAATTTTTTTTATTTTTCTTTGGGTTTTGAGAAAAAGGGTTAAGGGTTTTATATTCGTCTACCATATTGTTAAAGACCAAGGATAACGTTGTCGCCTGTGCAGCCATATGATGGAAAACTGAAAGTTTATGTTTTTATGAAAAATAAAAAAGAAAATATACGAATAGTTTTTTGTAAAAAAAATAGAAATAGAAGAATATTAAAAAACATTTAATGCATAAATAAAATTTGATTAGTGTATTTTTGTTTGTGTTAAAATATATTTAGAAAATATGTAAATTAGTTAAAAAATGCATTCAGCGTTAGATTTGGTAACCCATTTTAGGGACGTACTTCTTGTCAGTGTCACATCTAGTGCATTGTTAGGAGTACATTGTTAAAAAACTTATAAAATTCGTACGAATATAGTGGGAGCTCTTCTCGTGTACATATCCAATAAACGGAACCAAATTTAATACAGTGGTGGTCCAGTATAGCGAATGCCGATATAACGAATGATCGATATAACGTACACTTTTTTCAAACGCATTAGTGTCTCTATATAGCGAACGAAAAAAAAAAATTGATATTCGATATAACGAATGTTGTTAAAATATCTGTGTATATTCTTTAAAAACAAATGAGACAAGAAACGGCCCGTGGAAAAATGTGGGTGTTATACATGTTATCGAATCTAACACCCTTAATCCAATCAATGGACCAGAAAAATGTCATTCGCTTTTTATTTTATAGAAATAGCTTGCTGATCAAAATCGTAAGTTCAGGGAAAGGCATACCAAATGCTCTAAAGGAGCTAAATCTTTTTAAAGCTGTTTCCCTAATTGCATTGGCATGGCAAAAATATCAGCGGTTGTGCTTAACAAGTGCTGGAAAAATATGTTAACTCTAAGACACGAAACAGAGTTTGAACATCTTTCAGTTCTACGGCGCAAAAAAGATACACGCCTATAGATTTCGAAAAAGCTTTCCATACAAAAATAAGACTGGATAATTATCGGGGCTAAGGTTTTGTTGTTTTATGTATTGAAATTTTTATTTTTATTCTTTATAGGCTAACAAAAACATGCCTATTTATACATTTATTTAATGTACAAAGCAAGAATTGAATAAAGGCATAGGTATCTTTCTATCTAGATATAGATAGGTATCTATGTTTCGTACAAGGAAAATGTGTTCGATATTACGAATTTTTCGATATAGCGAATGCAACTGGACATTATATCATTCGTTATATTGGATCACAATTGTATTTTATTTTATTTCTTAAGTGAAAATTACATTATGGTAAACAGGCTAAATTTTTTGAGTACACGGTACAAGATTTCCCATAAAAACACAAAGCTCTAATGAACGGACATTTGATTGTAAATGTGCTAACTTGCAAACGAACAATCTCCAGTAAGTGGGCACTTAACTCAAGTAAACTAACCATTTGAATGATCCCCAAAAAAACAGGATAAAATACACTCTACGGTTCGTGTCCTTTACCGTAACTAGTGCTATGCTAAATTTGGTTAAGAAGGTCCTCTTTGCAGCAGGTGGAATTTAACTTATAGGCTAGAAAGGACTATTGTGATTACCCATAATGTGCATGTTAGGGTGCATCCATATAGGAGTTGGACAGTGACATAGAAGTTGTGCTACAGACTCTATTTTTTCCTCATCTATGCAGTTTATACAGAAGTCCTTTGTGAATCTTCTGGCCGTTTGTCTATAATACAGTATCTGGTTGTAATCACGTGGAGCAGACGGATATCACTACTTCGAAAGTAGGTATGTATGTATTGGTGGTGACACCTGAGAAAAACTGTGTGGTGTTTTATTGCTCTAAGTATCGTGAGGCAGTCTTTTACAGATTTGGAATTCACAAGTCGAGGGCTGTCCACGCAAATGGTAATCACCAGATTGGAAGAAGCTGCAATTATCGTGTAGATATTTGGTAGGACTCGGTCTATGCAAAGTTCTAACAACTCAATTTGAAAGTATATTTTAGATGGTTTGGGATTTTATTTCATTAAGAGCTCGAGTAATATTGTGCATAAGTGCCTTAATCGTTCTTAATTAACCCTTTAACCCTACCCATCCGTTGGGAGACACTATTACTACTCTGGGGTCCAGAGAACCCGAACATATTTATGTTCTTACTGCAAAAATTAAAAAACAATTGAATAAAAATAAATTTTTGTTAAGATTATACATTTTAATGTTTAAAATAACTTAAAGTTCAGAATCGAGGCCCGGAGAGGTGTTTCGACACCTGCCATACCTGAGTTTCGTCTACCGTCCATCATCCGTTGGACAAATTGCACATCTTTTTCTTGTAGTAATAGCAGCATTTGGCTGAATTAATGGCCGTTTCTTTTTTTAAATATCTCTCAAGAGAACCTGGAGATTTGCAGGTAAAGTTGGCCAGGTAAATCTTTCCTCTATTTGGGGCGTGATGAGGTCCTGTGCAAGGAAAAATCTTTTTTTTTTGGGTTGATTTGATGCCATTTTAAGAGTACATATGAGTTAACACCCACTATGTTGAGAATACCATAAAACATAGCCAACGGCCATCGTTTGATCCGCCTGGATACACTGTCCCTCTGACAGATTTAGTCTATCAAAATAACACAATTTGTGCAGAGTCGACAACATTTCTGATGCCATCTTTCTGGAACTGGATATCATCCAAGTTCATGTTCATAGTTTCTGGCGAAAAATAGGTGACCGTTCCTGTAGAGCGCGAGTTCAGTTCATGTACAGGGTTTCTATCAATTCTGACATATCAGTGTCAGTAAACGGCTCACCTTGCTGAACTAAACGAACTAGTTCAGGTCAGATATCTTTAGTTCAGTATCAGTACTCAGTAGTTCAATACGGCTAACCAGGGCTGCTGTTTTGAAAATTCTAATGGGAGTATTTTAAAGGTTTGCAGGGGAGTACTTTGTGTCTGAGAGGAGTACAAAACAGAAACAATGCAAATCAAAAATCAACATCAAGCATTAGTTTAAACTCAAGAACGTTTTTTTAATAATATGGCTGATGGAACTACATAGGTACAGGGTGCTTGTTATGTTCCAGGTCGATTTTGTTTGGCTGCCCATGCTATTTCAGTTTGGATTACATTTGTCAGTTAAGATTTGACAGTAAAGAGTAGCTGAGTTTTACAGCTCAGTTTAGACGCCCAGAAATGTTGGCAACCAATATTTCAAATCCATTATACCGTCTGCTGTCTCCAGGTTACCACTTGGAACTAGGTTGGTCATGAATTTAGTCTAGGCGAACTTGATGTTTAGTCCCACCACCCCCGTTCTTTGAGGCTGGCCCGAGCTTATCTAGCATCAGCTTTGCATCATTGAGGTTGTCGGTTATGATGACAATATCGTCCGCGAAGCGAAGGTGGCTTAGGGACTCTCCGTCAACTTTGATGCCCTTGTTGTCCCATTGCATGTCCTGGAAGGCGTATTCTAAGACTGCTGTAAAGAGCTTTATTGAGATAGTACCTTACCAAAGTACTATTCACTGAAAAAAAGGTACTCAAATTACCAATGGTTTTAAAAATTGAAAATATTTTGTAGGGGAGTACAATCATGACGAGGGGAGCACGGGAGTACAGTGTTTGAGAGAGTAGTACGAATACTCCCTTAGTACTCACTTCGGCAGCCCTGCGGCTAACCTCTCACCACCATCATCTGAACTTGCGAGTGAGTTGTGAAATGCAAACATGATACAGATTCACTATAATGTGACGGCTCTCATTTGGTGTTTCACAAGTTCAGAATTGTCACAGGCCTTACGAGAAAGCTTTTTTCTTAACCACTGGTGCCTGTACATGTTTTCATGGCACTCAATTCGAAAAATCGCCACGAAAATAAAAATCAAACCATTGACTTACACACGTTTTGTTTTTGTTATTTTCCACCCCATCATAGCCAGACAGTCGATGGCACACTGATCATGCGTGGCTCCCATCATGCATCGTGGTGTGTATGGGACATATGAACATCAAAACAGTGTTACCATTATTAAGTCAAAGCAAATATTTACAGGTTTTTCTGTGGTTTTTGTCAAAGAGCTTTAGGAATTTGTGCTTTGAGAACCAATAAATGAATTTGAGTATGTGAGGGTGTTGCCGCTTAGTTTTTGTGTTTTCAATTTTCTTATTTTTCTGAAGAATCAGTTAAAATGCAGTTGAACATTTTTTCGCTTTTTGTACTTTTTAATAAAGGTTTATTTGCGCGAGATAGATGATGGGTGCCCAAATAAATAGTAATTTTTTTTGGGTCTTAGCTTTTATCTTGTAAACTAATCGCTTTCGAGAATATTACGTTGATACATTAAAATACTCGAAAAAATGCTTTCTACATCATACTAAAATTTCATCGAAGTTGAGGTACACAATCATTATATAAATAGGCGAAGGCAAAACAGTTCAACCAATTTCTGCTGCCTTAAACACAACATATTCGGTTGGTTTCGGTTTTGTTGCAAAGGTTGCGAAGAGGGGCAGTGCAGTGTGGAACCTTTTTTCCAATATGTTGTGTCTAGGCCAGGTAAAAAAACAGGTGCGTTTCTCTTGCACAATTGGTCGAATTTCGACAACAGGCGATACTAGTTATCTTTGTTACGTTCAATGATTTGTGATGTTTCTAAATCAGCAAATTGTAACCTATGCACACTACGGTCGGAGCTTAAAAAAGGGACAAGTTTATGCAAGCTATTGCAACCACACTGAGAGGCAAACATCTTCCCTTTACTGATAATTCTGTAGTGAACTAACATAATGTTGGTGAAGTAGTTCTTTTCACTGAACGAGAAATACCTACTGAACTTACTCAGTGAATTTGCCCAAGTCTAATTTCCACATTTATGAATATTCATAATAGTATTTAGTACTAGAGTATCAAATTACACATATGACACTGACACTGCCACTAAAATGGGTTTAAAATCCAACCAAACAGAAAAAGAAAGAAGAAGAAAACAAAGAAACACTCATTTAACACACTCAAAATGAAACAAAGCACTCAGATGAAAAAATGAATTGAAATGAAATGAAAAATAATTCCAGTTCGTTCCAAGCTAGTTTTACCTCTGATCTGTTTGTAGATAGTTGTTGTTGTTGTAGTTTAGATGATGTGTTGAGTTCCAGTGTTTAATTGTTGTTGTTGGTTTTGTTAAATGTTTTTTTTATTATTATTTTTTTTTAATTGGAATTAAGAAAGCAAAGGAAGAACAAGAAGAAGAAGAAAAGAAAGAACAAGAACCAAATTAGATTTGCTTGAGCCGTTCCCATGACCACCTGTATTATGAGTGAAAAGTGTTGAATGGAATGGATTAATTCGTATGAAAGAAAAAGAAACAAATTATGGATTAGAAATGAAAAACAAGGAAAACCAACAAATAGAGAAAATAAAAAGGATCTACACCACGCCTAGTTTGGGCAAGTGACGTGATTACTCACTCTGTATCTGTTATGCTGGTAAGTGGAGCCAGCGGTTGCATTGGCGCCACAACGCTCGGTGGGGAGGAAGCTCTCGATCCATGCCGGGAAGATAGTCGACTCTGTGGAATGCCTGGATTGTTGATGTCATTCACTATGTGATTGCTTGGTTTTCGAGTCGTTGCTAGGTGGTCCTCTTCGGCGGTGTAGGGGAAATGGTAGCCATTTTTATCGGATCCATCTGACATCCGATCTGAATGGTATTCCATTTGGCGGATTTGCTGTTGCTGCTGATTCTGTTGGTAGTCGTTCTTCAGTAGCGAATGCACGCTGTGCATAGATTCGCCATAGAGCGGTTGAGTCTTGAGCGCGTAATGATTGTCCCGGGAACCGTAGATGTCGGGTGCAATACGCTCCTTGGACATGTACGGCGAATCTGACTTGGCAGTGAGATATGTGTTTCCCAGTGTTCTCTGCTTATCGTAGATGGTGTCACTTAGGTACGCGCTGTCGGGATGAAATGAACGCATGTGGTTAACGATCTGTGATCCTCCACTATTGCCTCCACCGTAGTCTTTTTCACTGCCATAGTGGCTTGGGGGTTTATATGTGCCCGTGACATTCTGCCCTGATATGTCGAACTGGCCGTAATTGTCTTGATAGTCCTTTCGGCGACCGTATAGGTTTTCGCGTTCCACTTCGTATCCATTGTCATTGCGGGCATTTTGGATAGTTTCCAGAATTGATGGCGGCATGTTGATTTTGTTCTGGTGCTGATGCAGGTAGGATGTGTCTGTCAGGTCGGGATTAGGCAGCGGGTTCGGAGAGCTGGTCTTGTGAGCGTGAATCATCTCGTTGTCGGATCCGGTATCTTGGGACCAACGTCCGATGTTCGGCGGTGAGGGGAGGTAAGCGTCTGGCAGCTGACTCGACCATCTTGGCGCATAAACGGGCTTATTCACACTCGGAAATAACTGCGGACTTTGGACGACATTCAACTCTGGGGGTGTTGTGGCTTGAACATGCTCGGTGATGTTTGGCAAGTAAGACGGTGTGGCACTTACACCAGTACTCCGGTGGGTTCCGGTACTTCGAGCTGTCCGCGACTCATCATCATCACTGGAATGACTGCTGGCCAGTTCTAAACTCCGACCATCGGTCTCTGAGCCAGAATCGGAATCTTTTCGATGTCGGCGAGGTTTCTCCTCCCTCCGACTGCTGGATGATTCAAAGCCACGCAGGTAGCTTGGAGCTTCACTTGCTGAGTTGTAATTGGATGTGGACGTTGAGGTCTGTCGGAGTTGACCATCGCTAAAAAAAACAAAAAGAGACTCATTAGTACTTTCTTAATCCAAGAGACGAACTACAAGTTTACCTGTAAGGACTTGAGCTAGTCTTTGCAGTGCTTCTCGACGTCGTACTCGATGCACTGATTCCTATGTTCCTTCTCGCTGTATCGTAGTTCCCTGCCAGGAAGTTATTTGGGCGCGATGCATTGACATTATGAGAACTATTGCTGACAACAAGTGATGAATCCAAGAGTGGCACTTTCCGACCCATACAGCGAAGGAAAGTTCGATGGAGGTTTTCACGGACTCGCTTGTTAATGATGCAATAACCAATCAAACAGAAGATCGCATGAAGGACCACTACAGCGGATAGCAGAATGCTAAGCAGCTGTGAGTTCTCCGAAGCAGCTAGAACCGCTAAGACCCACATAACACCCATCAGTGGTAGAGAAACCACTGACAGCCAGAGCAGAGTACGTAGATTTCCAAAGCCCAGCACATGGTCTTTCAAAGTGAAAGCTGCTTTAACCGATACGAAGAGGATTAGCAGATTGATGACCGACATTCCAGCGATTGGGCCAACAAGCCACCATACCACGGGTTCATACACCGATAGCCAGCAGCTGAAAGTAGAGGGAGGAGTTAAATGGTGCCCAATTAAGATACAGAACAAAGAGGGTCGGGTGTAAACCAAAATGGCGAATACAGACATTCTATACTTACAATAAACTATTTCCATATTCGTGAGCTCTCACTCCGACGGAAAGTCCAACCACAATTGCTGGTGCTCCGTAACCCATGGAGAAGTAAAATCCCATCGGACCATGATTGATGTCCCGCATCTCAGTTAGCATTCTATAAAGATGAACACAATCCACTGTTGTCCAGGCAAACGCCGCCAGCCAGGTGTAGTGAAGGCAAATGGCAATCAGCTTGCAGGGGAACTCATTCTCTAGAAGGTTCCTTCGCGATTGCATTCCCACAAAGAACAGCATCTCGGCGAAGAACACACACAGAACGATATTCTGATGGATCGTGTTCGAGTTTGTCTGCATTCCTCGAAGCAGTCCCAATGCCACCAGCACACTGAACAGCATTGGCAGTGATAGCATGAACGCCGAATATGACGTAATCTGTACAAGTAATGATGGTTCTGGAATGTCCTCCGGATCGATAAGGTCTACGATCACAGCATAGTTGGAGATGTGTGAGCAGGAGCAATTGATCATGATCGGTTCACCGTCGGCAATGACTTCATCGAAGTCGGGGATTTCCGTTTGACAGCCAAGTCGGGTCCATTGATTGGTGAAAGTGTTCCAACGAACGCACTGTGGATTAGAACGAGGGCCGAATCTAGACGGATCGATGTCTAGCCACATTTGTAGCTTGATCGGCTGGGAGAGATGTGGTGATCCCAGTGATCGGTAGGTCAAATGCTTTTCTGTGGTCTGTTGCTGTTCCGAGGGGTAGATCACTTCAGCCTGACGTTTGACCAGCCTTCGATCGCGATAGATGGATTCGTTCTCGCGCGAGATACTCGTATCAGTTTTGTCCTTTTCGATTTCACTTGACGCAATCGAATGCGCCGTGTCCTCTCCGCTGAATCCGTGAAACTCTATATCGCTTTCGTCGAAATGCACTCGAATGTCGGGATCAGTATCAAGCTCAATTTCCTCGGAGGCTTCAATCTCATGGGCGATGATCTTGATATTCTCATTCATTTGCTCCTCACTGCTGCGCTCCTTGGCACCGGGAGTGTCGAAAACTTCCACGGCAGATTCTAGGTCTGGTTTTGCGGCCTTTTGAGGAGAAATTTTCCGCGAAGGAATTTCCACTCGCTTGTCTTCATCATTACTGGGAACTAATATGGCCAACGAGAGTATTGGAGTGGCTACCTGGATATCGACACCCCACCGGCGAGTTATCGTCTCGTCAAACATCTCTGGGAACAGCTCGCCGACGTCCTTATACTGGGCGTAGCTGACAATCGCTCGATAGTCACTTGATCCTTGTGACACTTCATTCTTCTCTGGAGGCTGAATGCCAAGCATATCGAGCGGAACCAGAACTTTGGTGTATTTGTCGAACTTGTTCTTATCCTGGATGTAATTGTTGTACTTAGGGAACGTGATGACTGGCTTTTGTTTTGCCGAGTGCTGCAGGAAACCACTCGTGTCAGGTAGAATAACACTTTCAGTGGTGAACTGGTTTGGTTTCAGGAACTTCGTCTTGTGGTACTCACTCAGCTGTTCCGGTTCATAGCCGAAGAGCGACTCCGTGGTGACTATGTCCAGGCCCATAACCATGTTCTTCTGGACAATTTCAAAGGGATTCGTGTAGGTGTCGTGTTGCGATCGGGCCAGGATGATCATGTACTTATTAAATGCGTCAATGAGATCGTCGGGACCGCGCTGGATTAACTCCATTGCCCGCTTCCATTCACGTTCGTACTTCTTGTCCAGGATGACACTGGCACTGTCCACGAGATTCTTGATAAAGTACTTATCCTGGCTGTGCGAGAGGTTCAACCCGCTTTGCATGAGCTCGTAGTTGATGAGCTCATGGAGGATTCCCTCCGTTACCAGAAGATCCGCACCGTAAAGCCTATCATGGGTGAACTTAACCTCATCGGATAGGTATTCCATCTCAAATTCATCCGACCACATGTTGTTGCCTTCGTTGAGAAGAAAGGATGACTCCATTTTATATCGTCGGCCATCTTTGATTGTTGGTTTCTTTACTGTGCTGGATCGATCCACTGCCTCACATGCATGCTGGAGGTTTTCTGCCATTTTAACCGAAACAAAGGAATTCAGCTCGAGTTCCATTTTCTCCAGCTGGGACAGCTGCTTTCGCAATTCTACAAAAGGTTCTGAAGTACAATTGAACATATCCGCGTGGCCCCATCCTCCTGAAGTGATGTCGCAAACTCTAGAGCCCTTCCCTCTACTGGGTGTTGGGCAGTTCTCGATTGTGGTGCTTCCAAGTGGCGTTCTTGGCCACCAAATCCCAGCTGAAAACGACCTTGGGCAGGCGTCGTACACCACTTCACACCCATTGAGTGTCACCTCGGCATAAGGGTTCGAACAGGAATCGCATCGCCGCCCGATGACCCCCTCACGACATTCACACTGTCCAGTGAGGCGATTGCAGGCGCTGTTGAAAGACCCGATGGAGTAACAGTCACACGGTATACACGCCGTCTCATTCAGGGGCTGGTAGTGGTTGTTCTTGCAGTAGCACTGTCCGGTGGTCTTGTTGCAGTCCGGATGGTAGCCTTGCTTTAGATTGCATTTACATGGTCCACATCCCTTTTCGCCCCACCACCCTCCAGGGCAGGGTTGCTGCACGATCTTCTCACAGTAGTCGCCATGTTGCAGAGTGCTGTTGCATTCGCAGCGGTATCCTCGGGGCTCGTTGACATTTGCTCGGCACACACCAGCGGTGCACGGTTTCACAGTGCAGATGGGGGCACAATCAGGACCAACATAGCCAGTCAGACAGTCGCAATGTGCTTCATCCCAACTGGCTAGACAGCTCGAGTGCTGTGGACAACTCTCGGGGCACTCTGCTTTTGACATGCAACCATCATCAACGTTCTCCCGAATTGTTGGCCGACTCAGCACCGATTGCGGTGCTCCTATCCTCACATCTTGAATGCAGCCTTCAAAGGGCATTAAATCGGACACTGCCCCCAATGGTCCATCGGGGCTCCCGATGACTATTTTTCCCACGTACAACCCTTGCACCTTCTGCGACATCGGAACTACACCGGCACGCTGTCCGTAATCCACGGAAAATTGAATCTCCGCTCCCAGCCACTTGATTTCAATCCTATGCCACACTCCGTCGGCTAAGTCGGCTCCGGCGAGATACATCGGCTCATTGTCGTAGATGTAGTAGAGGATGCCACCCTTCAGGCAAATAATCGATGAGCTGTTTTGACCAATCTGAATCTGGATGAGGAATGCATCTCGTTGTCGGGTTTTCACAGACATTGATGTGATCCACGGCAGCTGGATCGGCCTTAGGAGAGGATTAAAGCTAAGACTTCCATCTCCGGAGAATCTCCAAGGAGCAGGGATCGGTTCTTGGCAGGCGTTTCCTGCGAATCCTTCTGGACACTCGCAAGTGTATGTATTCCATCCCTCGCGGCATATTCCACCATTGAAGCACGGGTCTGAAGAACACAACGGAGCCTTCTGTGGACATCCCGAGATAGTCCCATTGTCAGCCACATAAGAGTTCAGATCCACAAATCGA
Organism: Brachyopa scutellaris; assembly: GCA_949775065.1. Taxonomy (NCBI): domain Eukaryota; kingdom Metazoa; phylum Arthropoda; class Insecta; order Diptera; family Syrphidae; genus Brachyopa; species Brachyopa scutellaris. Next base: position 43,402,817 of record OX459115.1, read on the forward strand.
TCGTCGACCTTCAAGTCGGAGATACACCCCACAAAGTCATGATTCTCAACCGGGAAGTGCGCTGGAATCCTTGGAAGCCCACCAATCTGCAGAGGACCGGTCAAATCCAGGAATCGGTGGCATGTTTCTGTTAAAGAAGCGCATTTTTTGTCCAGCACTAAAGTTGTTTGGTTGGCACAATTCCACCTATCACCAAGGTTACCGGTCAAAGCGATCGCCGTATCGCAGTCATCCAGAGCTAAAGTCACGGTCCTGTTTAGGTAGCTTACCTCAACGTTGTGCCAATTTCCATCGGAGACCTTCGGATTCTGTCGTACGGTCACAGATTGAATACGATCACCTAGTGAAAATGAAAACGACACAAATCCTTCGAGAATCTCGAGTGCAATGAAGTCATGCAGCTCATTGTACCGCCCATTGTAAAGCAACAGACCGTTATCATTCACTGTGGCAAAGCGCAGCTTAAGATTGAACCGATGTCGCTGCTTCAGACTCTCAAAGGTAAGAAAGGAGTTTCGAGAAAACGATCGCGATCTCAGCTCACAGGTGACAGTATACGGTGGAGGTTGAGAGCTGGTCAGTGGAGTATTCATGCAGGAGTGCCCTCCATCGCAGAGTTCTGCTGTACAGGGTTTCAATTTAGCTATATTCGTCTCGCAGTTGATTCCAGTGAACTCAGTACTACAAATGCATGTGTACCCACCTTCTCGACGATGACACTTGCCGCCATTCAAGCACGGATCTGAGTAACACAGATCCACTTCGGTATCACAAAGGTAGTGCTCCTTGCTGCCAGTAAAGCCCTCTGGGCAAGTGCAGGCGAAGGTGTTCACTGGGTATATAGGTCGGAACAGCACGGTGTCACTGTGTATGAACTCAGAAGCATTTCCGAACTTCAAAACTGTCAGACACTCCTCGAAATTCAAACACGGCTCACGAACGCAAAGATTGTCGTCGAACGACAGCACTTCCACAGTTGCCAGGCGGGCTAAGATGGCCCGGTTCAGGTAGACTCTCTCCTGCAGATATTGTGGCGAGTAGTAATCCTCGTGGGACACATCAGGTCTTCTGGCTGAGAAACTGACATTTAGAATCCTTGAAGTCACATCGGTGTCATCCTGGATTGAAAACATGTAGATGTTCTCTTTGGGGCATGGTATGATCGCCGCCAGACCATCCAGAAAGAAGTTCAACAGTGGTGAGAGGAATGCCTCTTCCGTCATTTCATTTAAACGAACCGTCACAGAATTGAACAGCATATCTTCTGTGATGAGACGCACTGATAGCTGCATAATGGCTTTGGCTTCGTTGATGCCATCAGACACAGATACCTCCATTGTCGCAAACTTGGGAACATTCGTATTCAGCTGAGGGCTGAGGATCAGTCCTCCAGACGTAGTATTCAGTCTCAATAGGTTGGCATTGTTTCCAGATAGTATCCTGTATGTCAGTTTGTCAGTTACGTCAGCGTCAAATGCTGGAATCCGACCGATCTCTCCACTGGGAAAGTGATCACGAAAGTTATTGAAGATCACCTGAAAGTCTCTCAATACTGGCGCGTTGTCATTAACATCGGTGACCAGAATCTCTACATGGGCATCGTTTCTTAGGGGAGGACTGGCAGCTCTTATTACCAATTCAAATCTCTTCCTTGACGACTCATAGTCAAGCTCTGTCATGGTGAGCAGTTGAGCTCGCTCAGAGCCAGGTCGTGTGACCAGAGAAAACGAATTCGAGTCATCTCCTCCGATTATCGAGTAATGAACGATGGCGTTGACTCCTTCATCGGGATCGTGGGCGTGGATCTCTCCAACCACTGATCCAACCGGTGAATTCTCAGGTACGTACAGCGTGATCTTGTCTGACGAAAAAGTGGGAGGGGAATCGTTGACATCTTCCAATCTTATTTGAACCTCTACCGAGCTGCTGAGTGGTGGGGATCCCTTGTCGACGGCAATCGCAGTAAGATGGTACGTGGCGACAGACTCGCGGTCCAAACCCTTGTTTGTTCTGATCGTGCCGGACGTTGGATCAATCACAAATGATCCGTCTTCTTCGTCTTTGTCACTCAAAATGTACTTAATGCGACCATTTAGGCCCATATCAGGATCTGTTGCTGAAACTTGAACCACAGAGGTCCCCACCAATGCATCTTCCAGGATCGACGCCTGATACAGCGGATTCTTGAAGACAGGCGGGTTGTCATTCACGTCGGTTACGCTGATTTCTACATCCGTTGTGTCACTCAGTGAGGGATTTCCTCCATCTTTAGCCGTCACCGTCAGAAGATAACCGCTGGTCGTCTCTCGATCAAGCAGAGCATTAGTGACGATCGCACCAGTCTGAGGGTTGATCGAGAAGGGATCATGAGCTCCCATTCCGTTTATACTCTCGTCATTCAGGGAATACGTTATCTGCGCGTTGATGCCCACATCACTGTCCGTAGCCGATACTACCAAAACTGTGGTTCCGATAGGGGCGTCTTCAAACACGGACGCACTATAGGGGGCATTTTCGAAGATCGGAGCGAAATTATTGGCATCGGTCACGTTGATATTCACAGTTGCTGTGTCTGATCTTCCTCCAGAATCTGTAGCGGTCACTGTCAGTAGGAATCTCCTCTCTTGTTTGTAGTCTAAGGACTGTGCGATAGTGATCAGCCCACGACCATTTTGAGAAGTGATCGCGAACCTTCCTCTGGTATTTCCAGTGGTGATTTCATAGTGGAGTCTGGAATCTTCATCGGGATCGGTTGCAGTCACAGTGGTGACCGGCGTTCCCGGCGGCTGATCTTCACCCACATTCGCCTCATAGTACTTGGGACGAAATGTTGGATCGTTGTCGTTTACATCCTGAACGGTGATCACCACCGAGGAGCTTGCAGACTTTGGTGGAACGCCTCCATCTTTGGCGATTACTTGGAATGTGTATCGATTTTGCTCCTCCCTATCCAGTTGCTTGATCGTCTGAACCCATCCAGTGCGAGGATCTACAGCCAGCGGAAAGCTATCATCCCGCTCGGAGATGCTATAAGTGATCTCGGCATTAGCTCCCTCGTCAGAGTCATAGGCTTGCACTCGAATAATGTTGTATCCAACTGGAACGTTCTCCAGCACTGATTCCTGGAACTGGGATGTATAGAATCGCGGTGCGTTGTCATTTGCATCGATTACATTCACAAGGAGTTGGGTGGTGTTACTCCTCGACGGGCTACCACCATCTTGAGCACGAATCACTAACCGATAGCTTCTTACGCTTTCATAATCCAATGGCTTGACGAGAGCTACATCGCCACTCATCGAATCAATGGAGAACTGTGATTGTGTGTTGCCTCCAATGATCGCATATCGAATGGCGGCATTATTGCCTTGATCGGCATCAGTGGCTTTGATGTGAGCCACCACGTTGTCGTCTCCCCATTGATCCTCATTCACCTGGACCGTGTACGTTCTCTCACTAAACTGCGGATAGTTATCATTGTCATCGAGGATCTTCACCAGAACTGTAGCAGTAGCCGTTTTCCTCTCATTCTGCGGTGATGCCATGTCTGTGGCTGTCACAATTAAAGTGTAACTCTCTGATGCCTCACGATCCAAGGAGCTCCTGGTTGAGATTACGCCTGTTCGTCCATCGATACGGAAAGTGTTTCCATCTTGTTCCTGTGAAGTTGTGCCACCACCTGTGACGCTCTCGATTCCATACTCAATCTCAGCGTTCTTTCCTATGTCCTGATCAGTGGCACGCAGCGTGATCACAGTCGAGCCCACAGTGGCTCCCTCGCGTATACTAGCCTCGAACTGCTCCGCCTCAAATGTCGGACTATGATCGTTACAATCGAGTACGTTCACTTGCAGCGTTGTTGTTCCTGATCGCGGTGGAAAACTGTCATCTGTGGCCACGACTCGAAAATAATGCACGTCCATGAGTTCTCGGTCCAAACTTGCCGACGTTGTCACAACCCCTGATCGGGAGTCGACTTTAAACAAAGACTGCGATCTTGAATCCAGCAGCGATACCATGGAGTATACAACTGGTGAGTCTTCAGGATCTCTGGCGCGCACGGTGGTCACAGCTGAACCAGACGGTTGCTCCTCCAAAACCGATGCCACATATAAAGCCTGCTCGAAGTACGGACTCTGATTCCTCAACTCCCTTCGCACCCGCCTTGCTATATCCGTGTCATTGAACTCCTGATGATGGTAGACTATCTTCAGGCGATGGTCAGAGTCCACAATATCGTTTCGATTGCAGCGAATGTTGAACGTGATGATCACCTTCCACATGGACTCATGGATGCATACATCTCGACTGGCTACCAAGTCTCGATTCTGCGGCTCGATCAAAAATCTCTCGTCATTCACATCCAAAAAGTTCACCTTACAGTTTTGGCACACAGACTTGGGTAGGAATGCGTTCAAATTATTTATGAACTGCGACTTCTTCAGACAGATCTTGTTCCACTTATCTGTCGTGTGGATTGCATACGAAGCGTACGTCTCCGAGATCCACTGCTTGGCATCGGCTACCCTCCGATGCATGGTTCCCGACCCGTTATCGATATCTCTGGATCTCCGCTTGCGACTCAGAATTCTGTGTCTCATGTCGTTGTCATAATTGTCACCAAAGATTAAGTCACCATCTTGAAATTTTCGACTGTCATTGTGATTGATCACGTTGATAGCATTATGACCCACAAACTCTCCATAGAACCGCTCTTCACCTTCATCGTATCCCTGCACCTGGATATACCTTCGCCTTCGTCTTCTCGAATATCCTGTGTCTTCCTCTTCGAACAGCCTTCCGTACATTTCCACCCGTCGGTCATCGTTGCAATCGGTTCCCGAAACAAAAATTCGAATCGGCAAACTGTAATAATCTATACTTCGTAACCGGTTCGACGTGGAATCCACATAAAACGTAAACAAGCTGGGGTAATAGATTCCGTCGCATTTGAGATGCTTTTTCAGCTTAATCTGTCCATCCTTGTGATTCACCTCGACCAGGTGATGCACGAAGTGGGCAGACTTATGGGCGTTTATCTTATAATGGCGCTCCGAACCGAGCTTATAGACAGACGCGTTGAATATCACGGTGCCCGGTTCGACAGCTTCATTCACAATTATTAGATACGAAGCTGTTTGTACTATGAGTAGGCCTAGAACTACGCTAACTACGAAGACTGGTGGCAACGAGCCATGAATGGTCTCGACAGACTGCATGACTTTTGTCTGTTTGTATGGTTTTGAGTGTTGAGTTTGTGATGGTGGTGCTGTAACAATGGCAGACATAGTGCTGTTGTCTGCTATTTTATGATCTGAAAAGAAAAAAGGAAACATATTGTAGTTGTCGGAATCCATTTTAAAGATGAAAGGTAGGGCAAGTTACTAAAGCGATTGAAAGTGGGTGCGCTGAAATTTGAGTGATACAGGCAACGTTCTGAATGATGGTTTGACTACAAGGTGTCATTACAAGTATTAATCATTTTTTGACAGCTGTTTAGGGAAGAAGATTTAACACTCAAAGAGGATAGCACTCATGACACCAATGGCTTGAAGAATACGTCAGAATTGACAGCTATGCCTCGAATAAGACGTCAAAATTGACACCACTTTATTTTCGTATAGTATCTACTTAGTTAATGTGTATACATAGATCTACTTAGCAACGAACCACTGGGAAATTCACACTTTTAAGCGGAGGTGTATGGTAAACACAACGAGATAAATATGTGTTCGAGAATGCTTAGGAAGATGCACTAGCAGTGCCCGCATTTACAATCTTTCAGATAGTCAATCAGATCCTAGGACCGCCAATAGCTTAAAACTGGCTTAAGCTTAAACAACAAATTCCAACAATTGGTACTGAAACCTGCATTGGGCTGCCTTTGAGTCACATGCACTCGAAAATCAGAGAATCCTGAACACTGGGCAAAATCTATAGATCAGAGATAAGCCCAGAAATTCGTGAGCTCAGCTCACATACATATTCTATAAATGCCCTCTGTGAATGCCCTGCACAGCATTTTTTTTTTAGCTTGGAAGAGATACATACAAATGTAACATGGAACATAGAGTTTCATAAGGAGTTTCAACTCACCCTTGACCTCTCTTAGTCGCAGTATACAATATAAGGACTTATTACATTAATAACCTCGCTGTAGCTCAGTGGTTAGTGTGATGGACGAATCGCACAGTAGTATCCCAGATTTTATTATTAAATTACCCTGAAAGGATTCCGTGAATTGCCACACAATTTCTTTCTGGAATATAGCCGTAACCATATATTTTTGTTTGCGTTTCGAAGCTTTAATTTCAGTTAAGGCCCCGACCCGTAGAATCCGGGTTGGGGTCACAATCCCGAAAACCGATATCCCGAGATCCCAAAATCCCGAAAATACAAAAACCCGAAAGCCCAAAATCCCGAAAACGAAATCACTGAAAAATTTGCGCAAATCTTGCATTTTATTTAATTTTTCAGGATTTTGAGTTTTCGGATTTTGGATTTTAGCGACCTCGGATTTTCGAGATTTTGGGCTTCGGGATTCTGTCCGACTCCCTTAGAATCTATCGAAGTCGTTTCGCTGAAGGCTGATGTTGACGTTCACGAATTGCCGGAAAACGACGTTCAAATGTCAACGGCGATGACAGTTACTCAAAATTCTCTCAATGATGCTTCCACCAAATAATATGCTTACTCTCAATTTGTTAATTTGTGAACAGCCAACGGACTAAGAGTAAAAATAAATCCTACTTTATCCATCGAAGTTAAAATCATCACTATTTTTTCACCATGGCTTATACAACCGACACTCTTCAACGCCAACTGACAAGGCGCATCAAGGCGAATATGCCAACTTAATATCGAACGTAAATATAAGTAAAGCCCACATTAATAATATATCTTTACTATTATTGACGTACAACATCGTCATAGCCGTCATCCAAGAGACACATACTCAATCGTACGCTGCACAAAAGACTAAAGGCGATATCGTCGGCTATTCTCGGATCGGATCCACTTACCTCCAATCATACGGGATAGCAACTTATGTCAAAAATGGCATAGAGGACGTAAAACTGATAACCAGAGACTCCGGCAATAACATCTTAACAATAAGAATTTAAATTGGGGTTCTCCATATGGTAAACATTTACAAACCGCCCGCAACACCGCTGCCATCGAATGTTCTCGTTGTTCCAGATCAACCCAGTCTTTATTGGCAATTTTAACAGCCACCACAATATATGGAAATTTGATAATAATGACGACAATGGTGATAAGCTCATGGGCGGATTCCAACCAAATACATATCATCTTCGATACAAAAAACAAAGCCATCTTCTTCTCCCAGAGATGGCGAAGATGTTACAATCCGGAGTTATGCTTCGTTACCTGCGATGCAGAACACTATCCCCTCCCTGCTTCGACGAATAGTATTGCCGGATTTCCCGCAAAAGCAGCACCGTCCAGTCGTGATCGACGTCGGAATGCAGATTCATATGACTACCTCCAAACAAAAGCCGCATTGGAACTTCACCAAAGCAAACTGGAACAGCTTCTCAAAACAGCTGGTTTCATTTTTAAGGTTCATTCCTCCTCTGCCAAAGAACTACACCAGATTTGCAGGAATAGTCATCGCAATTGCCGAAAAACATTTTCCCCGAGGTTTCGCAAGGAGAGTATTCGTGGATGGATCGCACAGACTATCTACCACATTGTTGCGGAGTGGAACAAGCGATCCTTCTCAGGGGATATCCAAGATTTCGCGGATGTCAACAACTCAACTGTGATAGACTGGCTTTAAAATTTGGATGTTATACTATAGCCTTGACTGCAATATTTTTATGTTTGTGAATACTAAATGTTAGTTTTTAAAATGATTTGATGTGATTATACATCTTTTAAGTGCGCAGCCATGGGACCAGAGCTTTCTGTCCGCTTATAAGAGCTGTACATTTATAAGAACGCATTTTGTATGGGAAATTAGAAATTAGTTCCCCAAAAAGGTTTCTGCTAGTGCGAGTTATCCGCTGAACATGGTGCCCGCTAATGAGGGATTTCACTGTTTATCGCTAAACAAAATCTATCTGTCAGTTAAAAACTACGCCCCCAGCAACGCATCAACAGACTCTATGGGTCGGTGCCTTAAACATGTGGTCCACCGCCCAGCTTACATCCACATTCAGTCCGGAGAAGTACTCGTAGTTATAATTTCTCTGGAAATTCCCAAATATAACTTCCAGGATTGAACGAATAATTCAGTCTGACAGAGTTTATTATTTTCAGATACCCAGCACCTATCGTGCGTTACGCGTACTAAGTACTTCTTCCACGAAGCTCGAAGTTAGTCATGACTGCGGCTTCAATTAACACTTTGACTGCCAAGTTGTTTTGACGTTTCTGGTCGCCCTAGGCCAAGGTATTTTTTTTTTAAATTTTGTGTATACAGTGAACTCTCTCATAACCGGACCGATACCGAGAAATTTGTCCAGTTATGAGAGGTGTCTGGTTATGGGAAAAAAAGTACATTCTTTAAAAAAGACACACAATAGACATATGGTACTAATTTCTGGCTATTACAATCAAGCGTAAAATAAATTAGCGGGTCATGAGTTTTTAGGTAAGTTAGGACGGGATACCCTGACGAGAAATACTGTATACTTCCATATTCCGGTATTATTTGTCCTACCAGAGACAAACTTTCACTTCACTGTAACCAGCGGAATCATTGTTATCTTTATACAAAATTCGCACAAAATAATATAAATTATCTCTCAAAATACCACAGATATGCGCGTGTCATTCGAGCGTTCCCCACCGAAAATCATGTGTCCGCGGACGTGATAATAACGCAAAGGCACACGCCACAGTTTAGATTTTTGTTTCGATTCTTTGCAAAGTGTAAAGATGAGGAGAACAAAACAAATACAAAATAAAGTATGCAAAAAGTTTGCCATACGTAGATGTGTTTTGTTCGTTTAAGAGAGAGCGACATTCTACTGCGGTTACGAAAATTGGTGTCCGTGTCCGGTTAGGTGTCCGTAAGGAGAGAACACACTGCTAAAAAGTAGTTCCCAACCAATTCCTAGCCATTATTGTAAAATTAGAACGGTTTTTCTGTGTCGTTTTTGTGCGACATGGCCCCAGGGATTTCTTTTTCTCCTAGGGCCATGTAAGTAAGACAAAAATGTTCAACGGAGGCCACACAATCCGAAACCCATACAAAATCCCATATACTCTCGCACAAAAACGCACGAAATGGCCTGAGCTGAAGTACCAGGTGTCGCACAAAAACGTGTGACATGGCAGTCAACTTGTTAAACTGGACAATAATAAAACAAATACAACTGCCAAAATTAACCGTTCTACAAGCTTAAAATCCAATTTCAATTTAACATGAACTACCATCGGTTTTAAAAATCCGAGAATTCGCTCGACATGAATACGCTTGCGGTTCCCTGTAACATTGGTGATGAGACTTCAGTCCCGATGTAATTATCTGGAAAACAGAGAATTAATATCCTTCTTGCGCGTTCACTCTTCAGGGAATTTCTGCGGATACTTAAATGATATTCGTCTTCACTGTAACTAAAACTCACCCATCATCGATTTCTTAGAAAAATAAATATTCGAAAGAGTACTCGTATTATCCTTTAGGTCATTTGTATCTACTGGGACTGAGATGTTCTATTTCCATTGGAAAAGAAATCGTCAAAGACTGGCAGAAGAAAACGCATTTTTTTTTGCATTTTAATTACGAATTTCTGTCATCCTCATTGAAGCCAAAGAACTGAAATCCTTAATTACTAGATATCAAACAGAGCTGCAGATATTGACTTTTCCAAAGTAACAGGAAACGGATACACAACATTACAATGGTCGATGTGGTGGTACTCAATGCTTTCGATGCCTTAATGCAAACGTTATCGCGTTCCCTTTGGTGCCACCCCAACTCGAATTGCAATTAATAATATTTCGCCATCAAACATGTAATTATAAATTAAGTTTATTTTTATGTATGTGAACACATAAAATATCCTTGCTAATTGATTGCAGACAAGCTTCCCTGCATCAGAAAGCAGAAAAACGACACGCTACTGTGAGTGAGTATTTAATATTACAGAACACTTCCTTGAGAAGGATACACGGAGTAACGTACACATAGATGTGTAACTATTGTTTGCAATGTCCTTATAACTTTTTTCAAAACTAAAAAAAGAAATTGAAAAACAGTTACTTTACAGCAAATAAATTACTCTAATTGGAATAAAAGTTTGTTGCACTTTTTAATTAAAAATCATACACAAAGTGAATAGGTACTTTAACTGTCAGGATACGAGTAGAAATAAAAGCAAAAAAAAAAATTGTTCTTTGTATTGATAGGAGTAGTGCCTATAGTCTAGGCAAAAGAGCCAACACAAGCAAATGCTTTTATACATGGTGTGTATGGGTGGGGGGGAAAAGATTAATCACTATTAGACAATGTTTTCCGATAGAGTGAAGTTGAACTTTAGTTACTTTGAAATTCTCCTTTCCAAGGAGCCAATCATCTCCTAAAATACTTCATGCAGAACTTACCATAAGGGAATTGCCATCCTGGGCTTAACTATCAAGTCCTTTATTTACTCTTTCTTTATTTTTGTCTATTAAATTGTAGATACATATGGAAATTGAAATTCCCTTCTACGTATGTACGTATGTACATATGTACATAAACGTTGTTGTACTAGAATTGTTTTCTATACTCGTATTTATGGTTCCGTCCAACCAACGGTAAACATATTATCGAACATAAACTTAGCTACGTAATTTATAACTTTACAAATAAGGATCTTATTCTGTTGTATTAAAAATTGGTGTTTAAAAACAAAAACCGTATAGTTTTGAAAACCAAAAATTTGTACCAAATTTTCTTCTATTTTATTAAAATTGAATTCAAATACAGTAGAATCCGCTTAAGACGTTATCCCGCTTTTAACGCTATTTTTATCCGGTCCCTTCATTTTGATAAGAATTCGTATGAAAAAAAATTCGGTTAATAGCTCTATTTCCCGCTTAATACACTCACACAGCTAAACGATAGGTACTTAGTTACTTAGTTGGCGCTACAGCTCGAGGTGAACCTGGGCCTGCTTCTCGCAACTATTTGTGTGTGCGTGTTATATTTTGCATGAATGGAAGGGACCTACAGTTTTTTGCCGACTCTGAACGGCGAATTGAGAAGCTCAATCGTGACAAATGATACTATTTGATGTTTGTCAGACATTCGAAAGAGGTGGTACAGTGAAAAAACGCTTTAGCTGTTAGACCCGGGTTGGGATTTGTATTTTCTTGTTTTTTAATTGTTTTTCCAGAAAAAACATTCGGTGCATTGGGATATACGCCGACGGCCACCGCCGTTCTTATAGGGATTTTTTTTTGTTTTTCGCAAACAAACCAAGTGTCGTTTTTTTGGTCGTTACTTTTGTCAGTTTCGTTTCATTTCTTGTGTGCGCCTTACGTACATACAGGTGTTGTCAGTGCATTAGAATTTGATTGCGTACAATGGTTAGTACAACGGATGAAAGGAAAACTAGCATAACATACATGTATAATTTCAACTCTTTTAATAAAATAACCATATTTTTAACTGGACGTAGTTTTTTATTTTCCCACTTGACACAATATCGCGCTTAAGATGCTATTTTTATCGGTCCCTTGAAGAGCGTCCTTGGCGGATTCTACTGTAGTGAACAATAATAAAAATAAAAAAAAAATTGTGCATAGAAAGTTGCGGGATAGAAGTGAAACTGGACTTGAAAAATACGATGTGGATCACTTAGCTTATTGTTTGTCTTGTCAAACCCTTTGATTTGATACCCATATAATGGAGGCCGTGAAGATAATGGTAGTCCGCCATCTTGATTTACCGCAATGTTTAATTTCGAATGACGTCACTAATCGTATTGTTCGTCTTGTCAAACCCTTTGATTTGATACCCATATAATGGAGGCCGTGAAGATAATGGTAGTCCGCCATCTTGATTTACCGCAATGTTTAATTTCGAATGACGTCACTAATCGTATTGTTCGTCTTGTCAAACCCTTTGATTTGATACCCATATTAAGTAGGTTGTGAATAAACGGTTATCCGCCATCTTGGTGGACCGCCATGTTGAATTTCGAATGACGTCATTTAGCATATTGTTTGTCTTGTCAAACCCTTTCATTTGATACCCATATTAAATAGGTCATGAGTAAACGGTAACCTGCTGTTTTGGGTGTCCGCCATATTGACTGTTTCTATGACGTCATATAACCTAAGATACTCTCCGGGTCAAATCGAATCCAACGACTCTATTTGTTGAAATCGGTTGAGTAGTTTAGGGTTTAAGCTGTAGCGGTAGCGCTATTCACTTTCTCTTTCCCGCGTTCTACCACGCTTATCCCTCCGAATGCGTCCCCCACCACGAGCGCTCATTCTCCTCTGTGAATATTTTCGTTTACTTTTGTCAATAATAATTGTCATTTTGTCATTGTCAATAAACAAGTAGGCTGCTTTTTTTTTAAATTATTTTATTTCTATACCCCTTTAAATTTTCCCTCTGTGAATATTTTCGTTTCATTCGAGTTTAATTTTACTGCCCTACTGCGATATAAGAAGTTTCACTTCAAAAAGAAGTGTTATTTTCTTAAAAAAAAATGTTATTTGGGCTCTAATACTGTGTCCAGCACTGTATATACGATGTAAACGAGCAAACTTGTTTCCCCAGTTGAACTTTTTTTTTTCCTCTTACTTATGGAAACTTTGTAGAATCACAGTTATTCATCCGTTAACTATGGTACTAGTGTCAATAGTTAAAAATTCATTTGCCCTCACTTGTAGCGGAAACTTTAACATTTCAAATTTCTAAATGACTTTGCCTTGTAGAGCACAATTCAGTCAAAAAAAAAAAAAAAAAAATGCACAAACCCTTCGCCCTTTTGTACTCGTACCTTTAGGGAGCTTTTTCTGGCACTGCATTTTTTTACTGTGCTCAACAACTCGGAAGTGAAAGTTTACTTTATGCAATTTTGAAGTCTGAAGGATGTCAGTGTGATACGCTTTTAGAATATAGAATTTGAAAAAGAGGATGACGCAAGGAGAAGCAATTAGTGCAGCTGTTGTTATTTTAATTGAATCAGATTCTGAGAAGTGCACACCTGCAAGTTGGTTAACATTTGTGTAATGGCAAGCAGCCTCAGGACAATTGGTTGGGTTCACCTAGATTGTTCCGCTTGAAGACCATGTGTTCGTGGGTGTGGGTGATGTGAGGCATAAGGTTGATTCCTGCACTTGGAAATTAATTTACTTTTGTTTCCTTTTGAAACAACCAGACTTTGGTACTCGTTAGAGTGGTTTATTCCACTGCGGCATTTAGAAGTAGTTTTAATCTTTCACAGTAAGATTTGTAGGTTGAGTTGGACAAAAGGCCGGAAATTACTAAAATCTGCTCAATAAACAGGATGTGAGTTGGCAAACCCATCTAATTTTTTACAATAAAACAAATACCACAAAGCTTTCTACAAATACATAGAATAAGGAATCGATTTGAATTCCGATCACTTTACAATAAATACGCAATAAAATAGAAACATCTAACTCATGGAAACTCAGATTGGAATTCTTTCAAAGAGCTGCTTGAGCAGGAATTGAAACCACAAACATAGATCCTAGTAAAAGATTGAATTGAAGAAGAAATACTCACCATAGCTCACTCGCTCCTGCAAGCACTTAGATATCCAAATAAATAAGAAACGTAATACAGTCGAACCTCTATAAGTGGAATCGTCACAGGATCAAATAATGTGTTCAATTTATGGAGTGTTCAAGTTATGGAGCACCCAGAAAACAGAGTACACATGCTCAGTTGAATTAAAAGATGTGTTTATTATTGATTGTTTTTTATTTAGACTTTAATTTTATAATTATTCCTAGACTGTAAAAAAATCGGTAATTGTTGTTTGAAGTTTACGTTTATTTATAATGTTTTTAAAATCTGCAATTATGTCGAAATTCTTGTATATGAGCTGAGAAGTCCCTTTACTGGTATACAAAAAACATCTTATACTTTTAAATGCCGCTCTAACTTCATCAGATTTCGTCAATAATCAATCATTTTTTATTTACATTTGAAGTTTTCTGAACGAAGTGGTTAAAAATTACCGACGACCAACTTATGAGGTTACAATAAAAGTGACACGAGCAAACTCAATTGCACAATGAAGAAGCTACTATGTTTCGTATTTCATTACAAATACAAAAAAAAAAAAACTGTGCCTAGCCTACTATATGTACATAATTTTAATTTCTTTCGCTTCTCATCTCTTTTGTACGAGATATGGAAAGAAGGATTCGACTTACAGAGAGTCGACTTATGGAGTGTAAAATGTGGGGAAACTGAAGTCTTGGTTCTAAGTTCCGAAACCCCAGTCTGAGTAATAGAAAATTCGACTTAAGGAGGGTCGACTTATGGAGGTTTGACTGTATCTCAAAAAAATATTGTCCAAATCCTCTGAAGGCAAAGTTATTTGCTGAGCACGTGGTGAATACCCAATGAAAAATCCCAATAATCCCCAGAACAAGGAGTGTCGATATCCCACCAGTGAGTGGCTCAAAATGAAATCGAAGCACTTATTCGGCGGATAGATCTGAAACCTAAGGAGCTCCTGGCTATGATCTGATTTCTGCGAAGTTAATGCACCGACCACCTCAAAGAGCTACAGTCAAACTTCCCTATAGCGAATACGCACGGGATCAGAAAATCACTTCGTTATATTAGGAATATTTATTTATTTTTATTTTCAACTTTTATAAATAGATAGTTATCAGTAATTTTAGTTTGGATAACACTCTTCCATTTTTCTTTCTCAACAAAATCTTCTAACACATTTAGAGATTCAAACACATTAGTCGGTACGTTACTCGTCATCGCCAGAAAGGTTCGAAATACGTCAATTGTAGAAGAAATCCTGTTGTTATTTCAACTTTTGGGGAATCCTATAATATGTCTTACTTTTTTCTCGGTACAAAGTTTTTTAATGTGCGAAACAGAAAATTATTTGAAAAATTCGTTATATGGAAACAAGATCGTATGAGAGTTCGATTTCCAGCTACAAAATTTGTTCGTTGTAGAGAAAAATTCGCTGTATGTAAATTCGTTATAAGGAGATCAAAACACACTAAAAGTAGAACGAGAAAGCTGTGTACTTGAAAAAAATTCGTAATAGGGAGAGCTTCGTTGTATAGAAGTTCTTTATGGGGAAGTTTGACTGTATAAAGCCACTGAAAAAAATAATGATTTCAAACTGGGCAAGGTTCCCACATTTTTGCTGCCCATTTAGAGAAAAGCACCTAACTTATATAATAACCAACGTAATTGAACAAGCTCTGGAACGTGAAATGATAGGCTCAGCTATATTTTTAGACATTGCTAAAGCATTTGATAGGGTATGGCATGATGGAGGATTGCTATCCAAATGAATATTCACCAATGTTGGAGTCCTATTTATTACGTACATACATATGTAGATACTTTTGTACAAGACAAAAGAATACTTACTTCCACCCTAAAGAAAATATAGCTGGAGTACTACAAGAGAGTATTTTAGGTCCACAGTGGTACCTACTTTTGACGACTGAACTACTAGTGAAGTCCACTAGAGTCCATAAATTCGGTAGATAAGGGGATACATAAGGATTAAATGTAATAAAAGGTGTATTCTTTTGCAGAACAGAGGTTCATCTCAAGTCGCTTAGACCGCAATAGATTTCTTCAATTACTAGACGTCCGGATCGAAAAGCTGGTCAGGGAGAAATAACAGAGAAGATGGTTAACCATGGGACGATGTCGACACGCTAAGATGGCAAAATAAATTTGTCAACTTGCTCTACTCAGAGCAAAGCTCTAATTATTGCATGAGTCGAGGAACAAAAAGTCGATAGTAGTTTTTTATTTGGGTCAAGGGGTTTCGAATATCTTAGAAGATGAAAGCGGTGACATGAAATAGCGCCCTACGAAATAAAACCACATGTGGTCCTATTTCCATTTCTAAGTGGAAATAAGACTACATGGGTCATGTTGTCTTATTACAATGACTGCAAAGCAGAGCACTTAAACAATCAATGAGGTGTACAATGTAATGTTCCTTTTCTTAAATTCTCAAGTACTAGAATTACATAAGTTTCTTGTTTTATTTATTAGCACATTATGAAAAATTAAAATTCAAGAAAAGAAACGAAACAATGGACTTAGGTACTGAAGCAGGGTTCTACTCAGACACACTAAAACTTCCCGACTACTGTATATGCAGTGTCTTCCAGGTGGAACTGCAGGCTGCAGTATTTTAAAAGGGAAGCGTCGGAAATAGATAGCCATGCAAGTGGATAGTCAGGCAGCTCTGAATTCAGCAGTCCAAAAATGTCACATTGCACTAAATGCCATAAGGCAGTGTTGCCAGCCACTTTAAGTGAAATTCCCCATCACAGACCTTAAAACTCCCCATTTTCCCCTTTCTTTCTGGTGGCATTCCCCATGGATTCCCCACAATATATTTTCAAAAAGTTAGCATCCTTTTGGCGCCAAATATTAAAAAATGTATGCGATTTGAAAGATTTGACAGTTTTCATATATCTGCCCAAATAAAATCCTTCTGCTAAAGTTCGCAGCGCTCTGTTTTACGAGAAACTACAAAATTTTTCCGTACGCAAACGGGTTTTTGTATTTTTTTATAGTTTTTGGGAGCATTTAAACATAATAAAAAAAAAATACTAGTAAAAATTTAATCATAGCAGTGAAAAATCTCTTTAATTGAAAAATAAATAAAAATTGCCGAACACTATGAAAAAGAACGAGAGAGTTGTGGGGATGGTTGATTATGTACAGTCCCTAAGTGCGTTTAAAATTAAAGCAGATCCACCTAACGTTCTAATCCATTCATTTAAATGCATTTAAAATGAACTCATGCATATGGCGCATTTTCCAATCAGGCTTGGAGTGTAAGACCTGCTACCTGCGCACGAGGAAGGCGTGTAAGTTACGTTTACGAATAGCTATAAACACGTTGTTCTCTTTTGTTATTGCATTGTTACTCAATTAATAGTTATTGACATTCTAGTTTTATTTTCCCCACATTTCGTTCCAGAAGGGGGTAGATTCCCCTTTTCCCCTTTCATAAAATTTGGAACTGATATCCCGCACGGAAAGGGGAATTCCCCACGAACTGGCAACACTGCCATAAGGTATCACAAGATTAGACTGTGCCGGATACAGCAATATCGAAGGGAACGAGATAGCAGACGAACTAGCTGTCAATTCTGATATGAGTGCTAAATGGCGACAACATGCTAAGATACATATCCTTCGAAAAAATTACGTCTTAACGATGATGACATATGCAGGGGATGTGGTGATAAAGAGGACATGACCCATTTCCTCTGTCACTGCCCAAATATCTGCCAACTTAGAAATAGAACCCTGCGCACATTTTTTTCAAACATATCAACGAGCTATCAGCTCAATCATCGTCGGGTCTGCCTAAGTTTGCCAGGACGTCCGGATAGTTGGAAACAAAACACTGACCTCACGGGTGAGGACACATAATGGGTACGACAATGCGTTTACATGAACCTACCAGGGACGTGGCGTGATGTTCTAAGCAGGGTGTTCTACTTTTTTTTTTGTTGAATAATAACGTACATATGTATATACTCAGTTTTCTCCAGGACCACGACGAGGATGTTAAGTAAACAAGGCCAACAAAATAATTTATTTAGAACGGGGCAACCACACAACCAAAATTTTCTTTCATAGTTAGGAATCTAAAAATGTCTAGTAAAAGCTTTACTAGGTAAACCTTACAAATCAAATCCGGAAGAGACGGTGTTGGCCTTCCAAAACTAATTATTTCCAGTCTTTCTTCCGAATTTAATTGAGAAAATGGTTTCTTCAATAAATTTTCAATAGCGCATCGACAGGTCGTTTTTCTCTTATACGTTTTGGCTTAAAAGAACGACATGCATATCTAACTATTGCCAAAATGCGAATGATCAATGATGATGTAAGAGTAAACATGTTTCCGCAATATGTTTTCAATGCAAATATTTGAAAAAAAAACACGCCTATTGTTGTGTTGCTTTTTGCTTTCGCTTCAGTCGATTATGTTCTACAAATATAGAGCACATCGAAATCGAACAAATAACTAATATCAGGAGAAGAGAATCGAACAAAATTCAACCAAACAAAGAAAAGGGTAGAAAATGTATTGTATCGAGCCTGCCTGCGTGCGCAGTTTGCTGGGGAACTCAAATTGATGTGAAATAAAACAGAATATGAGAAGCAACATAATACCCACAACTAACATCTTCATCGCTAAAGAAAATGTGTTGTATCGAGCCCGGGTGCGCAGTTTGTTGGAGAACCCAAATTCATGTTATTGTACAGACGATTGTTGGGACTTTGAATGTGGTAGAACGTTTTTTTTATATGGATATTTCCTTTGGGTTGGTGCGCTAGTAAGTGGAGAACAACCGGGCGAGTCGACGTCGAACTGAATTTAATAAAAAGTTGGTTTGGATAGGTTGCTGGATAGAGGTTTGAAAGTATGTATGTATGACGGTGCGCACCGTTCAATTTACTTACGAAAAGAGGAGAACATTTTGTTCAACGTCAATTTGTGTTGAATGGTTTATATAAAGGGTGATTTTTTAGCTGGTTTGGTTTTGGCAACACTGGTTTTGACAGCTGACGTGTGTTTAGTACCTTGTGTCACTGTCAAACAGCTTCAGTTTGGTTTGCAATTTAACCATGGATCGTCTTACAAATGAACAACGCTTGCAAATTATTGAATTTTACTATCAAAATTCGTGCTCGGTTCGAAATGTTCATCGCGCGCTTTTTATCGAAAAATTGTGTTCAGCGATGAGGCTCATTTTTGGTTGAATGGGTACGTAAATAAGCAAAATTGCCGCATTTGGAGTGAAGATCAGCCAGAAGCATTGCAACAGCTACCAATGCATCCTGAAAAAGCCACTGTTTGGTGCGGTTTATGGGCCGGCGGCATTATTGGGCCATATTTCTTCAAAGATGATGCGAATCGCAGCGTTACTGTCAATGGTGAACGCTACCGAGCGATGATAACAAACTTTTTTTTGCCCGAAATGGAAGTTCTTGACTTGCATGATATGTGGTTTCAACAAGACGGTGCCACATGCCACACAGCACGCAAAACAATGGCGCAATTGCGAGGCGAGTTTGGTGAACAGTTAATTTCACGTTTCGGGCCGGTCAATTGGCCGCCTAGATCGTGCGATTTGACACCATTAGATTATTTTTTGTGGGGGTATGTCAAGGCTAATGTCTATAGGGACAAGCCCGCTTCGATTGACGCACTGGAAGCCAACATCCATGCATTCATTCGTGAGATACCGGCCGATATGTGTGAAAGAGTATGCCAAAATTGGACTCAGCGGATGGGCTACCTGAGACGCAGCCGCAGTCAACATTTGCATGAAATTATCTTTAAACATTAAATTGCAAGGTTCAAACTATCGATTCAAATAAACATTTCATTCATTTTTTCGAATTTTTTGTGTTTTTTTTTTAAAAAAAGTTCTCAACCTCTTAAAAAATCACCCTTTACATTTTGGTATTGCGATTTTGACTGCGGTGTTTGGTTTGGTTGATTTGGCTATGGACGGTGCGGCATAACAGAGTGAACAAAAGTGGATGTTTAAGCATTATTTTTAATTAAGTATTTTTGAATTGTAACTCAATTAGATATTGTTAGCGCATGTATATAAACAAATAAATTTTTCATAAAGATGGATTTCGTTGGGGTGTGCGGAGAACACCTGCGCACCTTAGAGTACACGTCACTGGAACCTACTCGTAAGTGTGGTGAGGATGTGACCATTCTCGTGAGCCCACATACCTGCCCTAACCTAGCTTAAATGCGGCGTTGATCAGATTTGTTCGTTTGACTATAGTTTTTCTTGGTAAATTTTATAAGGATTTCTTCAGTTACTTCAGACTTTTTTTCGGTTTGATTTTGTTTTAGATGTTTTAGATTTTGTTTTCACTTTGTTTGGCGTGGTATGTCCTATTTCTTCACTTTCCTCTTCTTCTGGTATTTTAATTATATCTATCTATCTCTTCATGTGGTTGATAAACAAGCCCATTTTCCATCAACTGTTCTGATGGGCGGTATGTATTTAGAAGGGGGTTATCCCATAGAGACAAGACAATAAGCACGTAGACCTGTAGGCCCATTGTACTTTGGTGAAGTACCACCGCATTCGTTGAATTAGCGATTTGTTGCTGAGTTATACATCGATCTGAATCCCACCGTCGTTTTCGCAAAGCGAAGCAATAGGGCAGGATTGAGCACCAGTAGATCAACGTCCCGTAGGACGTAGTTGCCTAGAGTGGACTTACTGATCCGAGCAAAGGCCGGACACTGGTTGTAGTGTTGTAGTCGCAGCAGCCCAAGAAGCTTGTTTTTAGCATAGGCTTAACTGCAGCCAATAACAGGCTGAAGGCCGATAAAAGGGACCGCTGATCCAGCTCTAGCTAAAGCATCAGCTTTATCGTTGTAAATCTGTAAATCTGCCCAGTGGAATAGATTGCTCCACGTGGCATTCTTCTGAGTAGATACCTGCTCCGAAGAGCTCATCCATTAAGGACTCGTCCGTATAGAAGACTATCTGATGGGCGGTACTTGCACGATTGGATTTTGATCTTTTTCGTCGCTTTCCATAGAGAATAATCTCAATAGAAAAAAGACCCAATATGGTGTGTATGTACCTCCTTCGCGACCTTAAACTGAATCGCGACTAATAGAAACGATTATAGAACACCTAGAGATCCATTATTAAATACTGACACGACGCATAAATCAGGTCCTTAGTCAAAGACTGAAGCGCATCTAACCACATCACCTAATTTCTGGCAAGTGAGTTCCAAGATCTTTTCCTTCACCGTGAAATGAAAGTAGGGAAGCATCATTGAATCGACCAGAGTGCAGTGGATGGAGCTATTAAAGTTTCAGTTTATAGGTTAAGGAATCCCCGTCAACTGCATGAGTCAACTATTCATATCCTCTATTCAACCTAACCCCCGCTCTAACCGAGACATCACCAAATCTATTAGTAGAACGTGTCTTTGGTAACTACAATCACACGGCTGACCTCCACTGTCACTTTCCATTTCAGCAACACCTTATCCCCCGTATCCTGAGTCATTGTATTATGGAATAGTTGTTCACCACACACACACACATTGCCACTCTTGCACTGCAGCTGCACTGTAATACCGTTGGAAGCAAATGGCAAGCTCATTGCAAAATGCATTGGCACACCGACAAGACCGGAATTCTAAGTGTTTCCCAACTACCACCACAGCCTGAACTCCTGAACTCGCCTGAGCACCTCCTGCTTGTGTGCTCCAGCAAGGTGTGGTTTCAGTTGCTTAGCGGTACCTAATCTGATTAATCAACCTTTTCCAGCTCCTCTCATCCGCATGCCGTCGTACCTCTATACCTACTTCGGTTTCGAACATCATCGACGATAACGAGTTTCCACCAAAGCAGCGGGTTGGGGTGACCAGAATGGAAGGAATACGAGGAAAATTGCTTCTCTGCTAAAATGTGTATCGACGTGAGAGATAGATACACACAAAGTGGCAGCAATTTATCTTTTTTGCTTATGTAACGAATCTGAACCATCTAACGGTGATTGAGGTGAGAATTTCATAGAAATGGATGAATTTGAATTTATATTGATTAAGGGCACGTGCACGTGGTGCCTGTGCCTGGTGGTGGGTTGTTGGTTATGGCCTGCGTGCAGATTGAGCGAAAGATGAACGCTTTGCTGCCGCCAGTGATTTTGTTTCCAAGTGCGAAGTGTCAAATAAATACAGTTATGTGTTGATGTTGACAGAACAAGATCGAGTGGCTGACACAAGGGAAATTGGGTTTCTTGTTATAGAAAATTGAAAAATGACGGCCGTAATGAATTATTTCGAAATTAAATTCGCTGGAATAATGTTACAGTGAAAATAATACCCGAGGGAGTGGATAAACACAGAATGGGTTACAATGGTAGTAATAATGGACTACATTGACTTAATTTTGTAATAAATTGCTGTGCGGATGGCGTCTTATCATGTTTGCCAGTGGGACTTATAATCAGGCAGTTTGAATGGCATTCGCGTTGGTAAGAGGACCTAGAAATCTAGGCGGTATACGTGAAACTTAAGCTCGATAAATAGATACAACGTGGATGCTCACCGTAAAATACAAGTATGTTATTATTGAGGAATTTTTTGGTGAGTTAGGTTGCTAAAAAAAAAATGGCGATAGTGGTCGATTGGAAACTGACTTTTCTTTGTTAACTTCCCATTTAACCCACCAAAGTAAAAATTCCATACAAAATACAATACTTCTGTATCTGGGCCACAAATTTTTATTTTATTTATTTATTAGGTATATTACCATATACAAATAAAATTGATACTAATACTAATTATTCGAGCGACTAGCAGCAGCGGCTTTCGACTCGATATGGGCCACAAATTACTATTTTCTATACAACTGTTCCAAATGTCAATTGTCTACGTCAAGTATTCTCTGAGAAAAACGCCTGTGACAGACAGACACCGAGGTGCTCCGTTTTGCCAATTGGGTAGGGAAAATTACAAAGAGCTGATTAGATTAGCTGCATGGTCTCCTATTGGCCATGGCCATTGATGTCTACGCGAGTTCTTGGTAGCAGCTCATTTGTTTTTGACCTGTTGTAATTTGGCCATATCTTCCTGGACAAGAAACAGTTTGTCAGACTGGTCCACGTGAGACAAGATAGTTTTAGGCAGTGTGAGAGTATATTGCCCTTAACAGCACCTTTAGGAATATGAACGTTTTACGCTAGTGAGTTGTTAAGGGCTGACCCTCGCCTAGCTAGTTCATTGGTTCTCTCCTTTCCTTCTATGGCACTATGTCCTGGAACACAGAGAAGAGTGATTCTAGCCTGCGTACACAAGCGATTGAGTTTCTCCTGGCATCGATCTATGTTACTAGTGTCGTTGAGGTGATTGCTGAATTTTTGGCTTTAATTGCGGCTTGGCTATCTGTAATAATAGCGATGATGTGTTTGGGTGTTGGGTCATTTATTAAGTTGTGACCGGCCCCGAGGATCGCTAGTAGCTCCGCCTGGAAGACACTAGCGAAATGCGGAATTCGATAGGATTTCGATTTGTCGATTTTTTCCGAGAAAATGCCCGAACCTACCCCGCATTCCATCTTTGAGCCATCGCACAGTGCGGCATTTATATGGAAATTTGGACAAAAATCGTTAGTTCAAATTCATGTACACAAATTTTATTGTTTAAGTTTATATAGTATAATTTACATATTATTTCTGAAATACAGAACATAAAATGAAGAAAACAATTGACTTAATTTAATCATTCGGATAATGCTACTGTCATCGTTATCTTCAAACTTTGTATCACGCAAAGCGATTTTCGAAAATGCGGAAGCAGATACATTTCGTGAATCATTTGAAAAAAATTCAGTTTGTAAGTAGGTACAGTATTTATTTCTGAAATACTATTCCTACTAGATTTCCGTGAAGAAATATTTCTATCGGTCGAAATTAAAGGATCGGAAATAATATGTAAGTAATAATCTAATATATAAAAATCTCATGTCACGGTGTTTGTAGTCGAACTCCTCCGAAACGGCTCGACCGATTTTTATGAATTTGTTTGTGTATATTTGGTAAGCATGAGAGTTTTTTGCTAATTATATTTCATCTCGCTAGGTGGCGCTGGAGTCAAGTTATTAACAACTTCTATATTTATGGACCAAAAATGCTCATATTCAAAATATATGTTGGTTTAGTGCAAAAAGAGAAAATTATAGAATCTGGACCCGATAGGTGGCGCTGGAGTCAAGTTATTAACAACTTCTATATTTATGGACCAAAAATGCTCACATTCAAAATATATGTTGGTTCAGTGCAAAAAGAGAAAATTGTAGAATTTGGATCCGATAGGTGGTGCTAGAGTCAAGTTATTAACAACTTCTATATTTATGGACCAAAATAGCTCATATTCAAAATCTATGTTGGTTCAGTGCCAGAAGAGAAATTTATAGAATCTGGACCCGCTACGTGGCGCTGGAGTCAAGTTATTAGATTTACTTTTATATACCATAAAAAGGAATGTACATATGTATGTTTGCCTTTTATAGACTCGGAAACTACCCAACCGATTTTGGTAAAATTTTTAGCGTACGATTTTCTTAATATAGAAAACAACATAGCATCAGTGCGGTTACTCAACAACCGGTGGTTTCGGTACCTGTCATACAAAATTTAATTTCAGGTGAAATGTGAATTATTTTGGTCAATTAATATAGACAGACAGACAGACAGATAGATAGATAGATAGATAGATAGACAGCCAGACAGACAGACGGACATACAGACAGACAGACAGATAGACAGACAGATAGACAAACAAACAGACAGACGGACAGACAGATAGACAGATAGATAGACAGACAAACAGACAGATAGACAGAAAAACAGGCTATAACAGATAGATAGATAGATAGAAAGATAGATAGATAGATAGATGGATAGGTAGATAGATCGATAGATAGATAGATAGATACACAGACAGATAGAGAAAAAAATGGAAATCGAAGTTGAAAATAGAGCAGCAGTGATTGCTTCCTACTATGTACTTCCTTTCTATCATACCCAAATTACTATGTGCACGGGCAAATTTTGAAAAGATAGGTGGAGCGAAGCGCACCGGGTTACAGCTAGTACATTCACAAGATTCGTGTTCGTCTGCTTCCTGCTCATTTTACGCGTGTGATGTAATCGATTTTTTCTTACATTCTTATATCCCATAACACAGTTTTATTGGCATCTACTAACTTTAAACACTATCAGACTTTAGAGGCACAAAAGCTACCAAGAATATAAATTCATCAGTTTGAGAGGTGTTTTTATGTGAATTTCTGTTTATAAAGGCTGTGACCTGCCGTCAAATCCCCATTTGCAAACAAGCTTTAAATCTGAGACGATTTCAATTTGAATGATTTTTAAGATGTTTTTTTGGATAATGTTTAATAATCTTCAGGAGCAGGTTAACCTTGGGAGATATTTCAATTACAGATATATTGCGTAAAAATGTTTTCTTAGCTTGCCCCAGAGTCTTAACAGATGGAAAACAGTTCCTTCTTTCGGAAAGGTCAAGGTTAAAATATAAGGCGAGGACTTGATGAGGACTTAAAGTGAGCTGATGTTGATCTTCTTGAAATGGCGGATGAAAAACTGAGCTCATGAACGGAAGTGGAATTCATCAGTTCTTGAACTCTACGTGTTTTTTTTCTTCATTGATGCTTCTTCAAATCTGACTAGAGGCCTCCTGCGACGAGTTTCTTACCGCAGATCTTCAATTGATCTCTGAGGTATTTGTTGCACATTTATTTCCCTTGCAATCGGTATCAGTACTTCTCTTTGTAACCATTGTGAGTGCCGCTTGTGTGAATAGTTGCGGTTTCTAGAGAAATTTTTCTACTTTCTACATTGAGTAGACTATGGACTATAAATTTCGCTAAAGAGTCTAATCTTGGCAGCCAAATTATTAGAACACTCATTTAAATTCAAAAGAGATTTAAGCTTGTGAATAACTTTAAAGAGTTTTTCTGAATTTGGAGTTGAAATCCAATCGTCGAGCAAATCGCAATTTCGAATAGTTGAATATTGTACTAGAAAAAAATGCACTATTATTAGGGTAGCAATTTGTAGGAAAAGAGAACTAAACAGGCACAAAGCCTGATAGATGACTTGTTCATAGCAATTAAATTTAAAGAATATATTGCGCCGATTTTTTTTAAAGCTTACTTAAAGTGAAAACAATTTTTTTTTATTTTATTTTAAGAAATTCATCTTAAAACCTTATATATTTTAATATCTTTAAAAAAAATTGATACTAACTAATAGCTTAACGTACCTTGTTCAAAACTTGATATGATTTTAGTTTAAAATTTTCCACGAATCAATCAAAACAGAACTTGTTCACAGCAAACGGAATTGAAACTAAATAAATTGAAAAAATTTCGTTCTACTCAATGGAGTCTTTTTTTTTTCTTGGATTTGTTTGATTGAGTAATTTCCCTACAGAAATAAACCGTTTATTGAGTTAAAAGTTTACATCATGCTTTCGATTTTTGTCCAAGGGCTGCCGCACTGTGCATCGGTGAATACCGTTGTATTAAAATGTCTCCCTCGTGGTCGCCGTGGCCATGGTGGTTAGTGCGTTGGACTACTACGCATACTGCCCGAGTTCAATCCCAACCCGGGTCCAAGCCCCTAAAAAAGTTTTTTACGGTTGCCACTTCTTTCGAATGTCTGACAGCAATCAAAGAGTATCATTTCTCAATGAGCTTCTCGATTCGCCTTTCGGAGTTGGCATGTAACATGTAACACGCAAACACAAATGGTTGCGAGAAGCAGGCCCAGGTTCACACCGAGCTATAGCGCCACCTTAAGTTAGTAACCTCTCTCGCTCGCTTCTGCTTGGAAAACTTGCAGCAAAGAGCTTCTTGAAGTTAAGCTTGGGGATATTGTAATCCGTTGAAGACAAAACCAGACCATTTGGCAGTGTGCTCGGGATTTTACTGTGACTCAGCACCCAGATTCATTGAGTCGGACTGCACTGCATAGCGCTGAGGTTTTTATATGGAGATCAATTGGCAGAATGTGTAATAGCATAGTGGTAGCATCAGTTGGGCATGACTATGAACTCTTTTGATTTTATTAACGACTAGCTGTTGCCGGCGTTGCCCGTGCTTAAAATCAGTCGAATTGTTTGATTGTAGTATGATAGAAAGGAAGTAGTAGGAAGCGATATTATTTAAATTGAGATTCTAAATAATTCTGAAGTCAATACATTATAATCTGAACTTAGTGGTTGTTCCCTGTAGATGAAACTATTGTATAAAAAATATATGGAAATGTAATATAGCTGTGTACAAACACATCTACACACATGCCTATATGTACATAATATGTATTTTATGGGCATCAAATAATGGTACTTTCTGGTTTCTTATATCTAAGAGTTGTACTTAATGTTCATAGTTAGAGTAACATTATGTAAACGCCGAAGATATTAGGCTTTGATGTAAGCATTAATCGTGGAGAAACTGGTAAGGTTTGTCTGAAAGCACCAACTATTATTAAATTGTTCTTGTGGCTATTAGAGTTCAAAAGTTATATCATTTAAAGTGGTTATACCGCCAAATCGAAGGTGCCCCACTTTGAGGGGCTATAACTTGGAAGCGGGTGAACATAGACACCCCGCTGTGGTACGATTTTTTGTTCGCTAGAACTTCAGGAATCTCCAGTTAACGGATTATACCTCTTAACTGAGACACCCTGTATGTAGCACGAAGAAAAAAATTCTATCAAATGCTGAGTCTGGTAACATCTGACAATGGATCTACCGATTTTTCGTGAACAGTCATCTATCAACCATGTAAACTGACAATTTTCCTTCTCACAACGTTGTAGGAAAAAGCATTGTCAGAAATTGGAACAAAATCTGACAACCGTGTGAACTGACGATTTGACTTTGTTAAGTAGTTTGTCATTGTCAGCATATTGGTAGACCTGACAATATTGTAAGATCTGACAACCGTCTGAATACAGCTTAAGTGCTCCGATGGTGGTAGGGTGTGGCCGTCCCGAAAAAAAAACCAATCATTCGAAAACAATCTTTACACTGTTCCATTGGCCATGTATCCTATTTTCCTTCACTATCAACACTCAACAAATCCTCTTTTCTCCTTTAACTCCCATCCATCCATAGACAGCCAGAGACATTTGTCTCCTTATCTTGATTACAGGCAGAGCTCAGATAATGTTAACTAATTTACCAACACGACTGCTCCTCCCAGCCAACTTCGAGTCTAATTAATATACCGTCTATCTTAATTGCGTGTGATATATCTTCTTTAGGTGCTTAGGAGGTTCCTCTTTTTCAGGTTGACGAACCGTGAAAGTGTATACGATCCAAGACGCTGCACAGTCGGCGTCGGCGATGTTGTTCCGATAGAGCACTGGCGCTTCAATCCAAACATTAACCAATTAAAGAAGAACCTGATAATTGCGTTTCTCATATTCAGTTGCAAATTATAAGTGTGAGCGACTGCCAGGGGTAATTAAACCGATATACCGCGTGGAAAAACCAGCCAAAGCGGTACAAGCATTTAATTATTCTGCTTTTTTATTTCTCTCATTTATGTTACGCTAATTCATTTGATTCGCTCCCACTCTCTCTCTCTAACCATGGTTTCACTTCGTAAAGTGATGAGAGAAATGCTCATTATTAGAATAAAATATTACTGTACATGTACTCATTATAAGCGTAATGATAATTATTCTTTTTTATGACATAATTACGGTTACATACAATTAAATGTTTTTTTCTTTGTATAACAAACCAGTAATAACATAATTAATTAAAAAATTCGTTTTACATAATTCAGCCTCCTTTTGGACGTTCATTAAGGGCACTTGTTCCGAATCAATTCATAAAAAGTGAGCATTCCCCCATACGGTCATACCCATACCTGAACTTAGCGTTCGATACAGTGATTCAAAATATCGGTATTTTAGGTCATTCTGAAATCATGCCATCTGTTATACAAATTCAATTATAATACCTACACTAGCTGTTGCCCGCTCGGCGTTGCCCGTGGACTAAAACAGTCGCGTAGGAAGCAATCACTGTTCTTTTATTTTTCAACTTCAATGTCCTTACTTACTTACTTAGTTGGCGCTACAGCTCGAGGTGAACCTGGGCCCGCTTCTCGCAACCATTTGTGTGTGCGTGTTATATTTTCGCACGAATGGAAGGGACCTACAGTTTTTTGCCGACTCCGAACGGCGAGTTGAGAAGTTTTTCATGACAAATGATACTCTTTGAATGCTGGTCAGACATTCGAAAGAGGTGGCAACCGTGAAAAACTTTTTTACGTTTTCGACCCGGGCTGATATTGTGCCCGAGCAGCATGCGTAGTAGACCAACGCACTAACCACCACGGCCGCGGCCGCGGCCACCATATTAATTACAAGTTATTTTCCAGATCGTAATCAATAGCAATTAAAGCACGGAAACATTTGAAGTAGCGCCATCTATCAATGACAGCACAAGCAACTCTTCCGATCGTATACTTAAGTTTTTTTTTTTGAAAACAGCCCTCAAATACAATCCACAAAATAAGTGTGGATTGTATTTGTATTTTGAATGAGTGACATTTCATCAAAAAGTGAATTCGTTCGGGAAGTTAAGGAACACATATACAAAGATTAACTTTTTTTCTAACTTTTCATTGTCAATTAGTTTTGGTTTGACAAGTAAACTAAATTGATATGCAAAGCGGTAGATCGATACTTTTGAAATGTCTGGATCGAAATTTTCTAACAAGTATATTAACGTTAAAATTAAGAGTCAGAGATGAGATCGTGCCTTGAAAACGCTGGCATAAAATAGTACCTCTTCTTTGTCACTGACGAGACGAGGTATATGTAGGGGAGACTGGGGCACCTTTGAACACTTTTTCCTTTAAAGGCTTCTCAACACCAATATATTTGAATTATTGGACTTTAAGTTATTCACACTTTGAGAAGTAAAATTAACCTTCAATTTAAACCAACATTAGTGTAAATTCAGTAAAGGCTTATAATGTATTTATTTTTTTTTTAAATAAGTCCTAATGTTCAAATGTGCCCCAACTAGGGGCAGCTGTGAACAGGCTTAGGGCTTTTTTGAATTGAAGCTATTTTAATGGCTTATGACAGAGAATTATTTAGCAAAAAGCTTATCTTATTCTTATTCCAAATGAAACGGTGCCTCCAATAAATATTACTCGCAAACTGAGATCCTCACGAAAAATGTTTAACACCCTCACAAAAAAAAAAAAAAATTATAAAACGAAATTGTGTGCATAAATTCTGCACTCCCGGCTACTGCCAGACGACGACTGAGGACACCCCAGAAAAGTATCGACGACTAAAGATGAGGGTATCGCCATGTAGAAATTTTGGTTAACGCTTTAAAATATTTATTAAGTGAGTTGTTATTAGCGATATTCAAAGCTGCCTCACGTTCAAATGTGCCCCAGTCTCCCCTATGTATGAAGAATGGTTTGAGAAATGGAGGTGGTGTTGATGGGAGATAGGTTTAGTGCAGCAAATTGGTCAATCAGGTACTTTTCCAGTAAAGTACTACTAAATTCGTAGTGCACATTTTTATTAGGCACACTTAATCCAATAGTCCAATATCTGTTCAGTATTAGACGTGTTTTTGTTTGCTCTATTTAAAATGTCAATACTTTGCTTTAAATGTGATAGCCCAGGTCAGTTCTGAGAACTTTGTTCTTTCTGTTGCCTAAGTGCTCACTTAAGGCGTCTAGTGACAAACAACAGAAACAGGAACAGAAAAAGAAACAGAACAGAAAGCGCTTTCGATACACATAGCACAAACACAAGATGGCGGAACGAACGTCAAATTTTGTGTGGTGGGCATTTCATATCTTGCCTTTTCATATCATTTCTCTTGAAAACTTCAACGAAATTGAAAAATTGCCACCTAAGTAACAGCTCATGTCCGGATATAGATGTCGGGCCGAAAATACAGACATAGATGGCGGGGTAGAAAATTTGTCTGGCTGATTGTGGTCTCCACTAGACATTTTCCTAGCCGGACATGAGCGCAAATATGAATAATGTGAAGACTCCATGTCAATAACATGGCAGACGAGGAAAACATGGCTACACCTCAGCTTATCTGTCAAATTGCATTTCGTTTGTGTTGAAAGCATATAGCGGAATGCGGAACAAATTCAAATTCAGAAACAAAAATCATGGCTACTACGATAATATTGGCATTTCTGTTGGTGGCTGCAACAGAAAAAACTCATCTTGAATTGTTCCTGTTGTGTCGCCAGACGGCATTTTTCTGTCGCTAAATTCTGTTACTACAAAAAAAAATATTCGGTTGCTAATTCTGTTTCAGTTGCAAATGTATGAGATTCTGCTTCCGTTCCTGTTTCTGTTGTTTGTCACTAGGCGCCTTTAAACTGCTCTAATATTTGTGATAGTGTTTTCGAATTGATAAAATCGAATGCTAACTTGTGTTGGAATTGTGATGCTTGCGTTAATAATTCAATTGGTGTTTGTCTTACCAGAATTAATTGTGTTTTTTTTTTTAACTCCGTAAATGAATTAAAATCCGATTTTGTTGAGTTCAAAAATAACCAGATAGCTTTAAACAACAAAACTAAACATTTTTATAAAAATCAACTTCACCGTGAGCAATTGAGGTACCATTAAAATCACAGAATCTGTGGATCTATGCGCTTGCAATTAAATTGAATTAATATTTATCCAGGATTATAGATACAAAACAAACAATAAAAACCCCCACGTACCCATGTATTGTGAAAATGTTCCGCTTCCGCACAACACAAACAGTTATAATAATGAAATTAACTAGAATGTCCTTGTACAGTGTTATTGTGTTCATTTACCCGCGCGCTTAATTATTATCGCATAATCAATCGTTGGAAATGTTGAAATTTGCACAAACCAACAACAACAATATCAATATACCAAGTAATACAAATAAAACTGAATTTTCTGTCATTTGTTGTTTTACCCGCGTAATTTACCAAACAAGGTAGGGGTGGTGGAGGGTGTCTTCTTTCAAAAACAAATCGACGTGCTCACTCATCTGTAAAAATAATTAACTTGACAGGAGGAAAGTAAATATTATCAGCTCTTGTATCTGTGACAGGGATTTTTTATTTTTGTTAAAACAAACTTAATTTTTAAAATTAAATTTTTGATGTAATTGGTGATAGGTACATAATTAATTTGTTTAAACTTAATTTTTAAGCAAAAGTGACAGGTGACATCAAAGAGGCCTGTTTAACATGTAGTTCACTTCAAGTCATTATTGCTGCATTAAGTCAATTGTTTTCAACAAGTTTGCACTTAAAAACTTCATAAAGAAAAACTGCAGGTTCGGTGGAAGGTTGACAGTAAAACCGATTCCCTTTCATCCTTTCATTGCACGGCTGAGTTTCCAATTTGACGTTTACCGCGGTGTTACCACACCATAAATAACTCCACATGAAATTGAAATGTTTCCTTGCATTGCACTTTTAATATGGCGAGAAGAATCCTCGATAAGAAGCCAGCGTTCACGAATGAAAGGACTAGTGTCACCTTGTGGCAAACAGTGAAAACTAGTTTTCAGGTCATAAATCGTGATCCTGATGAAAATGAAGATCATTGCTCCTATTCCGTAAGACAATTTTTGTTAAGTTGAGTTGAAATTTGGTTGAAATTCGAAATTCGGTATTACTGAACACAACTCTGAGCAAAAGAGTTGCCCGTCAACATTAAATCAAGATGGCGAATCCTCTCTAGAGTTGTGTCCGTATTTTTCTGGTATTATGATAGCAACTCAGTTGTGTTTTGGTTGCTAGAGTTGTCAAAAACTAACAACTGGTTTTTAGTAGTTGTTTGCGAGTAAATTTTGAGATATGAAATGTGGAAAAAGAACAAAAAGACGTATATAGGACAAATAAAATATTGCAATAATGATATTAATAACGTAATTAAAAAAATGTGTGCAGTTTAAAAGTATATAGTCCACATCAGTTGAAGAAAATGGTTTTACATCTTCAGTACTCGGAGTGGTAGTGGTATTGCAGTCGAGCGTCCATGAAATTTTAAGAAATCTTTAGTTTCGACAAAAACACTTGTAAATATTTAAAAATAACATTAGTAATTTACCCATTGCAAATGCATATTCTCTACTTTGCATTTTTTCTAGTTCTAGTTGGAATGTGTCACGGATAGATTTTAGTATGCGCACAACAATAAAAATATTATCTTCATCATTATTATCTTCTGTTGGTAAAATTATTTTCTACTTCGACCACCAGAGGTCAGATTCACGTTAAATAGTCAATTTGCGGTTGTTATTCGAATCTAAAAGTATGCAATTTTTTTACAATCACAACTGAAAACGTTTGTTTTGTGTAATATAAAAAATTCAGTTCAGTTGTGTGATAGTGGAGTTGCGTAAGAGATAACCAAACTAAATGGAGTTGTGTTATGAAATAGGGGCCCATATGTCAACAAATTCGCGTTTCGTCACTGCTCCAGGAAAACTATTTCTTTTGACAGCTAATAGGTACTATAGAAATAATAAATGTATAGGCATGGTATGTGATGACAAAATTTAGTTCTTTTGTGAATAAATGTTTATTTAGATAGGTACTGTTCGATTATTATTGCTGAGTATTTAAAAGAAAAAATAAAATAAAATTAAACTCTTTTGCCAGGGTTTGCATTGTTTGCTAGCATTACGGGAATGTAATCGGTCATCCATTCCCATCAAATTATAAATCAGTAGGGTAGTTGCAAACAGGAATTTTTTATTTGGGTATTGAAATGAGTTTACTTTTCTTCAGGCTATCATTGGAAATTCTTGTTTGTAAAAGAAGAAAATTCCGATTGAGATTGATGCTCAGGGATGGACAGTATTGACAGAAAAAAAAATCCGTTCATCCATGGTAAGAGACTTTCATTGGAGGAGATATGAGACCTTCTTTTTGGTCAATAGTAATCTCTTTTTTAAGTTATGGACAAACGACATCTTCAGCTACTGGTCCTTTAGCTTGTTGTTATATCTCCTCAATCCCGTTCAAAGTCTTTAATAGCTCTTCAATAGGCCTCCCTAAATAGTACGCATTGCACTAAGATAAAATGCTCAAATTAAAATACAACATACAACTACTAGGAGTCACCTTTTATTTGTAAACTCTTAAATATGTGCTCTTTCGGGTCGACAAAACAAACCTTTTACCAATTTTATCACAAACTTTTGCAATTGGCTTGAAACTTTACAGGGTATTGGGTCATTTACACTTTCAATGACAGCAACAAGATATTTTGGGAACAGCAGATGCAATTTCCAACAGAATAGCACTAAGAATGACAAGTACATATGTCACAGAATATGAATCTAAATAGATGAAAAGGCGCATTGTTATGAAAAAAACTACTTCCCAGGTGTCTAACGGTTTTTGTTAGATGAAAATATGGTAAATAAAACTGCAGCGAATGTCTGAGATTGCACGTATGGCACAAGAAGAAACGCATGTATGTTTTGATACAAAAATGTATTAAGGATTGTATAGGTATGTATGGATATTTTTTATGCGCGGTAGTGTAAGCAACTGGGTGCAACTATGTGCATATTCACACGAGTGGAAAACCTGCTTCTATACGTGTGGACACTGAAATTTATTTCGTGTGAGCCAGGATAAATCGTATAGTTAAGAAGAAAGTGCACAGCAACGTTTACAAATAGCACCAAAAAGGCAAAAAAATGCAATATGAGTAAAAAAAAATCAAAAAAAGGCAAATCCAAAAAAATCCGTTCCCTGCTCATAACACTCATTTTCGAGTTACCGTTGAAGTTTCTCTTGAGCTACAGTGTGGTTCACAAAGAAAGTCTCTTTTTTTGAGAACTCGTTTAAGACTTGTTAGTAAATCTTACCAACATATCACATTGATGGACATTTCTTCCAAAAAAATTTAAAGCTACCAGCAACTCTAAATCTATTGGAATCGGTAGTCCACGATTCGTTTGCGGTTTTTCCATATCCAGCACTTCACTTAAAAACTTTGCTGTAATTTTAGCAAACCTTTACCACAAATATAATTCTTTGTCCCCCAGATCTTCAAATAGATTTGATCGCGGTCTGTATATTATTGGCCGTGAAATTTATTCTTCAAATTTTTCAAAATCTCGATCCTCCCGAAACATTTTCGAAACAAAACAACTTAAAGAAATTAAATCGCCTATAGCCGACTCTAATTATATTTAAAGTGACGTTCGGCTCATTTTAAACTTCGAGTCGGCTGTAAGTAGTGATGTAAAAAGTCGTTACTTCTTAGTATTCATACTCACTCGTTACTTTCGCCCAAGTAATCACTCAAAAGTAACGAAT
Source organism: Brachyopa scutellaris (assembly GCA_949775065.1). NCBI lineage: Eukaryota > Metazoa > Arthropoda > Insecta > Diptera > Syrphidae > Brachyopa > Brachyopa scutellaris. Next base: position 43,437,946 of record OX459115.1, read on the forward strand.
ACTTTGTACTCATTGATAATTTTCGTCCCCTCTTTATTTTTCACTAGGTCCGGTCGGTACGAGTATTAGGTATATGATTTATCTTTTTTTACTCTATGCGAAAAATATCTTTGTGCAGTGGCTTCTTCCTTGCAAATACTTTGCGACAGAAGATCGAGAACTTGAACATGTAAAATTGCTCGTATTTTTAAATATGAATAATTTTATTAATAATAAAGTCAAGTCTTAGCACTTGTGTGCCCTTTATTTTGTTTGTTTTTTTTTGTATCAAGAGAAGACTGAATTACATTGTTCCATGTTCTTTTAGGAGAAATGTTTTGAAACCTCCATGGTATAGGCTTATCCATTTACATTATGTTTTTCTTTTTTGAATCTGTTGTTTTTTTTTCTTTTCTTGCTATTAATGGATTTTTAACTTTAATTGTTTCTGTTGCCTTTTTGCAAAATAAATAAATTAACTTGAAGCACACATTCGCAACTTTAGTTCGTTATTCTTATTCAGCGAAGGTAGTACCTACTAGGTATCTACTTAAAATTATTGGACACCGCTCTGTCATAACAGAAAAATAACAAAAACAAAAAGTGCATTCAATATCCATCTATTCGTCTCAGTCAACACTTTTGCCAAACATATTTATTACATCTTGGTAGCTGTCTGATGTTATAAAGAAAACGATTAAGAAATAGATATGTATACATATACCCCGTTGACATCAATTATCTCTTTCTGCTAAATACTGATGAATTTATCCTCTCCATTTGTCTCTTTCTTTTGCATTGCCTTGCCGCGGTTTTTGTATTCGATGTGAGATTGAGTATTCATTTGCTTAAGACAGTTGAGATCGAACGAGTGAGTGAGTACATAGTAGGTAATCAGTTACTGCGAGTACATTCATGTATTCGTTACTTTGTAACGAATGAATATATTTTTTACACCACTAGCTGTAAGTTTAAAGTCGACTATAACTTCTAAAGACATAAACAAAAATTAAACAAGATAGTTGATATATTATGCGTTTTTTAAACACATTTGGGTCGAAATAAGAACCATGATTTTTTTAAATTTTTTTTATTTGTTAAACTTTATAAAAAAAAGTAGCTGCACTTGTCTACTTTGGTTTTCAATGTGGACCAAACTTCTTATACAGGGTTTTTCAACAGCGACGCTACAAAAGTAGAGCGACAGGGACAGCAAACGACGCCATATTTCTTGCCGCTCTTCTGACATTTCTCTTCAGTAAGGTGCCATTTCATGATGGAAAGATATACGAGCCAACAACGAGTCGAAATTATTACAATTTACTACCGAAATTCGGAGTGAGTGACCTCAACGTTAAGAGCGCTACGTCCAATTTATGGTCGTCGTAATCGTCCTAGCAGATCAACAATTGAGCGTCAAGTGGAAAAATTTGAATCCACAGGCACAGTACAAAATGTTCCAGTGCCAGTGAGACAGAGAAGTGCCCGTAGTGTCGAGAATATTGCTGCCGCTGAGGCTTCAGTTAAAGAAAGCCCAAATGTGTCTCTCACACGTCGTTCTCAAGCGTTGGGCATCTCTGTGACGTCGTTGTGGCGAATTTTGCGAAAAGATCTTGGCCTACATCCTTACAAGATTAAATTGACGCAAGAACTGAAGCCGCTTGACCACCAGAAGTGTCGTATGTTCGTGAATTGGGCTGAGCAACAACTTGAAAATGATTCGGATTTTCATCGAAAAATCATCTTCAGCGACGAGGCTCATTTCTGGCTGAATGGCTTCGTCAATAAACAAAATAGGCGGTATTGGTCAGGCAGCAATCCACACGTACTCCATGAGTCATCATTGCATCCCGAAAAAATTACGGTTTGGTGTGGTTTATGGGCCGGCGGCGTCATTGGGTCGTACTTCTTCCGTGGTGATCAAGACCGGCACGTTACTGTGAATGGTAATCGCTACAGTTCAATGATAAAGGAATATTTTTGGCCCCAATTGGATGATATGGACTTGGAGGACATGTGGTTCCAACAGGACGGCGCCACAAGCCACACAGCGAATGTCACAATCAATTTATTGGGAACCAAGTTTGGAGAACGTGTTATCTCACGAAATGGTCCAGTCGCTTGGCCGCCTCGGTCATGCGATTTGACGCCGTTAGACTATTTCCTGTGGGGCTACGTCAAGTCTATGTTCTATGCCAACAAGCCAGTGACGATTGATGAACTTCGTACGAATATCGAATGTGAAATTGCAGCAGTATCGGCCGATTTATGCTTGAAAACCGTCGAAAATTGGGTTCAGCGTCTGGACTTCTGCAAGCGTGCCCGTGGTGGCCATGCAAAAGAAATCGAGTTCCATAGATGATGGCATCGAACGTACTTTCACAGGAATAAAGAATTTCATTGATATCCAAAACCGTTTTTGTTTTATTTAAAAACTTTTGTAGCGCTCTTATTGAAAAACCCTTTAGGTATGGTAATTTTCGGAACAATTATTGGATACAACACAAAGATATAAATTACATTCAACACATACTTATAGTTTAGCAGCGTGAGGAACATGTTGGATGCCGACATTTGGACGCGTTCTTTGAGTCAACAAAACATGGCAAGAGACCCGAATTATCAAGTCTGATTTTAGCTGCTGGATGAGCTACCACTGGCCTATGTTTCTTCATCGGAGGTTCGTTTTCGCTTTCTCGCTTACTTGTTGTTGAGTCAGTACTGGATATTGGAACTTGAACTGGAGCCAGGTTGCAAAAAGTACGGGTCGTAGCTTTTGCTAGATTTAGTTTGAATTGCAGTAGAGACAACCTATTTTTTCGTTCAATGTTTTCTTCTGTACAACAGCGAATATAAATACATAATCCAACAATTAACCACGGCTAGGTCAATAAAGTGGAAAAAACTTCTCATTGTCCATTTTACCGTTCTCGTGGCGCTTTGATAATAGGCAAATAATCTGTCACACAAATCTATTCCGCCCATGGAAGTATGTATTATAATTTTTGACGGTTGCTGGCTGGGCCACGTTAATTTTTCTTTTTTGGCCCTTGCACCATCGCTTGCAGGTGTCAGCAGGAGCACCTCCCGTACATGTCGAAAGCATTGTCACAGCCTTCGTATCCTTCCACTTTAAAATACATACTTTCTACTTTCATACGAGCAATTGTTTGTCTGTTTTTAACTTGCTGGATACTGGTCCTATCCTATTTGTCATTACGGTTAGATATATCCGCTTTTCATTTTTAATTAAATGATCAGCAAGTTTCAGGCTGATGAAGAACCTATCAGTGTACAGAACACAACTGCTGTCAATTGTACGGCAAAGAACTTGTACAATACCGGCTCCAAGTCCTAGATTTGTCATGACTTGTTGAGGAATTGTGTTTTTCCCAACATGCATCTCAGAATCAAGGACTACTCTATTTCGGGCAGCTAGCACAAAGTTTTTTAGGCCAAGTGGGTTCGGTTTTGATCTTACATACTGGCGGTATTCACATTGACCTGAGAACGGGATCATTTGCTCGTCTATTGACATATGCTTTGAGCGAAGCAGGCTGTGGAACTTTTTCAAGATCTATTATTGGCCTTATTTTCCAGAGCTTATCATTGTTATTTTGATGGTCGACATCATTTACAAAGTGCAGATGATTCCTTAGCTCAAAAAGACTGTCCCTAGTTATAGTGTCCCTCACAAGAGGGGCACACAGATCTCTGTTTCAGTAAAGGTTTCCTTGAGGATATTTAAGGGTACCCATCATAAGCTGTACAGCTGCAAAGCGTATCATTTCAATGCGATTGGTATTAACTGATTTTAAATGACGCTTTTGTACCGAATACAAGTTGGTTTGCTCCGATACCAACTCCCAAAAGTCTACCCCCAAATATTCAAAAAAAAGCAATACAATATATTCATTTCAGAACTTCCCTGCGAATAACAATATAAGGAAAAAACTGAAGTACACCCATGTGTACCCACGGTCTTAAGAGGATAAGAATAGCAAAAAGTCTATTTTAAGTTATGCAGATGAATCTACTATATAAAAATCTCATGTCACGGTGTTTGTAATCGAACTCCTCCGAAACGGCTCGACCGATTTTTATTAAATTTTTGGTGTATATTTGGTAAGCATGAGAGTTTTTTGTTAAGTATATTTCATCCCGCTGGGTGGCGCTGGAGTCAAGTTATTAACAACTTCTATAGTTATGGACCAAAAATGCTCATATTCAAAATATATGTTGGTTCAGTGCCAAAAGAGAAAATTGTAAAATCTGGACCCGCTACGTGGCGCTGGAGTCAAGTTATTAGATCTACATTTACATATATACCATAAAAATGAATGTACATATGTATGTTTCCCTTTTATGGACTCGGAAATCACCCAACCGATTTTGGTAACATTTTTAGCGTACGATTTTCTTAATATAGAAAACAACAGACAGACAAGCAGATAGACAGATAGATAGACAGACAGACAGACAGATAGACAGATAGACAGGCAGGCAGACAGACAGATCGACAGATAGATAGACAAACAGGCAGACAGATGGACAGGCAGACAGATGGACAGGCAGATAGATAGACAGACAGACAGACAAACAGACAGACAGGCAGATAGACAGATAGATAGACAGACAGACAGACAGATAGACAGATAGACAGACAGGCAGACAGGCAGACAGACAGACAGACAGACAGATCGACAGATAGATAGACAAATAGGCAGACAGATGGACAGACAGAAAAATAGGACATGACAAATGGATAGATAGATAGATAGATAGATAGATAGATAGATAGATATATAGATAGATAGATAGATAGATCGATAGATAGATAGATAGATAGACAGACAGATAGAGAAAAAAATGGAAATCGAAGTTGAAAATAGAGCAGCAGTGATTGCTTCCTACTATGTACTTCCTTTCTATCATACCCAAATAACTGTGGGCGCGGGCAAATTTTGAAAAGATATGTGGAGCGAAGCGCACCGGGTTACAGCTAGTACCTATATTTATTTTTTATTTTATTGGAACGGCGGATAATCGGGACAGCCGCTTAACTGGAACAAATGGTAGGAATCAGAACAGAACAGTTTGGTTTGGTTACTTGATCGTAACATCGCATTATTGGGACAGCTGCTTATTTGGGACAAAATGGGTCGTGACCGAAGTGTCCCAAATAAGCGGAATACACTGTAGGGGAAGGTCATGTACCTTGGACCGGAATTTACTATTTTTACTGCAACTTTTGTTCGACGTAAATGTTTCCAATTTAGTTTGTTTATGTTAATAGTGTAGTATTTTGGATATTTAATAGTGTTAAAACGACATCTTAAGTATTTACCGTATGCTTAGTAAATGCTTTTTTGCAAGGAAACCTCAAACGGTCCGAGGTACATGCACTGAATGTACCTTGGACTGTTAGTGTATGTACCTTGAACCGAAATCAATTGTGTTCAAATGATGCAGTGTAAATACTATTTTATTTCATTAAAAAAAATTCAATCCATTTATTAATTCATTAAAAAGTACATTTAAGAGAAAATAAAAGAACAAAGACCAGAAACAAATAAGAAAGAAAAAACGTTAGAAATTTAATATTCTTTTTCTGGCAGCTGTGAGAAACTCCGAAATCGACCAATCACTTTGCCAGGAGATCTTCTTCTTCAGGCGAAAATATTTGGCGGTGGATAATTCGGCTTTCATAAACAAAATCAGAATGGTTCGATGCTTTGTGTTTGGCGATGTTCCGCATTAAAGTAGTCTTGGAAACGTTGAACATTATTTGCTGCAGTGTTTTGCATGGATTTTCCACTGTACACTACTTTTTCCACAGCTCGCCGTAAAGCGTCAACGTCAACAGTTGGTCTTTTTGATCCTGACTTACTCCTGGGCATTTTTTTTGAGGAAAATGGAAAACAGAACTCTTAAAAAAATTTGAAAAGCATGTACCTTGGACCGGTCCAAAGTACATGCATGGACACAGATCCAAGGTACATTCACTACACTTTTTTTAGAAATACAAAATTTTAACGCATTATGTTGTATAATTATTGTAGCAAATAAAATATTGAATTTTGAAATATATACATATACTTACACATTAAAACCAGAAAGAAATATAATAACTGAATGAACAGAACTCTTCAAAAAAACATAAAAAAAAATACTTTAGAGTGTGTAATTTATATTATGTTATTTTGATTGCACGTCCGTCTCATGCGATAAATGAACACAAGCTGAAATGAGTCCCATAAACATACTGGAAAATTTATTGAAGAACTTGTTGCAACATGGTCAGCCAATTGCCAGGAATCGGCACTCGGTCCAAGGTAAAATCGGTCCAAGGTACATGACCTTCCCCTATATGTAATTGAATTTTAATGACTAAGATGAATTATGTACTCGAATATGCAAACGGGTTAGTTGTCCCCCTCAAGTTTAATGCCTATGCTGTAACATAACGTCAAGGCAAAGCCATCTTTCAGACATTTATTCAGTCAATCTTCCTATAAATGTAGCTCATCTAATTTGATTTTAGATAAAAATATTTGATGGTATCATAACCTTTCGTAACGTTTCATGATGTACGTACGCATCAAACTTTACTATTCCTGGTAGAATTACATTTTACATCACACGAGCATAAAACTGATAAGCAACTTATATTCACCAATAACAAATAAACTTATCCTCGTCCACCATGTTATTTCAGTGTGTGCAGTAAAAGAAGGAACAATAGCACTTTCCCAAGGAAACCCCTAACAAAAATGCTTAAAAAAAAAAAAAAAACATACCCGCAGCACACGTATGCCGTAAGAATTTATTTGATTGTCCTTTATCCTTTTACGTTCCGCTGTTCACATGAAATTCGATACGAAGCCACATAAAGGATCAGTCATCAATTCGTTGACGGTATTTTTAGCTCATGTAAATGAGAAACAAAAATCATGTCAGACCACGAAACGTGTGAACGATAAAATTTAAGTAACATTCAAGTATTGTTTGGTCCTTGACACTCACACTGCTGGCGGTATTTACTTTTCTGTTATAAGGATGATGACGATGAGATGTAACCGCACTCGAATACTTTATAAATTATGAAACCCTTATGGCCATCTACACAGAAGTACGCAACCATGTGGGCATGGGAAGGTACTTCAAGTAAGCGCCATGCACTTTTAAATCACACATACATACATATGTACGAGTATATTGAAGGCACTTGCTGGGGATTTAATATCAAGTATGTAGTGGTATACATATGGTTCGCCTTATTCCGAATGTAAAAGCGCGTGCTAAGTGGATTAGAACTGTTCAATTGGTTTCGGTTTCCTTTTTGAAAACATTTTTGGGGTCGCAGAGTACTTTTGTACGTAACGTAATGTGGGTGTTCAGGACGATTTTTTTAGAAATATTTTTTTTAGCTTGAAATTGCCGAAACGTCTTTGTGTTGTCACTTGCCAAAGGTTGGTCGTAAGATATAATGACCAAAAAGTTAGCATGCCTACTATGACCCAACATCGGGTTAAGGAAAGAATTGTCCTCTAGGGACGATCAGCTAAGCCATTAGGGCTATCATAATAATGTTGAGGATGGTTTTGAATGTTGAATTGGCATTTCTAGACGAAGTTATACTTTCAGTCTGTCTAATATTTTTAGCAGAGGACTTAGTCTGGGGTATATACGCGCGGTGGAGCAGACATTCATAGAGCAACTCCACTAATTGGGTTGATGCAATTGCAGAAGTGTGACCGGGAACATTTTCACCTCTCAATGAGAATGTCAAAAAGCCAGATTGCCATATATTGCTACAAGGAAAGTCCTCATGTGATTGTTTGGTACACATTTTGGTCAGTCGGCGTCATTGGGCCTTACTTTTAGAAGATGATGAAGGTCGGACTGTTACAACTTACATTCCCCATTGGGTTTCTATTTGTGGGGTTAAGTTTAAAATTGTGGGTATGCCAACAAACCTGAAACGTTGGAGCAACTAACATCCAATATCCGCCGAGATAGCCGAGATACCGCCCGATATTTCCAAAAAACCACCGAAAATGACGTCGAAAAGATTGACTGCTACAGATGGTCCGGAAGCACCCATTTAGGTAAGGTGAGTGGCTATCCACCGTAATCGGTAGGATTCACTTAGACCAAAGTAGGTCCATTGTATTGCTACGTGAGCCGACTCTTATCGAAACTCCTGGAACCATTTTGAGAGTTGGATGAATTTCCGTATTTTATTGATATCCGTTGAGGAAATATCTTGAAGGTCTATAAAGAAGTATTCTCCCAGAATCTTTTTTCTCGGGGAGGAGAGAGCTGGGCAACTGCATAGTAGGTGATAGGGGGATTCCTCCTCCTCCTCATCCATGCAGCTGTGGTAGAAATCATTGGCAAGGATTCCTAACCTGTTGGCATGTCTGCCTATTGCGCAATGACCTGTCAATACGTCGATATGTGCTCTGCTAATTTTTAGCAGGCTGCAAGTTTTACGTTGATTTAGCTGTGGCCAAGTCCGTCTGGTGCAGCCACACGTGTCAAGATTACGCCATCTTTCCTTAGCCTACTGAAGAGCTTGTGTGGATATTTTGTGTTTTATTGTTTCTATTGGTACATGGGGTTCACTTTCCGTGATAAAACTTCCCAGTTTTGTACCTTTTCTGGCTAGCTCATCTGCTTCACAGTTACCTGGTATATCGCTATGACCAGGAACCCAGCCCAGCGTGAGCAAGCATCTGCTCGATATCTCGTTTAGAGATGTTAAATGTTTGATTAAAAAAAAAAAAAACTATGATTTCCCAAATAAATCGTTTTGCTAGGTTTCCACTTGTCGATTTGAAATTGACAAACGACATATTTTTAGGTCAATTACAAAATTGGCAATTTGAAATAATGATAAATAAGCAGTTTTTCATTATTTCCACACTCTCGAAATGAACCTGTGGCCTGGCCTCGAAGATAGTGTGATTTGATGCTGCTGGACTTTTTTCTGTGGGCGTGTATTTGAAGTCATTGATCTTTGCGTACAAGCCAACAACGATTCCAGCATTAGAACCTTACATTGAGCGTACTATTCGAAAGATATTCGCCTGCAAATGCTCGAACAAGTGGTTGAAATAGGTCCTGAGACGCTGCCGTGGTAGCTATATGCCTGAAACCATTTTTTCATCATTAATGCCATACAACTATTTCTCGAATAAATGAAACTATGGCCTAGTTGATCAACAAGGATGTGTTTTATTTCAATTTTAAACCCTACACCTCTTAAAAAAGACCGTTAACAATACATTGCATCCCTACACTGTCTTGTCCATTTGGTAAGTACCGTTAAATCACTTTTAAATACTCTTCCAGGACTCCTCTAGGACGAATAAATTGATGATAACTGTCTGACAGCACTGAGCCCTACTGGAATGCAAAACCAATAATGGAGGTTCTCACATTTTATCCCAGCTACCATATTCTTCAGATACGAACTATTTACTGTCAAATTTCTACTCGTTGCTTTTTGAGATTCCTATGCTGTCCCTGACATGGCTAAAAATCGGTGGAATAATTTGAGATACATCATCTGGCAAAAAACTGTAGAATTTAAACGCCAGCCAACTCCTATGTTACTATTTCAGTTCAACGAAGTGCACTGTCATCACACAATATGAGTATGTTGAAGTTGGTAGCAGTTGGTTTTTTGCACCAGTAAGTACGAGCACATGAGATAGTGAGATAGTTAGGAACTTCTTGTATATCAGAAGCTATACTGAAGGAGTATCTACAAAAAAAAATCGCTTCTTTTTGCGAACAACTTTCTCATAATAATTTAACTTCTACGTAAGTTATCTCCTTGTTTTTATGAGCAGAAAAAAAAGCAAACTTCTCTATGACAGCTTATTATAATCGGTTGTCAAAAACTTGGGAAAAATGTTTCAAACTTGAAAAGATACTTCTTTTTTTTTTTTGCAGATCCCCAGCGGCTCAGTTTTTATCTGAAAAGGAATTTTCTTTATTTTCAACACAATCCTTCGGGCAATGAAGTAAGAAGAAAAATAAGGAAACCCTCGAAAGTGGTCAGTTTCTGAGATACTTGCCCCTTTTTTGACATAAATTTCTAGTGTCAGTTATACACTTGTAGCCCACAGGGTGTAAACTTTATCCACAGGATAACCTACTCCCAGATAAAAAAAAATAACAGAAAGTCATCTTAACTTGGCTCACAAAACTTTCCCATCTAATGAATTTCGAAGGAACTATGTCTCGCATTTGTTCTTATCCCAAATTAGTTGAATTCTTCCTCTCTCCCTGGTATAAGCATTTGCACATGAATTCACTTAGCTGTTCCTCATTCAATTAATTTTCCGTATCTACTGCATAGCTTGGGAAATTGGAATCTCGTTACCAATCGATTCCCAGTTAAATGGTAATTAGGAAGCCATTCACAAGAATGTCTGTTACGAAGGATAAGGATTAGAGCTTGGATAGAGTTTCATCAGAGAACTTCGTAGGTACTTTAAGAGGATTTAAAAGTTTGCCTTGGTGTATGGTGGCTGGCAAACATGCAACCCTTTACAAATACACAGGATAATAGATGATGAGTATGAAACAGGCGCTATAGTGAAGTGTGTAGATAGAAATACTTTGCCCGAAGGCAAAGGCATATCCGCCACAACAAAGGAGCTACTTCAAACGCAAATAGTTTATGTCCTTTGGTCTCGAGCGAGCGTGTCTTAATCAAATGAATACACGACTCGAATGGGAATGTGTTCCGACTTCAAAGCCCGTCCTGCAGACAATTGATTAAGTATATTCTTAGTGGCGCATACCATGTGAGCAGGTGGACTCCTCCTGTCTAGACGAAAACTGTTTTCTTTTTTGGGGGAGGTGCTCCATCATTCGGTGTAAGCCACAATAAAAGGATATATCCTGGTGAAATTGAAAGTAGATTATTTGTTTCTCATGAAAGTACTCAAGGAATAAACAAGGAACAGGATTTCTCCCTTTTCATTGTTTTTTGTGTTAAATTCTTGACAAAGTTGATGTTGTGTTGTTGCTAATGGAACTTGAAAGTTTTTGATGATTATGATGGAATTTTATTGCAAAAAGTTTTGTTTACTGGTTACATGACATTGCAGGATTAATGGATACATTGTCCATTGGATGGTTGTTGGTATATTTGACACTGTTTCTTTGAAGAATAAGGGAAAGGAATGCTTCAATCATTGTGAACCAAATATCAGATAGCAAAGAATTGTGAGCTTTATTTCCAAGTACAAAGCGATTATGTCATCACTTTTCGGTCTAAACATTTTTGTATGTTTAAATAGGTAGATACATACATACACTCAGAGTCAAAAGTGAGTGAAATTATTTCGTAAACACAAATTTACAAAAGCAAGCCAGACCAGGTTTTGATAAGTCAATTCAAAGCCCAAATTATAAACTTCAAAATAGACTATGTTTAACCAAATATAAAATATACTAGCCGTAACCCGGTGCGCTTCGCTACACCTATCTTTTCAAAACGTCCCCCCTCGGCGCGGCGTTGCTTGCCCGCGCACCAAGTCATTCGGGTTTGATAGAAAGGAAGTAGTTGGAAGCATTTACTGCTGTTATACATATTTTTCAACTTCAATTTCCATTTTTTTGAAGTGAATACTTCTTTAGCGACGTATTTGTTTTGAAAACGTGTTACGATAAAGGGGAAATATGTACATATACAGAAAACATCAGCTGTCTCTCTGTCTGTCTGTCTGTCTGTCTGTCTATCTGTCTATTTGTCTGTCTGTCTGTCTGTCTGTCTGTCTATCTGTCTGTCTGTCTGTCTGTCTGTCTGTCTGTCTGTCTGTCTGTCTGTCTGTCTGTCTGTCTGTCTGTCTGCCTATAAATAGTAAACAAAAAATAAACATAAAAGAATTAATTAAATTTAAACAAAAAAATTATTTATATGAAAAACTAGTTATGTACTAATATATTGTATGCTTCCCTTTGGCTTTACGGCTTTTAGTCTTCGAGGCATGCATTCAACAAGATTACTAGTGACGGTTTCTGGAATTTGAGCCCATACCCTTGTTAAGGCTTCTAGTAGGGACTGTGCCAATCTTGTTTGCGTATTTGCCGGTCTAAATGTTTTCGTAAAATGTTCAATTGAATTTAGTTCTAGTGATTAAGGAGGATAATCCAATTGTTTGGGGTGTGGTATAGCAGCCATTCTCGAACACGATAAGATTTATGTTTGGAATCGTTATCATGTTGAAAAACCCACGTTCTTGAAAGAAATAATTTCTGCACACTCATTTCCAAATTCTCTTGCAAAATGTTCATATAGGTACCCTCTCATTTCCCACCCCAGACGCCGCCATACATCTCCAAACTATCACTGAATGTTTTACTGTGGTGCAACATTTGTAGACTCCAGAAAGAATGCTTACGCCCTACATAAGTGTTGAAGTGGCACACTGAAAGTATTGTGATTTATGTACCTAACCACTGGCCACCAAAAATTTTTTTTGGAATGTATGGCCTCTTCCGCGGTTCAAGTCATAAGCAGTATACCGATTCATAAGCGGTATGTATTTTGTTCATAAACTGTAAGTATAGATATATCCCAGTAGGGAATCATTGGCGATTTCAGCAGACCTTGCCAAATCAGCGATTACTTCATCCATGAAAATCTTAAATAATAACAAGGCCTTCCCAAAATGATGCCTAGAAAGCGAGTTGGTAATGGGTCTTGTTTTGAAATTCCCACTACTTTTAAAACTCGAGCATTAATTGTATTACCACTTCGCTTCTAAGAGAAAGAACGTTTTCAGGCCTGTGGTTAGGCATTGTCAATGAAGCGAGTTAGTAATGGAATCTGTTATAAAATCTGTTTTAATGGCATTACCGCTCCGCTTCCTATATTTCATTTTTTCAGGTCTTCTTTTTGAATAGAAATATGTACATGAATATGAAATATGTTGAGTAAGTTTTTTTCTTGCAAAATAAGCTGAGGGGAAAATGCAAACTCACCGATTTTTAGTTAAAGTTTAATTTTTGGCGCATAAAAACGTTCGGAGAAAAAAAGAAGTGCTAAGTGAAATTTTAATAAAGTGCAGTAAAGTATTCAACGAAAAATTAAATTAAAAAGTGTGGTGAAAGTTAGTTATCTTTGTTACAAAGTTTACAATATTTTTTTCTAAAACTGATATAACGTACATGTTTTTTATCATATATGTAAATACTATGTCTGAAATATACAAACCTAACATATAAAGATAAACACTTGGATTTATTTATTTGATTTTGTATTGGAATTAAGGCTTCCCTGGCTTTTACTCATAACTGGTAACCGATGAAATAAGTGCTTCCTTGGAAGCTATAGGAAGGCCTGCTGGAACAACTTCTTGGTAACCCCTGAAAGAAGGCCTGAAAGAATCACTGCCCAAATTCCCTACTGGGATACTCGAAGGTTTTGAATGTGTAAATAGTTATACACAATGCATTCGTATTTACTTTATGGCTTTGGCGTAGTGGTAGTCGTCGTCGCTTGCAGAAGGTCCGCGGTTTAAATCCAGATGTATGTAAGTATTTATTTCTCACAAAATAAAAATAAGTTGAACAGTTTCAGAAGTTAACCCATTAACGCCGAGGTGATCAGAATTTTTACTATCTTTTCAACGTGTTTATTTATTATGTTATCGGACCAAAAAAATAATGCAATAACTCTATTCCTACGCAAAATTTGATGCTCTTTAAGAAACTGAGCTCAAAATTTCGATTAGGGACCGAGAAAAAATATATGGTCGATTAAAACGTGAAAAATGTGAAAATTTTCGAAAAAAAAAATTTTCTCATTTTTTTTCACAATGATAGCTACCGCAAATGTATCAACTTTTTTTTTCAGGAGATTTCATCGACACGTTTTTTCAAAACGGCGGCAAAAATGAAAAAAGTTTATAAAAATCTTAATCTATCGTTTTCTTAAAAACTATAAAATTTGAGAGTGTTCTTTGACTAATTTTAAGACATTTTTCTTCTTAAACATTTTTTTCTAAAGTTTATAGTTTTTAAGAAAACGATAGATTAATATTTTTAAAAACTTAAAAACTATAAACTTTAGAAAAAAATGTCTAAAAATGTCTCTCGGTGTCTAATCGAAATTTCGAGCTCAGTCATCTGTCTGTCTCTCTTCTCCTTCATGTGCTCGCGCTAATTTATGAATGTCATTCATTCATTTTATGCATAGATTCACTTTTTCTGAATGATTCATAGCTGCATGAATATATTCATAAACGGATACATGTTCTGTAAGAATTTGATGTTTAGCGAAATTTTAATGAGCTTTTTCATTTAGAATATGAATTTTTTCATTCATGACATATACCTTTTTGGTTCAGTGTATGGTCGCATGGAAAAACATCACTCCCGACACGACCTCTAAAGTAGCCCATCCCATAAAAAATCATTCGCATAGAATTATTGTCTTCCTATTACTCGTCTCTGGAACTTCTGCAAAGGTCGTTCAAGGCAGTGCCTTGTTATGGCAACAGTAATCATGATAATTTGTAGTATTTTTAGGGACAGAAGATAGTAAGAGCTTTTCGCATCCAGTCTATTCTAGATCTGTCTGGTGGTAGGGCAAGCAGATCCGCCTAACATCTCATCTAAAATTTGTTTTATTGACTGTGTGGTAGCTTCCTTATTTCAATGTAATAAAACTTATTTTAATTTGACAGAAGGCTGATGCTTGGCTACTTTTCAATTAAGGGATGTCGTGATATTCTGACAAATGAACGAAGCGAAAAAGGAAAAGCAAAACTATTAATTTCTAAAAAAAAAAAAAACAAATACACTGATAGTTGTTGTGTTGTTGTTGTTGGTCATAATGACATTCTTTTTATTTAAAAAAGTATTCACATTATCTGAAATATTGCTGTATTTTTTGTTGAAAACATCATAGCGCCCTTTCACCTCTCAGTGTCACAGAGAAAACTTTTCCACGTCCCTTATTTAAAGACCATTTAAGTTTCATTTTATCTCGCTTTTTAGTATCATGTCGTCGTGAACGTAGTTTACACTTCCAGCGATTGAATAAACTATTTTAGCTTCTTTTCAACTTCGGTAGATAGTTTTAAAAGCATAAAAAATAAAATAAAAAGAAAGGAAATGTCGAATGACATGTCCTCTACTCTTCTTAGACTCTCTTTCTGCACTATGGCGCGTCATTCCATTTGGAAAACTTCAACTACTCAACTTTTTAATCAGAAACTTCACAGTTCAATGGATTCCCACGATGCGATTGCGAATCGTTTGAATATGTCCAAGTTCGTTAACCCGTATTACTTTATGAAACCGTTATAAAATTAAATGGCATACTTAGAAAATATAACAGTACGCAAATTGCATCCGATTACAAAAGGTAAAAAAAAGAACTTCAATCGCATTCTTCCTCGTAAAAGATACTTTTCCACTGTAACCTTTGGTGCGCAGATTGATATCTTAGTGCACTACATCCTTCCCACCACACAACCCGCCACTGCAATATTATTCTATTGCTGATAATTCAAATCCTTTTGCGAAAAGGATGATAAAGAAGAACAAAACTTTTGTCGTTATCCTTTGAGCCAATAGTATAGCAACAGTTCGTGCTTATACGTTAACCAACAGTATTTTCAAAGGATCTCTAACTCTCTTCGTCCCTATTGGACTCTATGCGACTCTATGGAAGCACGAGCCATTGTTTGAATTGCAAAAAGTATTTATATTGAGATCCCTCCCATGAGATGTCCTTTTATTCTGTGATATAGCCAGAGGCACAGTATCTCCAACCACACGACCGGAAAACGTGAAAGTAAACAATTCTATTGTTTTTTTTTATTTTTAAATTTAAAGTCGATTTTACTGTAAAACCATCTGTGATATTCCTATGAGAAAAAACTGTATAACGGTATAACAATTGCTTCAAAACTATTAAATATTATCCATTGTTTGTTGGAAGGGGGTAGGTGCCTGAGGGGGTGGTTCAAGGCACTTCATATTTCATTCTCATTTTTGTATCTGATTTCGAGGAAATTGCATCTCGGAGTTTTTCTAAGGAAAGGAAATAAAACAAAAATACCGTTACTCTGCTTACCTTCTCAATCGTGAAACAGTTAAATGGCTTCATTCTGTGTGTGTCACCTGAAAGAAGAAGAGCAAATAGGATATTTATCAGTTTAAAAAGACCAGACAAGAGTATACATGTAGATTTGAGTATGACATGCTATAGAAATTCATAAGACTAAAAAATGCACATACAGTGGTGGCCACATGATTAAAGACAGTCAATTTTCACTTTTAAATTTCGTATAGTTCTCAGATTTTATATTTTTGAATTTTTTTAACAACTAAATTAGACAAATTTATAGCTGTCTTTAATTACGTTACCAACTAAAATAACCACTCATCTGCATCTGCCACAGAACCAAGTTTTTTTTTTCTACCTTATGAAATTATTAATAAATCAAACATGTGTTTAACGTTATAGCTTACAGTGGTGCGCAAAGAAAATTATGTAGACAAAAACCGCAAAAAAATATTCTTCTGTGATTTGAGAATCATGTCTTTAATTATGTGACCAGCACTGTATGTACCATATATATAGTTTTAATTAAAGTGGGGGACATTTTCATAGGTTTAGTACTAAATTTTAGAAAAAACAAAAGGTGATTTTTGAGATCACCTTATAAAAGTTTGCTAATTTCAAATCGCTTTTTAATCTTGCCAGCAATACTAAGGACGATGTAGGACAAAAGATCAAATTTAGTAAAATGCTTCTCAAGAACAAAAACCAAAAGGGATCCAAATAATTTTGTTTAGGTTTTGTCTTTGTTGTCTCTCCAATTATCCAATGTCCAAGCGTGGAATCAGACAAGTTTTAGCAAATTCACGGATATCGCCTTTTGGCGACTGTGTTTCGCACAATCAGTCTGTTCAAACGCTTGCGTTAAGTCGTAATCTTATACTAAATGATGACTATTCAAATTTGTAAGCCCAATGCCAGTGGTCAACTTATTATTGGATTTCTATTCAAAAACATTGTTGTCAAAATTTAAAAAAATCCGAACGGCGAGTTGGGAAGACTTACATGACAAATGATATTCTTGAATGCTTATCAGGTATTCGGAAGAGGTGGGCACTGTGAAAAACTTTTTAGCTGTTTGCGGCGGGATACGAACCCAAGACCGCTGGCTCAGTAGTCCGACACACTAACCACTTGCGCTACGGTGCCCACCTAAATTTTAGAGCGTGAAATATCAATCATTACTTAAAAGAAGAAGTAAGAAAAAATAGCATTTAAATACGCATCTAGAGTGCGGCATTACGATTTCAGTATAACTGCTATAGTCCCCAAGCTTTCGCTTCATGTAGAGCGCTGACGATGAACGCAGAAACAGCTGTGGAGACATTTCGCGACAACCCAATTCCACTTTTTTTTCAAGTAACTACCAGCTTAAATGCGTAACAACCGTTCGAAGAACTATAGCAAGGACCCTCCCCTCCATTTGGATGAGCTAGTTACTGGTGGGAGCATCGACGCCTCCAGCTACAGAATCCAAGGAGCCCTGTGGTCTTGGGTTCTAAGGGCGACATAAGAGCGAAAGGCTGCAAGGCCTTGCGGGTGTAAAATTGAAATGCTAGTACAGCACATAAGACACTCCGTTCAAATCGCCTGATGGAGGAGGACTGCTGGGATAGGTGCCGCACCTCTCTTGGGTATTTCGATTTCCTTTACAGGTATCGCCCAAATTGAGGTCGAACCCAGTACCCTTACCCTTTCGTTACAAAGTTCAGTTCTAAGAGTTTCTGCACTTTTTTTTTTAAATTAGATATTAATTTTATTTTCAATATTATTCTCCATTCATTAGACTAAATAACCTGAGCAATACTAAAAGATCGATAAGCTTGTTTTATAGCCCACCAAACAATTTCTTTCCACTATTCCTTTAAACCAGTGGCTCCCAACTCAGTGGGGCTCGCGGCCCACTCAGCTGATTACTAGAATGACCACGGCCCCCAAATGATTCCTAGTTAAAAAAAAGTTTTGTTGATTTTTTTTTTTTTTCAAATTATATTTTATACTTTGAGGACGATTTTTGACCAATCATTGATTTCACAAGATCTGGAATCCGTGGTTCAATTGAGCTCAATGCTAGCCGTATGTCATTTTCGTAGTACAAGCGATTTCCTTGCTTGTTTTTAAGAAGCAACATGTTGTGGAAAATATTACGATCGTTCTGAAGTTCCATTAGTTCTTCTTGAAATACATCGGGAATTTTAATCAGTTCAGACTCTGCTTGGCTGAATTCCGGAAAGTAATGTTCGGATTCGGCTTTGAGTGCTTTATAGAATATCAGCAAGATATGCCAGTTGCAATTCAACTTCTTACTTAGTTGGCGCTACAGCTCGAGGTGAACCTGGGCCTGCTTCTCGCAACCATTTGTGTGTGCGTGTTATATTTTTGCACGAATGGAAGGGACCTACAGTTTTTTGCCGACTCCGAACGGCGAGTTGAGAAGCTCAATCGTGACAAATGATACTCTTTGATGCTTGTCAGACATTCGAAAGAGGTGGGCACTCTGAAAAACTTTTAGGTGTTTGCGGCGGGATTCGAACCCAAGACCGCTGGCTCAGTAGTCCGACGCACTAACCACTTGCGCTACGGTGCCCACTTCAACTTCTGGAGCAGAAAATTCCTCCAACAGTTCAGTAATTTTTTTATCCTGCAAAAACATTTTAGCTTCCACCATATTTTGTAGCCTTCATAATATTTAATTTTTTTTTATTCCATTTCCAATAAACGCAATCATTTAAATCGTTTGCAAAATAACAAATTCTGCGATATTACTTACTGCAAGAAGATTGAAAGTAGGGCTCACAGTGTGGGCTCATCAAGTCGTGTCTCCGAGAAGACATCTGTCTCAACTGCAACTTCAGTGATTCACCGTAGCTTACTTTACCTGAATAGTTAACCTTTTCTAACGAATGCCAATATTCCGGTAATCAATTCCGTAATAAAATAAATGCCAAATAATGTCTATTCCAACTTTAAAAAAAAAAACTGAGTTAGCGGTAAATTCGAATTAATTTTGCTTGGATTTCTATGATTGTATTTGAAAGTTTCAAAGTCATACTATTTCCTAATATATTTCGAGCTGAATCTTTAAGTTTCAAAGGACGCATGCGAAGGACTGTGATGAATTCTTATTTCTTCAAAACTTTGTTGGGGGTAAACTTCTTACCTCGTTCATTTCTGATGAACACTTTAAATGCGATGAAAATGAAAATGAGATGTCCACGGCCCCTGATGAAGGCTGCGCGGACCACCAGTTGGAAACCGCTGCTTTAACCTTTAAGTAGGAGGTAGGTGAGTTATAGTAACGTAAGTAGGTAGGTGGGGTGCTGACAACACCCCATCATGGTTTCGCTTAGCTTTCCTCCTAAGTGGTTCTATAGTCAAATTGTCATTACGGTATCATTCTGGGGCAGAACAATGTTAAAAAAATTAACTTGAGACCCCTTGATAGCATTTTTAGTCGTCCTTTCCAAAATAGTGCTTTCGGTATTAATTTTTTAAACAATTTTTTTGTTTTAACAAATTCGCCATCATCCGTACCAATTAAGTCCGGCTCATCACTTTAATCTTTCCTCATATCTTGCAATAAATGCTGAATGCGTTCCTGATTTTTCTCAAATGACATTTTGAAATTAAATACACAAATTCACCCAATTAAAAAAAATCACACAACTGGGTAGGTGTGGTGTTGACAGCATCCTTGCAGCTTGAGCAGTCTGTCACGGGTTACTTGTGCAACTAAACTTTTTTGCAACCATCTGAGTCTGGATAATAGAAAACAGAGGAAGATATTGTACCGACAACGGGTGTTGTCAGTCACAAAGTATAACATTTTTCGAAACTAGGGCTTGGGGTTAAAAGCTTGTATAGCTACTCAGGCGATATTAAATTTTTTTTTGAGCCTACATAAATGTCGCTCACTGTATTGAGAAACAAAAAAATGCAAAACATGGCAAATATCTTGCGAACTCAATTTCAATGAGAAAACAGAAAAATGAGCACACTAGTCAGGTGCAAAACTAAGAATGACGAGATCTCCGGCAATTGTACAGAGATACTGTGAAAAATCATCCGAAAATAAAGGACAGATACCGAAAGAGTAAAAGAAAACGAGAAAAACGATTTGATTTCAAATATTCCATTAAGCGCTTCCAACCGAATCAAACTTGCTACTCCGCCGCGCCGTACACCTGCTCGTTGTGTGCATGTTCATAGCATAAAGATTCATACCTAGATAATATTTACAATTTCACAGATGCAGTTCGGTGGTAGAAGGCAGCTGCCCGCTATTTAGAACTTGCTCTAAATTGAAAAACTATGCAAACGATGAAAGTTGAAGGCAAAGTTTGACCTATTTGGTGTGACATTTCACTGGTTTTCATGGATGACATTCCTCGAGCTTTGCTAATATTAGAAGCAAAATGTATTGAAATCGATTTTAAATAATTCGTACAGTTGAGCGTCTAAGGCAGCGTCGAACCTTCAATTATCTCTTTTGAATGACACCGCGTAGGACAGCATTTAGCATCTGTCATGTGTTTCAGAGACGGTTTTCCAAAAACAAAATTAAATAAAATTATCGCAAAGAATTTTTTTTTAAATACCTGTCATAGACTGGACGGAGGATAGGCTGAGGGTGGTGCACTTCAATTCTGTGCTGGATGCGCTTGGAGGATTGGGGTAGTGGCTTGTTTTAGTTTGCTATTGCTCAACGACATTCGCACTTCTTAAAGCCTTCAAAGGAACAAATAATAATAAATGCTCAGCAAATTGTTGCCAGCGCTGATCTCCCCGTTCGATGCGAATCATTTTCTATCAAGCCATTTCTGTTTATATATGTCTATGGAAATACATAGGAACAAGTCACAAAGAGTCAAATCTGGAGAAGTGGTTGGATTAGGGCGTACGTAGTGGGATTTGACAGGTTTGGTGCATCTTTGCGGTACACTGGTCCCTCGCTTTGCGCGACTTGTCTACCAAAATTCGATTTGCGCAGCTTGAATACATGCATGCTAACATTTCATTTTTCAGGAACGCAACACCCTAAATTACATTAAATTCATACTTCGCTTTGCGCGATTCTTTTCATTCCCCTAACCCCCGCGCAAAGCGAGGGACCAGTGTATTTGAGAACCTTTTCTTTGCAAAATGGGGTTACTTTTATAATAATTCACTGTGAAGTTTATTCAAGAAGGACGAACAATCCTTTTGCACATAGTCGATGAGATTACGCTAAGCAAATCCCAGAAAATCGTGACTGTGGCCTTCTCGGCAGATGGAACTGCCTTGTTATTCTTCTATAGAAATCCACTGTTTCAACTGCCATTTGGCTTCTGGAGTGTAGTGCTGGGTTCAAAAAATAGAGCGCCGCAAATAATTACTTGGACCGCGTTTGAATATACATACATGCCCCAAGAGCCAAGACTGATGTTTTGACCTGGAATCTCTTTTGATTCCAGAGTTGATATAAAATGAAGTGATCGTTCGGTTCCATTCTCAGTTAATTAAGTACACTGAAGTGATTTCAAGGCCGCCTGACTATCCGAGAATATGCTAATTTCATTGGAAGATATGGTTTGGGGTGCCGTCGCTGATTCTGGAGAAGGAAATCTGGTATATTATCAACAGGGTTCCGATTTTGTTGACCAAAAAAAGCCAAAAAAGGTAAAAAAAAGGCATTTAATAACAACGGTTTTTATGCATTATTATTAACATTGTAACCCAAAACATTTTGAAGTTCTCTGGTAACGAGCCTGCGATTATCTCTCAGTAAAGCCTTGAATGAAATAATGGACTTTTCAACATGGCAGAGCTTAATGGAGCCAATATAAGAGATGTCACCTCCTTGACTTAAATATTTGAGTCCAATTTAGAGTTTGCAGCGCCATTTCGTTAGTTTGCTGAAAAACCGCGTACAATTTTTTCATCCCATCTTCAGCTGCCCTTTAGCTTGTTGTAATTTCTCCTCGAGTCCATTCAAAGTCTTTAATACCTCTTCTTCTAAGTACTACGCATTGCACTATGATCAAATGCTATAATTAAAATACATACAACTACTAGGAGTCACCTATAATTTGTAAACTCTTAAATATGTGGTCTTTCGGTTCGACTAAAAATCTTTTTCCAATTTCACCACAAACTTTTGCAATTGGCTTGAATCTTTACACGGTTCTTGAAGCATTTTCACTGTCAATGTCAAGCAACAAAATATTTTGGGAACAGCACGCATTTAAGCACACGCAATATTCAACAGACTAGCACTAAGTATGACCAGTGGCCTGTTTATCACAAAACAACAAGCATTGTTAAAAAGGCAAATTTTAACAAGTAACACGAGTTTCTGTACGACGAACAACTTGCTACTTGTTAAAATTCGCTCTTTTTAACTATGCTTGTTGTTTTGTGGTACAGCCCCCAGTATGTCACAGCATATGAATCTAGATGAAAAGGCGCACAGTTACGAAAAAAATAATTCCCAGATGTCTAACGGTTCTTGTCAGATGAAAAGATGGTAAATTAAAATGCGGCGAATGCCTGATATTGCACGTACGGCACAAGAAAAAGCGCATGTACATAAATGCTGAATTGATACAAATGTATTTAGGGTTGTATTGGTGTGTAGTGATTTTTTTTTATGCGAGAAGCTAAAAGAAAAATGGGAAGGTATGACGTCTACCGAATTCGAAAATTTAGTTTCTTCAATGCCCAGACGATTACAGGCAGTTCTTTATGCCCGTGGAGGACAAACCAAATATAAAATTTAATTATTATAATAGTTTTAAGTAATAAATACCAGGGATACCAGGTAACGAAGCTGCTGATGAATTGGCTAGAAAGGGCTCAGCCCTAGATAGAGAACAGGCAGATGGGACGGTCAAACCTCCACTCTGCAACCTTCGCGCCAAAATTGAACAAACATCAGAAACTAAAGCAAACAACAGGTGGAGATCACTAACCACCTGTGAGGTATCAAGAACATTGTGGCCAAAATACGACAAAGCAAGAACAAAAAAACTCCTGCAAGTAGACAGGAATTCAGTGTCTTTGCTTATAGGAGTGATAACTGGACACAACGCTCTAAGATACCACATGAAGAAATTAAGACTGAATGATGATGACATCTGTAGAGGATGCGGTGATGAGGAGGCACATGAGGACACAATCCATTTCCTCTGTCACTGTCCTAACCTCTGTCAATTGAGAAACAGAACCCTGGGCAAATTCTTCTTCGAAGATATCGACGAGCTATCAGAAGGATTACCATCTAACCTGCTGAAATTCGCCAGGGCCTCGGGATAGCTGTAATCAAGACGATCATACCACGGCTGGGAACACATTATGGGTATCACAATGGGTCCACAAGGACCTAAGTGTGATGGGAATGTAACCATTCTCATCAGCCCGCTAACCTAACCTAACCTAGTAAATTAAAGCCAATTTTGTTAGCACTATGTATGTATGTACACTTTTTAAATTTTTTTGGCTTTTGTAAATAAGTTTCTAAATATTCACTGAATTAAGTTATTTTATGACTAAATATTAACTTTAGCAAGGCATTTGATTCTGTGAATCATCTGTTGCTAATCAAGAAGCTAGAAAAGTTTGGATTTCACTCAGTAATGTTAAAGTGGATTGGATCATTTTTAACTGGCAGGTTTCAGAAAGTATGTATTGATAATATATATTCAAGATCAATTTCCTGTACCGCTCCTTTTTATTATATTTATTAATGATATTGTTCAGCAGCTCAAATTTTGCCACTGCCTCATGTATGCTGATGATCTAAAAATATTTTTAAAAATAAAAAACTTAGATGATTGCTTAAAGATCCAGATGGACCTTAACATTTTATCGAATTGGTGCTTTATCAATTGTTTAAAGCTGAATATTCGTAAATGTTTAGCCATCTCTTCACACGATCTCAAATGCAACATCCGTTTACTTATTGGATTGAGCTCTTGCCTCTAAAAAGAGTTAATAAAATCAAAGATCTCGGTGTTCTATTAGATTCAAAACTTACGTTCGTTCCACATGTTGAATTTATAGTTGCGAAAGCTAACTCACTAGTCGGGTTCATTAAAAGAAACTCGAAAGATTTCTCTGATCCTTATACTTTGCTATCGCTCTTTATTGCCTTGGTTAGGTCAATACTTGAATACGCCGATGTAGTGTGTGGAATATTTAATCCATTCGGATCGTTTTGAAAAAGTACAAAGGCGCTTCACAAAATATATCTTTTTTAAAATGCGGTGGGATTTTGAGCCCTCTTATAAAGCAAGATGTAAGCTATTAGGCATGACACTTAGTGCTAGAAGGCAGGCACACGATATTATGTTTGTGAGAGACGTCTTTTGTTCCCGTGATAATAGTCCTAGTCTTCTATCTATGTTACCAATTTATGCTCCTGTGAGGGTTTTAAGGGATCGTCATATTTTTTATGAAACAGGGCATAGAACAAACTATGGTCGAAATGAACCAATATCTAGATCTCTGAGATCATTTAATGAAATCAGTAGTCATATAGATTTTCAAATCTCAAGAGAGCGTTTCAAATGCATTCTGTTCTGGTTGCTTTCTAGCTAGTCAAGATATTATTTATTTATTTTCTGTTTTGTTATCTGCTATTTTGCTGTTTTATTTTTATATTCTTTTATATATTGTTATTTTTTTTTTATGTATACTTTTAATTCGTAATCTGTTAGCTTAAGCTTATTGATGAAATAAATAAATAAATAAATAAATAAATAATAAAACGAGATTTAAAACAAAACTGCATCGTTAGATTTCTCCATTTGGGTTTTGGACTCCTTAGGTTTCAAAGCTGAGGGTCGTATGTAGACTTTTGTTGGGCACTGTGTATTTGTACATATTCGAGAATGGAATAAGTTGGCAACCTAACTGCCGCGGCTTTGTTCAGTGATGTGCTTATTCATCCTGATAACGAATATGATATTTTGACAGTGAAGGTAGCCGTTAGCAAATTCACAAAATCACTCCGTCATTTTCCTCACATATGTATGTGTTCTGAAGAACTCAACGCTCTTATTGCACGCTCTTGTTGCAATTCAAACATCAACATTTATTGAAATCGGTTTCATTACGCAAAACAAGTTGCAAAAGCCCGAAAATGTCATTAGCTAGAAAGGAGTTTATTTCATATCTTCTATACGCAATCAGTATCCCTGAAATAACTTGTTACGCTTGATACGCATACATAGATACTGATACAAATACTTTTGCTTGTTTGTACGTTTTCAAATCAAGTCGCTTCGCAACCATCCGTAAATAATAATCATTGCTCAAGTTTACTTAATTTCAACTAGCATTAGCGGTGTAGCTGGCGCGAAATGTGCTCCTACAAGACAACCTTATTCGCGGAACGAGGAGTATCTACTTGTACACAATATTTAATAATTTGTATCGCTACAAGGTTGTTGTAGAGAACCGAGATTTTCAGTACGTATCTATAAACAGGTTGGTCTGGGTGCTTTCACCAGAATTCTCTGCCGATGTGGCGATGAAATAAACTACGGATGGTGAAACTTAATTGAGATTTGTACAATGAGGAAGACATTTTGTGAAGATTAAAGTCGTTGCGAGGAATTTAGTCTGGAAAATTGCATTCATACTAGAAATGAGGTGCACTTTATCGGATGGTTTATTCTGGCAGAAAAGATACTTTCTGTTGCATTGTAATATCTATGAGAAGATCTAATGATCTGTTTTCAAATATCAACCAATGCTGCATCTGAGAAGAGATTTTAAAGAAACAAGGTACGGGTAACTTGTTTGCTATTCGGTGGACATCTATTGAATATCGAATCAGGATCCTCCTCAAATGAATGGTTTTCTCGCTACTGTCGATGTGGCTTCAATCTAAAACGGAAATTAAATACCAATCGCCGATTCTAGGTACAAGAACCAAATCCCATTGGTAAAACGTCATTGGAATATCGAACACTGAGCTCATTCACAATCACTGTTCGGATAAAAATAAGCGGAGTTCCTCAGGGATCAATTGTGGGACCGCTGCTTTTTTTTCCATTCTATACAAATGAGCTACCATCCATTATCAAACGCTGCTCCAATCGACACGTTCAGATTTTCTTAAGCTCTCCTCTTGGTTTTATTGAAAACTTCACAACCTGTATAAATGAAGATTTGGAAAATATTGTTCATTGGAAAAGTATGACTTGTTGCTCAGTCCAACGAAGTACAAATGTCTCTCTGAGAAAATTCTAAAACTATCTTATTGTACCTTAATTACCGTAAACTAATTCTCAAATCGAATATGTTAAAACAGCAACAAACCTTGGAATAAGTTTTAACAGCTATCTATCGTGGAAGGATCTTGTTAGCTACATAGATTCGGCGTGCTTCGCAGACTATGGGCATCACAGCACTTCAAGTTTGGAAGCTTGGGCAATGTAATGCAGTTTGGAACAAGATATCGTTGAAATGTCTACCATGTCTATGTTTACACTGACGCACTCGATCGCTTCAATTTCGATCACCCTGTCCAACATACATACATACATATGTATGTAGCTTGAAGAACGTTGGCTTTCAAAAGATCCAAAGTATATGGATTGTCGGCATAGACTTCTGTTTGGACGTAGCTTTCAGTTAAATAATCTAGGAGTGTAAAATCACATGTCCGACCGGGCTGCGGCCGGCGGCCAGTTCACAAATTCTCGTCGTGTGATGATCCAATCGCCAATCTTATCCTTCAGCAAATAGAGCCTAGTATTAACGGTATGGCACGTCTTTTTGGAATCACATCTCTTTAATATCAATATCCTTAAGTTCTGGCTAAAGAAATTCGAGTAACATGGCTCTAAAGTGGTAGACATTGATGGCTACGGCTCTTCTCTCCTAATTTCGGAAGAAAGTCCGATGATGCTTCCATAATTGCCATAATTTTTTGGCCGAAATCAGAATTATCAAGTGGACCCAATCAGCAAACTCCCGACGTAATCTGTGATCGTTTGTCCTCAGCACTTGAGTCAATAAATCTTTGTAAGGATGTAGGTCCTTATAAATAAATGTCCGAGTTGACGTCTGAGAAAGTCCCAACTATTGCAATCGTCGTGAAATCGAAAAATTTGGCTCATCGGCAATACTGGCTGCTACAACGGCGATATCCTCCTCATAGTGGCTTATTGTCCTGTAAAGTGAACTTTTGCTCAAACTTTTGCGGCGTTTAGCCCGCGTACAGTAACAGTGATCCAATTCTGTGGTGAACAGACGTTGGGCACCTGCAACTGAGCTCGAACTTTGGCAATATTTTTAAATAATTTTTCAACGGTCGGGAAACGTCAAACGCTAAATGGTAAAACTGCAAAGTTTGCTAACCATTTTGACACCTAAAAGAATAAACATAGTGCAGGGTGACCCAAAATACATCACCCTATTGGAAGATTGCATAACTTTTGCAAATGGGGGCAACTGTCAGTTTTATTTTGATTTTTGTGAAGTACACAGATGCAGAATAAACTTCGACGTGACCGTCCTACGCCAATTGGTCAAGTGCTAAGTCGTTAAGCTGCTCGCATCGAAGAGACTGGAACGACACGTGACAAGAGAGACGCCAGAAAGCCTCATAGTGCTTGTTCCGATGAGAATATTGCCGATGTGGCTGAAGGTGTGGGTAATACAGTTACTGTGACTGGTCAGCGATACAGAACCATGATTAACATATTGCTGCAAATTGGTGAATTGAGACTAAACGGCATGTGGCTCCAACAGGACGTTGCAATCGCATACACAGCTCGCGTGACAATAGACATTTTGAAGGAAGTGTCTCCGGGTCGCCTAATGTCACGTTTTGGCAAGAGAATGCGGCCAGTAATATAGCCGATTTGATCGCTCCAGACTTCTTTCTTTGGGGTATTTTGTAGTCACGGGTCTATCAGAACATGCCACATACTCTGAAAGCTCTCAAAGATGAGAGAGAGCCCGATGTTCTCGCCCAAACAATTTAAAAGGGCCGCGGTATAAGGAGCCCAAATGATCATTATGAAGAGAAACGAATCGGTTGAAGGTTGGATATCAAAAGTAAAGATTTTATTCCAGTAAAGAAAAGTTTAAAGTTTAATAGTACAGTTATAACGTTTTACTTCAGTGTGTACAAAAAGAGATAGTGTAGATGGCAGTTTTCGAAAGCGTCATTTGATCGTCAAATGACGATCAACATTTACAACACTAATGCCCAGTTTCTCCACCGTAGCACCGGGCACCGTAGCGCAAGTGGTTAGTGCGTCGGACTACTGAGCCAGCGGTCTTGGGTTCGAATCCCGCCGCAAACACCTAAAAGTTTTTCACAGTGCCCACCTCTTTCGAATGTCTGACAAGCATCAAAGAGTATCATTTGTCACGATTGAGCTTCTCAACTCGCCGTTCGGAGTCGGCAAAAAACTGTAGGTCCCTTCCATTCGTGCAAAAATATAGCACGCACACACAAATGGTTGCGAGAAGCAGGCCCAGGTTCACCTCGAGCTGTAGCGCCAACTAAGTAAGTAATGCCCAGTTTCTCAGTGAGAGTTTAAACTGTAGATCAGCTAAACGTGAACGAGAGTTTAAACTTTTCGTTTAACTCGTTCGGTTTTACAGTCTGAATTAATCTTCCAGTTAACTAAACGCAATTTTGGAAGCTATGTTAGACAAAAATTCGGCGCTATTGTTTTGAAATCGATTCTTTTCATTCTCTCTATGCTTCCACCAATGAAAACCCATAATCTCAACTTGTGAATGCATGAACTTCAATATGTGAATATGTGAACTTAAATGCGTGAATGTGTGTACTGACAACAGAACAAAATCGTTGTCAACGGCGATGACAGTTTATCTAATTTTCTCTATGATTCAACTAATGAAAATGTCTACTCTCAATTTGTGAATGCGTGAACCTTAGTGTGTGACTGTGTGAACTTAAATGCGAGAATGTGTGAACTGCCTAACTGTACAGGTCATAGGAAAGTTTAAACGGCAGAGTACTGGCGTTTAACTTAAACGACGAGTTAAACTCTACTTTGAGTTCAAACTCTCACTGTGAAACTGGGCATAAGGGTTACGTTATTGGCAGCTTGCGTTTAAGAACATTTTGAGAAAATCAATTTGAAGCAGATGAGGTTCTCGAAAACGGCCGATAACAGTGACTCACAAAACAATGACTAACAGATTTGCTTATAGAATGCTGATGGAAATGATATTTTAATAGTCAACAACAATGGCAGCGCCCAGATATAGTAAAACGATATCGGGTGAGTGGATTTGGGCCACCCTGTATATAAGGAACCGAGAAACCCCTCTCTATTGACAAAACTTACACCCCTATTGAAGAACCCTTTCCGAAAAGAAGCGAAAGCTTTGAAAATCGCGAAGTTATCAAAGGAAATGGCTTGCTTTGGCATTGGGCTCTTTTACGACCAGTGTGACCAGAACGTTTCAGCCATATGTCACTTAGAATGTCAAATAAGACCTCTTTTCATTTTCATGATTATCTAATCTCAACTCTTTGAGATTCCTGTTTTCTTTGGACCAATTGTGGAATGAAATCTGTTTTACTGTTCAATACAAAATTCCTGAAATATCATCGCAAGTTGATTTACTTTTTAATTACATACATATGTATATGTATATGTATGTTGTCGGAAAGCTGTTTATTTATTTTTTTAATATGAAAATTCCAGGAGAAAATAATCCGCAAATAAACATTTCCGATGCTCTGTTACCTCGTTGCATAAATTATGGAAAGAAAAAATGCATAAATTACATGGAATTCCATAATTGGAAGAAATTTCACAGTCCTTCGGTTCGAATACAACACCACTGCTCATACTCGGTAATGTATCCATCAGGTAGCTAAAAATACGAGCACTTCAATGTAGGAAGGGTTCCTTGCAATTCTCCCCAACAACACCCTTAGTGCATTTCACATTAACGACTTGCCGCACCCAACACCGTGTTTGTGTCTCGTTTCCCGTTGCCTTTGGAAAATCTAATATGCATTTCCCCGAATTCCTCGTCGGTTGAATAATTCATTCCCGGTGTGTTGTATACTCGTATTCTACTCCAGTGCTCCTATGGAACATAATGCGAGGGCGGCGGAGTATGGCGAATATCATCCCTTACTAAGGGAGATTTTTTTTTTTTTATTTTAATAACAACGTTTGGTTTCGTTTGTAAGAAATATGAACGAAATCAAGTGAAAGAGTGAGTCGCATTCACTTGCGCATACATTTTCATACGTGTGGGAACGGGGCTATGTTTTGTTTTGAACTTGGTATTTTAAGCTAACCAGAAAATGAAGACCGTTAATTTTAATAGACTCCCGGCCTTCCGTTCCGATTGCCTGTAAAAAGGCACCTTCTTTGGGTACAGACTACCCTTCCAAAAACTTATTTAAATGTACCCATTTCGATCTGGAAGAATTTGAAATTAAATGGCAACTCTTTTACAATCAGTGTGACCAGAATATGTCAGCCATTTATTTCATTTTAAGAAATCTTAGTTTTTAAATACAAGGACAATCTTATTTGATTAGGTTAGGTAAGTTGTCACTTCTGCCTATAAAGGCCCATTGTGATCTAGGGTTTGTATATCCCGCTACTCATAAGAACCATTTGGAGCTTGATTTAAAGCGAGACAGACATTCAAACATCATTTTGTGCTAGGTCACTGAAACCGTTGAAGGAGTATTCTCCTAGGTGAAGTTTTATTTTACCAAGGGAAAGGGCTGGGCTTTAACATTAGAAATGTGTTGGGTTCTCTCCCTCTTCCTCGTCTCTGCAAATTCTACGGAAGTCGTTTGTTGCAGTGTCCTGTGATGAAACCAATTATTGTACTTTATGTAGTCTTTTCAGGGACAGAAAGTAGTAAGATCGAGTCAACGCCTGATCTGTCTGGTGGCGGCGCCCTAATACTGGTTTTATTGACTGCGTCAAGTTTAAGTGATAGCTGATAGTTAGTAGCAAGGGGCATACCTATATTTGTCTTATCTGGTAGAGTAGGTGTGGTTGTTCCTAGTTTAGCGAGGTCGTTCCCTGATATGTATATGTGGCTGTGCCCCTGCACCCACTACAGGTGAATATTAAACTACTTGGCCATCTCTATAAAAGATGAACGACAGTTGGAGTTGGTCTTAGAAGGGGATGAGACTGATTCCAGCGATTTTCGAGAAAATGCTCGTTAGATGATATTACATTTCTCTAGATCAAGGACACCGTAGCGCAAGTGGTTAGTGCGTCGGACTACTGAGCCAGTGGTCTTGGGTTCGAATCCCGCCGCAAACACCTAAAAAAAAGTTTTTCACAGTGCCCACCTCTTCCGAATGTCTGACAAGCGTTCAAGAGTATCATTTGTCATGTAAAGCTTCCCAACTCACCGTTCGGAGTCGGCAGAAAACTGTAGGTCCCTTCCATTCGTGCAAAAATATAACGCGCACACACAAATGGTTGCGGGAAGCTAGGCTTGGTTCTACCTAGGACTGCTGAAGCCAAATATTTATTTATTTATTTTTAGATCAAGGACGGTGCTTCTGAAATCGCCATAATCATGCTGCAGTGACCAGAGAGGGGGAAGGAGGGATTGAGATTTAATTTGTCTGAGAAAAAACCTCATTCTACACCATCGTTGGTACCGTCAATGTGGAAGTATACAGAACAGTTGGTCCTTGCTCCTAAGTCATCCCAAAAGAGTTTGAGACTTATGGTAGCGCTGGCTGCCAATTGGTTGTCCTTTATTACAACGGGTGGGAAATAAAGTAGTCTAATGTTGCGGAGGATGTTGTTCTCAACTCAACTAATACACAGACCAGCTAATCTTTGTACTTTTCCCAGGCCGTCGCGATCACATTTCCAATGAACCAATTTTACAATTTTACTCGATAAACAAAAATGTCAGAGATCCATTTACAACCTCAATATTAAAAAAAAATTATCACTGGATTGGTATCCAGGAGCTGATGCTCCAAAACAATTTCAAGACGTTTGCAGAAAAGAATCTTGCTCGGAAGAATTGCTAGAAAGGTTACTTTTGCTAAGCGGTGAGAACATAAAGCAGATGATTGAGTTTGCCGCTTCAAACCAAATGTCGTCCAAAACAAGAAATCGGAATAATATCCTGTACCTATGTATATAGCGATAGAGAGAAGATAAATTTGTTTGGATCTTATGGTGGAATTCACGTAAGAGCCAAAACCAAGAGCTCAATCCTAGGAAAACCACGAAGACAGTAAGTCACGGAGCAGGAAACATCAAAATGCTGGAGTAGGCTCCAATTGTTGGATAAAGCTTAACATGGACACCTCGAAATTTAAGAGAGTGTAATGCTTCCCTATGCAGGGGGCAATAAGCCTTTGACTTGGAGCGCTTCCACCAGGATAACGACCCGAAATATGCTGCCAATGCAGCATATACTATCGGTTTTACCACGGCACTAACATGGCCAGACCTAAAGCCTTAACGAAAATCTATGGGTTTCTGGTAAGAAACATGCCACAACTGTGGAAACATGCCACCAACTTATTGACTTGCAGGCCAAGAATATGTGAGGTTGTTAAAAAAAAACTCGTACTTGCGCAACAAGTGTTCCGTACTATCAGTTATTTTTACATATTTTAAGTTGATAGATTTATGATACAAAAAAAAAACAACAACAAAGTATACAAGAAATTTGCGATTTTATTCTTCGTCTCGTTATTCGTTGAATTGTATTAAATGCGTGGAATTTTGTAATTTCTCTTTCTCTCTCTCTCTCTCCGTGTCTGTAGATATACAAATTTAGTTTGTAGTAAAAGGAGAGATACCTATATTATCAGTACATGAAACCATTAAGATTCCTTTATGTTGGTAGAAATCAATGGTTTAAGTATAAGCCTAATGCTAATTTTTGGGGCATATTTCTAGGATCAACCATACATTTTTTTATCTTACACATACAAATTTCCCTATACGTATCCGCTTTCTTGTATGATTGTTATGGGTGGGCTACGTCACTTCTGGATATGTAAACAGTTGGGTGGTTGAAAAAGAAAAAAAAATAGATAATTAAAAAAAACGTGTCGAACGTAGGGCAGTCCTGACAATTTTGGTTCAATCTACAATTTATTCTCAATGTTTGTGCTTTTATTCAGATTTTTCTGTGCGATATTTTTAGTGATGAATCAGGGGGACAGCATTTTTTAACGTTTTTTTAAAAAAGTGCTTATAAAAAAGTAACATACAAAAATACTTCATACCTCTTTGAATTCGTTATTCAACGAGCTTTCATTTGAAATCCCACACGATTACCTTAAAATTATTTTTTTTTTAACATCCCATTTATCCCCCCGAAACTCCCTCAATGTCGAAACTTAACTTTTTGAGCTCAGGTCTATGTTTGGGCCACTAATTGCTACAACTGTTCCAAATTTCAATAGTCCACGTCAAATGGTCTAAATAATAAACGTAAAAGAATATTGAAGCTTTCTGGTGATCCTTTATTCTGTTCCTGAATTAATCGAGTAAAACGGTTTCACTCTTATTATTTTAACCACCACTGTTTGTATGTATAGTATGTTAGGTAGTTCAAATTTATGTTCATAAATCCAATAAATGTCCTTTAAGGTGGAAAAATAAGCAGCAGAAAGGGATTGCCGCGAATCCATTAATGTCCCGAGGGAAAGGGCGACCCCCATTAAAATGAAGCGCCTCAAAGGTGGTCGTTTGGTGATTTACCTAACTTAAGTCTTTTCATACGAGCATTATTTTTTTCCCTAATTTGTTCCTAAGTCGAATATTACTCGTTCCTGGCAGGACCCCTTATGAAAATAATACACCAGCCCTTTGTACATGGTCTGAATCATCCCTTTGTTTCAGTTTTTATGAGTTT
This sequence comes from Brachyopa scutellaris, assembly GCA_949775065.1. NCBI lineage: Eukaryota > Metazoa > Arthropoda > Insecta > Diptera > Syrphidae > Brachyopa > Brachyopa scutellaris. The sequence goes on from OX459115.1 coordinate 43,471,892, forward strand.
TATTTATGTTTTTTTTTTCTTTGCCAATGGTACTCACGTTAAGCTTAATTGGTATTTCGTTGTAGGTAAATCATTCGACAGGAATGGGGGTGTTTTACGCTTAGACTTGAATTCCGTCTTTTGATAGGAAAAAAATTCATAGCATGCAACCGATCCGACAACTGTTCATTTTGTCATTTTGAGATAAAAAAAAAACAATGTGACCAGAACACGGAAAAATAATTTATTAATTGCTGGAAGCCGGTAAGGAGCTTCCGTGACGAACAGAAAAGGGAACTCATGTTAAATGGCTTTAATTATTATGAGAATTGGACTTCAAAAATGAATTCTTGTTTGGAAAAAAAATACAAAACAGCCGATTAGGGAATGATCAAAGAATGTCAAAAATAGGGTGAATGAGTACCTAGGCATGGAAGCTTCAATAACTTTACTTATATATCTGAAAAGACTAGTCTACTAGAGTATTAGTACAGATAATATAGTAACTATATTAAAATACCAGAACCTTCCAAAAAAAATTTAAAAACAGGACTAACATGTTGCACTACATCAGAGGAAGTTGACAGGTATACACACATTTATGCCCAAATGTCTATAATATTTAATGAAAGTTAAAGTTCTTCTGAGTCGATATAGTAACAAAAAGTTATTTATATTAAAAATAAGTCCAAAGTTTGACACTCTTTAGCATGGAACGCGTTGATCAATGGTCGGATAAAGTAATCTGGCACATCTTTAAACACAATGGCGCAAATTCATAGTCAGCCCATGAATGGCGCCTAGAGCCGGCTTTAGTTATAGCCGGCAATAAATAAAAAACCGGCTATAACTCTTCCATATTCACAAGCACATTTTTGTCTGTATATAGTTAGTATCGACTTTGGAGAATAAGAAATTTAACAGTCCTTTAAAGCCGACTCTAATTATTATTTAAAGTGACGTTTGATTCATTTTAAATTTCGAGTCGGCTATAAGTTAAATGTCGACTATAAGGTGACTATGAATAGCAAAAAGTCTATTTCAAGTTATGTAGGTGAATAAATTCTTTTAATGTTGGCTTTATCTGACTGAATTTGCGCCAATATTGACATACATACGTACATCTTCATATGTAACAACAAATATCTGGGGACTTATGAGTATTTATTAGTAACGATGAAAAAAGAGATTTATCATTTGTTTTATGTATATAAGCTACCCAGCCTGACTTTGTCCGTGTATTAATAAGATCGTGTAACATATATACTGTTTAATTTATTTAATTCTGCTTAGTTCAAGCTAGCTTATACAAACTAATAATAATATAAACTAATATATAAACTAGGAACTTAAATTAACTAAGAACTTAAGAGAATACTTAACTTCTAATAAAGGGAGGGGAATTAGGTTGAGCGGAGGGAGTTTCTCAGTGCAAACCTGCTGCATTCAAAATCAAATGATCTATACATACGATTCGCCATGCGGAGCATTCTAAACATAGCCTCGTTATACCCATAATTGGTACGGTGGAGATTAACGCGGAAGAGTGGAAAAGACCCGAGATTGCGTGGGTTTGTGTTAGGGGAAATGGTATGGAGGAGCGTGGGGCAGTCGATGTTACCGGTTAGTAGCCGGTGGATAAAGAGAGCATCGGCTACGAGACGACGTTTTCCGAGAGGTTGCATATTAATCAGTTATAAACGATTCTCATATGGGGGTAGATTACAGCTATTGTTCCATTGAAGGCCTAGTAGAGCAAAACGAATGAATCTGCGTTGAATCGCTTCAATTCTGGATGAATGGGTGACTTGTTAGGGCGACCATACTTGGCTAGCATATTCAAGAATAGGCCTAACGAAAGTGACGTAGAGAGATTTCGTGACGGAGGGGTTTGAGAATTCCTTAGACCAACGTTTTATGAAGCCCAGCATAGAGTTGGCTCTGCTAGTAATTTTGTCTATATGGCAGCGAAAATTAAGTTGTTTTGCACATATGTATAACACCCAAATTGCGTATTTGTGAAACGGGGCGAACAAGTTCGTCACCGATGAAATATGAACGAATAACTGTTGAATGAAGTTTCCGGGAATGAGTTATAGTTTGGCATTTGCTAACATTAAGCTCAAGGAAATTTTTTTGGCCCAGGTGGCTACCTTGGGGAACTTCGGAACTGGCTGGAAAGGGATCTGATACAGTAGATCTAAAAAGCACAACGTATTGACACTCTCGAAGTATGATTTAATCCACGAAGTAAACCCCGGTTGGAAGCCAAGAGCTTTAAGTTTACAAAGAACTATCGAGTGAGAAATCTTATCGAAAGCTTTACTGAAATCAGTAGTAATTACGCCGACTTCGTAGCCATCTTCCAATGTGCACAAAGTTGTAGACACGAATTCAATTAAGTTTGTTGTAGTTGATCTACCTTTAAAATAACCGTGCTGATAAGAAGAGATGATTGGCTTGTAGTGGAAGGACATTGTATCGTAATTAATACCTTCGAAGAGTTTGGGTATACAGGAGAGTTTGGCTATGGGACGGTAGTTAGAGATTTCGTTCTTGGGATCTTTTTAGTGTAGTGGGATAATGTAAGCAGTCTTCCAGAGCATTGGAAAGACACCATGGGAGATAGAAAGTTGGAAAAGTGTAGTTGAAACCTTGAGTTGTCAGTGGTAGTTGGCGCTGCTTAAAACATTTTTATTTATTTTCGATTTCTTCAAATAAATTGGATAGATGGCTATTGTGAGGTTTTATCACTTTAATGCTCACAATCAAGGCACTGCCAGTGGAAAAATTGATAGTTAAAAAGCCGATTAACATCCTGGAATAAGCTCTATTGAAAAATGTGAAATGATGCTCGGCCAGATTAACTATTGTTAATTAAATTCCAGATGGCGTAGTGGTAGTCGTCGTCGCTTGTCACGCGGAAGGTTTACGGTTCGAATTCAGATGTCTTCGAAGCATTTATTTCTCACGAAATAAAAGTAAGTTGATCAGTTTCAGAAGTTAATATCGAAACCTACTGCAAAGGCATAGCACTGGCAGTAGGATAGTGGGTATGGCTGAAGAAATTGATCGCAAAACTATAATAAGAAAAATCTGGAAAAAACACCTGTGAATCGTAACCAAGTACAAAAATAATACACAACTCTCCAGCTATCCTGGACACCACCCATAGAGTTAGTTAAAATTGAAACCTATTTTCCTACCACCATACGTCGATCTGTCTGCCTCTCGTTCTCGTCCTTCATGTGCTCGCGCTGTGTGTAAACATTAAAAGGGTATTCATATCCCCTTTAACGTGTGTAGAATATACAAAAAAAAAAGATCCTTATCAATTACTATTGAAAAAAAGAAAATCATTTCAAGTAGCGCCATCTATCAAAGAGAGTGAAAAAAATTCTTGCGATTGCATAGACAATAGGCTGCATAGTTTACATAAATGTATGTAGGTGAAGTAGAAGATTTCGAACATATTCCATGCGAATGTCAGCTATTAACACGTAGTCACAGGAGCAATATGGGCAGCTACTTCTTTGGAAGCCTAGCTAGATCAACCATAGGCTAGTTCAAAAACTGTTTAGGGTAATAAATTTTTTTGAAGAAATTGTGACGGTTTGGGTACTATCCTGTAATGGATTTAAGGGAATCGCGATGGGCCCACTCTGGTGCTTAGTGTTTTCTGATGGCAGCCCCTCTCAACCTAACCTAACCTTACCTAGACAATAGCCAGATAGGAAAGACGGATTTTATCTTTAGACAATTCTATTTCACGAATAAGTAATATGTTGTCCATTCGTTGAAATGGAGTTTGACATAGGCAAGCAATCTAACGTAATTGAGGGTCGAGGGTTTTAATGTACTCTTAGTGCATCGGAGTAGGTACACGTTTAAAGAATCAACGGATCTTGGAGTATGGTTTATGAGGTCTCTCCAATATGTATTCTGTAAGTCACCTTTAGCACCTTTTGTAGATACTAAAAATTGTTAATATGGAAAAAAAATTAGAGCTAGCTTAATCTACTTAGAGATACGACTATAAGTAGTCTCAACAGCTAAAATCCTCCAACGCAACGCTTAAAACCTGATAGCTATGAGTAAGCGCTATGTAACACCCTGTTGTCTGATACAAATCCCTTTTTTCATATCTATGCAGACACTCCTGACACCCTTTGAATGAATTCTCTAGCAACTCCAGACTTTGTAAAGCAGATCCACCCTCCATGGCGATGGATGAGTAAAATAAAAATAAAATTTTCATCTTTTCCAAGTTTAATTTCATTAGGGAATGCAAATAAAAAAAGAATCACCCAATACTTCTGCTTTTACAAGTCCTTCGAGACACAAGCACCAAACACAACAGAAGCCATAATCCTCCCGTATATTCAGCTCAAACTCGTTGCAAATGAAATTCCAACACACACACACACTCGTAAGGCAGAACGACAAAAGTACTTTAAGCGTATAATTATTTCCAATGTCAACGGATATAGTATAACGGAATGACGCGACAACCAACGCTGCATTCTATTTTAACCTGAACATACCTGCACAATCACTTGGTAGCACTCCAAGCCCCAGGACTTCTCACACTCCTTCAAGTGCACATGCATACATTTTTATCTCTTCAAAGTACATGGGTGAATTGAAGGACCTCCTTGCACACAACGACGAAAAATACAAATTAATTTCATTTGTGTAACTCGTACAAACCTCACAGAGGATAAGAACAAAAAATAACGCAAACGTCATCCTGCCATCAGGAGCAGACAGAGCGACTGTTAAAGCCACACTGCCAGGATGAATTTTTACGCAGATCGTAAAAGTTTGCTCGCAAGGATTAAACGTGAAGGCAAACGAATACTCGAAAACTTTTATTGCTGGTGTTCCCAAGTCATCCACAAGGCGTCACAAATTCAAAGGACTTAAAATTAAACTCTCCAACACCACCAGCACCACAATCAGCAGGAGCAGCAGTAGCAGCACGAATTTTCGTCTCTAATATCGTAACTGCTGCAATTAAAACTTGAATAAATCCACCCGCATACCAGCAAAAGTATCTTATTTGTGGGTAAGAGATAAGCGTACGCTTTTTCGAGTAAATTGGCTTAAAGCCATGCGACTCGTTCGAGCGTTTTATCCAATCCATTTATAAGGATGGTGTTACAAGAAAGGATTACATTCTACATCTAAAGATACATAGACGAATAAGTTTGCGTTGCAGTAGCTGCAAACGGTAGCGTCGTCGTTGTCTGCAATCATGCATGCATGAGTTCATGCAATGAGTGGCCGGGATAATATTCAAGGGATTTTCATGCAATAGCTAACGATAGATAGATACTTTTGTACTTAAGGTTTATGAATATTTTACTATGATAACTGCAAGAAAATGGCTGTGGAAAGCGAGCTTTTTATTCAATATCCATTTTGAGTTGGATGGGACGTCCGTTGGATGCCGGAGAAACAATATGTTGAATTCAGGACGAGGAAGTGTACTCGTCCTGACATTTGAATGCATTTGCGGTTTTGACAATCGATTCAACTATTTATAATAGAACAGCAATGGGGGTTTTTAAGTGTAAGAATTTAAATAAAAAATTAGGTCACGTCTCCTTGTCGAACTCAATCTTCAGCGAGATTGATAACTTTAATAGTCGTCTGTATCCTCTCGAAAAGATGTACACCGCTGTACTCTATCTATGCATATCTTTCTATCATAAAGGTACCTCTTCCCACTTTCGAAGCCTTTTCTTTCACCAGTTGTAGGAGCATCATTTTTATAAGTCGATGATTCGATCAATCCACAGAATTGCTTCCACGATATTCTTTTCGACTGCCTAACTAGATGTTTAAATAATTTTTACCAGTCAGGTATTCCTTCCAAGAGCTATCTCTCTTTAAAAATTTTGCCCTGCTATAAAGGTTTTTTACTTCCTTTTTCTTTGCTCCTACAGTGATGGACACATTATTGGCACAATGAAGGGTGCGAGGTAAAACTTTAGTTTAAACGAAAAATATTGTTTGCATTTGAGTTAAACTTGTCTTAAATAATTAACTCATTTTTAAATAATAATCCCCCATAAAAAATAAAGTTCCACTTACAGACAAAAGCAGAGAAAAACGTAAAAAACCACTTCAGATCCCATTTTTTACCCGACTACGCACAGGAAGGGTTAATGATTAGGCTGGGTTTGTTTGTTTGTTTGTTTCTATGTATGTAAGGATGTCACCTGATACAGCCGAAACTATGGGACCGAATTTAACAAATGAGGTGTCGTTGTATTTCCGTTATCTTTACTACATCCCTAATATGGGTATCAAATAAAAGGGTTTGACAATTAGAACACGACATTGCTTATTTATACACACAGTACATATTTTTTGAAACTAAAAAGTCATAAATAAAAAATTAAATTTAAAAAACTAAAACCCGAGTACGGGAAAAATCAACTAAAAAGTACGAAACAAGATAAAACGAAACAATGATCTTCAGAGTATAGGCGTGGTCGCATGCCGCTACAATAACATATTTATATAATTACGCATTTGTTGGACAAAGCGGCATGCGACTACAGCTGTACTCTGAAAATCATTGTTTCGTACTTTTTAGTTGATTTTTCCCGTACTCGGGTTTTAGTTTTTTAAACTTAATTTTTTATCATTGGACATAATTATTGGCACAACAACTTCTACGTATTGATCACGATGTTTGTATTTTCAGAAGTCATCTCATTGTAGAACAAATGTATAGAAAGCACCGTTATCTTCCATTGAAGTAGGTATTTCGGCGTGTGAGTTCTTACGCGAATAGGTCATTTTGATCGGTAGTTTCACGGAAGAAAGTCACGTCAAAGTGAACAAAAGGAAACCACCGTAGCTGAGCGAAAAATAATATTAAATTTGCGGAATCAAAATAAAACATATTAGGAAATCGGAAAAATTGTAGGACGAAGTCGTTTTACTATTCCCAGTGTCGTTAAACGCTTTCAAAATAGTAAAAATATACAAATATACAGCGGCGAAAGCTGACTGCAACCAAAATCGTGCGAAGAGCGAAAAAGAACCCAAAATTATCATCATCAGCGAATGCAGCAGAAATCAGGGAAGAATTTAATAAGGACATTCATCCAAAAACAGTGCGTAGAACTTTACCTCGTGCTGGGTACAAGGCAAGAGTTGCAAGAAGAAAACCTCTTATTAGTAATGCAAATAAAAAAAAGAGATTAGAGTTTGCACACAACTATAGAAATAAGCCAGACGAATTTTGGGCTCAAGTTTTGTTTTCTGATGAAAGCAGATTTGACATTTTTCAATCAGATGGCAGAATTTTAGTGTGGAGGAAGCCCAGCACAGAATTAGATAAAAGAAATTTAAAATGTACGGTGAAGCACGGTGGTGGCGAAGTCATGGTGTGAGGGTTTATGGCTTCTTCAGGTGTAGGTGAGTTGGTTTTCATAGACAAAATAATGGACAAAAGAGTTTATCTCAATATTCTGAAAGAAAACCTTAAGAAAAGTGCAGATAAGCTGTGTTTGGGGAGCAATTTCTATTTTCAACAAGATAGAAGACCCCAAACACACCGCTCTTGACGTCTGCTTGTGGATCATTTACAACATTCTTACCACTTCCCCCACAATCTCCTGATCTAAACCCAATCGAGCATCTGTCGGAGGAATTAGAGAGGCGTATACAGAACAACACTATCGCCAACAAAGCTCAACTCAAGTAAGTGCTCTTAGAGGAATACAGTAAAATTGGAGCAGAAACAACAACAAAACTTGTATCTTCAATGCCAAAAAGACTAAACGAAGTAATAAAGAGAAAATTACTTCCCGCAAAGTATTAACAAATGCATTTATTGTTTATTTTTCACTTGTAAATGAGAATGTGCCAATAATTTTGTCCATGCGGAAATGAGAACTGAACTTTATTACCTATTTGTTAATTTTTTTCTTTACGTTTATGTTAATAATGGAACAATGCTAATAATGAATTAAATACAAGTTTAACAGTTTCCTGCTACATGGTTTTGTTTGAAGTAATTTGTTGTGCCAATAATTATGTCCATCACTGTATTTCCTTATTCCGCCACTTGAGTTGGTTCTTGCTATGTGCTCATCTAACCGGGCATACCCTTTCCAGTGCCATGTTAAGGTTTCTATTGATGCTATTAACCGCCTTACCAAATATTTCAGGATCACTTACTAATCTTAGTTCTCGATGTCGTGAGTTGGAAACTGACCTTAACCTTTTATTGCATGGTATATCATATACGCTGCTGGACAAAATAATAGGTGTGCGTATTGTTTTTTCGATATTTCAGTTAAATACTAAAATCAAAATTTTATTTCAATGTGTTTTGTTTTCAAAATCATAGAAGATTAGAAATATAGTACAAAAACTAAAATCATAGTCCACATATTAGTTTAATTCATAAAAATTACGACTCAGTCTGGACAAAATAATAGGTGCGTTCAGAGGTGTCTAGAATGAAACAAACTGTCTACTTAAATATTAAGCTGTATACCAATTAATTATAATCTTACACATTACTAGGCGGTGTAAGCACCATTGTTTTTTATTAGAGCCTCAGTTCTTTTAGGCATAGATGTTATAAGCTTCTGGCACGTCTCGGTGGGTATTTGGTACCAAATATAATTGGGTTTTGCTTGTCGATAGTCGTCTCTTCAACTCACCCCATAAATTCTCAATGGAGTTGAGATCGGGCGACTGACTTAGCCATGTTAAAGTGACGATATTGTGATCCATAAGCCGAGCATTCACCAGTTTGGATGAGTGCTTTGGATCATTATCTTATTATGTTTTCCAAAATATTTTTGTATTTAAATTTTGTCATGGTGTCTTCTATTCGAAATATGGGTACACGAAAAACATCCCCACACCATAATGTTTCCTCCACCATGTTTAACTATTTTTAGCGTATAGTTTACATGGTATTCTTTTCCCTTTGGATGGTGAACATTTCTTCCGGAATCATTAGAGATTAAATTGATTTTTATTTCGTCACTCAATAAAATATTTCGCCATTTTTCCCCCCATCAGTTCCATACCATGTACGATGTGTGACAGCAAAAAATGTTCTCATACTTAAATTTTTTTTTTGAAGCAAAGGAACTTTCCGGGCTACTCTGCCTGGTAGCAAGCATCTTCCAGTCGACGAAGAGTAGTCCTGGAAAGTAATATTGATGCTCATTTCTGCCGCAATAGTGCTTGAAGACTTAAATGGGTTCCTTTTCGTTAGTATGACAATCCTTTCATAGTCAGTTTTTGTTGTGGATCTGGGTTTCCCGCGCGTTTCAGGGACTTTGAGGTATTAAAGGGCATTTGTGACAGCATTTCCTGACTGATATAGAGACTGAGCTATAAGGCAACAATTTACACCTATTTTTTTGTCCAACTGAATTTGCCTCCTTTACTAGATTAGTGCTTTCCACTTATAACCTTAAAATGCAATACTAAAATTTGAGTGAAAAATACATTCACATCAATTCAAGCAACATACATATGCATAACGAGAAAATTTGGGGAAAAATAAATTCGGTACAATAAAGTCGCAACAACACAATGTAATATGCACACACCTATTATTTTGTCCAACAACGACGCTTCATTCGTTTCGCATTGAAAGGTCTTCCCTGGGACGATCCTTTTAACCTCCCTCCATATTTGCATCGGATAAAACTGTTGCAAATGCAACCTTTGGCTCAACGAAGGGTCAATCATTGCATTTTTGCTATTTTAGGCATTTTATTTTGTGATTATTTAAACTTTTGAAGTAATTTACAGAAGGTAAGCACAAAACTTTTATTGCTATTCTGTGAAAATATTGTTCAAAAAAGAGACAATTGCAAAGATAATGGCCTTTTAAATTATATGAAATCTATAGATATACAGGGGTGGCAAGCTAATTAGCACACCCATTGAAATTTTTCTCTCTGGCGACAAAATGGATTAACAAAGTTCATTAACGCATTCCAAATATAAATATTTAGTTTTATTTGAACACATTATTATATTTTACGAAAAATAAAAAACAAAAATAGAAAATGTAACTATAATTTCGAGAGAAAAGGACAATGATCAAGATCAATGCTTTATGGACGTGTTATTATGTGAGGCAGCTGCTCTCTAAAATGACACTTAGAGAGTCTGAAAAATAGTGAGAACAACTTAAAAATAATTTAAATTTGATTTTGGCTATTCAGATTTACTTAATATTTGATTGGGTATCCTTTCTGAACAATAACGGCAGCATTTCTCCTGTTTAATGACGTCATTAGGTCAGCACAGACTTCAGGAGGAATTTTGTACCATTCTTCCCGAAAAGTGGTCCATAACGCGTTTGCCGTAGTTGGTTTTAATGCCATTACATGTCGTTTGAAGATGACCCATCAATTTTCTATTGGATTGATATCCGGGCTTTGTGGGGCCAAGTCAGAACGGTAATATCGTTTGCATCAAACCACTCCTTAACTGTATGGCATGGGGCATTGTCTTGCTGAAACACAATTTGCCGATGTGTTGCAAGTGGAAAATCATCATAGAAATGTACAAAATTGTTGGCCAATATGCTCTGGTACATAAGCCCATCCATTTTTCGTTTAACTTGGACTATTGGCCCAACAGTATTCGCGGTAAAACAGCACCATAACATCACGTTGCCACCTCCATACTTAACCGACTTCATAGTGTACTTTGGGTCCAAATCCTTGTTGTGAGGATCTCATACGTAGGTTCTGCCATCGGTTCCATACAGATTAAGTTTGGATTCATCACTCCAGATGACAGAAAAGTCAGAGAAACTGACTATTGAAGATATGGTATTTTCCGAAATCCAGCCGTTGTCTTCGATTAGACTATGAAACCTTCGGTTTTTTAAGACTCTGGCATCCGCGAAGATTATTTTGCAAAAGCCGAGCTCTAACAGTCCTAGCTGATATGTATATTCACACAGCAATTTTGGTGCATTTGAACTCTTATTTCCATTAAAGAGGCAAAGGGGTGCCTAAGGGTATGTCTGACTATCGGACTATTCTCATGTTTTAAGGTATTTTTTTTACCTGAATTGTCTCTGATTTGCAAAAATCCCACGTTAATGGTAATGCTTAAGTGCATTCTGTACTTTTTTTTTTTTGGTGAAAAGCCAATTAATCTTGCAATTTCAGATATGTTCTGCTCTTTTTGGTGCAAATTCAGAATCTGACTTCTTCCTGCCTTAATTGAACACCTAAGGGAGATTCGAAAAAAAAGAGCTCTGATCACAGAATTGGATTTATTTCAGTAAAAACTTACTTGAATGCTTGGGTGTGCTAATTAAAATGCCACAGTAAAACACAAACACTTACGGTAAATCTTATATAACACGGAATTGTACTGCAAGACGATATATTTTTTTTTCGATTAAGTTTTGTCATTGATGTACGTATTAAACTCTTAAGCATTTGTTCGCTTATAAGTAAAAGAAATTGCAGAAAAAAACACAAGTTTGAATTTTCATTGGGGTGTGCTAATTAGCTTGCCAGCGCTGTAGCTCAATATTTCGAAAACGCTTCAATATTTTTCAAAAATTTGGCTATTTTTTAAATCACTGAAACGAAATACATCTAAAAAAAATGTGTTTCAAACAAAAAAAAATCATGCAGTAAAGGGTTAAAGCATATCCATCGATGATCCGAGAAGGAGTCTTCATCGACCACTCTCCATTTACTAATTAGAAAATGCCAATGTGATATCTAATACCTCCTGTCTATTTCTAACCATAAAGGTTAGAACACTGCCCTGGTTACATTGGTAAGATTTGTTGATAAAATTAAGTCAAAAAGACACTCGTCCCGTGCGTGCGTGTGGTGTGCATTTGCATCACACCCTATCACCAGTGACCGGCTGTTGTGCGAGACCGGTACCTGTAGTAGTACCGGTCTGTGCGCTATAGTACGGTATAGGCTAAGAAAATCGATTTGTGACTTTGACAGTGAGTGCTGTCACTGAACACTTAAAATTAACCCTCTTTTTTGTAAAGAAGAGATTAAAAGCTTCCAGTACTCGTAAAGTAAACACCCTAATTCATTTCTTATTTCATTTTTTTCGAAGGTCATTAACATCCATCCACTCCATCCTGCCGCTGTCCATTTTGTGATGGTAATAAATTTCTTTTAATTTTTATGCTGAAAATTTGCAAACTCCAAATTATTGCTCTTAGCAAAAGAAACTGGAGCAGAAAGATGATGATTATATTTAGATAGATACTGTATTTCAGTATCTTAAGTGTTTTATCTTTTCCACTTTACTATCTTGTTAACTCAAAATCATAAGGGTGGCTATAACTATAATAGCAAAATGGAATTTATTACATCCTCAACTATTAACTTTAAGTTAAAAGTATATTTTTCCTAAAAAAAAAACCATTCAAACGATAATTGGTTCTGGTTTTTAATTTCAACCAAAAAAATAAAAGCACATCAAACATGGTATTGTGACAGTTCCATCCTATCGTCAAACAAACATGCATTTGCATAGCCTTGACATTGCTTGATGCGCATCACGTAACATCACATTATGTACATACGAGTAAACGTCGGACTATTTGCCTCCACATTTGACTGGAGCTCAATTTAATTGCCTCCTATCCGTGGAAAGTTGCTTTATAAATTATTCTCCTATCTCTCCTATCAAAAGAAAAAGAAAATATATTCCTATTGTCTGCCGGAGCTCGACGAAGAGGAAAACTTCGTCAATCCGCTTGTCGTCGGAACGAACACTTTCTCACGCTTTTGAGTGTGTTTTTCTTTGCTTTTTCATCGTTTTTCCTTGTTTTTCCTTGTTTTTCCGTTCGCACTGCAGTTTTCAGTTTCCACTGCATCATCAAATATTATTTTTTTTTTTTTTGTGAAAAGGCAAGAACATTGAACTTGGTTGCCCTGTTCTGAGATATGAGTATCTGGGTCTGGTATATACCAGACACCTCCAAACGTACATACATATGTACATATGTACTTGTATATGTATAAGAAAAGCTCATAAAAAAAGAAAACAGAAAACTTAGCGGATTCGCCGTTGAGTTTAGTAATCGAAAATGTTTATCTTTGCTACTTGAAGCCGTTTGTGTCTTCCCGATGGACACACCGAAATCCTGCTGAATCGCTGGTGGCGATATAATTAAATTCAAAGCAATTTGCCTGTCAGTGGCAGAGTGGATGTGCTTAGAGCAAAAATCTGGTTTGATTATGGACATTCGGCCCGATTGGCGGTTTGCCATGTCGGGAATGTTGCGTGACGATAATGATTATGTAAAATGCTGCTGGAGAATGTTGTTGGCAATTATTTAGGAAACATTTAAGTCATTTATAAGTGAGAGGACGAAGCTAATGGTTATTGTAAGGATTTCGGTGGTTTTGTTGGACTTTTTGGTATCCCTCCTGGCGAATGTTACTTTTTTTGTATCTTGTGGTTTTTATTTTATGAAGAAGTCAGGAATCTGTGTCTGAAATCTGGGAACTGGGTCAGGGTTGACACTTTTATGCTATTTCTAGATTACCCTCGATTCTTGTGTGCCTTAATACTAGATGGCGCCACAGGTCGCAGCATTCGAACAAGCCGTTATTACCACAACCGCACTAAGCAATCATATGGCGAATCTTGGTAAGCCCACAATGAACAAACGACGATTGGCGATGCACTTAAACAGAAGAAGTATAGGCAGCGGTGCAGACACACCGAGCTCTCCATATTGTAAGCTCCTATCGCACAGTGTCGGAACCAGTAGTAGGTACTCCTACTCGTAGTCGCAGGAGTGGTACCCATCGACCTGCTGCGAGAGGAAACTTAGCGTAAGAGTGAAGGATTTTACGCACCATGCAAAACTGGCCAGCCCAATGGCTCATAGAAACCAGAAGAAGGTGAGCCGCGCGAATAATCAACGATATCGCAATTATTTTGGAAAGGCAACACGGTGAGGTGAGGTGTCACTCTACTATTCACCGAACATGGTTTCTTTAACAAATATGTACATACCTACAAAAATAGATTATGTGGCTGCCGGCAATTCGAGTACCAGCACTCTTAGGCCCATTATGATTCCAAGAATCTTGGGGATATGTATCGCCGGTATTCATTAAACCTATTTGGAGCTTTGTTAAGGGTTTTTCACTAAGCGTGTCCTAACTTTAAAATCGAATAAAAAGAGTTTTGTGTGGCAGAAACCTTTAAAGCAGATTAGTACATTCAAATGCCATTATGTTTTAACCCTAGAATGCATATAGGTTGCTAGGGCACCCCACCTCAAAATAAAAACTGTTACAATTCTTAAAATAAAAGCCGTGATTTGCGTAGAATGCCATGATTTTTGTTTTTTTCGTTTGAATTTTATTTGTGGAAGGTGTTTAGTGGATTGCCTTTCTCCGCATTGAAGATATCCTGGTGACTGGGATGCGCTGGCACCCCATATGTGGTAGTGTGACGTTTTGTTTTAAAGTGTACTAAATAAAAATTTGTTAAATTTAAGAGTTTTAAAAAGGTTAGTTAATGAACTATTTCTGAGTTGCATTACAAAACGTCCTCTTAGTGCAGAAGTGCAAAAGTAATTGATAATCTGCTTAAGATGTGTCGAAATAAGGCCATCTATGATGAGCAGGAGTTAAGGCAACTTATTTTAGACTAGTTGAACCCATGCTCGCCTTGCTTCGCATTCTAAGGGCTTTCTTATGCATACAAATATGCAATTTCAGTGGGAGCGTAGAAACATCAAAGTATTTGTCTAAGTCCACAAAAGTGTTTAGTAAATTTTGTTGATTAACTGCGTTTTATCAAAAACGTTTCAATGTGTAACTTTTAGCCCCTAACTGCAGATTTCATAGTTCTCAAAAACCGCACCGCACCGTAGCCCGTCAACACTTCCGCCTCTACCAGATGTCATTGCAAAATTGTAACTCTAGGTCGGGTGCCATTACATTATTTAGGCGGGCTCCAGTTTCTTAGAAGAATAGTAGGTACACCCACTTTTAGTTTAAATTTATGTGATGGCAGCGAAAGCGAGAGTTTAAAAATTCGACCAGATATCTGGTTGTTACTTCTTGGTCCACAACCCGGGTGATTGAAATACATTCAGGACGTGAAAATATCTCGCTGTTAATTGCTGCAGCTTAATCATTCCGAGGCAACAAAATAGCTCACTCACAAAGCTAAGAATTCTTACGGTTTTTGAGTTGTGATATATCATTTTAAACCACCAATTTTAAATAACAAATCAGAGAAATGTTGTGCGTTCGGATGTGCCTCGTGGCACTACTGATAACGTTTGACTAAAGTCTTGGCAAAATAGCACTGTAAACCAAACATCCCAGATGACTTCCACACAGCAAATACATATGTGCATACATATATGAACCAAAACCAACTCTTAAAACAACAGAAGTTCACTTTGGGTAGAATATTTGTTTTTGATCGTTTTTTTTTTTTAAATTTATTAATAATATTTATAAACTGAAAATACAATTCACTGCTCTAGAAATATCTCTTTCTTTTGACACCTCATTTGTTAAGATTGGTTGAGTGTGAGAGCCGCAAATGGTGATAATGATTGTAGCACATTGAAGTTCAAAGCATATGATCATGTTAGAGCGCGCACATATACTCACACACACACACTATTGCAACGATACCCTCACCCACTGCTGCACGACTGCTGGCGGTGGTCTCCGCTGACGGAAAATTGTGGGCGATGTTTTGAATAATTGTTTGGAAGATTGCTCAGCTTCAGGATAACGCAGGAGGATGTTTTATATCTCAAATTAATCAGCGACAGATTTACTAATTTCACCTATTTTTTTGATTTTCAATCCGATAAGCCATTATTGAGTTAGGGCTGTATAATGATGATATTCCTCTCCGATATACAGTTATTTTGACTACTATGTAAGACCCAGTAGGCTGAGCAAAAAATTACATAGCTTGTGATCATCCCGGGTACTTAAGAAGCATTTCAAAGAAAGTTTCATCGAAATCTGTCTAGCGGTTTTCACGCCATTAGGTAACCAACAAAAAACCTCTACAGTTTTATAATATTTAAAGATGTCGGTAGTTATATGGAGGAAGAAGATGAATCTTGCTTAAATGACATAGATATGGATTCTGTAGAGGATGATGAAAATCCAGAAGAACGGCATTACTTAGGAGTTCTGTCAGGAAAAATGTATGTAACTGCTGCCTTTATATGTGCAATAAACAAGATTTAAAATACATATACTGATAATATTTAGAAAATTAAAGCTTGTTATAATTATGTTGTATGTAATGTTGCCTTACATGTCTTCTTTCAGAAATAAGAAAAATTTTGCAACTATTGAATTCGAAAAGCTGTATTTTCTTGGTTTTTTTTTGGAGCACCGTATGGTCGCACCACTAGGACTCATTCATCCAGAGGTTCAATTTTGTATGACTCTGTAGCATTACTCGGGCTGGATCTCATCAGAATGGTTTGTTCTCCAGGTGGTTAATTGTTGTTGGTTTAATGCCATAAACCAGAAACTTAACGTAGCCCCAGAGAAAGAAAGTCTATGGACGTTAAAACGCCAACTCCTTCTGCACGACGAGGAATCGAGAGGATTGGGTACTAACCCACACTTTCAGCATAAGGATTAATATTCTCGCTGAATTTCGCGATAATGGACGATTTCTCGGTAGGACGATCATTTTGGCCGCATACATGTATTTCGTAGCTCGTGAAAAGTTTGGCGCACAGAACACGAAATTTTATAATTAATTTGAATTCTTTCGACGCGCTCCATGGTAAAATGTTCACTTTGACAGAACACAAACGTTAAAAATGATAGCGTTGCCACTTGAAAGAGCAATAAGCTGTCAAATTGCGGACATAGCTATTGAAGAACCCTTTTTAAAGCGAGATAGGCTTTAAACGTCTGTTTGTGCTCTTTTAGAGGCATGTACGGAGGAGATGTATAAGACTTTCCCCTCTTCCTAGTCTCTGTCACATCTGCGAACGTTGTTTGAAAGACGCCAAACATAGTTGCATAAGGCAGTGTCCTCTGATGAGACTAATAATCGTTTATATATGTATGTTGTCTTTTTAGGGACAGAAGGTAGTTAGAGCGTTTAAGATCCAGTCTAGGCTAGATTTGTCTGGTGACAAGGCAGGTGGATCCACTTTCCCACCTTTGCCCGTCAGTCGTATCATCAACGGGAAAACTCCAACGAGCTTTGAACAAAGTATTCGAATGGACAAAAACCTGGCGAATAGTCCTCAATGAGACAAAATCAACGCATGTAAATTTCACGCTAAGAAAGATAAACAACTTACCTATATACATTAACTCGGTGCAAATACCGTACGCAAACGAGGCAAAATATCTAGGAATGACCCTAGACGCAAAACTTAAGTGGAAACCACACGTTAAAAAGAAGCGCGAAGAGCTCGAAATCAGATTTAGAGAAATGTATTGGTTACTCGGGAAATACTCGAAGCTTAGCACATATAACAAACTGCTTCTGTATAAGCAAGTGCTAAAACCTTGGACATATGGTATACAACTTTGGGGTTGTACCAAACCAAGCAATATGGCTCTACTGCACGCCTTTCAAAACAAAATACTAAGAGCAATCGTGAATGCTCCTTGGTATATAAGGAATAGTGATATTCACAGAGATCTAGGAATTGCTACCGTGAGGGACGAAGTAACAAACTTTGCTCGCAAACTTCGTACCCGTCTTCATGTTCACTGCAATAACGAAATAATCCGTACTATGGACGTGACAATTCTTGAGCGCCGACTACAAAGAACAAGACCTTTCGACCTAGCGCCGTAAGGAAAACCGCATTTAATGACGGTATTAGTAGGCGCTTTCACTGGAAAGCTACCTACCTAACGCGATTAACACTACAGAAGCGTAAACTACTTGTTAAGGCAACTTAGTCGTAGTCACCACAAAAAAAATGAAAAAATGAGACGGACGAATTTCCTACTACTATGAGTACGCGCAGCCGGTTCTCATAGTGCCTCTCTGGGGGGGGGGGGGGGGGGGGGGGGTGAGGTTTAGCCCGTAGGCATATACTGACTAGCACTGATGGCATTGTCAGATATATGAATCGGGCATAACCAATTGGTATCTTTTGAAGATTCCTGCACCTCCAGGCGCAACCAAAAAAAAAAAAAAAAAAAAAAAAAAAAAACCTTTGCCCCATCTGTGTAAATTTGAAAGGGTAACCGCTAACGCTCCTGATTTGCATTTTTGAGAGCACCTCCCATGTAAAGATCTGGACCAGCAGATTTATATGGTTTGAAGCTGTCCAAAGCAACTCGACCTTTGTGATCATACTGGCTGTGCGATATTCTGTAGGATGAATGTTTATGGACCCTCTACTGCGTGGAGACAAGGAATTTCCAGGGAAGTAGGTATCCAGCAGAAGATTTATTGTTTCTTCGTTTGAAAAGATAGGCCGTCTGATTTCATTAGATAGCTCGGAATATTTGGACTAGAGGAGAGTATTTTCCGGAGGCTACATGCTTCCGAAAAGTTCTCAGGCGAGTGTTCGGCCTTTGCTCGAATCAGAAAGGCCACTCTAGGTAACTGGTACTGGACCTCAATCTTGCCGTATTGCTTCGCATTGTGAAAACGACGGGCAGATTTAGATCGATGTATAGCTCACCAACAAATCGCTAACTCAGCCAATGGGGGGGGGGGGTACTTCACCAAAGTACAGTAGGCCTATAGGTCTACGTGCTTTTTGTCTTAATTGGATAACCCCTTTCCAAATACAGTACAATATAGCCAAGCAATGAACTGAAAACAGGTAATTTCCCATAATTGGGTAGACAATGTGTTTTCCATTTCCAAATTTTACAGACGGCTGTATAGTCCGAGTTGCCATTGTTTGCTTGCACTGCACTCATTTACAGTTCAAGTTTTGCAGTTCTGTATTTTTCCCTTAACTGACATTTTAAGCGCACGTCCCTATCCTCGTCTTTTGAGTTCTGTCGGAAAAGCGAAAACAACAGCAGCATTCTTCTCTGCATCCAGGGTTGTTCGCGGTCGACGTAGTTCTCGCTTGTTTGGTGTAGAAATGACGTTTAAAAATTCTTCAACTACTATCGTCACTTCAATGAATTCACCCCCCCCCCCCCCCCCCCATTCTATCACCTTTTAAGCAAAAAACAATAAATTCGAATATCAATCCGTTGCCAAATCCAAATTCACTCAACTAAACTGGTTAGAGAATTTCACAGCCGATAAAAGTCTTCTTTCAAATTCGAATCACGAAGCGTATCGCCCCAAGTGTAGGCACTGGTTGCACTCCGATTGAATACGAAATCGAAGAACAACTTCACTTCTTGCGAAACTACTTCACCAGCCGCATCCAGATTTGCCAAAGTTTCAGTGTGTAGTAGAGTGGCTCTGTGTCGATGTCGATGCCATTCAAACTTTGAAATGACCTGAGGACTTGTGTTCTCCTGCAGTTGCATTTCGATTGTCGACTACAATCAAATTGTGGAATTTTCAGCTCATTTGCGAGTCCTTACGGTTTCGCAGCGTAAATAACGTTCTCTTTGAATCTAGAAATTCCAGAATGGCCACAAGAAATGCAAAGCACCATGGTTGCTCCATTGATGGGAATGGGGAGTTGCCACTCACCTAGGCAAGGTCTTTCCACCTCAGTTCCTTTTACGCTCGCTATTCTGACGCACACACTCATACTCTCGTAGTCGTAGATACTTTTCGATTTGCCGCAGCAACAGAAAAACATGTTTTGAGTAAATCTTGAAAATGGTTTTTCTATCTTTTTTTTTTTTTGTCTTGTGTGTACGAGTATCTGATAGATACCCAGTGGAAGGCTATTAATTTTCTGACAGTCCGGTTGGGTGGAAGGGTAAGCTGTTCTTTTCTCTTGTGGCAGTTTGTTGGCTTTGCTTCGCTTTGCCCTCGTTAACTGGTAGGCAATGAAGTAGGAAACCAATTCCGCCATAGGGGAGAAAAATTCGATTTGCGTTTGCCAAAGTATTACCATTTTTTTTTTTGTTCGTTTGTATCTATTGGTTGTGCAATATATAAAACGGGATCTAACCAAGTGTGGTCACTTTGATCGAATGTGCTCGCTGGGATGAGGATATGTTGTTTTTATTTTCCTTTTCTCTCTATCCATTTGGGAGAGAATTTATGAAGACAGGTTGCAAGCACGCAGTGGTGTGGATTGATTAATAGACTGGTAATGGATATTTAAAAAAAAACGTTTCTAACGTACGTACATACATATATAGCAAGAGTTTGTAGTTTTTAATTAATCGATACAATTAGCCAGGATGCAGGAGTTATACTTTGGGAAGATAAATTAATTCCAATTTATGGAAGGCACACACTGCAGTTATGGGATGTTTAACCATCATCGAGCTTTATAGTGGTTTGGAAATTTGCTGAGTTATAGTTTCATCATTCACTGACGTTTACTGAATACTGCTGTGGTTTTAAGCGATTTTAACATAATCACAGCAAGCTGATCCAGTGGATATTTTTGTTCATGCCTGATGAGGAAGAGCAAGACCAACAGCGTTTGTCAAACTGGCACATAAAAGTAAAGATCTGTTTACTTTGTCAACTAACAGGACCGCTGACGGCGAATATTTATTTATTTGGGGAGTCGGACAGAATCCCGAAAGCCTAAAATCCCGAAAATCCAAAATCCCGAAAATCCAGAATCCGCCTTAGACTTAAAAAAAAAACCTTAAAGAAAAAAGTCCAAAGGCGTTAAATCGTATGTTCTAGGAAGCCAATTCTGATCATACAAAACGGGAAATTATACGACGATGAAATGACTCATGCAGTCAAGGGGCGCCTGCCCGAATTTTTTACAAAGAGACACACGCGCAAATCTTTTGAAAAATAACGAAAACAGATTAAAAAGATTCTTCAATTCTAGAGGTTCCGAATCGTGTCTTACCTTCTTGATGTTTACTTCAAAGCCTGTACACACATACATACGTATGTAACTATACCATAGTATAGTATTAGAAACGTTTCAAATTAATATATTAGACTGTAGAGGCCAGGCCTATGATAATGCCAGAAATATGTCAGGCATTTTTCAATGGATTACAGGCCAAAATAAAAGAAATATGTCTACTTGCAGAATATATACCCTGCTCCGCACATTCGCTTAACTTAGTGGGTGAATATGCCGCTGAATGCGCTCAAGAAGCTTGTTGGTTCTTTGGTCTCCTACAAGAAATAATTTACACATTTTTACAGTTTTTTCTTTTTATCAAATATTAATATTTTTTTTTAGGCTGGCTGGCAAAAGGGCGCTGGCCAGTGCAGCCACTTCTACTTCAATCGAAGTGATTTTACTTCCCTTTTTTTGATCAACTACCTCACTTCGAAAAAAAGTAAAATACTTCACTTTATTAAAACCGAAGCTTTAAGTATCATCTTTGGTGTAGAAGTAAGGTGCTAACAAAACAAAAAATTGTTCAATTTTTAACTTCTCAGAATATTAAAGTGAAGCTTATCAGGTAACCACAATTATATTTGGAATGCAAAGAGACATATAGGCTTAAGGTTGAAAACACACCGGAACAGTCAAAATGATTTTAATTTATAAGGTAAGAAAACCGTTTTATTTCAACATACACCAACCGAAACACAAAACAAATGATTTTACTTTTCTATTTTTTTTTCTGAGAATTATCTTGTTTCTGAAAAACAAATGCTCAGCTACCGACAACGAAACTTGTTTTCTGTTTCGCCTTGTTTTTTTTGTTTCGTCGTATGCGGTATGTGTTGCGCCAAAAGCAAGTGTGCAACAATAACAACCGACAAAGATGCTGGTTTGAAATATTTTTGTTTCATTCGGTGTGTGTGTGTGTTGGCAAGTCATGTATTTTTGACAATCGGTCATGAAGCGCATCGAAACAATATCACGTGTTTTGTTTTGCCTGCTTTGTCCTGCGTTTTGTCTCATAAAAATCAATGCACCAACTGATGTGTCATTAGGCACAAGAAAACGTTTTGACTGCTCTGGTGTGTTTTCAGCCAAATTGACCTAGTGTCGCTATGTCAAAGTGTTGTAATGGCAAATGCTGGAATTTGGCTTTATATCACACAACCTTTTGTATCACTTCATTTTTTCGGATCTTACTTCCTTTTTCACTTCACTTTTTGAAAATTAAGTGGCTGCACTGGCGCTGGCCGATGAGATGCTTTACCTAGTGCGCTCTATTCATTTAATCCGCCACTGACCCTAAACTCTCAGCTGTCATGCTGACTTTTTTTTTCATCGTTGGGAACACTTTACCGCACAAATGGCAAAAAATTCAAATCTTGCGCAAATTTTGGGACATCCTTTAAGACTAAACGCATTATGGATTATTTTGGTGTGTTGCGATACCAAAATAGTGAATCATTTTATCGGGGCACGGTCGTTGAGGAAACTTTTTCCTATTCCATTTTTTTTGTCTCCAACCATTGTAATTGCAATCCAAAAACTACCCGATGCATCCGCCCCGAAAAATCCTTTTGTTGGCAACTTCAGTATGGTAAGGTTACCTAGGTTCCTGACCCTAAATCAGTAAGTCATATACATATAGCCAGCATACACAAATCATGAAGATGTCTCAAAGGAATCGTGAACCGGGCCAATATGTGTAAAAAAGTTTTGTGGACACTCATACTTAAACTATAGCACTTGAGCTTAGCTTATCATTTACCTAAAGCATTTTAAGAAAAAAGGACATAAATAGTGTTGCAATACAAATCGTACCCATTACCATAACCAGAACTAGAAGCACGCGATTGGTACGAACAGTAGGAGCCATCAATGCTGTAAAAGTACACTCCAAATAATGTTTTTACCAATATTTGATAAAATATAGTATATAGTTATAGTTTAACCCTCCAGTGGGCGCGCGGTTTTCAATCGAGACGGGTTGAGTTTGAGCTCTTATAAAACTTATGTCCGTCTTCACAAGCTGAAGTTTGCACACTAATAAGTTAATTTTAGGAATCTATTGAAAAGGACGGGCAAAACGGATCTTTGGTGCATGTTTTAAAAGGTCAGATTTTCCACAAAATAAGATTTTGTCGCATGCCCCGCACTTATATAAATTGTCTTTTAATTTGGACAACCAGCCCTTGAAGCTCTCTTCTTCGAGGCAATCATCGTTAAATTTTTGTTTCCGATATTTTGCGGGTCTTCTTTTTTTGATTTTTTTTTTTTTTTGATATCTGCTTTCACCAGAGGAAAATGATTTTTCCGACGAACTCATGTTGGCTGGTTTTCGTGGTCAACAACGAAGAATAGATTCTCTAAAACAACACAAAGCTACTGTCATATTATATTCCTTAAAAAGGTGGTTGCCATGGGCGTGGTGGTTAGTGCGTTGGACTACTACGCATGCTGCTCGGGTTTAGTCCCAGCCCGGGTCTAACACCTAAAAAAAAGTTGTTCACGGTTGAAACCTCTTTCGAATGTCTGGCAAGCAATCAAAGAGTATCATTTGTCAATGAGCTTCTCAATTCGCCGTTCGGAGTCGGCAAAACACTCTAGGTCCCTTCCATTCGTGCAAAAATGTAACACGCACACACAAATGGTTGCGAGAAGAATGCCCAGGTTCACACCAAGCTGTAGCGCCACCTTAAAACTTATTCCTTAGTCTACGTAACGTATGTACCTTAAATGTTTCGAAATATATATTTAGTAACATATTTTTTAAAGCAATTAAACACGAACAAAAACAAGAAGACAAATGGAAAATGGCGACAAATCAAACCAAAACATATAAATTACCGTTTTACTGTTTTTTTTTTCTGCCTGATACCTACTTACACCATTGGCTATAACTGCACGCAAGAAAGAGAAAAACTTAGTGACAGAACTGTCAGCGAAGTTCAGGTTAGGTAACATTAAGAAATCGAAGGAAAATGAGTGTAACAGTATGTTTG
Source organism: Brachyopa scutellaris (assembly GCA_949775065.1). NCBI lineage: Eukaryota > Metazoa > Arthropoda > Insecta > Diptera > Syrphidae > Brachyopa > Brachyopa scutellaris. The sequence goes on from OX459115.1 coordinate 43,495,829, forward strand.
TCCCTACCCTACATTGTAAAATATAACAATGTCGAAACATATTATTTTAAATTTATTTGCACAGTTAAAATGTTGGGAAGACACCCTTTAAAACTCAATCTAAATATCATAACTAAAACCTGCAACTACTAAAAGTTCTGACACACTTAAACACCTGCCTGACAGTTTGTCGCGTTACAGAAAACGTAACGTGAATCGCTTGACATAAAACCATTTTTATAAGGATATCATCAGGCGCCTCATGTTACGTGATGAGTTGAGATTCTTTAAAAAAGTTTTCAAATCAAATTGTGTTGGAGCTGTTGGAAGAAAAAAAAACTTTACGATTCCACTCAATTTAAAAATAAGAAATTCGAATTGGATTTTATTTTACCCTGCTTCTGTATTTCAGACGTTCCACGGAAATTCAATTAACTGTCATCTTACTTGTAGCTTGTTGAATCAATTGTTGAAGGGTTGTTGGTTGAAGTACCTTGCTACTTGTAAAAGTTAAACTTGCTTCCAAGGAAAGTCTCGGACCGGGAAATTCAAATCTACATTGCTTGCATTCGTTTGCATCTCTTTTCGACTTCGTCTCATTGTCTAGCCAGCAATTAATCATCTTCTCAAATTTCCCTCCTATGATTGTCCCTTTTATTGAAAGTTCCATAACCTCACTTTGAGTTTTGCACACTTCTCCAGTAATTATAACCGTTCCCTGCTCTAAATCGTTGTACATAAAATTTTCATTCAGAAAAAAGCGGAGCAAAAAAAACGAATCTTTTGTCTCCTCCCCTTTTGTAGTTTTTTTGTAATCAAAAAGGTGTTTCTAGTCTTTTGCACGCAACTGGAACAATTGTCATTTTGACAAAAGACTTTTATGTCAAAAGAGGGAACAGCCCTCTGACGCGCTGTGCCTGCAATTGTTGTGCTTCGTTCTCTATCGGAATTGTTGTTGGGCACGTTGTTTGACTTATGGTGTCGCCAGCTTCCGGTGTGTTTGAAAAGAATTTCAAAGGTGTTCCACTTTGCCATCTGGAGTAGGCACTAATGCGGAAGAACGTCTCCTCGGGTCGGCAAAGATAAATGATTTCCAGTACTAATAAGTGCATCAACCACTTAGTGGGTACAAGTGAACGAATTGTTTTAGAATTAGGGAGTTGGTGTATTTTTTTTTTTATTATTTTTTAAAGCGAATATACATATGAAGTGGATATAGTGATCCTCCACTTCACTGTAAGTTTTCTTCAGTAGATAATGTCAAGTGAGAGGAAGATCTTTGAAGTAGGTATTGTACGTTCAATTAGGGTTGCTCGGAAGACTTCTGACATCTATGTTAAGACACGTCAGATGCAAATATCGATACATCGATATATTTCTATGTGTAATCGACTTAAATGTTGGCTCCAAATTGCTTTTATCCACAACTTTCATATAAAAAGGAATACATAATGGCATGTTCCTTTACTTGTTCAAATAACTTCAAAATACTTCAGAAATAGCTCCGAGAATGCAAAAGCAGAAGTCACGTCAAAGTAAAACAGCCCTTTTGTAGTGATAAGCTGTAAATAGTAATCAAACTGCTTGACAGAAATTTCAAATGCAATACTAAAACAATATACAGTGGACGTCCAGTATAACGAACGATATAATGTCTGAGGTCATTCACTATATCGCGCGCGTTCGTTATATTGATAGATTTTTTATACCGTTTTTTAGATGAAGTTATTAATAAATATGTTTATTTAGACGTTTTTATTCAATGTTAAATTGAATAGATGATGGTCCTGCCATTTAAGCTTACAAATTTTGGAAATAACCTACTTTGAAAAAAAAAATCACCGATAAAGCTGTGTTTTACTGCAATGCTTTTTCTAGAAGCCGTCTCAACGTGAACCTGTCCGCCATGTCAACATTGACTTGTTGTCTCCATTGTAACACACCTGCTAAGCAACTGGCTGCTTAAGCATGCTTTATTTGAGCTCCAAGAATACTGATACCGTCACATACCTCACCTTCGATTTTAGTTCAACGGTGTCATCGTATGCTTGTTCTTGTAAATTTGTTTCAGTATTGTTTCAAGTTTCTAGGTCTGTAATGGTAGCACGTTGCTGAGCGAAAAAGATGCGAATTAAATTTCGAAACTGATGACTTGTATAGTTCGGCAAGGTAAAAAAATTGCCAATGTAAAAATGTTAGACCAAACAGCCAATATGAATATGCTCATGAGTCTGGGTACACTGGAGCCATAAGATTCTCTAAGACCACGACTTTTTTGCGTAAAAAGCTACAATTTAAAGGTGGTTGGAATTGACTTGACTTACAGAATCAAATTGGGGCGTGAAATGGACCATGAAAATGGTATTCCGATACGTAGACCGGGCTTTTGCTAGTTCTTGGATTCTGTATCGAGGATATAATATCGAACAAAAAATCTTATGAAAATGAAAATTAATGAAAACAGAGCTTCGCGGTATGAAAACTGTTGAAGTTGATGCATCTGTATCCCAAGAGAGCAGAAATGCATTCATTTCTAAAAGCAATTGATTTTATAAAGTGCATACTTCCACGTTGTAGCAAAAAAGACCCCACTATAGGGGGTCTATAGGGTTTAAGTTGTATGTAGTTTTATATTAAAGGGAACGCGACCCACCGAAGTAAACCGATTCGATAACATCGCGTCTCCACTAGACATATCTGATGGCAGCATTTCATTGGTAGAGAAAAAAGAGAAAATATAAAAGATAGCGAGCTATCAAAATGGCTGATGGAGACTGCCATATGCCGATAGCGTGCCATCAATAGCAGGAGTTTTCGCATGCCATTGATGGCTTGCTATTTTTTCTCTTTTCTCTTTTTTCTCTTCCAATGAAATCCTGCCATCAGAAATGCCTCGTGGGGATGAAATGTAATGAGCAGGGAACGGATTTTGTTGATTTTCCCTTTTTTTGCCTTTTTTTACTCATATTGCATTTTTTTCTCCTTTTTTTGCTCATATTGCCTTTTTTTGCCTTTTTGGTACTATTTGTCAAAGTAGTTATGCACTTTCTTCTTAGCTATACGATTTATCCTTGCTCACACGAAAGAAATGTCCGTGTCCACACGTATGAGTGCAGGTTTTTCTCTTGTATGAACATGCACATAACTGCACGCGTTGTTTACACTAGCGCACATAAAAAAAATCCCTACACACCAATATAACCTTAAATACATTTGTACCAACTCAATATACATATACATGCGCATCTTCTTGGGCCGTAAGTGCAATCTCAGGCATTCGCCGCAGTTTCATCTGACAAAAACCGTGACACACCTGGGAAGTATTTTTTTTCGTAGCTGTACGCCTTTTCATCTAGAATGTAGATTCTAGATTCATATTTTGTGACATTATACTGGTCATACTTAGTGCTGGTCTGTTGAATAGTTTGTTGCTTGTCATTGAATGTGAAAATGCCCCAAGACAGAGTTTGTGGTGAAATTGGAAAACAATTTTTTAGTAGACCCGAAAGCTCGTATATTTAAGAGTTTATAAATTACAGGTGACTGCTAGTAGTTGTATGTATTTTAATTTGAGCACTTGATCTTAGTGCACTGCGTGTTAAAAACTTTGAACGGACTCGAGGAGAAATAACAACAAGCTAAACGGCCAGTAGCTGAAGATGAGATGAAAACATTGTACGCGGTTTTTTCAGCAAATTAACAAAATGGCGCTGCAAACTCTAAATTAGACTCAAATATTAAAGTCAAGGACGTGAAATCTTTTATCTTGGCTCCAGTAGGCTCTGCCAATGTTGTTGGGTCCTTTATTTCATTCAAGGCTTTCCTGAGAGATAATCGCAGGCGATTGTTACCTACCAGAGAGAACTTCAAAATGTTTTGGGTTACAATGTTAATAATAATGCATAAAAACCTTTATTATTAAATGCCTTTTTGCGCCTTTTTCTGCGGTTTTATTTTGCCTTTTTTGGATTTTTTTGGTCAGCAAAATCCGAACCCTGGTAATGAGTAATTAGGTAAACATTTATCTTTAAAGTGAGACTTCTTAGCTCGCGGTGTGAACTGAAAACCGTGAAACGAAAAAACGCCGTTAAGAAGGGATGTACCATTCAGAACGCAACGTATTACCACGCGTTAGAATGAAATAAACGACGCGTCCGTATATTCATTCCTATACTCGGTCTCCTCTTGTGCGGTGCTTCGTAGTGTATCCACTCTTTATTCATTTAGTTTAAAGAAACTTGCATTTGCCTTTGATTTATCATATACATATTGTTACGCATGAATGTGCTATGACTAACCCTACATGCGTAACCCCACCGTCCAGCCCATCTCCTTTGCAGGTGCACACACTTGTTTTGCGACATTGAGTGTTTCGGCAACGTAAACACCAAGTGTGCGCTCTTCTAGAGACCGATCGATCTCTTCTAGCGGGTCTCAAGAAGACCAAACATAGAGAGATCGATCGAGGTTAGTTGTTTTTCGGTGACTAAGCAATGCGGTTTACAATTGACTTCTGTACAAAAATAAATTAACAATAAAAATAAAGCTTTAAACTTAAAACCTAAAACTGTTTTTTTTTGTTACTAAGCAACTAAGTATATAACTATATGTATATTATTTCTGTAGTATAGGTACCATTTGCGGCTCTCACACTTAACCAATCTTAACAAATGAGGTGTCAAAAGAAAGAAAATCTTCCGGAGCAGTGACGAATTGCACTTTTACTTTATAAATTTTAACAAAATAAAAAACCGATCAAATCAAATATTCTACCCAAAATTGAAGTCCCAAAAGAATAAACACTTCCCGTATGATTTCCATGGGATTTCCATCAGTTGACAGATGAAAATCATATGGGAAGTTTGGATGTTGGGGGTTAGATTTTCTCTTGCGAGAGTTCACGCATGGGCACAGTAGTCTAGATTTGTTTGCTTAAGCTTCTTCGATGATTCATTAGACATACAGTAGCGAGCATAGAAAGTGCAACACCCATTTTTACCAGAATAATCCTTAATCACTTTTAGGTAGCGTGTAGTAAGTGTGCTACAAGTTGTTTAGGGTCATTTTAGTTTTTGAAGTGATCAGCGTTTGTGTGAAAATTAGTAATTGTGAAAAAATGCCAAATTACGAGTGACGAACGACCAAAAAAATCAAATATTTGCACTTTTTGACGAGGCAGAGTTGATTATTTCCATAATAAATGAAGAGGTTGGTTGCAGTAAGTCAACTGTTAGGAGATTATTAAAAAAAAAAAACACTTAGAAGCACAGTTCAACGCCAAAAAGGAACAGGAGCGATTCGTAAGACAATTACCGTGGATATTTAAAAGAAAATATATGTATGTTTTTTTCCAACACTTTCTTAAAAATTCTAATTTGCTCGGATTCTGTACCTGGAGCAAATAGTTCTATATGTTGTTTTATTGTCCACAAGTTGGTTAACAATTTATAGAAAACACTTTTTATTTTACATATTAATTTTATCTATTGACAAAAAATGAAGAACGAAGAGAGATGTAGGTTTTTTTTCGTGTTGCACTTTCTATGCTCGCTACTGTAGGTAGTCTTTGTTCTCCATTTGAAATGCTTGAAATCAGTGTTCTCAAAAGTTTGACAGAATGTAGACCTTTGGCCAGTTAAGGAATCGTTGCTGGTTCTTCTTCATCGATTTCGTCTTCTGATTGAACGGTTCAAGCGTAATAAGGCCCAGTTGTAATAACGATAGTTATCATTTTAATTCTTCAATATCAGAGTCATTTGGACCGGAAACGTCTGACCTACCGAAACCGGCTTTTGTATTTTCAATAAGAATTCTAGTCAGAATGAAGGGACTGGTGAAAAAAAAATGGTTAAAGCGGGAAAGCGGATTCTACTGTATTTTTTAGCGCCAGTTCCATTGAAAAAGACGGTTAACTATCAAAAACTGGCTGTGACTGCATGACAGGGCGCATGTAAAGCGCGGAATATTTTACAAACAGGAAGTGAATTTGGTTTTCATATTGAAATGTCAGTCAGAAAAATCTTTTCCAATATGACCACAAGCAAAGCGCTTGTCTAAAGATCTATCGCCTCATATGGAAAACCATTAAGATAAGGTTTTTCAAGAGATCCACAGAAAATGTTTCAATTGATTTATGGTTCTGAGACATGTTCCCAACTTTAGATACACAAGTGTTTGCTAATGAGCGTGCTACCTTCGCATCTCGTACTGAAATAATGAAAACTCTTTAGAAACACATGTAGTAATAAGAAAACGCCTACATGAGTAACGCCACTTATACGTGGGCTTAATGCGTGAGATTTTCACTTCATGGTGGCACGTATATAATTCCATTGCAATTACCACTGCGAGTACACGGGCACATGAATTGTAACTTTCGAAATGTATCTACATATGATTAAGATCTATTGATTGCTACTACAGCGCTACTGCTATCAGCATGTCACCGTAATCAATTTCAATCTTCAACAGCATGGTGGTTGTATCTGTATCCATCTATCATCGGCTTTGTCACTTATTCTATTGGATTTGCCAATTAGAATGGCAAAAACTACAAGCCTACGAGTACACTCGTATATATTCAAAGGAAGCACCCTACTGTTACACCAATTACTTGTCCTCTGTATCTAGATACATCATTTTCTTGTGCTCATTCCTGGATTGACATTTTAATTTTGCCATAGAATGGAATTTCAATTGGTTAAGCACTAGAAAGAGCGTCTCTCCCAAGAAGAAGACTCATCCGCAACTCCATCACCAGCACGAATTACGAACGGCAGTAATCATATTACAAGAAAAAAAATGTCAACTTCCTCCATCCTGCCTAGATCCACTCGTTAATTTCTTAAGATGGCGGCTTGATTGAATTTTAAGGACTTCTTCATGATTTCTTCTAATAAAGTTACAAAAGTGGGACGTTTTTCAATTTAAGTGAATCAAACTGCAAATCTTCTTGAACTCTCCGCGAGTGACGCGACGACGGATGGGGTCATGTCAAAGTAGTTTTTAATTTTATGTTTTTTTTTTTTAAAGTACCTCACTCGAGTTTAATTAAAACAACAACATCAACATGTATCCGTACCTAAACACACGGAAAGATACTGTATCTACTGTTGCTGTTGCTGATGATGATGATGATGTTGTTGATGATTAATGGTCACGTATTCTTCTTCACTACTTTTATCGTAGAAGAATGAATGGCCTCATAAGCATAGTGCAGTCCGCGCTGCTGCTGCTGTTGCCTGGCGTTGTTTTAGGGGAGACGCGCGCGTTGTTATGTGAAAAACCTCTATCAGCGGCCTAGTGAGTGAGTACAAAAAAAAGTTAGGTGCGAGTAAAAGCTGGGGCGATCGGACGGTCGGTGACCCATGAAGCTATTCGATGCGGTGTCGCTGATGGATAGATAGACACACACACATAGACAGCATCTACTGAGATTTTTTTTTTATGGGAAAACTGGAAAATTGGTCAGCAGTTCAGCACAATTAAGACAGGTTGAGGTGCGCATGCGTGTGTTGCTGTTCTGTTTTATTCTTTTTATGTGCGGCTTCTTAAATGAATGGGAAGTGAAGTATTTTGTGGGTAAGCCTCCATTTTTATTTTTTTGAGGAAATATGCATAAAATTAAAAATGACCGTTCTGTAGTTAGTTTCAACTTTAATGACAGGTTTTTGAGTTTTTGTTTTTTTGTCATGCAAGGCGGGCTAATTAAGATGGACAATGTCCCATGCAAAGAGTTGGGGGAAATTCATTTGTTTAACGTTTCTTTGAAGTTACAGATCGTAATTATATAATTAGTGGCTTATCTACTTGTTTATTGTTAAATCTCAAATCTAGAGGAGATACTGGCTGACAGACAGTTTCTTGGAGAGATGATCTTCATGTGACATATTAGGCGTTCAAAGAGTAATTACTTTTAAATCAACATTCCAGCAAAAGGTTAGTGATCATTATGTTAAGTCAGTACAAATGTGCTTGGAAGTTCAACCCAGATCTGAATATAATAGAAAAAGAAACCGCGATGAAAGAGTTCTCAACGAGGAAAAAATGCACAAATACGAAGAGGTTCTTGATTGCATTCTTTACCGTGTTCCAAGTTTTACTATTCCCATAGGATAAATAGTCCATAGGCTTAGGCAGAGAAGAGTTTCTCCAAGGACTAAGATCAATAAAGATCAATTTTGAAACCCATGTACACTTCATGCCAGCCTGAAGCTTCAATAAAGTCGCAGATGTCGTTCACTGGTTTAGCAGTGGGTTCTTCTATATCCTGCGAGAAGTGTTCTCCCTGTAATTTAAATCTAATATAGTAATGGTAGAGTCCTGGGTAGTGACAGAGAAAATAAGGTGTATCTTCATGGATATCTTCGTCGCCGCATCCTTTATAAAGATCATGTTTATTTTTGGTCTGATACCGAAGCCTACTATGTCCAGTGATCACCAAATTGGACAGCGAGTTGTTTATCCTTATTGCGAAGATCAACTATCAATTAATAATTGAAATTTATCAATCAACTTTATTAAATGGTATTGTGACTGTCAACTGTCAATATTGTTGATGCATTCTGGTTATTTTTTTTTAAATCTATTGTGAATGAAAAAAATCGGTATTATGAACAACAGTTTTCATCGATTTTTTTGTCAGCTGTCAATTTTTCTTTCAATCGTAAATTTGCAGTCGATGAGTTCCCGCTAGCTAAAAGAATAACTAAAAAATGTGAGTTACAAATTGAATAAGTGATAAATCCTTAATTTTTTTATTTCCAAAGGTCTAAAAAAGTAGTAAGCAACAAAAAAAAACAGCTATACAGATTGGTCCAGTTGATGGAAGAGAACGTGGAACTCGCGAAGGGAGCTTTTGTTCCAAAGCTGTAGCAAATTCAAAGTGGGAAATAATTGCCGTAGAACTGAAAAGCCTAGGGCCTCCACAACGAACTTCAGAAAAGTGGCAGAGAGTGTGGCAGAGAGTAACTTTATCCATTTCGGGCACACATGGTTTTCAATAACTTCAAGAACTTCTTTTAGGACAAGCGATGCAGTTGATTGTGCAATACCAAGATTGAAGTCGTTTCCCAAACTCAACTGGTAGTTCCCATGTGCACAGAATCTTAGCACTGTTGCTAGTTTCAAAATGTTTGGCACTGCTCGAATGTTTTTGCAGGGCTTCAATTTGTCCTCAATTTCTTGGAATAGATCAAAAAATGCATCCTTCCAAAGGAGTAGGCACGTACAGATTAATTAATTTTTATCTGAAAATCGAGTTACATTTGGCTTTCCAATTCCAAAGGATTGGATGCATCCCTCAAACTTCTTCGCATTCTAACCATTTAGTGGATCATTCAACTCCTCATCTTCATCAAAAAAATAGTTCAGTTGAAGTCATTTTGTATTTTGTTTTAATTATTTATTTTGTACGTTCCTCAAAAACAAACAAACATCTGTCAGACGCACATTTCCATTCACAATAAAATAAAAAATATTTTGAAGGCATTGACAATAGCACAGTATTTTATCAATTCAATTTCAAAATACCGATTTTTATTTGAATTGATAAATTCTATCAACCGTCAATCGGTTGATAGTTGATCTTCGCAATAAGGCTGCTTATCTTTTGTCGATCTGTTCTGTTTTTATCATAATAATGGCCAGTGTTCTCTCGTTATGAGACATGTGCGTCCATATGCCAGTAGCGCCTGACATGAAGGGGCGCCGATCTAGTTGCATATTATGACTTGTTGCATTTTCGGCAGCGGACGTCCACCTTTAAGCATTGTATTAAAGAAGAGAGTATTACTTTTGACTTATTAAGAAGCGGGACACAGCTCATTACACCGGTGCACTTGAAAATAATTTGAATCCATCACATTGTTCGGGGTACTTCAGAGGTTGCTCTCATTGTTTCCAGCTTCCGATCCCTTAGGATTATATACTATAAAAAAACGCAGTGAAATACGTTGGAGAGCAAGAATAAGCAGTGTTAAAGCAGTCCATCTATGGACATGGATCTCGATAAATGCACAGAAGTGTTGAAAAAATAATGCGCTTTCTTGGAAGAGTATAGAAAGATAGGCTTTAAAAGCGCCATTTTAACAGCGATGGAATTAACTGAAGAACTCGAAATTGAACTTGTATTTAAAGCCACAACAAGAATGCGATGTGTTAATGCCAAGCTGGCAAAACTGCCCGCGATGAGCTCACAGTTAGAATTTTCAAATGTCTATTGGACGCTACCTTCATTTCACTCAGTGAATGATTTGAACAATTAAATTAGGACTACGAACCTTCGTCCTTTTTGTATAACATAAAAAAAGATTCCAAAAAAACCAGACCTTCTCAAATTCTGTTCTGATCTCCAAAATAAAATTAACTGTTATAAATCAGTTATAAATCATTATATGTTGTGTGATAAGCTCATATTCCGATCTGGGATCGACAATATGTATCTCAATCTCGATTGACAAGATTGGCACCTTTGTCAGTCGAAAATGAAATTAAAGAAAACATAGACTTCGGTCTCATGCGGAAGAGAGTTTGCCGATAGAAAGGCCAGAAAATTAAAATTCTTTTAGTTTTTTTTAAATACATAAATGTTTATTATTTCATTGTTTCCCTTGTTTTATTCTTTCCCCTTTTCACATGGGTTTGTATTTGTATAGCACCAAGGGGCGCCGTAGAAATCTCGCCCAGGGCGCTGGTAGTGCTTAAACCGGCACTGTGTCCATCTACTGTTGACTATTATAATCGTTCCTTTCTCAATATCCTGTCTAAGAACACACAATGGAATTGCAACTGAAGATTCAGCTTGACTTCATTTCTGAACCTCTTCTCGCAATCTTGTCGGCCTTATCATTTCCTGGCGCACCTTTGTGGCCGGAAACCCAGAAGAATTTTACGTTGTTATGTGTACCAAGAACCTGGAGGTCTTCGCGACACTAATATGAACAAGTTTGGACTTTATTTCTACTGCAGATATATGTATGTAGCTTTAATTTCTGCCTGGCTGTTCAGAAAAAGGACAATATCATTGCGCGATATTGCCTTTATTACAGTTTATTACGCGGGCGGCTATTGCCACTGCCAGATCCTCTGCTTGGAAAACACTGCTGTTTTCTGGAAGCCTGTCGGGGATAGACAGTTCGAGCGATTCGGAGGAAATGCCGCTCCAACCCTTAATGCATCTTAGAGCTATCAGTATAGATGGAGTAAGCATCGAATTCATTTTCCAATCCTATCTGCTTGGAAAGATGTAGGATAACGGTATCGAGAAGGCTGGATAAGGTGTTATGTAGTCAAGAATCTGTGCCTGTTAGGTTGGATTTATATCCTTCAGATTGGCTTATTCTGAACGCACTGCGGATTTTCTTGGAAATTGATCTAAATGCAGCAAGTTTTCAGACAGTTTCGAGCCCGGCATTTGGTGATATACGTATAGCTCCTGTTATACCAGTGCAGGCTAGTCTTTGGACCTTTGTCAGAATTTTCAGATTTTTAGAGGGGTTCCCTCTATGGATGTGATTTTGAATTGTGGTATTTTTCTTTAATTAATGAATAGTACCAGTTCCGTGTTCTGTGCTTTGACCGCTAATCTACAATATTTGGCTCGATTGCTCTGTTTTCTTGAAGGTTCTTCTATTTGTTCACTAATAGTCGAAATAAAAATCCTGCGTCAGACCTTAAAGGTAGAAAGTTGTATACGGATTGATCAAAGATGGACACCGGAGTGGGTGCTGGTATTTTTGGACCTAACACTAGAATATCAATACCAATGGGACAAATTCCCAGTGTATTTCAAACGGAAATTCATGCCATTCAAGTGTGCGCCAACGTCATCCTTAAATCGGGAATAAAAGGTGTCCTCATCCATATACTCACGGATAGTCAAGCAGACATTAAAGCACTAGGCTCTAACCTCCAAATCAGTCCTGAACTGCTTCAATACTCTCCAAGACCTCTCCCACAGAAACAAAATCAAACTTTGGTGGGTGCCCGGACATGAGGGTATTGATGGAAACGAAAAAGTTGACGAACTGGCTAGGAAAGGTTCGGCTGAATCCTTCATCGGCCCTGAGCCGTTTTGCAACATTCCAAATTCAGCTATTAACTTAAAAATCAAAAGTTGAGAACACAACATGTGTATCTCTTATTGGGAAAATACCCAGGGCCTTCGTCAGGCTAAAAGAGCCATTTTACCCTTCCAAAATAAATCCAGAAACAACCTACTCCTCAGTAGAAATGATATCAGAAGATTAGTCGGATTTCTATCAGGGCATTGCCATCTTCGATATCACCTAAACAAAATAGGTTTTATTCAGGAAACTGAATGTCGTCTTTGTATGGAAGACGACGAAACCGCGAAACATATTCTATGTGACTGCATGGCACTTTGTGCCCTCCGGAGACAACATTTCCACAGAGAAATCCTAGCTTCGTACAGTCTTCACCAGTGAGATCCGGAATTGAGCCTCTCCTGGTTCCCTAAACTAACTCTGTGATACAGTAGATCTTTAAGGTCGCGGTGCCCTCCGAAAATAGTCGAAAGGAATTTGCCTGAGGCTTATAACACTACGTCGTCTTCGTATGCTATAGCTATGACCCGGCTATATTTGAGTTAGTTACAATCTCGTTAATTACTAGAGCCCAGAGCAGAGGGGAGAAGATTCCACCTTGCGAAGTGCCAAGGGTTCCATTAATCTTTAAAAGTATGCATTCGATCCAGTGAAACTACTGCCTAGGAATACAGTGAGTGCACTGAACCAAAAAGGTACGTAAATACAATAAAAAAGTTAATTGGGACAAGAACATTTTTATTAATATTCGTCCAACAAACGCGTTTATTGTGCCAATAAAAGCGCTTTATTAATTTAATAAACGTTTATTAATACTATTAAGAGTTTGTTAAAACTGTTTATAATTTTTTTAAATTTTTAATAAACTTGTTCGTTGTGCCAATGAAATAAAACCTCTTTTCAAGTACAAGTTCGTTGAGCCAATAAACAATTTTATAGTTTGAACGAAATGCATTCATTGGGACAACGAAACATTTTATTGAATTGATAAAACATTTGTTGAGCCAATAAACTTTTTGTTCGATTTAATAAAAATAGTTTATTGATAAAATAAACTCCTCCAAAGCCCTAAAATAGTGGTTCTTCTAGCTTCTCGAAACTTTATACTTACTTTTTTTACCTTTTCCGGGATTGCTCATCTGAAAATTAAGATGAATAAAAAAAATTATATATTTTCAATCAATTTATTTTTTTTATTCATTATTCGAACACAATAAATGGGTTTTTGCACAGCTATGTTTTCTTTTGGTTTTTTTTTTATAATAAAGAGTTTCACTTAAATTAAACAGGAAGAGACAATTTGAGATAAAAATGAAAAAAATGTCTTTAAACATACACATAACGACACAGTTTTTGAATAGAAAAAACTTAAAATACATACTACCACTACTTACTTATATTGTTGAAGCTGAGAACATCTTCTCGTATTACCACGATACAAAGTGATTTTCTGCTGTCCGGTTCAGGAACTGGATGTGGTATTCAACAGCCTCGAATGCATTTGCAACGAATAAAATCATTTCCTGGGAGTCTTTTACCGTATATCTTATCCTGCGTCTATTGCCTTCGTTGTCCACTTTCACTTTAAAATGCTTATAAACATACAAATAGCGGGAAATAAAAAAATCGCTTTAAAGTCAACCACCATTTAGTTCATTAATTTATATTAATTATACGTAGACTTACCTGAATATTTTGTTCGTTTTTTTAACTAATTTAACACTTTTTAGTCAGTCCTTTTTTGATTTTCGTTTTCGTTTAGATAATAAGTCTATTTTGTCACTTTTTCCACAGAATTCTTACATAACTACTTTTCGATTTAGTTTTATCCAAAGATGCTTACTGGTTCACGGAAAACACTAGAATGACTAAATGGCACAGTTGCAAAAGCGTTAGTTCGCTTATATAGGTACAGTTTCTTGCAAAAATCAAAAGGTTATTGTGACAATAAACTGTTTGTAGATTTGATAACTGTTTTATTAATTTAATAAAATTGTTTATTAATACAAGCAATGAGTGCATAATTTCAATGAACATTTTTATGAAAATTTAATAAACTGGTTTATTATCTCAACGAATGCATTTATTAAGCAGAACGAAACCCAGACTCTTCACCTAACAAAAGATTTGCTTGGCACAATGTATGAATTTATTGTGCCAATAAATATATTCTTAAATACAAGCAATCGGTTATTAATTTTTCGAAATCGTTTTTTAATAAATTGTGTTTTATTGGCCCAACGAACTATTTATTAAATGGGTAGTATCAAAATAATAATATTTCGTACTATTAACAAAAGTTTTATTGAGACAGTAAAAAATGAGTTGATAAACGGCGTTTATTGATATTACGAACGATATTTTTTTCAGTGTGATAAAGTGATTTCTTAATAGTGCTGGCAACACTATGTTGCAACTTCAACGCTGTTTCCTTTCGTGTATTGCGTGTGCTGTAACGGAGATACATATGGCTCTGGATCTCAATTATAATTTCAGGTACGAAAGATGTCAGACTAACATGTCTGAAGTCATTTTGAGGTTACGTGATTGGGCTAACCGACATTGGGTATAAATACCACTTTAGCTTCCGCCCAAATCTTTGGTACATAGCCAAAAGTTAAGCTGTTGGGAAATAAGCTTTTTGTAGAATCATTACAATAGTCCACAGGCTTACAAAAAGATGGCGAGACTATCTCCAAATGTCAATAATACCAACATAAACTAGTCTCCAGTCAAAACTACATGACATTTAATCGATGAGTTTACGAGTTACCAGTTTTTTGAGTGACGCTACTTTAACTGTCTGAGAATATATGTATGGATTCCAAAGATTTTCGGCTTTTTAATGAGAAAAAACTACTTGATAAGCTTGATAAATATTATGGCACATCTTCTCCGTCGGATACAATGGTAAAGAAATAGTATGCCGAAATTAAACGTGGTCGTATGTACGTGCCAAAACGTCCCTTGTTGTATTTTTTTTTTTAATTTCACAAAACACGCGAATATTGTTCATGTATGTAATTCCAGAATACAGACATGCATCAGTTTTCTTCAGTTTCTTGAAAGACTCTCCTAAATGACAGTCTAATTTCCAATATCTGACAGCTCCAATATTGCACATGAAACTTACAGTACAAAGTGTCTGTGTCACTGCCGAATAACTGTGCACCTCTGGATAAACCATAGACAAGCAACTTTCAGCCATACTCGTGTTCCGCAAACATATTTTGCATCAAAAAGCAAATCAAGACGTAAAACAAAAAAAGTGTCAATCAAGTGTATTTCTTTTGCATGACTGTTTTCAGACAGATTTTCATTTATTAGAAACTCTTACATCATGTGCACGTGGGTTAGTTCCGAGTAAGGAATAATGTCAGTTAGAACTTTTGTCCATGGCAATATAATTTATTCATGACTCACACAGCTAAGTCCGCTTCCGTCACAAAGAAAAGCGAAGCGCTATTTCTTTAGAATTTGATTCCAAAATATGGTTCGCCCACAGTGAATTTCTAGAATACTTAATTTTATCCCATTCAACTTGAAATACCCGCCTTACAGCATTTTAGTGATGGTAAGCAGATACAAGTTGGTGGGTATCGATTTACCACACATAAAATGGTAGGTTGCCTATAGGGGTGGGTTGCACTGTAACCACTAACGGTCACTGCAAAGGTTAATTACTGTCCTCGATGTAAAATGATTTAATGTAACCACAACAAACGTGAACTTCATGCAATGTTAATTAGAGGCGGCCACAAACCGTTAACACAGGTAGTTAGGTATTCTATACAATAACTCAAAAATAAATTTAAAACGAAACAAAATTACTCATTTCTCATTCGACACCGGATGCACGAAAGCAGATAATTTTGCACAGCGATATCCTATCTCAAAAGGACACAGATGCATACTTAATATAAGTCCTGCTATGGTAATTCTATTAGCTGACCCGTGCTCACCTTGCTTCGCCCGCCTTCCATGTTTAACTAATTTGTAAAACTTGACCTATTTCCTGTATTTAAATGCTTTTTTGATAAGTCCAAATGATTTTTCGAAGCTGAAGTGTTGAAGAAAACATGTTCTTTACACCGCGTCTCCACGTGCTATTTCAAATAGCAGGATTTCATAGCAAGCTAAATAAAGAGAACTGTAAAATTTGTGTGTGGGCAAATTATAGCTTGATATTTCATTTTTTTTTTTTTTAGATCCAACCGCTTGTACTCAGCACTTCTATAATTCCACAAACATGGAAACTGCCGAAAATTGTTTATTGAATTCATAATTATTTTTTTTCTTATTCAAACGCATCGAATGCAACCAATTTTCACTCAAATGTCAGAAATTAGCAAGATATCTTTAGCTTGCTAAATATCCTGCTATGGATAGCTCGCTATCTCAATTACCTTGCTATTTGCCGTCTCCATTAGATATTTGCATAGCATGCCTGTTAACTTTGTAACATACCAGGAAATCGGAAACTGACTTTGTATCACAAATTATTCTTTTATTAATTAATGCTCCTTAAAAGTTTTTCTTCTTTCTGTTTTTTGTTAACTTCCACTATGAAGAAATGCGTTTAAAAAAAAGAATTTATCGCTCTAGCTCGAATTTTTTCAAAAATCACTCTAATTTGCGCTAATTTTAATCGACCGTTAAAATTCGACATAGAGGGATTCGACTGTACATATTATTGTCTCCACCGAGTGCAGATTCGAGATCATGAAAAAAGTACCTACCTACCTCTAAATGAGTCACCTGTTATAAAAAATCTAATTTTAAAGTGCCTAGGGTTGAAGGAAAGCCATTATTTAGAGTATCTGCTGTAAGTCGATTTAAAATTATTTAATTTTATCTCTTTATTCGAATGACAAAAAGGGGAAGATTTTGTTCCTAAATTGTTAATAAAAAAAAAAAAAACTCACCAGACTACAAATTGTGAACTCCGAAAATCATTAACCGATAGCGGTGCTGAAAAGAGAAAGGATAACGGAATTTGTGATAAGAATATATAAATAAATAAAATAGGTATATAAAACAAATAAGTTTAAATATAACGTGGGCGTTATGATGTGACATAAAAAATCAAACAACATGAACTCAATGAATTATTTTTAATGTGCGTTTCAGATGAATGAACTCCTTTTCAAAACACACAGATACATGAGTGTAGATCTTGCGACCGCTTCTTTGTGGCAAATTAAATCATCCCATTATTTTTATTGATGTTTTAAAATAGAAAAAAAAATAAGTAGTTTATACTTAGATGACATTTACATATGTATGTATGTGTTTCTTTAAATAAATAATAAAAACAGTGACAAACTGTTTAAGAACCTTCTTTTCAATTAAAAAAGTTAAAAAAGTTGACAAATGATATTTAATTCCAACTAATTTATTGACTTATTTACAATTTATTAATCTGTGATGACATGTGGCTTATCTGCAGGAGATTTATTCATACCATTTTTTTTTTATTTTATAGATGCTCAATCATCAAAATGATTTTTTTTTGTTATGTAGGTGCTAGGTGTCTATCAACACAAATTGAAGATGGATTTACAACTTAAAATAAATTATAGTTTAAAAAACTAAGCCAAGCTTTAAAATTTAAATATTAAGAGCCCCACGCCGCGCAGTGGGGTAGCGTGGCCGTGAAACTTTGTATAAGAATTCCAATGTTTGAGGTAACTGAGAGAAAATTATTATGAACAATTGAAGATAGATATCGTAGCTATGAAAACGTTGCCGTTCTAATTCCCATAAGTACAGTGGTGGACATATAAATAGCACACTTTTCTCGCATGTATTACAAATTGTATTTCCGTTTAATATAATCGAAAAAATCATAACAACCAAAAACAGTTATGGTTCACTTTTTCCCCTATCGACATAGACATAGCAATCAAACATCATTGATCAAGTGTGATCAAGCACACAATATTTGTTCGCAGTTTTACAAATATTTTGTTGATATTTAATTATTATTAAATAATGCATTTGAAAGCAAGAATATTAAGTATTCAACTTAGGTTATATTAAGTCTTTAAATATGGGAAGAGGGCCACATTACTTAGCCTTAAGTGCCGTACACACGATCAATGTTACTTAACAAGTATTATTGACGATTTTTGATGTCAAGTAACATTGATGCAAAATCGCATCCACACGTATCAATGAACATTGACAATGTTTTTCCCCATATTTTGTTCAGTTGCTTCGCATGTATTGCCGAACATGGACGCAGATTAATATCTTCTAGCTGTGAGCTATAGTAAATGCGCAATATGAATTAATATAATGCAACATTGGCAGTAATGGATGCGTTTCTGACGAAGACGATATATAGTGCACCGATTTCTATGATGACCTTATTAACAACAGATTGAAAATACCACCCCCACAATGTCCTATTAACTTTTCTAATAACCTAATCGCTTCTCGCGGAGCTTTACATATGCTTTTAATTTTTCGTCTTTATTCATACCATGTTATATATTCCTGATTTAATTTTCCACAAACATTCGTTTTTCCGATTAATTCGTTAAGGAAAAATCTGCCACATTGCCGTAAAACAGACATTTTCCTCCACCGACAACCACAGGCGAATGACAACATTGACAAGTAACATTGATGCACCACACACACGTTCAATGAAACATTGAAACATTGTCAATGAACATTGAAGAAAACCAAATAAATTTTGGTTTCCATCAATGTATCAATGTTACTTGACGAAAACATTGAAACGCATACAAACGATCAATGTTACTTGAATGAGTCATGTTTCAAGTAACATTGTCAAGTAACATTGATGGTGTGTACGGCGCTTTAGAGGAATCACGGCAGCTCATCTTCAATTTGAAGGCTAACGGCTTATCGATTTAAAATATTTCTGAGCAGCTACAATGTTCCAAAAAACGTTATCTACATTGTCTTACATCGCGTGGATGTGTTTGGTAATGTGAAAAATGTTGTAAGAGCTCCAATGCCCAGGAAAACCACTTCAAAAGTGAACAACCTGATCTACAGAGTTAGTGCAACCAACCCATTTTCGAGGTCTTAAGCTATAGAGGGAGATCTTATGAGTTAATATTCCATAAGTAGAACCATTAGAAGGAATTTACAGGGAAAATAAGCTCGAGAGGGTGGGTGCATAGCACAGAGAAATCCGCTCGTGACAAAAAAAAAAATCAAGGCAAGAAATCCTTTGCAACGGAATACCCCCAGAAACCGATGTTCTTGTTGGAAAAATGTATTGTGGATTAATGAATCCGAGTTGTCCAGGTTCGCACCGGATGGAAACAGGTCCACTTAACCAAAAACAGAAATCTAAAATACACTATCAAAATTGTTTAAATGGTGGAGCAAATATGACGGTGTAGGCTGGTTTTCGAGGTACGGGGTGGGGCCGATTCTGAAGATTACCACAAAAATGGACAATTACGTCTATAAACCCATTATTGCGGACAGTATGACCCTATTTGCTGAGGAAAATATGCCACTGGTATGGCGTTATATGCGTGGCAACGATCCTTTCCGTCTTACATAGTGTAGCCTTAGTGAACAAAATATAAACGTTTTAGCGTGGTCAGCACAAGTTCCTGATCCTAACTCGGTGGAGAACCTACGGAACGACGCGATGTCGGGCAACACAAAGAAGCAGTCAAACCATGAAATGCTACAGAATTTTGAGAACAAATACAAGTCGCCGGGAAGTCTACCCTAAAAAACCATTATGGGGCTTTAGTGGAGAGTCTTCCGAAAGGATGTGCAGCTGTGCTCAAAATAAAGGTTTTCCGACAAAATACTAGCTCTTAGGCTAATAGATGTATTTATCTAAATTTTATATCGTTGTCTTAACGAAACATAATATTCTTTTTATATGGTCAGGTATGGTTTAACAAATTGTATGTGTATATTTTTTTTTATTTTCAAGAAAATCATCACATTTTTGGGCTTGTTAAATTGATATTTTAAAGTGTGCTTAAAGTGTGATATTTTTATTAGTAGAAACGTCATTTGTATCATTTTTTACATGTTTTACAATTATCTTTATAATGACAAAATTGAAAGTGTACTATTTATATGTCCACCACTGGACATTTCATTTCGGAAAGATGATTACTCTTCAGGTCCTGACGGCGTACCTCCAATAGTCCTGAAAAAATGCAGTGATGTCCTTGCTCTGCCGTTGAAGTCTCTTTTTGAGATCTCCATATCAACTGGCCTTTTCCCTAGCTTCTGGAAGCAATCGTTTATTACGCCCGTCTTTAAGAAAGGCGATAGAAATATTATTACGAACTACAGACCGATTTCAAAGTTGTCATGCATACCAAAATTATTTGAGCAAGTTGTGTGTGAAAGCCTTACTTTTCTTTGTCGGGGTGTTATTTGTACAGAACAACATGGATTCGTTAGACACAGGTCTACTGTCACAAACCTGTTAACATTCTCTCATAACTGTTCCAATGCCTTAGAAAGTGGTCATGAGGTGGACTGTGTGTACACTGACTTCTCCAAAGCTTTCGATCAGCTTTCTCATGATATTATTATCTACAAACTCGAGGCGTTAGGTTTTCCCCCAATATTTATTTTGTGGGTTGGCTCTTACCTCAAGCAGAGGTCATATCAGGTTAAATTTAGAGGTTGTCTTTCAGACTCCTTCTTAGCAGGATCCGGCGTCCCTCAAGGGAGCCACCTAGGTCCACTTTTATTTATTCTTGCTATCAATGATGTTCCATCAATCATAAAACATAGCAACATTCTTATATTTGCTGACGATATGAAGATCAGTAATGCAATTACAACCATAAATGATTGTAGACTTCTGCAATCAGATATTGATAGTTTCAGTACCTGGTGCTCTAAAAATGGTTTAGTCCTTAACCCACTCAAGTGTCAGTCCATTACTTTCTCTAGGAAATGGGTACCGACTATATTCAACTGATATTGAATCACTCTCTCAGTCGGGTTTATAGTTTTAAGGACCTGGGTGTTTACTTTAGCCCTGAACTTGATTTTAAAGAACATATAAACCACATTGTGAATAAATCAAATTCAATGTTAGGTTTCGTTAAAAGATTGTGTAAAGAATTTAAAAATCCTTATGTCACCCTCTCACTATTTAACAGTCTTGTCCGTCCTCACCTCGAATATGCTTCGCAAGTATGGGCACTTTATCAGAAAAATCTCAATACTCGTATTGAGGCCGTTCAGCGACGCTCCATTCGATTCGCATTGAAAGGTCTTCCCTGGGACGATCCTTTTAACGTCCCCCCATATTTGCATCGGATAAAACTGTTGCAAATGCAGTCTTTGGCTCAAAGAAGGGTCAATAATGATATCATTTTTATTCATCAACTGATCTCAGGTCTGATTGATGCACCTGACTTATTATCCTGTTTAGGATTAAACTTTCGTGGGGGATCGCATTACCTGCGTAGTATAGAGTTACTGCATGTTCCTCATCACATAACAAATTACGGGATGCATGAGCCTATTAGCCGCATGAGTAAAATCTATAACTTAAATGTAAACATTCTTGACTTTAATCTTAACAAGATTACACTAAAAAATGTATTGCGTAATGTAGTTCCTCGAACATAAATTCTAATAATGTATATTTGTTTATTTATTGCTTGTGGTAGTGTTGAAATGTAGCGTAGCCTAACCACTAACACCAGCACTAAATGATGAGCCTGTTGATGCATATTTTGCCATGGCAAATTTCTGCTTATGGCTGTTGCTTGTATTGAGCACACCATGACACAGATCTGATAGTGTTTTAAAAAACTGTATGTGACCCTATCACACTTTTCATTTGGGCATCAAACAGCAAGCGTGCAAAAGAATTCGCACTTGAATTTAATGCACTCTCAAACTTTATCTTCTTTAGAAGAGAATAAGATCGCAAGCCTAGTTAGCCTAGTTCTTAACTTATTTCTTTTGCCAATATGTATTGTGATTTAATATTATTCTTGAAACCAACACAGTAAGCTTGGCTTTTCATAAAAGTTATTGGAGTAAAACTTGGAATGTGTTTCTTTGAACCCTTCTGTCAATTATTAGGTCTGGCCAGACCTTTTCTACATTCAAAACCAATTTTTCCGAATTATATTGTATGGAGAAACAACCTATTTATTTCATATTTTACCCGGAAATAAGTCTATTTTACATCAACGACCCAGAAAAAGTGCACAATTTGCAGAGTACCTAAACGACAAAAAAGGTATGTGAAGTAAGTATAACCTGAAAATTTAAAGCATAAAGACACTTCAAATTTTCTTTTTTTAATAACATTTTTTGATTTTTATTTTAAAGTATTTTGGAATAACAAAATCAATGAGAAAGCAACTTAACAAATTTTTAAATTGGGAATAAATATTGACTCTTCCGGCGTGGTATGGAAATGGATTCAATTAAATTATTGATGGTATCCACTGGGATGTTCCACCATTCTCGTTCTATAGCTGCAAAAAGAGAGGCCTTCGTGGAGTAATTTTGTGTCCGAATTTTGCGATCTACAATTTCCCATAAGTTCTCTATAGGATTGAGATCCGGTGATTGAGCTGGCCATTCCAGAACACAAACTCCTGTCGCATTTAACCACTCAGTCACGAGCTTACACTTGTGTTTAGGGTCATTTTCATGTTGGAATTTCCAGCGCAAGGGCATGTTTTTATCGGCGTATGGGTACATAATGTCCATCATTATATTTTTATATCCTTAACCATTTAAAATATTGGTGATTTGGTGAATAGGACCCATTCCTTGGCCGGAGAAACAACCCCACACCACGACATTTAAGTTAATTTCCAAACTTATTTCTGGCCCTTTATTTTAAAGAATAGTCTCCAAACTTAAAATGAACTTCTTTTCGCCATTACTTCGCAATGAGTTGTGGACAAAGTTAATGATGGATGCAAGCAGAAATGAGAAACAATCTTTTAACGGTATGTGACGTAGCGGTAACTGGCGGGTCAGTACCCCTTAAAAAAAAAAAAACAAAACGGTACCCAGACGTGTATGAGCTATTAATTTTTTTTTTTTCCAGTTCAGTCCGAGTTGCTTTAGTTTTGTCAATGTCGCATTATACGAAGGTATTTGTTTTTTGATTATTTTGGATATGAAAAATATTTTAAAATAAATAAAAAGTTAATATTTTTTTAGCAGCTAATATTTCAATAAATTTGTTTAACATCGCACCATGGCGTAGTGCTAAACTGAAGCCAAGCCGACACAAACAAGGACCCACTCTGCGTGTTACTTAGATCATTTATGTAACCATCTCAGAGGAAGTGATTTTTAGATGTTTGTATTGTATCGATAACCTCAACATTTTCACAATCAGGCGTGGGAGTCTTTAGTACGATTGGTGACGCTTGGTACTGTGGACTTCGAATATGCATCCCATTTTTATGACAACATTCGCTGACTTCATCAAACTCATTTTGCATCAACCTCACCGCTGCTTTTACAGATTAATGGCAGACAACAATTGCTCCTTTTCAAAAATCATAGCACTTCATTTGTATACAATATGAAAAGAAGTGGGCCAAGTCTTGAGCCTTGCGTAACTCCCTGCTATATTCTTTGTTCACTGCGAAAGATCCTTCCTTTTAGGAAATCACTGAACCAGTGCGTTAATATCCCCCCTTATTTCGGGTCTTTGGATAGCTTCGATATGTCTGTTATGGTCCAGCGTGATGTCGTTTGTATGAACTCATGTTGACCATGTTTGCAAAGTCTTCAAGGAAACTTTTTGGTTTTGTTTTGTTTTTGTTTTTCCCATACTAGGTTAGGCTGGATTTCGGTGTTGATATTTAATTACTTACTTATGTAGCGCTACAGTCCGGGGTGGACCAATGCCTCATTCAACCACCACTTCCAGTTAGCAAGGTCCTCGGCGAACAACGAAGATCTATTGTGAAGCAACTTTAAGGCTGTTTCCTATTTGCGAGTATGTCAGGCGTTAGGATCCTTTGACCATAGTCTCAAGCTTTGATAAAGGTGCAGATGTTGTTCACCTATTTATCGGAAATTTCTTTTAGTTCTTGAAAGAAGTGTCTTTTGTATATTGGTCTAAACATTGTCTATTCAAGTTTTTGACACCGTTGACTTATCGGAGCTCTTTCTGATACCATCACCTTAAGGAGTCTTATTATAAGTATTTAGGCAATATGGCAAGCTTTCTATCACCAAAATACAAACAGTAACGCAGTACCGTATGATGTTATTACCGTACAGCGATTGGGAACTTTTAAGTAAACGTATAAAAAGTATTAATTCGAACCTCTCCCCATTTCCTGCTAAGAGCCAATTGAAACATACAAATCTAATAACCCAAACCAATTAAGAATAACAGAGTGCTCTATTGTTAGTCATATAAAAAACAATTAGCACATATAAACCGTTTCCAATTATAAATGAATCACGCGTAAATGCTAATTGAAGCCCCACATGGTCAGAATTTCCCAATATAAAAAGGACTAAAACTTTGGGAGTACCCATCAAATCCTTCAGAATGAATTCAATTCGTGGACTCTTAGCTTCAGCTCTCGTTCTTGTTCTATTCTGTGCCTTGGCACACAGTCAAGTAAGTTAATTTCAAAAATATACAAAAAATTGAATAAAAATCCATTTTCCAACTGTCAAGTTGACGTTCTCTCCGTATTGGGGTAAACGTTCATCTGGTAACATCATGGGAAAGTTTGGACCACAGAATGCAAACTGCGAGAGTGCAAATGAAGTGCTACAAGATGTTTTTAAATTTATGCAGGTACCGAAATAATTTAACTTTCTAAATATAATTTGATTTAAAATTAAATTTAATTTACATATGTTACAGATGAAGGCGCAATTCTACTCTGAATGCAGTCACAATCAGTAGATAAAGCCGAAAAGCAGAAAAAGCTCATTTTTTATGGAAATACTTAAATTGTTGGCTCTTATTGTAAAAATATTTTGCTTTTAACAAATTGTAACCTGGACAGAGTACAGAGTTGCCATTTTATTTAGAAAGATGTGTCGAAATTTCAATATTACAATTACATAAAATGTGGTAAATGAATTATAAGTGGTTGTGTGTTTTATTTTTCACTTGAATCTGTATCTGTCTTATTCTACAAAATGAAGTCGATTACACTACGTAGAAATGTCGCTGCGCGGTTTTAATTTTAATACATTGGCACCACTGGTATTTTAATAGATGCTATATCTAAGTATTGCGGAACAAAGGATCGAATTTCTATTATGTATTGTAAACATTTTACGAAAAGTAGATACTTTATAAAATTTTGAATAAAAAAAAAAGTGCACCAAATAAGTCCACCGTTCCAAAGTTGATTGAAACAAGGAAAACACGATTTTCATAATGGGGGCATTCCGAAACTTAGATTATTGCATTTGCAATTGCAAGTATCTAAGTTTCGGAATGCCCCCCAATGCTCACCCAACCGTTATTCAATTGTCAAAACATTAAGCGGCACATAGTTTTGAATAGCCTTATTTAAGTACTGTCACCAGTGTTGCCAGTTATGAAATGGGTTCATTATACAAAAAAAGTGCTAAAAGTGTTTCAAAATTAAAAAAAAAGTTTATCAGCCCAATCATTAATGTTCCCAGGGACATTTTTCTTTGAGAATTAAATCCTCCTATTGTGAATCAACGGAGAAATATTTTCCACTTCGAATCTGAGAAGAGGAATTTCCCATGTTTCGAAATAAGCTTTTTAGGAGAATTAATTGTCATTTTGCGAATTCTGTCAAGAATATAAAGTAAATTGTTTTCATAAATGAAAAAAAAAAAAAAATTTCATAAATGAACAATAATAAATAACACTAGTTTACAAAATTAAATTTTTTTATTGTTGTTTAACCCTTGTACGGAAATTGCAAGACTTGATTTTGTTTCTATATATTTTTCATTCATTCATTATTTTTAGTTGTTAAATATAAAATCTTTACTTTTTTGGGCAACAAATGCATACAATAGGCATTTCACAATGTTGTTTGCAAAAAAATTTAGTGCACATAGTGCAATGAGTTGACACTCTGTTGGCATTTGAAGTCTGTGGGCAAACGAAGCATCGTTGTCTCATATGTTCCAAATTTTCCTAATTGGAGCTTACTTATCGCGTTGGTTTCTTTCAACCCTTTCTTGAGCGTTGTCAAATCGAAGACATCTTGAAATGGCTTTGAAACGTTGGATGCACATTATTGCATGTTGGCCTACCATCTTTTTCATTCCATAACTGCTCTAAGTTTTCTCAATAGCTTTTATGGACCCCTCGCAGCAGTTGTAAGCCCAAGTATGCTTCAAGTTCACTCGATCAATTTCTTTCCAATCACTTGCGTATATAAGTATACACTTTCTATTTGTCATTATTTCAAGAATAATGTTTTCTATTTCATTATCCAAAGAAATATCAAACGAACTGTGATTTCGCATACAAATTGTTTTGAATGGTTGGGTGGACCCGGACGGACTACCAAAAAGTTGTCTCTCCTTACTCTGCCTGATTGGGGAACAGGATTTTCTTGCCACATAATGATTCCATCCTTGTAATTGAGAGCTATTGCGTCATCATGCTGCATTGGTAATATCTCAGTCGGGATAATGGATTCTATGGAATTATCAGATTCCAAATCTGATTCTGGAGCATAGGTTTCATCGAGTAATTCCTCCTCATCAGTTATTTCATCATAAATTTCCGCATCACTCTCTTGTTCCCTTTATGACAGCAACTGGAAATACCTTTTAAAATTTTCAATGACAACCCAAATATTATAAGTTACTTTTCTTCCACGTTCCATTACAAAACATTTTTTATTCACAAAAACATTTTTTTTGCTCTGAAAATCATTGTTTCGATTCATCTTGTTTCGTACTTTATAGTTGGTTTTTCCCGTAGTCGGGTTTTAGTTTTTTAAACTTAATTTTTTATTTACAACTTTTCAGTTTCAAAAAATATGTAGTGTGTGTACATATAAGTAAGCAATGTCGTGTTCTACTTGTCAAACCCTTTCATTTGATACCCATATTAGGGATGTAGTAAAGATAGCAGAAATCCACCATCTTGGGGGGCGTCCGCCATATTGAATTTAGAACGAAGTCATATCGTATTGCATTCTACTTGCCAAACTCTTTCATTTGATACCCATATTAGGGATGTAATAAAGATAATGGAAATCCACCATCTTGGGGGACGTCCGCCATATTGAATTTAGAATGACGTCATATCGTATTATATTCTACTCGCCAAGCCCCTTAATTTGATATCGATAGTAAGGAGGTAATAAAGATAACAAAAATCCGCCATCTTGGGGACGTCCGCCATATTAAATTTAGAATAACGTCATATCGTATTGTATTCTACTCACCAAGCCCTTTCATTTGATACCACTATCAATGCAGTGATAAAGACTAGTCGGGTAAAAAAGAAAAAAAAGAAGAGGTAGTCCGGCATTTTGCTTGGTGCGCCCGCCATATTGAATTTTTCTGTGACGTCACATATCATAGGACACTCTCCGGATAAAGACGAATCCAACGACACCTCATTTGTTAAAATCGGTTCCATAGTTTAGGCTGTACGAGGTGACATCCTTACATACATACAAACAAACAAACAAACAAACAAACCCAGCCTGTTAAAATCATTACCCTTCCTCTGCGTAGTCGGGTAAAAAATAAAACTGTGACTCTGTGTCTGTATAGAAGCGAGACAAAATGATTATAAGCAGGGTTCGGATTTTGTTGACCAAAAAAAGCCAAAAAAGGCAAAAACAGGCATTTAAGATTTTTATGGATTATCATAAACATTGTAACCCAAAACATTTTGAATTTCTCTGGTAACAATCGCCTGCGATTATCTCTCAGGAATGCCTTGAATGAAAAAAAGGACCTTTCAACATGGACAGAGCCTTGTGGACCCAAGATAAGAGATGTCACGTCGTTGACTTTAATATTTGAGTCCAATTTAGAGTTTGCAGCGCCATTTTGTTAATTTGCTGAAAAAACCGCGTACAATTGTTATAATTTCTCCTCGAGTCCGTTCAAAGTCTTTAACACATCTTCTTCTAAATACTACGCATTGCACTAAGATCAAGTGCTCGAATTAAAATACATACAACTACTAGGAGTCCCCTGTAATTTGTAAACTCTTAAATATGTGGTCTTTCGGTTCGACTAAAAATCTTTTTCCAATTTCACCACAAACTTTTGCAATTGGTTTGAATCTTTACAAAATATTTTGGGAACAGCACGCATTTAAGCACACGCAATATTCAACAGACTAGCACTTAGTATGACCAGCATGTAACAGAATATGAGTCTTCAATCTTCATGAAAAGGTTTTTGTCAGATGAAAAAATGGTAAATAAAACTGCGGCGAATGCCTGAGATTGCACGTACGGCACAAGAAAAAGCGCATGTATGCTAAGTTGATACAAATGTATTGGTGTGTAAGGATTTTTCTTATGCGCGCTAGTGTAATCAACGCGTGCAATTATGTGCGAAGGAAAACCTGCTCTCATACGTGTGGACACTGAAATTTCTTTTGTGTGAGCTACGATAAATCGTATAGTTAAGAATAAAGTGCACAGCTACTTTGACAAATAGTACCAAAAAGGCAAAAAAGGCAATATGAGTAAAAAAGGCAAAAAAAGGCAATTTGAGTAAAAAAAGGCAAAAAAAGGCAAAGTCAACAAAATCCGTTCCCTGATAATAAGCAATAGCAGCTTTAGCAATAGCACAGTTTATTTATAAGTAGATAACAGGTTGCGAATGTGAATTTTCATTAGCAGTGAATGAATAACAGATTGCGATTTTTTGCTCATCTCTACCAGCAAGGCTCAAGGATTCATTTGGGCAGCATGAATAAACCGACCTCTGCTGATTAAATCATGCATGATGCCATTTTTATTTGCGTTGGTATTAAACACTTCTCCTTCTCTTTAATTCACTCGAAGTTCAATCTAATCGAACTGAAGAAATGGAAAAAAATCAGCCAATTCCATAGAATCAATTCAAACAAAGAAGGACGTTCACAAACGTTTCTGCTGTGCAGCGCAGTTCATAACTTTTATCAGCCAGGCCAGTCAGGCAGACACATCTAAACTTAGAACCCCATTTCAATGGAACATAATTGCAACTTCCTTGTAATTAAATAAGAGCTTCACCCCTAATAATTCTTGTCAGTGAAGATTCAACCCCAATGAAGGTAGCCATAGCCAAACAAAAGGTTAATCACCCGTCCAGTGTTAAGGGTGGCCTAAGCGAGCAACTACTCGTGCTCTAGGGCATGGTGGTGGTGTTCTACACTAGGATCTGTCCCCCATAAGAGTGTGTACATAGGCACGCATACACACGCAGATGCTGAAAGAAAAAAAGGCACGCAACCACCTCTGACAGACGCGTCTCGACGCGTGACGCATGACTCAGACGAGTATTATTAATGTTCTTCAATTTATCCACGTACTCGTAGCAATAATAATAAGTCTGTGTGTGTGTATGTGACTAAATTTCAACCCCCCAAACAGGGTAGATTTACACATAACTGCAAAGTAAACTCAATCCGATGGGGAGCCACCTCTTCGACGCGACGTTCAAAGGCTACCAAATTCAGGATACGGGACCAGGAAAGGCCGGCAGAAGCACAAATTTGCAAAAAATGAACGGCACTTGACATGACGTTGATAAAAACGTGTTTGATCCTTTTTTTACAGATGGCCATTTCGTTGATGGAATATTTTTTCCTCCCCTATTTTTTTATTTGCGAAAATCCTTTTTTTGTTTTTATGTGTGGTGAAGCCAGTGCCGGTTTTAGCATTACCAGCGCCCTGGGCGAGATTTCTACGGAACCCCTATCTGTTATCCAAAGCCATGTAAAAAAAGGAAAGGATAAAACAAGGGAAACAATGAAATAATAACCATTTATGTAATACAAAAAAAAAATAATTTTAATTTTCTGACCTATAACACCGAAGTCTATGTTTTCATCAATTTCATTTCCGATTGACAATGTTGCCAAGTTGGCAATCTAGATTGAGATATTTTTGATCGCAGATCGGCTTATAAGTTCATCACACAACATACAACCATTTATAACTGATTTCGAGCTTACAGTTAATTTTAATTGGAGATCATCACAGAGTTTGAGAAGGTCTGGTTTTTTGGATTTTTTTCATGTTTTACAAAAAAAGTTATAAAAAAAAGTTCAAATCTGTTCAAATCATTCACTGAGTGAAATTAAGGTAGTGTTTAATAGACAGTTGTAAAATTTTACTTCAAATTTATTTTCTGGAGAAGCTATAGGCTCGTCGTCGGGGGCATTTTTACCAGCTTGGCGTTTAACACATTGAATTCTCGTTGTGGCTTTAAATACAAGTTCAATTTCAAATTCTTCAGCCAATTGCTTCGCTGTTAAACTTGCGCTTCTAAAGCCAGTCTTTTCATACTCTTCCAAGAAAGCGCTGCATTTTTTCAACATTTCTCCGCATTTATCGAGATCCATGTCCATTGATAGACAGTTTTTTTTTTATTTTTTATTAGATAGACTGCTTTAATACTGCTTATTCTTGCTTCCCAACGTATTTCACTGCATTTTTCATAGCAATATCCTAAGCGAAATAGAATTTTCCATCGATAAACAGAAGCTGAAGTACCCTAAACAAAGTGACGGACTCGAATTATTTTACAAGTGTACCGGTGTAATGAGCTGTGTTTCGCTTCTTAATAAGTCAAAAATAATACTAGTTTCTTTTTTAAGACAATGCTAAAAAGGGATAAATAATAAGTTTTTTCTATTGACGGGGATTCCCGGTAAAATGTACAGCGGAACTCGCATTCTAGTGTTGTAACATTAATGATTTTGTCGCCAGATTTATGGAATTTAAGACTCTAACAGGTAACTTGGCCGCTGCCGAAAATGCAACAATGTCACAATATGCAACTGGATCGGCGCCCCTACATGTCTGGCGCCCTGTGCGGTCGCCCAACCGCGCCCTATCCTAACGCCGCTACTGGGTGAAGCGACTTGGGGCTGGAGCTGCTGAACCTGGAAAAGCTACTCGTACATAACTGGATGATGACCACGTTGCTGTGTGTTGTTGAAATTACAAAAAAAAAAAAAAAACGCTGTCCAGATGACCAAAACCCTTGGCCTGAAGGGATGAAGTGGTTAAATCGTAAAAATGTGTGGGCTGACGGCTGAGGTGTGTCAAAACGAAGGGAAAATCCGGTTAGTAATCGAATTCGGCGTGAACGCATCGGTGTCCTTGTTTGATGAATGGATATTGTAAATGGAGTTATGACCCATAAAATGGAATGAAGATGCGAAGATAAAATCGAATTACGCTTAGAGTGCAGATTATTTTAGTACACACGTCGGCAAATGATCTAATCGAAGAGAGATAGTCGTAGATGGCAATGTCCTGAATTTTCAAATGATTATAAAGAGCCGACGGGAATACACAAATAAGGGCTGCGAGGACTTTTTAAAAGGTTTTTTTTTTTTTTTTTTGGAACCTATCTGAGATTGGAAAGTTAACGAATTTAGGGGCGGTCTAGGTAATTGGATACATAATGAAATTTCACCGAGAATTTCGACCCAAGGATGTAGATAAGTGTAGGTACGTTATACAAATGCTTTTTAAAATAAGTTTTGAATCAGGGAATAGCACCCAAATATCTTATGACAGAAAAAGGCGTGAGGTGGTTACTTTTAACGTGTGAGTACGTCTTTAAGTTTGCCCTGAGAATATTAAAGCAAATCCGTAAATAAATTGACGTTCTTTAAAAAAAGAAACAGAAATGACAATCAAGCGTAAAATGACAAAACATACACACATACACTTAACATACAAACCTATTTAAAAATGCAATGGGATTTATAAATGCACATATGTATGTTTAGTTGTTAGATAATACGTTCGCGGACAAGACAGCATATTCCGTCAATGGTTAAGGAAATGAGCGGGTCATGACAATTTTGGATATTTTAGGACAAGACGGGAACCCTGACGAGAAATACAGTAAGCTTCCATATACCGCCATTATTTGTCCTACCAGAGACAAATTTTCACTTCATTGTGACCAGCGGAATCATTTTTATCTTTATAACAATTCGCACAAAATAATATAAAGTATCGCGAACGTGATAATGACGCAAAGGCACACTCCACAGTTTACGTTGTTGTTTCGTTTCTTTGCAAAGTGTATAGAAGAGGAAAAAAATCAAAAAAAAGTATGTCAAAAGTTTGCATACATAGATGTGTTTTGTCCGTTTAAGAGAGAGCGACATTCTATTGCGGTTACAAAAATTGGTGTCCGTGTCCGGTTATGGAAGAGTTTTTTATATGAAAAATCGTGTATTTATTTCGGTTCTTTGAAATCTGTCCGGTTATAATAGGTGTCCGGTTATGAGAGGTGTCCGTAAGGAGAGAGTACACTGTATACCACGTGCAAGCTAATAAATCAAGGAATTTATTTTATCTAGTGGTAATTTTGACGTCACGCGGAGGAGTTTGGTGGGCTGCCGTTTTGTGATCATTTTACCGTATCCGGAAACTTTCACGTAGTACAACTTTTGATGGGTTGGGGTCACAATCCCGAAAACCCAAAATCCCGAAAATCAAAAATCCCAAAAATGTAAAATCCCGAAAAAATTATATAAAATGAAAATCGTGCTCAAATTTTGCGCTTATATAATTTTCAGGACTTCGTTTTTTGGACTTTATTTTTAAATGGAAAGTAGACAAGTGTTTGTCCATTTCAGTTGGCGTCGGTGTTGTAATATTTTGCAATTCATCTGCATTCAGTTGTGTTGATTGTGAAAATAATTTCCGGTGAAAACCAAAGAATAAGAACACGTTTCGTTACTAAAGAAAACAAAATTAAAAAAAAATTACCTGGAACGTGACGAGCGTTTTGAAATAAGATTTTTAATTGGAATTGCGTTCGATATGAACTTGTGTTAGATATAGCTTGTCATACTAGTTTGTTGAATGTTTTTTCATTTTTTTTTTTATTTGAAGATTGTTTTTATTTTTAATAAATATTCTTCTAATGTTTTCCTTACAAAACATTTTTTTTAACTTCCGGGATTTTGGATTTTCGGGATTTTGGGCTTTCGGGTTAATATGTTTCGGGATTCTGTCCGACTCCCCTTTTGACTCACTCAGTGAAGCTGCGAAATTCCATTCGATAGTTCTGCCGTGGGATAGTGGTTAGTGCGTTGGACTCGAGTTCAATCCCCGCAAGCACCCAAAAGTTTTTTCACGATGCCACCTCTTTCGAATGTCTGACAAGCATTCAATGGAATCATTTGTCCTGGGGAGCTTCTCAACTCGCCAATTTTGAATAGCGACTAAAAACAGATAGGCGCTGGTTTTGGTTTTTTTCAATATGCCGCACGTGCTCTTCTTCCTCTTACTTTTGGCACCATCTTCCCCATACCCTGACTTAAAAAAAAGGGAAAGTTGCTCATTGTTTTGTTTCCCAACCAGCTTAGCGAATTTTCATTACCTCCATAGGATATATCCACCCACTATTATCGAGAAGTAAGGTAGATTCAACTGGATCCTCCCTCGAAACCAATCCTTTTTTGAAAAAAATTGATTAAACCTTTTTCGTGAAAAACTCAGTGTCACCTTCATTTCAGGCCGAAATGTGCTTTTTGGATGGCTTTTGCATAAATCATTTAATCCACTTTACACTTAGGTTAAGTTAGATTGCAGTGGCTGCCGGTAACAAGTACCAGCACACTTAGGCCTATAGAGGCCCATTGTGATACAAAGAATCTTGGGGATATTTACCCTGTTACTCAAGAGAACCATTTGGAGCTTTGTACAAAGCGAAGAAGGCTTCCTACGTCTTCAGATCAAAGAAGAAGTATTCTCCTAGGTGTAGTTTTCTACCACGAGAAAGAGCTGGGCATGAGCAGAGGAGATGTGCTGGACTTTCCTCCTCCTCCTCATCCCTAGAGCTTCTGCAGAAGTCATTCGAGATGACGCCAAGTCTAGTTGCGTGTTTGCCTATAAGGTGTTCTAGTGACACCGATCACCGTACTAATATGTAGTCTTTTTAAAGACAAAAGGTATCTCGAGCGGCTTAGATCTTATCTAGGCCAGATTTATTTGGTTTTATTATATTATTGACTATGTTAAGTTTGAGTGCTAGCTTATAAGTAGCGAGTGGCATTACATATATTTTCCTTATCGGGTAGAATAGGTATTGTTGTTCCTAGTTTAGCGAGCTCATCAGCTTTACAGTTTGATGGAATGTCTCTGTGCCCCGCGCCCAACAGAGGTGAATGTTAAACTGCTTAGCCATCTCTATGAGAGATGAACGGCAGTTGGAGGTAGTTTTAGATGTAAATGAGATTAGATGAAAGATTTCAATGCTGCCTGACTATCCGAGTGGATATTACATTACATTAGTATGATTCCAAGATCCAGATCCAAGACAATGCTTCCGAAATCGCCATAATCTCCGCTTGAAACACGTTAGAGTGATCAGGGAGGCGAAAGGAGAGATTTAGTTTTAATATGTCTGAGAAAACACCTCCTCCTACACCATCATTGGTTTTAGAGCCATCAGTGTAGAAGTGTATCGACTTTACTGTTATCGCACCAAAGTCATCCCAGAAAGACCTATCTGGAATAGTGACCGCAAAGTTTTTATCAAATTTGGGCCTTGGCACAGTATAGTCTATTATTTTGGGAAGAGATAAGTTGTCTAGTATTGTGGTGTGGCCCGTATAGTTACTTGACCACTGTGAGATGGCTTTGTGTCTTATGGCAGCACTGGCTGCCATTTCCTTGCCAATTATATCCAGGGGTGGGAGATACAGTAGGATGTCTAATGCTGCAGAGGGTTTTGATCTTAGTGCTCCACTAATGCACAGACATGCTAATCTTTGTACCTTCCCCAGGCTGTCACGATGTATAGCTTTGTTCAGTGCGGTCCACCAGACAACTACTCCATACATCAGATTAGGTCTGATTACAGACACATAAAGTCAGTGTGTTATACGGGGTTGGAGTCCCCATTTGCTACCAATGGCTTTCTTACAGGAGTAGAGAGCTATAATAGCTTTCTTAACTCTTCCCTGGATATTAAGTTTCCAGTTGAGTTTTTTTTATCCAGGATGAGACCCAGGTACTTTGCTTAATCTGCGAGGACTTTACACTTATCCCGGACTACGTCAGCAATTAAAAACCATCTGTTAAATTTTATTCGTATATAAAATCACAAGAATTTCAATTTCCATTATGCGACATCGAACCTTCATTCTCGTACCTGCCGCAAGATTTATTTGAATTAAAATTCGGAGTCAAATCATCGTGTCTGTCAAAGTAAATTGCGACGTTACAGCAAGGGTAGCTGCATTTTTTTCAACCCGCAATGGATAGAGGAAACTTAAACATCCCACCAATGCAGAGTTGCAGACGGCAAGGACATGCATAAAAGATTTTGTAAGGAAAACCAAATCTAAATACATATCTATCTATCCAATCCATTCAGAGTGACAGCTCGATGTAGTATACCTGTACACAGCCATCCTTGCTACGCGATGCGATATGTTTCGCCAACGTGTGATGACACTCCCTGTCAGCTGTCATAAAAATGTTTCATGGACAAATGGAATCCTTTGACAGATGAGATTCTAATCGCAGGTGATTGATTTTCAGAAGCAATTTCACCACAAAATCCTTGAGGCTTAAGATGTGTCCGTGTGACACCTACCTACTTTATGTCATGTCGATTCCCCATTTTGTCTCTATCTGTCAAAGCACCAGGAACATAAGCTATGGAATTATCCATGTCGTTTCAAAAATAAAAAAAAATGGAAATGCAATCACAAGGAAAACCAAAGTTTTATTGTTAATTGTTTTTGAAAAGCGCTCATCCAATGAATACGTAAATTTATTTTACAAAAGTCAAACAAATGGAATGAAAAGCTTACCAGAGATTGTGAATATTGGTTCTTTATCCGAAAAGTGTAAATATAACAAGCAAACAAGGCAAACAGGAGGAAGGGAAAAGGTCAGAAACGCGTTCAACTGCCGAAAACAAAAATGCACTTTTGAAGCTGAACAATCCGGTTGATTATTCAATTTTTTTTTTTTTTAAGTTTTTCCTCATGCATTTTCCTTTGGGGATACGCTCGCATGCCAATGGCAAATAAAATCCATTATCGGTGGAGTCTCGATACAGTTGGTTGGGTTTTTTGTTTGCATCGATTGTGGAAAATTGTTTTGGTCTGTTTTTGAAAGTGCACACTTTTTCATTTGGGATTTCCTCCGGCTCCGACCCGGCTTTCAATGAATTACTCAAAAAATATCCTGAAGCAGAGAATATGACACTTTAGTCAGAATTTTCGCGTTTTCCATGTTTTCAGTTGTTATGATGAACGAATAAAGCGGCGCGGTTCTCTTGAAAAAAAATGCCACCGGTTATGACAACAAAATGTCGGAATTTTTTTCAATGATTTTTCTGGCTGTTTACTCGATGTCGGGCAAAATTGAATCAACGGAATTGGATATGATATATCAGATATTTTAAAATATGAGAATGAATGGAAAAACTTACGTTTCACAAATATTAATAATTATTTCCAGAGGGGCAATCCTGTGTCAAGACACGGCAAGAGTTGGTAAAAACTAATCACTTTAATGGGGGTACATTTGTACGTCCAGCAGCGCCAAAAACGCACCAAAAGAAAAACTGTTTTTTGAAAGGATAACAATATAAATTAATTAAAATAACTTTTACACATTGTTTATTGGTATTTAAACTTTATAAAAAAATGTATTTAAATTTTTTTTTTACAAAAACTAAAATATAAAAAATCACGTTTTGCAAGGCACTATGAAAAAAAAGTTGCTCCATGGTCGGCATCATTTGTCCTTGAAATTTTGATGGATCTACAAAATTCTTGTAAAGTTCAGTTGTAGTTATAGTGTAAATATCTAAGTGAATCCAACCAGAGTGATGGGGATTACTACCTTAACCTAAGCTAACCTAACCTACGCGCAGCTCACTTTGAACGATCAAATACAAGTAACCTTCACTTCAGAAACATTAATATAATCTCCTCATGCTTTATAAATGTCTTTAGGATAACAAAAGAACTGACAAACTGAAAGACTGCGAAAAAAGCTGCCTCAACTACCTGCGTGATTCGGGCTCTTGTCGGGCGGTCACATTTTCTATAATAACTTTGGATCTATGGGGAATGTTTACAATCGGCTTTCACATAAATACGCCTAAAAGTATAGAAAATAATAATCTGTAGAAAAAAAGTAGCGATTTTTTTTTAAATTCTGGACGTACCTATGTATGTATGTACCCCCTTAAAGCTACATGCACATGACAGCATAAATTATTATGTTTCATAATAACTTCTAGAGATTTGCAAGGCGTCTATCCAGCTATCTCAATGCAGATGATATCGACATTTTCTGGCGTTTCAAAAGACTGGAATGAATACAGATTTAGTTTTTACCTCAAAGAAAGTAGCACAAAAGCTGCGAAACGCTACTTATGGCAAAACCACAGCGAATATTTGGACTGCGTTAACAAAGCCGCAAGACTTTGGAAAATCTGAGCTAAAGCCCCAAACGGCAACACACTTCACAGGCTGTATGGAGACTGGTACAAATTAAGGTAATACCGATGAACTACACAGCACTAGAAGCAAAATCCGATATCATAAGCGAGGACAAAGTGAAATGGACAGTCGGTTCTTGCTAACCCTGCAAATCTTCTGGTCCGGGCAGGATAAATCCGGCCATGCTACAACAGTAAGGACTGTTGCTGTATTGTATACCAAACATCAATGGAGGGAGATAAGGGTTGTTTTCATGCCTAAAGCAGGGAGACCGAACTACTCTATCGCAAGAGACTCCGGGCCCAAAAGTCTCTCGTCGTTTCTCCCGAAACCCTTGGCAATACTTCTAGGCTTGCACATTAGAACTAAGATGAGTCCTCAAGGCTTCTGCGGTGCACAATATGCCTATCTAAAATGTAGGTCAGTAGATACTGCATCGTTGGAGCGTTCATTTACGACAGGAACCATATTTTTCTGGAAAACCAAAAAATGTCCAACTTCGTTATTGACTAGGTTAATAAAATGCTAAGTAGCAAAATTATCAACCCTGACCGCAAGGACTTCCAAGAAAAAGGTATAAAAATAAAAGCTTATGTGGATGACTTGTATGCTTCGATCTCAAGTAAATTCATCCAACGATCAGCGAAATTTTCGAATCCGCTCTGAAAGAGCTTTCGGCATGGGCAAAACAGAATGTTCTGAAAATGCAGACCCAAATGACCGAACTTTAACACGAGAAAAACCAAGATTTCAAAATGTTTCCCTGCCACAAGCCGACAGATAGCTCTAAGCTATCTTGAAGACAAAGTATGCCAAAATGAGAAGGCAGAAAAAATTAAATGCTTTTTACAACTGTTTAAAGTCACTCACAAAAATCTCACATAAAACACTGAATGAACACTGCAATCCTTATCCCATCATAACCTTCCATGCTTTCAACTTCAACCTGCCGATCTTGTTTGCAATGCAGTTGATCCGCTCTGACATCAAATAACATAAAATCCAAGGAAGTCCACATGAGCTCTCTTCTTGACGACGCCTTTTTGGTCGCGAGCGCTCGTGTGTACAGTTCTATTAGTTTTTATATACTCATGACGCGCGACCAAATTGGAGCGCGGAAAAAGGAGTTCGTGTGGCATTTGCCTAAGAGAGACTGTCATGGGTACCCGGACATCGCTATATAGAGAGCAACGAAGAAGCAGACAAACTAGCTAGGTTTAGATCGCCTATGAACAACGGTGAAGCAGACACCTCTTCACTGCCACCGATTAAAACCCTATCTTACATGGTAGACCATATAATTGAGAAGAGGCCCACGCTCTATCGCTCGCAAGAAGCGAATTCGTAACATTTCGCTCTTTATATGCGAAACTTCATCTTTATAGGACAAAGTCGGTGACACATCTTGTCAAATCATCTATACATTTTATCACAGGACACTGTCATATGACTGCCAATATGGCAAACTGAGCCCAACGATACCTGCAGAAGCTACGAAGATGAGGAGGAAAGTGAATCGATCCAACATCTTCTCTGCTACTGCCACGGCCCACAGAAAATGCGCCTGCTTGTGCACAGATTTTCAGAAAGCACTGCAAAGCTAAAAAATTCAAAAATATCTAAGATACACAAACTGATTAACGAGTTGTAAAAAGAGAGCATCAATCCCCAAACTATAGAAGGTTTCACAACGGACCTTCGAGTATGCAATGATTGTCCACAGAGTCTATTACGTGAAGTGTTACCAACTCTACATTGGCGGTATACAACCACCTTTCCCAACCTACCCTAACCTAAACTTCCAAGTAAAAATTTACTTATCCCTGGCGTGTGGAACGTATTCAGAAATAGGTGGAACGTGAAAAGATTTCTGACAGTTTTCAGTTCCAATCATCATATATATCATTTCTATAGTATAGGTACCATTTGCGGCTCTCACACTTAACCATTCTGAACAAATGAGGTGTCAAAAGTAAGAGAATTTCCTGAAGCACTGACGAATTGCACTTTCACATTATACATTTTAACAAATTAAAAAATCTATCAAAACAAATTTCCTACCCAAAATGAACTCCCAAAAGAATATACACTTCCCGCATGATTTCCATGGGATTTCCATGAGTTGACAGATGGAAATCATATGGGAAGTTTGGATTTTGGGGGTTGGATTTTTCTTGCGGGTATTCTCGCATGGGAACACCAGTTCAAATATAATTCAAAGTTCCTGAAAACAAAACAACATTTTTAAAAATTGTTCCTTAAAAGATTATAGTGTTTACCAGCTCGCGCGAATTCGTGTCAAAAAGACAAATGAATCACATACTTGTGTCCCATACTGTAGCCACGATTATGTCCACACTTTCTACAACACAATATTGATCCTTTGTTGCATCTGTACATAAAGTAACTGAGTGGGGAAATAAATTGTTTAATCGATGTCGCTGTGATTGTCCCCTTAAGTACAATAATCCAGTGCAGAACACAAATCCAAATGAAAAAGAAATTGTTGTTGTCATGCCATGAATTGTAACTAATTTTCCAAATGGCAACAAAGACTGGACGTGAACGATGTGAGGGGGTAATTTTATTATTTTATGTAGCGCAAATGGATGGAACCCCTAAGGACATTCTCCATCTCTACAGTGCTGTGTGATGTGTGTTGGGAATGCTTTCGAAACATGATTGCAAAAGGGACAATGGAAATTTGATGCCAGAATAATTAGTAGTTTTGAGCATAGAAAATCACTCAGGATTAAACGAACACGGAACACCTTAGGCAGATGTCAAATATTATCCTGAAATATGAGGGTGAATAGGAGATATACATACCTTCGCTGTAGACGTACATGAATAACTTTGAACTAAAATTAGTAACTGGAGATTATTGTTTTTCTCTTAAATATGTTGACGATTAGACTCTTAAGCCTGAAGGAGTCAGTTTACGTAAACAACGTTGGAAATGGAATTATTTTGACATTATTTTCAGGCTCCTCGGGCTGAAGCTATATTAATGGAATGTCAACAAGATGTTTAGAGTGAAACTTAAGTCAGTTAGTTTAATTGTGAAAAATCATTGTTTCTGGAGAAAGTGGAATTTCACATTTTCGAATGCTAACCATGAACTGAGAATACCGTAAAACTACTTCTACAGGCTGTATAAAGGGGACGAAGACCAAAACTCCGCTGTCAAGCAGAATGAACCATTCAATTTAGAATAGACGAAGTGAGGATAGCTATATATTTGGTCAGATGAAAGTATGTCAAATGAATGGAATCTCAGCATCGTTTGGCTGATTCACAAGAAAGGAGACCCCCTCAACTGCTCCAATTACAGAGGCATCAGACTTCTCAACAAGATCCTATCTGCCATATTGTGTGAACGCCTGAAGCCTTTCGTCAACTACCTGTTTGGCCCCTATCAGTGCGGTTTCAGACCAGGAAAGTCCACCATAGACCAAATTTCCACACTTAGGCAGATTCTGTAAAAAACCCAGGAAGTCCGAATCGATACTCAACCGCCTGATCATCGATTTTAAGGCCGCTGTCATAGCATCTGTAG
Source organism: Brachyopa scutellaris (assembly GCA_949775065.1). Taxonomy (NCBI): domain Eukaryota; kingdom Metazoa; phylum Arthropoda; class Insecta; order Diptera; family Syrphidae; genus Brachyopa; species Brachyopa scutellaris. The sequence goes on from OX459115.1 coordinate 43,537,047, forward strand.
AGATGAACTGTATAAAGCCATGCGTAGTTTTGACATCTCTGTCAAACTCGTTCATCTCTGCAGGATGACAATAGAGAAAGCTCACCGAGACCTTTGATGTTAAAAAAGGATTTAGATAAGGCGACGGACGCACTGTCATGTGACTTCTTCAACATCATACCTGAAAGAATTGTTCGAAACTCACAAGCCAAGGTGACACAAGGAATAATCTTTCATAAGTTTATTCAACTACTTGCATACGCCGATGACATTGACATCATTGGTAGAATACGGCGAGCTGTCACCGGTGCGTTTGCGAATATATATGTAGAAATCAAAGTGGCTGAAATGGGTTTAGCGGTAAACGAGGCAATGAATATGCTGTCAACGAAAAGGGACACTCAACAACTTGTACAGAACGTCACAATTGATAGTTGCAACTTTGAGGTGGTAAAGGTCTTTGTCTATCTTGGCTCTGCTGTTACATCAAAATGACACCGCATCGGAAATAAATTAAAGGATTGCTCTTGTCAATCGCTGTTTCTTTGGGCTACGAAGGCAATTGAGTAGTAAAGCCTTTTCCCGATCGACTAAGGAGACTCTATATAAAACACTCATCATCCCAGACTTGCTATATGGAGCTGAAGCAAGGACTTTATTGAAGGCGGATAAAGATATCATTGGTCGCTTCGAGAGAAAAATCCTCCGTAAGATATTCGACCCCGTTTTCGTTGTGGGTTTTTGGGAGGTTCAACCACGAACTATACCAGCTGTACAGCGACATAAACTTGGTCACTTGGACATGTAGAGCAAATGAACATTAACGCTCCGGCCCGCAGAGTATTCGATTCCAACCCGGATGGTTAGCGCAGCAGAGGACGACCTTGCCTAAGATGGCAGGCACAAGTAGAAAAGGACCTCAACTAACTTGGAGTGCGCAACTGGAGGCAGTTAGCTAAGGGCCGCGCTAACTGAAAGGGCGTCACCTAAGTAAGTAAAGTAGAATTGTATCTCGGACTTTATGGCATGTTTCATTCAACCGTCTTGTTGAAACCACATGTCGTCCATATCCATATCTTGCAATTTAGGCACAAAAACTGGATTATCGGGTCGGGGCAGCTGGCACCATTAACTGTTACTGCCTCACCAAATGCATTTTTTGAAGCAGAATGGTCCGATGAAGCCCGTAGCCCAAAATCCGCATCAAATAGTGACACGTTGTGGATGCATTTGTTGCTCAACAATCAGTCGACGATTGGACAATTTTGACAATTAGCCAAGTGTAGTGAGCACCGTAGTGTAGTGATAAGTGCGTTGGACTACTTCGCAATGCTGCCCGGGTTTAATCCCAGCAAAAACACCTAAAAGTGCTATCACGGTGCCACCTATTTCGAATGTCTGACAAGCAATCAAAGAGTATCATTTGGCATCGAACTTCTCAACTCGCCGTTCGGAGTCGGCACAAAACTGTAGGTCCCTGTCATTCTGGTTGTGAGAAGTATGCCCTGGTTCACCCCGAACTGTAGCGCCATCTAAAGTAAAAAAGCAAAGCCATCAAGATAAAAATGAGCCACATCGCTGTAGCTGCCAAAACTTCGTTATTTTTCAAATTTTGCTCAACAATGAAAACGCGTTGTTCTTTCATGTAGCAGTCCGACTTTAATAATCCTGAACTGACAGCTGTCACGCTATCTTGCTTTTCGTTGGCAACACTTTGAAATTCAAATCTTGCTTCAATTTTGGGGCACCCTTTATAAGCTTCATCCTCTAGGCAAAGATCCATATGGCAATGTTAGACAGAACATTTATTTGCGGAAACTTCAAACCCCCATTTCAACTTGAATTTCCATTTCAAAATAACCGCTATTTCCACAAAAACAGAACGCTTCTCCGTCCGCGATAGGATAGCTAACGGTTTACCTACTTAATGAAGCACCACTCTTAGTGCAGTAGTTTAGCATGCAGGTCACTTACGAATGAAATTCAAATATTTAAGCTCGAACCACATTGGCAACCGTTGGCTCTTCAATGAGAACCTCTCTGAGTATCGCATTTCATATCCATTACGTTAAAAGCAATCAAAATTGAGGCCTACTACGTACGAATATGTAAACATGGCAGTGATCTGTAAATATGGATGAGTTAATCATTAATTAAAACAAACGCATCCAGCGAAATGCCCAAAAGGGAAATAATAATCCACTAGTTCTAGTCTGTCAATTTCGGTAAACTGTCATCATCCTGTCGGCGCGGTGCTGTCACTGTTCCTAGTTAATTAAAAAATCAACGTTTGTGTGTCACATTAATCCGATAATTTCAATGCAACTACATAATACTCGTAGATACAAATCTGTCACTACATCGTGCAACCAACCGTACAGGCTCTCAAACTGCGCGCCTAATAATTAAAACCAAAAGCCGCACATCTGGTGATGGCAATAAAGCCTAGTTGCTTTGACAAACAAGGATATTCGACAAATTTAAATCTAAATGAACGTACATATATGGCATTTTATTTTTTGTGTTAATCAACTCCTCCACATACCAGGAACGCCACATACAATGTGACGTGTATTGTCATAATGTTCAGATCCTAGCTACACTCGTAGCTACTCCTATTCGAGGAACACATCTGAGCAACTAATTAACTTTTTCGACTCGAAAATGGTCACGAAATAGCAATATCTGTGGAATTTAACATTCTGTGCGGCAAAGGGATTAAGGCGTGTATGTGAACGTGAAGCATCTGTACGTAACCGTCAGTGTGCAGTTAATAATTTCAATTAGTGAACGAACATATGGGAAAGAAAAGGTAGTGAGTCTGTAATGAAATGTTCGTGGGCTGGTGCTTAATGTAACTGAGGTTAATTGAGATAGATGGTAGCGGCAGGGTCAGGGAAGGCCCTTATGCGAGGTATGAATTAGTGAAAAATAAGTAAATACCCATGGCATAGCCCATGCTTGGTTAGGTTTGTCACCAGAGCTTCTAGAATCTCGGCTGATTGACATTGTCAGGTGACATCCTAAAGAGTGCTTATGCAACCAGAAATTCCGTCTTTCGCCATTGTTAGGTTTTAGTTAGCATAGCCACAATTCGAATATATTTTACAACCATAAGTGAAAATGGTTGTAATTAAAGATTTGGCAATAGTATTTAAAGGTATAAAGCAAGGGTGTCCAACCTTTTTAATTCCCTGGGCCACATTGGAAGAAGACATCGTGTTTTGGGCCACAAGTACAGGGTGAGGCAAAAATACTGTCATAAAGTGAATGTGCCGCCATAAGATCCGTTCGCGTACTTTTTGCACCAAATACGTGTTTTCTATCAAACTTTGAAGAGTGGGGGTGAAATGATCTTAACCCTAGGATGGATGGCTGGGCTTCTTGAGGCCCATTTTGACTTTATTTATGGATAAAAAGAAAACTATTTGAAATTTCGACGTAAGATTCCATGACTCCCTCGCCTTTACTATTCTGAGTCGAATGAAGACTAGTATCTAGTAAATTCAACTATAAATTTATTTTGTCACCCGAAGCGATAAACTAGGTGACTGGGCCTCAAAACGCCCACGAACCTTTGCAATGTTTTGAATCGTCTGAGTTACATTGCATATCGTCTGTGAGTGTGTTAACGTTATTTGAAGTTGTTTGCTTTCTTTTCAATTGAAACATAATTTGGTAATTGTCCATTGCGTAAATATTTCTTCACGAAAATATTTCACGAGTTTAGTAAATTTTTTGACTGTTTCTTGCTACAATCTTTAACGAAGTGGTTTATTTTGTAGTAAAATGTCGAGAAAGAAGGATGGAGAGACTTTCGAGATAAACCGCATGGTGAATCGGCGTCCTCGGTTCAATGCATTGTCTGTGGAAAATTAAGCAAGCTACAGGGAAAGGTTGGCGGAAATATTGGCAATAAGCGAAGATGAATTGGAAGATGCGTTCGTGAAAGATCAATACGGCTTCATCTTCTGCAACATCTTCAACCATAGCCAAAGATGCAGTAGTTAAAAAACGCAGAGACTGCGTCTACTGCAAAAAAACGCGTCGCAAACCTTTCCACAAATGTGTTAAATGTGAAAGATATATGTGTCTTCAGCACGGCAGATGTGCGCACCGTGGTGGTAGTGGTTAGTGCATTAGACTACTATCCAATGCTGCCCGAGTTCAATCCCAGCCCGGGTCTAACACCTAAAGAGTTTTTTCACAATGCCACCTCTTTCGAATGTCTGACAAGCATCAAAGAGTATAATTTGCCAATGAGCTTCTCAACTCGCCGTTTGGAGTCGGCAAACAACAACAATTCGTGCGAAAATATAACACCCACACACAAATAGTTGCGAGAAGCAGGCCCAGGTTCACCTCGAGCTTTAGCGCCAACTAAGTAAGCACGGCAAATTGGAGCAAATTGCCACATGTCAAGAGTGACTAACATAGTGTATATTATGTCAAATACTTCTTAAATAAAATATCTAATTTAACGGTTTCGAAATGTTAATGTACGTGTTTTGATTATTTTCAGATTCTATTTATATTCCATTTTCGTTGCTTATTCTTCATTCTCACATACCTATCTACTCACGCCTGCGTACACCACCATCTATATATGCAGACACATATACTCATGCAAAATATTTTAAGCCATATAACACTCCCCCATTTGCACACCTGGCTTGGCCATTCCCGCAATAGTAACAGACCCCCCTTTTTCATATATTTACACTGGGCCTCGCGAGGCCCAATCACTTAGTTAAGCGCCTTCGGATCAGTCATCCATCCTAGGGTTAAAGATAGGAAAACTACGCAAAAGTAAAAACGCAGAACAGAAAATGGAAAATATATGTGATATGACAGATTTGACAGTTTTCATAAATGTATTAGCCCAAGGAAATCTCTTCTACTAAAATTCGTAGCATGGGAAAATTTCTTACTCTCTCGTGAGCACTCTGCTTTACGAATTTTTACATACGCGAACTTGTTATCGTGACTTTTCATAAATTTTCGTTGTTTTGGGAGCGTACGAGAATGGATCTATGATTTTGGTAAATGGTGTCAAATGTCACTGTGCTTTGAGATTTATAATAAAGGCTAATAGAGAATTAGTTGACAATAAGCAATGGAACGATACACACCTGAAGAATGCGGAATTATTGTTACTGCTTATATGGCCAATTTCCGGTCTGTTGTTTTAACGCAGCGTGAATTTCGTCGTCATTTTCCTCGTCGTCCTGCACCTCGTGCGGGAAAAATTAAGCATTTGGCTAAGCGTTTCGTGGAAACTGGCTCCACTACAGATGTCGCAAGAAGTGGCCGGCCCAGTATTGGTCGTTCGACCGAAAATATCACTGCTGTGGCCGAGGGCGTCCGAGAGAGAAAAACTCAAGTGCAAAATCAAGTGCAAACCATTCACCAATTGCTGCCTGCTGACTGTCAAGTGAGGTTCACTTACAGCCCCATGCTCTGTTTAACTTGATGCAAGAAGAGAATGATTTAGTATCCAATTCATAAAGAGCGCCGAAGCCCAAGCTAAAATTGGGTATCTGCGGCAGGGGGAATCCACAAGAAATGTACGAAGATCCATTCCATCCAATCGAAGTGACTGCTTGGTGTGGCATTTGCAGTAAAAAAGTGATTGGACCTTATTTTTTTTATGGACGCCGAGGGTACCACCAAATAGTGAGCGCTACAGACAGATGTTAAACGATTTTTTTTGCCACAAGTTGCTGAATCGGGTCTTAAGCATTGTTGGTTACAGTAGGATGGAGCAGCAGCTCAAAAAACTCGGGCAACGGTGAAGATTTTGAATAACCAATATCCGGGGCGTGTGATCTTCCGTTTTAGCGATTTGAACAGCCGTAAAACGAGCACTAATGTGCATCAGCTCAGGAGGTGGTAATTTGACCGATATCATTTTATCAACTTAATGTCATCAATCTTACACCTTCTAATAAACAGAGTGAAAACAGAGCCCAATTTTTTGAATTTCTCACAAAATGGGAGCCAAGTCTTATTATGACATTCCTGTTGCCCCACCCTGTCGTTTAGCTATCGAGCGAAAAAAAAGTAGCATTCATGTTTAGCTAATTTAAAATTTATTAGAAGCAGAACAGGAAATTCATTTAACATTGTTTTTTACAATTGATGTTATATAATTTTAAGAAAAATATCACTATAACCACTAAGTGACAAACAACGGAACAGTCTACCTGAGTGAACAATGTACACAGAAAGAGAATTTATTGACATTTCTTGTTCTGTTCCTATTTCTGTTGTTTGTCAAATGGGCATGCTTCAGTAGCTTTTAAATATTTTAAATGCGGGCCGCGGGTTGGACTTCGTTGGCATAAAGTATCGTGTGGTCCATAATGCACGAAGAACTTCATAGGTTTTTCCAGCTGCTTTGTTTATGTGGTTATCTTAGATTAAGTATGTTTCTATTGATTGTCACTCCTAAGTTCTGTGCAATTTCAACGAACTCAATTGAGTTATTGTTCAAGGTAACAGTGGCAAAGTACTAGACGTCAAGTACCTTTCTGGATATGGCTAAGCATTTCCGATTTCAATGCGTTCAAAAGGAGACCATTGTACTATTACTTCAAGGTAATCGGAAATACAACCCACAGCGTGCTTAATAAAGCAATAATGCACAGCTAATATAGAGCAAGGAACAAAAAAAAAAAAAAATGCAAAAAACAATAGCACCTATACCTATAGATGGCGAAGTTTTTCCAAGCAAAAACGCTTCCAGTGTCTATATGCGTTTTAACGTTGGTGCATAAGTTTCAATTCCAGATTCCACGACTGATTCGGAGTTTAGTTTTTCTTTTGAATGTATTAGTCTTAATGATGTCAAACATGCAGTCAATTCTATTAAATCTAGCGCTATAGGACCTGATGGAATATCACCTAAATTCTTAAAGTTAATTATGCCCTTATGGCTTCCTTGTTTCTTGCACATTGTTAACTTCTGTATATACAGCTGTCAGTTTCCAATGCAGTGGAAATTCGCTAAAATTCTGCCCATCCCTAAGAAAGCTAATCCTACAAGTTCTTCAGATTTCAGACCTAAGTCTTCGAAAAAATTATGTCTGACCAAATACAAAGCCATCTTACATTAAATAATATGCTCTCTAAATGGCAGTCCGGATTTCGTAACAAGCATAGTTGTGAGTCTGCTGTATTGAAAGTTACTACAGAGCTAAGGAGTTTTTTTAGATATTAATCAGGTTTGTGTTATGGTTCTGCTAGATTTCTCAAAAGCATTTGACTGTATCGATCACGCAGTTCTCCTACATAAACTGAAACATAATTTCTGTTTCACTTAAGCTGCTAATGCATTACTTGAGTGATCGATGTCAAATCATTGAAACAGATACAGGCTCCTCAAGTCCGATTACTGTGAATTTGGGCGTACCACAGGGATCTGTTTTAGGTCCACTTTTATTTTCCTTATTCATTAATGACTTACCTGATGTACTAGCCAGCTGTCAAATACACATGTATGCAGACGATGTCCTTATTTACTTAGATCGTCGAATTGGATTGATGGAAGATTGCGTCTTTAGAATTAATGAAGATCTATCTAACATTCTAACATGGTCCACCTCCAACAGAATGAAATTGAATCCACTGAAGTCGATGGGCATAATTTGTTCCAGAACTACAATTGATCAGCGGTTTTATCCACCCTTGTATCTTGGCGATGCTATTATTCCTTATGTTCGTAAAGTAAAATATTTAGGCTTTTTCATTAATAGCGAGCTAAGTTGCTGTGATGCTACTTCAGAAAGCCTGAAAAGAATTTATTTTGGTCTACGATGCTTGAGATCATCTTTACAGCTATTACCCCATAACTTAAAAAAACGGTTAGTAAAAAGCTTGATTTTACCTTTCTTTACATACAATTTTTGTATATACTCTGGACTTGATGCAGAATGCAAACGTAGACTAAATGTAGCATTCAATGACTGCATCCGCTTTATTTACAACATCCCAAGAAATCGCAGTATCTCACAATTTGGATGAATTTTATAAATTCAGGAACACTATTCAACTCCATAACATAATTCATAATGAATGTCCTAATTATTTAAAAGAAATGTTACAATTTGCTCAGACCCGCAGGGGACTAAAATTAATAATACCTCGTTTTGCGCACACCATTGCAGAGCGTGCCTTTTTTGTGACGGCAATTCGACTCTGGAATAATCTTCCTGTTGAGTTGCAAAGAATAAGCTCAGGAAATGTATTTCGGAAGAAACTATTTTCACATATTTCTACTTCTACTTAGAAATTAATTTTAATTTTTTATTTAAATCCTATGTACAAATTTATTTTTTTTTTTTTTTTTTGGCTTTCAAATTCATTAACTTAATTTCTCTTTTATTTCTTGTCTCTTTTTTTTTAAATTTTTGTATTTACATTACCAAATTATAAACTCACTTGTTATTTTAGTTTAGGTACTTTATATAAGATCAAAGTCTTGTAGTGCCATGTTAAATCTATCTATCAATAAATATCAAATATCAAATATCAAAAAAATATCATAAGTTCGCGAATGCGGAAGGGTGAACCAGGCGTTGTTTTGAGTACTAAAGATCAGGATATGATGGGTGCATGCCTGTTATATTATTCAAGTTAGATTAGGTTTGCTGGTATTGCGGGTACCAACGTGGATCTGAAGAGATCCATTTAGGATCACGGATCTAGGGAATATGTACAGCTCAGTGTAGACGACAACCATTTCTGAAAAATGGCGCCCTCTATAGAGCCATATTACTCGAATTTCTATGGGCAAAACTTGACAACATTTATATTGAAGAGATATGGTTCCAACAAAACGGCGCTACGTACTAATTTGCTTAACCCTTGTGTCTACACCAGTCCACCCGGGTGTGCTTGCTGTGTACGAGTGTATCATAACAGATACTTTTTCACATTTCTGCCCGCTGCTGTAGGATTCAGTACCTCTCGCCTACTATATTTCAAAAATATTGTGCATGCATACCTACGTTTACCCGGGTGTGCCGGGTGTAGACAAGACGAATTTTTATTGGGTTAATTGGCCGCCGCCTGTCGATATGATCTGACACCCCTAAAGTGTTTTCTTTAAGGCAATGTCAAAGCACAAGTCATTGCCGACAATGCACAGACTTTGCATGGATCATTTGGATGCCAAAAATTGTCAAATTGGAGCGGTGGACATTTGAACGATATCTGGTTCCGAATATAACTGCATTGCTACCAGCTCTATTTTACCAGCTCTATTTTACCTTGACTCAGGTAGGTTATATTGTTGACTGCCGAATAACCAAGCCTTAGGTGCCATTTAACAAAACCTCAGACCTGAGGCTCGCTTAGAACACCGAAATCTCATATGAATTTTAGGTTTCTATATTTATATTTTAAATCCAACTGTGCGGCTTGGACACCGACGTTATTCTGTTAGTGGAAAGGAGACTCGTGACCGGTTGAAAACATTTTCATTTGTTCTCAGAACGGTAAATATCAGATACTTACTTACTTACTTAGTTGGCGCTACAGCTCGAGGTGAACCTGGGCCTGCTTCTCGCAACCATTTGTGTGTGCGTGTTATATTTTTGCACGAATGGAAGGGACCTACAGTTTTTTGCCGACTCCGAACGGCGAGTTGAGAAGCTCAATCGTGACAAATGATACTCTTTGATGCTTGTCAGACATTCGAAAGAGGTGGGCACTGTGAAAAACTTTCTAGGTGTTTGCGGCGGGATTCGAACCCAAGACCGCTGGCTCAGTAGTCCGACGCACTAACCACTTGCGCTACGGTGCCCACTATCAGATACCTTTACGACTAAAAGCAAATGGAAAAACATCCACTTTCAACTGACCAATAAATAATGAGATATTTGACAGTTTAGGCGGCACTGATAGCAAAGCCTTTTACCAGAACTGAGGTTTGCAACACGTAGATACACGCACATATACCAAACACTTTGTCATTCCTCCACCGGAAAAGACAGCCATCTCAGTCAAAGCTGTCATGACTGCCACCACACGTGGCACCAGGCACAGTGAATAAATACACAACACACTTCGGCAATATTGTCAAAGCCAACGCTATTCGAAAACTCTTTAAGGGCAACATCAGGGTAAATTAAAATGAATATTGTAACTTGTAAACGAACTAAATGAGCGGATGACTTCTCAACTTCTTTTGGGGTGAACTTTGACTTTATACAAATCAGAGCCTTGGACACAAATGTCTGTTCAAATACAAACAATCCAGAAAGTCCGCTTTCACGGCAAACTGCTCTGAGTACTCGAGATTGAACAATTTAATTCAAAAAACGAGTCTCGATCACATTTTCACATTTTAAAGTGTTGCGAAGAGTTGCAGGGGAGGAGTTAAATATTTTTAGAATATATTTTGAGATTCGAATGGCAGATATAGCAAATGTACGAGTATTCGAATGGAGCTAAAAAAAAAATCCACTTGTACTGAACATCACTTTAAAAAGCTGCATATTCCAGCACTTGACTGTTATCTGCAATTGAATCAATATCGAGTGGGATTGTATGCGTCATTCACAATCAGAGTGGTGGTAAAAAAAAAATAAAAATAAAACAAAAATCCGTGTGCAATGTGTTTTCAAATGAGATTCAATAAAACATTTTATTGGATAAAAAGGTTTAAATGGAACACACATGCTACATGCACATAGTGCATTGATTTATAAATAAATAAAAAATATACCTCAGAGCCTACTTCCGCATAAATAAGGATCACAGTGGTATCTCTTTTTGATATGGGGTCACTTAAGGTTCTTTACTAATACCTATACTTTTAGTGGTACGAGTGCTCGGTATTTGTTTTTTCATATGGAGTGACAGGAGTGACAGGAGTGATCAAAGCAGTAAATGTAAAAGGTTGAAAGATTGAATAAATAATTGGAGAAATTGCATATATGTTAAATTCTGGCCTAACGTAGATCTAAATTTGTTGGCCCCGCATATACAGTCGAGTTGTTTTTTCATGAGAGGTCTAGATAAATAAAATAGTCAATGCTGAAGAAGTATGCTTCTAAACAGACCTGTTCTTTCTAAAATAGAGCCTTGCAGCTGCCAATTAGGCGATCTGGACTCTGGAGTTTCCTCGCCATTATTACAGTATCTGCAGGACTCATTTTCTTGCAGGTACAAATTCTTGATAAATGTTTTGGGATTCTATTGTAAGTTAAAAGAACTTTTCGATTATGATTCCAGTTTAGCATTTTAACTTGAATACGGTAGAATCTCGGAAAGTTGAACGAACAAAAAACAGGCCCTGTCCATCTTTTCGAAATGTTCATCTTTTGGAATAAGTAGGTACTTAATTTTGAGTAGGTATGTACTTATTTTTGGTTAAGATGTCGTTTAGCACTTTGCACTTTTCTTTTAAATTTAACAACTTTACTCGGCCTTTAACTGGTGGCATCTTTCCTCTAGATAAATTCACTTCACACTGGTATGCAAACAAACGACATGAAAATCAAAAAAGCAAAATCAAGCAGAAAATAACAGTTTTCCAAAGAATAACGGTTATATGAATCTACTATGAATAACTAAAACACGAATAAAGAAGAAAAACAAATTTATGTGCAGAGCGTACAATCTTTTCGAGTATCCAAAAAAAAACCCCGTTCATCTTTTAGAATACTGCAATGGTGGCAAAACTCCGTTCATCTTTCTGGGTAGTTCATCTTTTGGAAAAGTGCATCTTTCCGAGATTCTACTGTAATTTGTTTAGTCCACGGAGTATGTTTCAGAGATAAGCTTTTGAACGCCTACCCGCAGGACGATTCTGATTCCACGGTTCTGATTCCATTGGTTAATCTTTCTTCTTCGCTTCTTTATTATAATCCGATGTTTCTGTTTAGCCTGGTTAGTGGTTTTTATAGAAATTACACATTACACATACCACTGCTTTGGATTGGATGTATTCACTTCCTCCGTGAGCTTATGTGGATGAGGTCACAAATGTTGGTTTTTCTTTTATTTTTAACAATGCCTATTCCAAAATCGTTCTGCTTAATAATAACAAAGGCACGGCGAACACAACTGCATCACAACTAAGGCCCTAAGGAAGGCTACAAAATACCAAATAAATTTAAAGGGTGTGTTACCCAAAGTGCAAACGAATGCAGCTATGCCAGATACTTCAATAATAATGAATACAATTTCGTTTTCGCATTTATGTACAAACTAGTGATTACCCGGTGCGCCTCGCTACACCCACTGAAAACAGTGTTTATGTCATAAATGTAATGAAATTTTTTCGATTGATTTTTTGTGAAAAGTAATGACTCTGGTGACCGACAACTCTATTTGGATTTAAGAAAACTGTGCAAACAATAATATCCCAAAAGCTTAAAAACTTACCATCCGATTCAGCTGAAACTTACAGAATATATTTGTTATGAAGCGAGAAGTGCACGTAAATCAAGAGTTAGCTGTCACCGTACATTGCTGTAGTTATAATTTTGAGATTTTGGTTTTTAGCGCCATCTATCGGAAAGTTTGAAAACTTTTGATTTACAAACATTTCTCACTTCATAATAAATATCATTAACATATTATATATGGACTGCTAGTGAAATGTCACTTTCATACAACGTCTGCGGAGAATTTGGTTCCAACATAACTAGCGCCACGTGTTTCGTAGGGACAGGAATGTGAAACAATTATCCGCCATCATACATATTTTACGTAGAAACTGAGGCCATATATTGCCGTATATACGAGCTACTGCGAAAATACGTTAAATTTTAAATTGTTGTCGCGTTGGTAACAACAGATGCCACTACCAAAATTTCAATACAAAATTTGAAAAAAGCCGTTACTTTTCTTTACTGACCCAAACTAAATAAATATGTTAAATTTTTTTGGAATTCATGTTTTGTGTTGTATAATTACGTTTTCAAATAAAAAAACACGATCACTTTATAAAAATTATTTATTAAGCTATCTTCGCTTTATTTTACTTTTTGCTCGTAGCCAGTCGTCAACATAATGCGCCGACTTTACAATCTTTTTCTTATATATACTTAGGTAGGACAAACATTCCTACTCCTACCCTTTTACATCGTACATACTAGGATATACATAAGATCCTTACGGTTGTACACAACGATCGTTCGTTGGTGTCCTCGTACTGTTTACACAGCTGCGGTCTATTGCGTATGAGTATGCACTTTGCATCGCAATCGTTGGGCTGCGTATTTTATGGCGAGACGTACCCTTTTTGTGTACCGCTAGGTAGTCTGCGGATTTATTGCTTACAGTTCGGCCACGCTATATTGTTCAAGTGTCCTCACTGAACCCTTGTACGGTTCTGCTGACCGTCCATCGTAGTTAGGATTATCGGGGGGGTGTACTTTACACCTTAACAACCACCTCTTCCGTGAGATGTTCAGTGATCGTTATAAACTTAAAAATAGAACAGCGTGTCCTTTTATATTTTAATATTGTAGTGTACATTACACAAATAACTGCTTATTGCAGTTGGAACACGATGTCCTTAAATGTACTTTACATTTACTAAACGTGAGTGTACGTTACACAAATGACTGCTCGTTGCAGTTGGAACACGATGTCCCTAAATGTACTTTACATTTACTAAACGTGAGTGTACGTTACACAAATAGCTGCTCGTTGCAGTTGGAACACGATGTCCCTAAATGTACTTTACATTTTCTAAACGTGAGTGTACGTTACACAAATAGCTGCTCGTTGCAGTTGGAACACGATGTCCCTAAATGTACTTTACATTTACTAAACGTGAGTGTATGTTACACAAATAGCTGCTCGTTGCAGTTGGAACACGATGTCCCTAAATGTACTTTACATTTACTAAACGTGAGTGTACGTTACACAAATAGCTGCTCGTTGCAGTTGAGAATCGACTTACTCAATTCTCTAATCATTGCTCTCTGCTTGCATTTCACTGTCGCTACTATCCTGCACCGCATAATGCTTCATTCTGTCGGATGCGGACACTCCAATATATGGTTTCTGAGATCTCTCAGCTCCAGGCATGTCTCGAATGACGTAACGATCATTCTTGAGAACTTTTACTATCTCATACGGTCCGCTATACCTTGGCATCAGTTTTCGACTTGTTCCGTCATTAAACCCTTTAGGCTTTTTAACCAATACAAACTGACCAGTGTCAAATTTTTTTGCTTTCGCTCGTTTAATATCATAATAATGTTTTTGTTTAAACTGATTTCTTTTGATCTCTTCACCAACAGCTTCCCTAGTATCTGTTATATTAGAGTCGTAACTATCTTGGCATACCTCCTTCGCAAGGAATGAATCGACAGAGTTCCGAGGAATATATCCTAATAACAGCTCGTAGGGAGATTTTTTCGTTGTTGCGTTAACACTACTGTTAAGGCCCAGCTGAATTTGTGTCAACGATTGATCCCACTTGGATTCACATTCAGTGGATGCCGTTAGTGATGACAATATCGTTCGGTTATATCTTTCTGCTTGTCCGTTGGCTCTTGGTGTCGCGGTTGCATTCAGGATACGTCTTATTCCTTTGCCTGCACAAAACTGAGTGAATTTCTTGCTCGTGAAGCAACTGCCACGGTCACAAATTATTCTGTTCGGTACTCCAAATAACTCAAAAATTCCACAAAACGCTTTAATAACAGGTTCCACTTTGGTATTTGGGACAGCTTTAAGAAATACAAATTTAGTGAATCCGTCAATTACAACTAGCAGGTGCGTATTCCTTTTCGTACTCTTTACAAAAGGACCTAAATGATCGACGTGTAAGGTATCAAGCGGTACCGTCCCTTTTTCAATCAAATGAAGTTCTCCGCTCTGTTTGCCTGACGGAACTTTGTTGTACATGCATCCAAGACAGCATGCTACATATCGTTTAATGTACTTTCTCATAGATGGGAACCAATATTTTTTTTGAATCATTTCCAGAGTTTTAACGTCTGAGAGATGGCCAGCTTGGTCATGATGACACATGACAACTTCTCTTCTCACAGTTTTTGGAACTACCCATCTTCTTCCACTTTTAATTTTCCTATACAATCGACTGTTATGTGAAGTGTATTCTTCATGGATATTCACCTCTTCTTTATTTGTTGGAGCCTTTGCCAGAACCTCTAAAAGATATCTACACCTATCATCTCTAAGTTGAGAGGCTAGAATCCAATCTTCTGCCGTTATGTTGACTATCATTTGTTCAAGTTCGTCGCTATCGTCGGCCTCATACACTGCATTTCTGCTGAGTGCATCTACATGTGCCATTTTACATCCAGCTCGATATTCAACCGTAAAATTAAATTCCTGTGTAGATAACCACCAGCGACCAATGCGTGGTACCAAATCTTTTTTTTTAAATGCAGTTCTCAGTGCATTACAATCGGTTATTACTTTAAAATTTAACCCCAGAAGGTAAACTCGATATCGTTTTAATGAACACACCACTGCTAGGGTTTCAAGTTCATACGAATGGTATCGCTGCTCTTCGGCAGTAGTTGCTCGACTGAAATAAGCAACTGGCTTCAATTCGCCATCAATCTGCCTCTGCAGCAGCATGCCACCTATTCCTAATTTAGATGCATCTGTATGTAACTCGGTTTCAGCGAGATGATCGTATAAAGCCAAAACTGGACGATCTGATAGCTTTTGCTTCAGTTCATCAAAAGCCGTTTGCTGGTGTTCACTCCATAAAAATGGTACATCCTTTTTGGTAAGCATAGTTAATGGTTTTGCAGTTACCGCAAAGTTTCGTATTAAACGACGAAAATAACTAGCAAGACCTAAAAATTGTCGTACTTGGTGCACACTCATTGGCACTGGAAACTCTGCTACCGATTTGATTTTGCTTTTACCAGGCTGAATGGTATCAATACTGATATCGTACCCTAAGTAGTCAAGCTGTTGTTTCATAAAATTACACTTATTCAGCCGTAAGGTAAGCCCAGCGTTTCTCAATAACTTTAAAACTTCTTGCAATCGGTGCAAACCTTCTTCGTAAGTTTTGCTTAAAATGAGAATATCATCCATATAAGCCATTGCGCTGGTGAACCGTAAAGGTCCCAACATCTTGTTAATCGTTCGTTGAAACACAGCTGGAGCATTCACCAGCCCAAATGGCATTCGGACAAACTCGTAATGCCCATCTGGTGTTATAAAGGCAGTTTTCTGAATTGAATCCTCTGCGAGCGGAATTTGATAATATCCACTTGCAAGGTCGAGACTCGTAAAATATTTCGAACCTTTCAACCGATCAATTTGGTCATCGATTCTAGGCATCGGGTATTTATCTTTGACTGTTACGGCATTTAGAGATCGGAAATCGATACATATTCTAAACTCCCCATTTTTCTTCTTTACAAGTAATACCGGACTTGAAAATGGTGAGGTCGATTCTCTAATTAAATCATTTTCTAGCAGTTCATCCACAATGCCACGAAGCTTTGCACGTTCGTGGAATGACATGCGATACGGCTTGTAGGAAATAATTTTTTCTTTATCCAAAAATATGGACATTTCTTCGGTCTTTGTTTTCCCTAATTCCATCAGATTTTGAGCAAAGCAATCTCTGTATTCATTGATCAGGCTTAGTAGTTTATCTTTATCGTCTACTGAGATGGCCATATCAATACTATCTTGAATATCTGAAATAGTAAATGGAACTAAATTAGAGGTACTCACAGTCTTTACCAAAACATTGTCTCTATCTGAATCTGCTTCAATTCGTTCCCCTCTTAAAAGCAATTGATTGGCTTTAAATTCCAGCGGCGTTTGGGACCAATTATGCACTAAAGCTGCTCCGTTGGTTGCATTAATTATGCATCTGGGTATCCAATACTCTTTATTTGGTATAGCTCGTTGCTGTAGTTCAATATATACGTCGTCAAAACAACGATCTTTGTTGTACACCTCTACAAAACCAGCTCACTTTTCTAGGAGGTAACACTTCAACCTCAGACAAAGGAATAGCATCTTTTGCAAATAACCGCACTTCATTATTACGCACTACCATTGTTATATTTTTGCCGTTAACAAATGGTTGGCCAATCAACACGGCTACATTTTGGATGGAATCTGGCACTATTAAAAACTCAACATTCGCACTTGCCAGGTCAACTTTAAGACTAGCTCTAGTTTTGCCAATAACGCGAGAAGAACCACCGCCAAAGCCCGTCACAGTTAGCGTACATGGTTGCATTACCAGACCTAAGCTTTTCGCATCCGATTCGCGAATGGTAACCGCACAGCATCCCGTATCAATGTATCCTTTTACTAACACATTATTGACATAGCAGTCAGCGAAATAGCACTGATGCGGCTTTGTATTTGGTGATACATCCAACGCACCTTCTATCACATTTCCGCGAAGACACTTTTCACTTGTATGTCCCAAGCGATTACATTTTTTACACTCCATTCTGGGCTTAGGACATTTCGAAGAAATATGACCGCGTTGGTGACAATTAAAACAAGAAATCATTTTTGAGTCCCTTCCCGAACTGACTCGAGTACCTGCGTCGGGTATACGTACTTTCACTGAGTCAACAACCACTGAGGACAAATACTCGCTGTATAGTTCCTCAGGTGTATTAAACCTTCCCGCTTTCGCATTGTTTTTCAGCACAACACTTCCGAGACCATCGATTAAACACGACACTGCATCTTTTCCCGATATTTTGCAAGCGTGTAGCAAATTCATTTTTGCAAAGTAGTACTCAGTCATGTTTTCAGTTAGTAGTTTAGTACGGTCAACTAACTTTCTTAATGTCGTCGCAAAATCATGAGTGTCTGGAAATGATCTTGAAATAAGTGATTTCCACTCAGTCCAGTTCAAATCGTACGACGACAAATTGTTGTACCAGTCTTTACCGAGACCACTGAGTCTACTCTGCATCTGGTACACAGTTGTTTTATCGTCCCAATTATTAATTGCGGCTAATTGGTCGATTTTGTGTAGCCACTTTTCCGCACTCATATTGGGATCACCGGGACTGAATTCCGGAATGCAGTCGCTCTTTAAAACATATTTCACTACGGGTTCGCGATTAACCGAGTTAGAAGAACGCGCATCCGAATTCACTAAACGTTCCACCAACAATTCGAGACGTAATAAACGTTCATCGTTACAGTCACTGTCTGCGTTTTTCGACACTTTTGTTTTGGAACGCGATTCACCAGGCGATTTACTGTGTCGCTTATGTTTTCCCATTTCGACAGGTAATCTCACCGCTGCACTATAATTACGTTTTCAAATAAAAAAACACGATCACTTTATAAAAATTATTTATTAAGCTATCTTCGCTTTATTTTACTTTTTGCTCGTAGCCAGTCGTCAACATAATGCGCCGACTTTACAATCTTTTTCTTATATATACTTAGGTAGGACAAACATTCCTACTCCTACCCTTTTACATCGTACATACTAGGATATACATAAGATCCTTACGGTTGTACACAACGATCGTTCGTTGGTGTCCTCGTACTGTTTACACAGCTGCGGTCTATTGCGTATGAGTATGCACTTTGCATCGCAATCGTTGGGCTGCGTATTTTATGGCGAGACGTACCCTTTTTGTGTACCGCTAGGTAGTCTGCGGATTTATTGCTTACAGTTGATTAATACTTTGTGTTTTTGCTTTATAATGCAGTACAACTTCTCACAATTTATTAAAAAAATACTTAAATCACAAACCAACGGCTTTCGTGAATTCAAACACAGTCTAAGTTTCCACATTTCTCCGCTACGAAACAAGAGGGCTAGTGCTTATGTTGGAACCAATGCGAAGTTGGGTACTAGCAGTCCATATATAATATGTCAGTGACAAATATATTCTGTAAGTTTCAGCTCAATCAGCTGATTTTGAAATTTCGGTGTTCCAGCGCCATCTATCGGAAAACTTGAAAGCTTTGGATGTACGAACATTTCTCACTTCATTACAAATATATTGTGTTAGTTTTAGCTTAATCGTACGGCGAGTTTAAACATTTTTGAGTTCCAGCGCCATCTAGCGGAAAACTTGAAATTTTTTGATGTACGAACACTTCAAACATCAGAAAAAGTATATAGTGTCAGTTTCAGCTCAATCGGATGGTTAGTTTATGAGTTCTGAGGTATCAAACGAACATCTCATTTTTATATAAGTATAAAGGATAGAAGTGATCTAAAAAAAAACCTCCTATAGGGCTGGCAGCTAGGAATCAGTCCCTTATATGAGCACCTCAACTAAACTGGTATCAGAGGATCCAGTCCCTGCGAAATATGCCTGGAAGATGACGAGGTAGCTAGCCACTTGATTACTGAATGTCCAGTTTTTGCTAGGAACAGAAACGCCACCCAAGGTAACTATATCGTTTGGGATGAAGAACTACTTGAGCTCAATCTCGCCCGATTGCTACCCTTTAATAAAATTTTGATGTGCAGATTTAAATCGACTAATAGCTGAGCAATAAATAGCAAACTCAGAGAATCGGGTGGTTTATACCAAAGTACTCGTACAATTGACCAAAAGGTTGACGTTCTTATATAGATGACTTCCTTTTAAATACATACACACAAATCCTTATTTTTTTTTTTGACAAAATCCGGTGTCTTCCATTGAGAAAATCGCAGCCTTTATAACTCCTTCATTAAAATTTTCATTTTCATATCGCAAACGAGATCCTCCACTGATTGTCCCTTTTTCCGCAAACTTGAACTCTCTTTTTCTTCTTAAAAAATAAATAAATAAATAAAAACACAAACCTCTTTGAAGGTGGATAATTTTAGTATTAATCAATTTTTCCTTTTACCTGTTTAAATAAAAAAAAACGAAAACAGAGACTTTCTTAGAACCCTTATTTAATTTTATATAAAAAAAAAATGTCTACTCACTCTTTGGTGGTGGTGGTAGGTGGTTGGATGTTGTAGAAATAGGGTAGGCACTGATTGGCTTTAATTTGGCTAAGCCCAGTGTTGTAACTGTTACTACACATCAATTGTGCTTATTTTACCTCCAAGTGGTAACCATCGGGTACTGGTCGCTGCCCATCCGGGCACGACTTGCTAAACTTATAAGCGCGAGTGCTGAGCAAGGGAAAATAGCAGCACTATAATTCACGTCAGCGGATGAATTCCATCAATGGAACCAACGGTGGCGCTAAAATTTCCAGAACGGAAACAAAACCTTATCTGAGCTACTCCGACATATTCGGAGCTCAGGTCGATAAGGATTTCCAAGTACTAGTCAGGGTCTTGGAAAAGAGTTGGTGGCGGATGAGCCCCTAGTGGGCCAACGGCAGCGCTCACACCCCCGTAGTGGGTTACTGACACCGGTGTACCCGGCCCCTTGTCCTAGGGGTATACAAGGATCTGGCCCTCCAGGTTGGGGGTTGTGCGTGAGGTTAACTACCTAACCACGTAAAAAAAAAAGAGTTCCGAAACAACCAAAAGCCTCGGAAAAGGACGGATCTACTGTTGACAACCACGCTAAACGAAATAAGGACAACGACGTTCGGATATGTACCTGGAATGTTCGTTCAATGAACGGCGACGGTGCATCCGAACAACTGGCAGAGGCCCTAAACTGCTACAAGGCAGATATAACCGCCATCCAGGAAGTGCGATGGAATGGGCCAGGCAGAAAAAGGATGGAAAACTGTGATATCTACTACGGTGACTGCTATACAGAAAATAAACAGCGCTTATTCGGATGCGGATTTGTCATACGCGGCAGACTTAGGCAAGAAGTCTTGAGCTTTCGGCACGTGAGCGAGCGTCTTATGACAATCCGTGTCAAGGCAAAATTCGCCAACATAAGCCTTATATGTGCTCACGCCCCCACAGAAGAAAAAGACGACGCTACCAAAGATAGTTTCTACGAGCTCCTCGACCAAACATACGAGCAATGCCCTAGACATGACGTTAAAATCGTACTGGGCGACTTTAACGCCAAGATAGGAAGAGAGGACATCTTTGGTAGGACGGTTGGAAGGCACAGCCTACACGACACCACGTCCGAAAACGGACTAAGGCTGATTGACTTTGCTGCGGGGCGAAGTGTCAGTATAGCAAGCACACAGTTTCCACATCTCAATATCCATAAGGGGACCTGGCGGTCTCCGGATCGAATAACCGTCAACCAAATCGACCACATTGCGATCGACACCAGACATGCCTCCAGTATTATGGATGTCCGAACCTTCCGGGCGGCCAACATTGGCTCGGACCACTACCTTGTTGTAGCCAAGGTACGAATGCGGATATCCACAGCGCCACAACAACGAAATACTGTGAGAAAGTACAATGTCGAAAAGCTACAATCGCAAGACACCGCCAGAGCCTACAGAGAACGCATATCCCGATCTCTTGCTACGAGTCCTACCGCAGCAACAGCTAGTACAGAAGACCAGTGGCAACACTGCCAGCAAGCCATCATAAGTGCCGCGAATGATGTGCTGGGTTTCACACGACCACCACCACGAAACCCCTGGTTTGATGAAGAGTGCAGACTAGCTAACGCGGAAAAACAACAAGCGTATAAAGCGGCGCTGCAAAGAAGGACTAGATCTGCTCGCATGCTCTACGAGCAAAAGAGACGGGAAGAACATCGGCTTCTTAGAAGGAAAAAGAAAGAGCACGAGAAGCGTGCGCTCGAGGATATTGAGAGATGCTACTCCAGGAACAATGTACGGAAGTTTTACCAGAGGGTAAAAAGAATGTGCCAGCAAAACAAATCCCGTACAGAAACCTGTAGAGACGCGGATGGAAACATCGTAGTAGAAACACAGTCGGTGCTGAGAATTTGGAAAGACTACTTCTGCAGACTGTACAATGGCGATGACGACCAAAATTCCGCTGTCAGGCAGAATGAACCATTCAACTTAGATGATGATAGCCAAAACTCCCATCCACCTGATCAAAACGAAGTGCGGATAGCAATATCCAAGCTTAAGTCCAACAAGGCTGCTGGACCTGACGGTTTACCCGCAGAGTTATTTAAAGCAGCTGGAGATGACTTGGTAGTGAGCATACACCAACTCATCTCTAAGATTTGGTCAGATGAAAGTATGCCAGATGAATGGAATCTCAGCATCGTTTGCCCGGTTCATAAGAAAGGCGACCCTCTCAACTGCTCCAATTACAGAGGCATCAGTCTCCTGAACATCGCCTACAAGATCATATCTGCCATATTGTGTGAACGCTTGAAGCCTTTCGTCAACAACCTGATTGGCCCCTATCAGTGCGGTTTCAGGCCAGGAAAGTCCACCATAGACCAAATTTTCACACTCAGGCAGATCCTGGAAAAAACCCAAGAAGTCCAAATCGATACCCACCACCTGTTCATCGATTTCAAGGCCGCCTATGACAGCATCTGGAGGGATGAACTGTATAGAGCCATGTCTAGTTTTGACATCCCTGCCAAACTCATCCGTCTGTGCAGGATGACGATGGAGAAAGCTCGCTGCTCCATCAAGGTCGGTAATGACCTCACCGAGACCTTCGATGTCAAAAAAGGATTCAGACAAGGTGATGCGCTGTCATGCGACTTCTTCAACATCATACTTGAAAGAATTGTTCGAAACTCACAAGCCAACACACAAGGAACGATCTTTCAAAAGTCCGTTCAACTACTTGCATACGCCGACGATATTGACATCATTGGTAGAACACAGCGAGCTGTCACCGGCGCGTTTGCGAGTATAGAAATGGAAGCGGCCAAAATGGGTTTAGCGGTAAACGAGGGCAAAACTAAGTATATGCTGTCAACAAAAAGGGACAACCAACATCGACGAATTGGACAGAACGTCACAATAGACAGCTACAACTTTGAGGTAGTAAAGGACTTTGTCTACCTCGGCTCTGCCATAACATCAAAAAATGACATCTCGTCGGAAATCAAACGAAGGATTACTCTTGCCAACCGCTGTTTCTTTGGGCTAAGAAGGCAACTGAGCAGTAAAGTCCTTTCCCGATCGACTAAGGAGACTCTCTATAAGACCCTTATCATCCCAGTCTTGCTATATGGAGCTGAAGCATGGACTTTATCGAATGCGGATGAAGATCTCCTTGGTCGCTTTGAGAGAAAAATCCTTCGTAGGATATTCGGTCCCGTTTGCGTTGACGGGTTTTGGAGGTGAAGATTCAACGACGAACTGTACGAGCTGTACAGCGACATCAGCCTGGTCAAAAAACTGCACATTGGGCGTTTAAGATGGCTAGGACATGTAGAGCGCATGGACATCAGCGCTCCGGCTCGGAGAATATTCAACTCTAACCCGGAGGGTCAGCGCAGCAGAGGACGACCTCGCCTAAGGTGGCGCGACCAAGTAGAACAAGACCTCAACCAACTTGGAGTGCGCAACTGGAAGCGGTTAGCTAAGGACCGGGCTAACTGGAAGAGGTTGTTGGTTGAGGCCTTGGTCCACCCCGGACTGTAGCGCCACCTAAGTAAGTAAGTACTCACTCTTTCGCAACCACATCCTGTCGATGATGAAGAATAAATAAAAATCCTCTTAAGCTTATTGGATAATTCTCGTTCTTTTTTTCTTCTTCTTCTTCTTCTTGGAACAAGATTTTCTCAAATCAATTCAATTTCAGTTGACTGAGAGTATACTCGGAACTGGCAAGCAACAAAAGGGCTCACATCCCTGATGAAATCTTTCAGAACTGCTCTTCCGGCTAAGTAAAAAGTATCTCTCACCTTACACACACACACATCAGTATCCTTACGCACTTTGGCTTAACAACGATAAAGTTCGCCTATCATTGCCAAACCAAACGTTTAACTACCAATAGACTCTGGTATATTTCGCTTAATTCGAAAAATCAATATTGATCACGTATCCCATCATCTTCGCACAAAGCCAAGGAGCAATTTGCAATCCTTCGAGTATCCCTACATGCAGCATCACCACCATGGCACCACGGGGGTTGGGCACATCCATCCATATGTGTGCGTCGATACGTGTCGTTACGTTGTTGGTTGCTTTTCGACAATAGTATCTTATATCTTATGGTTTGCAGGTCTCCTCTGCGTCAGATTCTCGACAAATCCGTAATGATGAGGATTAATGATTGGAATCTTTTTTAAGTGAGGTAGCTGGGATGGGTTGCGTCTTCGTATGGTTGTGCGAAATGGATAACAGGGTTTGCGGAAATTGATTTCGTATTTATTGCTTAGCGAGTTTTGAAAAGAATTTCGGATGTCACACGGCGAGCTTACAGCTTAACTGTGTTTACGTCACTTATTGTGTTGTGCAGAAAAAGGACGAAAGGATTTAAGGCAACCGACATCTTCTCAATTTGAAGTCGTAATTTGGATGTTCGATGGTGTCCGACAGAACAATAGATACCCCGTTGGGTCAGGAAAATTATTGACATGAAAAAGGGTTTGTTACTAATAGCTGATGAGGAATACAGTAGGAGACGTTTTGAACTAATTTTGGGTTAAATAAGAAGAAAACATGTACATAGTTGCGAAGGAAAAGGAAATTTCATTCAAGTCACCTTGTTTTGACATAATATGGTAGGTAAAAGTGTAATTTTAGCTCGTTCGTGGGTGCCCAATACCCCTTAACCCAGTGTCCAGCAGAACATCAATCAAAAAAAAAAAAAAGTTGATTCACTTAATATGGAATTTATATCTCATAATGTTATGGCTATCGCGAAATTGTTCAGAGTGGAGCAGTGGCCTAGGTAGTCCTATCCTATCACAGGATAGTGGACAGCGGGAAGGCCAGGTTTACAATATTTTTTTTTTTTTATTTCAGCTGGACTTTCGTTGCAGCCACCCATTTTCGACTAGCTAGATTCGTGCTGTCAGCAAGCATAACTACCCGCCCTTCGTCGACTGAACACCCCACCAAGCCATCTATCGATTTCTGCGGGGCTTCCTGTGATCCTGGAAATTAATGGGATCGTCAAAAGTTGTGGTTGATGGGACCGTCGATGTAACGTCGGTGTAGTCGATGTAGAAAAAGTTACATGGAGTAAGATCTGGGGAGCGTGGCGGCCAGTCAACATCTCGTTTGTTGGATACCACTTTCCCTGGAAGCAACCTCCTTACTTTAGTCTAACACTCATTCGAAGTGCGTGCTGTCGCTTCATCTGTTGAAACTACACATTTAGTATTTAGTATTTATTTATTTCAAAGCAACAATCATTTATAATAGACTTTATATCATCTTTAATAAATAAATGAGAAATAGAACAATGAGCAATATTCTGAAGTTTATAATGAATTTAACATTACGATTATAGTTTATAACATGTATAGTAATTTATAGGAGACATTAAAATTCTTATGACAGTGAATATAATAATAAATTATAAATAAATTGTATATAAAAACTAAGAACTAAAATATTGTGCTAATTTGCCAAATGCCGAAAGAGAGTTTCCCTAAAACTATTCGTATTCCAGAGATGTATAGCATGAACGAAAAATTGCCGTTCTGTACTCTGATAGGATACACGCGGTTGGATTAGAGTTAGGGAGCGGTGCGAGCGTGAAAATTTTAGTTTTTCGTATAAATATGGAGGCTGCTTGGTGGTAATTATTTTGTGTAGGTACTTGATTGTGCAATACTCAAGATATTTATTGAGCGAACATCCCAGTATATTTTTAGCATAAGATGAAATATGGTCGTACCGTCGCAGTCCATAAACATAGCGAGTAATGTTGTTAAAGGCAACGTTGAGCTTACGTCTAATGAACGCACTACTAGAGCAGAAAATTTCACAGCCATATGTTATAATTGGGATCAAGAGAGTCTTAACAAGCATTAATCTCGTATTTAATGGCGGGTAGCACTGCGACATAGACAGATTTCTAAGAGATGCATAGATTTTACCTATTATAGTAGAAATGTGGTCATCCCAACTGAGGTTTTTATTCAACCAAACACCAAGATTTTTAGCCCTATTAACAAACTCAATTGGTTCATTCCAAAGGAGTATATTGGGTAGATTACAGTCATTTAGACCACGTCTACTAATAGTGAGACATTTAGATTTAGTTGGGTTTAATCTCAACGAATTGTCTTCAGACCAAACTTGTATTCTTTGGAGATCTTCATTGAGTTTGCAGACTGCATCTTCGACTGAGCCAGGTTTACAACTTAGGTATAATTGGACATCATCTGCATACATGTGGAGCGATGAGTATTTAATTATCGTCGGTAAGTCATTAATAAAGATGGTAAATAACAATGGACCTAAAATAGATCCTTGAGGTACACCCGCTGAAGTTGAAATGAAATCAGACATTACATTGTTAACTGAGACTGCTTGTTTTCTTCCGCCCAGATACGTTTTGATTAGATTGATTGCAGATGATGCAAAGCCAAATAATCCTCGGAGTTTTGAGAGCAGCTGCAAATGATCCACTGTGTCAAATGCCTTTGAAAAGTCCAGCAGAGTCACAAAAGTTATTAGGTCACTATCCATCGCAGCACGGATATCATCTGTGACTTTTAGTAGTGCGGATGTGCAGCTGTGATTCGGCCGGAAGCCGGATTGATTCACACAAAGTAATTTATTTCGTTGGAGAAAGACTGACATCTGCTGGTGAATTATTTTTTCCATTACCTTTGACAAAAAAGGAAGGATGGCAATTGGTCTATATTCAGCCGGCTTGTTCAAAGACGCTTTCTTTTTCAAAATCGGAAGAATTTTCGCAATTTTCCACGCATTAGGAAAAGCGGAGGTAATAATAATATTATTAAAGATATGAGTGATCGCCGGAAGAAGGTAAGGTAGTATCATTTTAATGAAAATCGGGTGAATTCCATCAATACCAACAGCTTTAGATTTAATTTTAAGAATAGCACTGACAACATCAGTTTGCTCAAAACAGGCAAATTCGAAGCCATTTACTACAACAACAGGTGGTTCAGTACATGTATTGGCCGCCATCTGTACTTTCGCAAATTCTCTGTTAAGCTGGTTAGGATCAGAGTCATTCACCTCATCATTCCTTGTGCGTCCAGTACCTAATTCGCGCAGATTTTTCCAGAGACTTTTCGGAGGTAAATTGTGGTCGAAATGCCTCTTATAAAACTTACATTTGGCTCGCTTAATCTTTGAATTAACCAGATTCCTGAGTTCTCGGAAGGTGTCGTAAAATTCTGAGAGTTTATATCTCTTCCATTTCGCAAAAGCTACATCTCGTTTGTTTTGTAGGTCAACGATTTCGGGTGTAAACCAGGAGTTATAAGAGTGCTTTTTAATTTTAGTTTTAAGTGGCACGTGAGAATCGAACAGTTGGGATACGTGATTCTGAAGGACGTCAACCTGGATATCAGTTGATGTTTCATGATAAATCTCACTCCAGTTTATTCTCTGCAGGTCACGCTCGAGAAGTTCAGTATTTACATTCCTAAAATCTCGATACGTGTACTTAGATTGTAGCTTAAGTCGGGGAAAATTAAATGTAGCGAACATTAAGTCATGTTTCGAGAACACAGGAGCAGAAACCTGGCTATAGAAAACATCCTCACAGTCATTGCAAAGGAATAAGTCCAACAAAGTACTGGCCTGAGTGAAGTGCGTTGGAACAGTTGTGTTAATAATGTCCAAGCCTACTGCTTTCACAGACCGAACAAATGGTGCAGAGCCCACTTCATTCAATATGTTGCAATTGAAGTCGCCACAAACTATGGTTTTCCAATACAGTGGAGAATAGCTTTCAAGAATATTGAATATGGGTGATAAATCAAAAAATCTGTTTGGTCTATAAACAACACCAAGGAGGCATTTTTTCCCGTCACAAACAACTTCAACAAAACAATATTCCAGTGGACTACCAGGGGGTGAATTTATCAATAATTTGGTAGCTACGGTGTTACGTATGTAGATTGCAACGCCACCACCAATTCTATTGTTTCGATCACCTCGAAAAAGTCTATAACCTTTCAGAGCATACATTTCATCCTTAACCACAGTACTAAACCACGTTTCTGTTACACATACCACATCAACACAAGAACCAACAAACAAACCTCTAAATTCATCAATTTTTTTAAAAAGACTCTGTGCATTAATATGGCACATGCGCAGCCCTTGACGTTGTTTACAAAAAATGTTTATCAGAACACGTAAGTTATCGTTCATACCACCTCTCTGTACTGGGGTAGCAATTGTTTGAGCCATCAAGAATGGGAGAAAAGAAATATAATAACCTCACAACAGAGAAAATCAAGAAGACAAATTAAGTTAAGGGAGAAAACTCTCGAAAGACAGGCACAGGCATACAATGAAAATAGATGCAAGATTAAGCACACGACAATTATTAAATAACATATAAAGAAGACATAAATATAATAAATAATATAATAAATAATAAAAATAATATAATAATATAAGAAATACATAGTAGACAGGAACTTCAGCTTACATAGGATCAGGTACAGGCGTGATGTCATCATGGTTTGTAACATTGTCAGCAGCAATATAATCTAAGTGTTGACGGGAATTAATCAAAAAAGCTTTTTCATTCGGTGTGCGGCGCACGTATACGCGCCCAGAGCGAGTGTAAACGGAAAAAAACTTTTTCTGGTGCTTGAGTTGAAAAGCTTTCCGATAAAGCTCAAGATTACGTTGAGTGAGACTTTCGTTCAAGTGAATCGGACTGTCAGATTGCAATCCAAGATCACGATAACGTTAAGAGTTCACAGTAACTGCTCTCCCAATAAATACAGTTTGCGATTAATAAAATATTTTTTTTTAAATAAATCTCTAGGTGGCATTCAGGGTGAACCAGGGCCTGCTACTCGCAATTATTTGTGTGTTTTTCTTTGCACAAATGTTTAGGCATAACAACTTTGCCAAATTTCAAGTCTCTAACTCATACCGTTTGATTCTGTGATCTTGTGTCAGATAGATGAACGGAGAAACAAATGGGTTCAGAGCTCCTTACTCGGAAGACGAAATGCACGCTCTACAAAACATTAATCCTGCCAGTTCTGCTGTATGGAGCCGAGTGTTGGACGATAAGCAGGAAAGTAGAGCAGGTTTTGAACACTTTCGAGAGAAAAATTCTTCGTCGGATATTCGGTCCCGTACGCAAGGAGGGCGAATTGAGGAGAAGATACAATCGCGAACTCTATGAGCTGTACCAAGATGTGGACGTAGACCGAAAAGCCAAAACACGTCGACTGCACTGGCTCGGCCACATCGAGCGAATGGACAACAATGCTCCAGCAAAGAGGATCTTCGAATCACAGCCCCCAGGTTCGAGACGACAAGGAAGACCGAGTCTCCGGTATAAGGACCAAGCTACCGCGGATGCCAGTGCGATTGGTCTAAGCAACTGGAAGCAGCGTGCCCGGGATCGAAGAGAGTGGAATGCTGCCGTGTCTCAGGCAGAGACAGGTCGGGAGCCCGTTAAGTAAGTAAGTAAGATGAACGGAGTGAGGCCAGTAGTGTCCCGTTGCTCATTTTAGTAAATACAAGTAAGAAGTAAGAGGTAGTTTTAGGTCGTAGAAAGGCCGGATTTCTGGTTGGACCCGCGCTTTCAGTATTTTTCGAGGGCTTTCACCTTCCAAACAAGAAAAAAACTAGAACTTCATAACCTTTTTATAAACGAACTATGATTGAATCTACTCAGGCTTTCATTCGAGAGCTTCTGTTTCGATAATCTGTTTCATCCGGTTATAGATTGTAAAGTTTGACATCTGTCATATTTAAACAGCTGTTGAGTTGATTTTGACAATTCATCCCCCCATGGCGTTTCCTTTTGCAATTCCAGAATGTAAATACAATAACAGTGAAAAGTTTACTATACCAGATTGACTTATGTGTAAATACAAAGAACATACTCGTTCGCCATAACCTTCTCAATTTCACTTAAAGTTGACACACCCACACATACATACGGGTATATGAATGTTAAGTAGCATTTGTCAACTGAAACTTTCTTCAGCTCAAACGATTTGCTATTCGAAAAGTTTTTGATGAAATTACCAAACCCATTCGGATGCACTCACACACATGTGCTTTAAACCTATTTGCGGGCCAGAAAGAAAAGAAGGATCATATACCACAAAACTCTGTCTGCCATTTATAGCCCATAACTCTATGAGTAATCAAATCAGCAGAAGTGTATTTGTTGCACGAAACGCGTCGGAAGGGGAGAAAAGTTTTCCACCACATCGACATGCCTGATTATGAGTCACCGCAGTGGAATGCCGGAAAAACTTTTTCCCCATTTCAAAACAAAGTTGAGGGACGCAACTGGAGGACGGAAAAAAACCGCCAGCCAGCCAGAAAGTGAAGTTTGCCCGTTTTCCTGTTTTTTTTTTTGTGTTGTGTTTGTGGTTCAGACAACATTTTGTTTTTTTTTCAAGGATCAACACTCACACGCTAAGTAACAAATCGGCAGCAATTAAAATTTAATATTCGCAACAAAATGCACATGGACTACGAGTATACGAGTATCCTTGGAATTCCGCGTTCGCTATGATGTCTGAACTTTTGAAGCTCAGATGTCCTTTGGTGTACATACATATGTACATATGTATGTATATCGAATTCCGGCGACAAAATTATTGATTTTTTTTCTACACCACGCGGGGTGAATTTTACTACAAAACGTACGCAAGGACACCCCCATGTATGTGTTCATAGGATAAATGCATGGCGAGTGTACTCGTATAAGGGAAGGAAATTGCCAGCGTAAACATTCCCGCCCGACAGAGCTAAGGCAAATACTCGTATCATCGTCGGCTTTTGTTGGGGATTTTCCTTTTGATTTTATTATTTGTTGTTGGTTGCGCATAGAGGGTGAAATGGAATACCTACAGTGTGTGTTAAATGTCGGCGGACGATGATGTTTTCGTTTTCAAGAACGGTCGAACCCACAAGTCCTAACTGAAGTAGGGTGTACTGTACAACCTTAAAGAGTCTCTGCAGTAATTTTGCCAGGAGATCTTTTACTTGCAAACTTTAGGGATCTTCTAAAATAAAGAAGTTCACCTAACCTTAAAAATGTATGGTAACTAGATAAATGGAACGATGCAAAAGGATGTTATATTTAGATTCTTATTTGGCAATGTGAGATTGACCTCCTGATTACCGTCGGTATACCGTCTTGTAATTTCACGCTGAAGTTCTAATATTGCGATCGGTCAACTATTCTACAAAGGTTCAGATTACATAGGTTAGGTTAGGCTAGGTTAGGTACGGTGCCCATCCCCATAATTGCTTGGATTCACTTAGACACTTAGTAGGTCCATGTGGTAACATGAGTCGATTATTATTGGTACTCTTTCTCCTACTCCTACTCCTAAATGCCAACAACACGCGGTGTTCCCAAGCGGTCCCTCATCTAAGTACTAACTGCGCCCAACGCTGCTTGATTTCGGTGATCTAACGAGACCCGATGTTTTCAACGTGATTTGGTCGTCGGTTCAGATTAAAGTGGACCATCTGATCGAAGTCGAAACCGTTGATGTTGATAGGAAGCCAAAAAGCCTTAATAAACATGCAGGATTAAAACGAAAACACGACTGCAAAAAGATGTTTGACAGGTTAAAGGTCAAAATCTTGTTACCAATTCAGGAGATGTCGAAAAAGGGACCTGGCATGAGAGATGATTTAGATTTAGACGTTTATTAAAAATTGCCACAGATTTTCACGATTTTGGAAAGAAACAAAATAGAACAACACACTCTAGAGTTTCAGGAGCAAGTCTTAGAGAGTGAGTCCACTCAAGTCAGGGGACTATGACTCCTGAGAAACGTGCTCCATTAAGCTTATGAAAGTTACTCCAAAGTCTGTCAATATTTGTAGTTTGAGCCAGAGTCAGTCAAACTGGCAATAAAAACTGTATTGTCATGGTCCTCAGTCCTAAAATCCACTTCTACTAGTGTCCAGTTAAGTAAATCCCAAATTGGGAGCGGATCTTATTTAATATTTTTTTTTTTTCGGTATTATTACATCCTATACCCGAATTCCAAAAAAGCAGGCGGCAATGACGAATGAAAACGCCTTCGTGCCACATATTTTACTTGTCATTAAAGACTGGTATATTTCCAAATACATATGGAAAAATTAATGTATAATCCCAATATTTAAATCCGGCAGGAAAAATGAAATTGCAAGCTACAGAGGTATCTGCAAGCAATCTTCCATCCCTAAACTGTTTGATTCGTTGGTTACTGACAAATTGAATTTTTTCTGTAGAAATTTGATATGCAACAACCAACATGGTTTTGTAAAAAAACAAATCAACGGTTGCAAATCTTCTTCTTTTTACCAACTTTGTCATTACTGAAATCTGTAAAAGTAATCAAGTCGATGCAATTTACACAGATTTCAGTAAAGCATTTGATCGTGTAGACCACAAACTTCTAGGACTAGGGTTGCGTTCAGTTTTTCTTAAATGGCTGTCATCTTATCTCAAAAACAGATACCAATTTGTGAAATTTCGTAGGAATATATCCAAAAAAAATCATGGTAACATCTGGTGTCCCACAAGGAAGCCACATTGGTCCTCTTTTGTTTAATTTTTCTGTTAATGATGTTGTAAATTGTTTACCCCATTGTAATATTTTTATGTTTGCTGATAATTTCAAAATTTACTCGTCTTGCAAAGACCCTACCAGTTTTCATTATTTGAATGCACATCTTCAAAAGTCACATTGTGTGGTGCTCTAAAAATGACTTGTCTCTTAATGTCAGTAAATGTTCAGTCATTACTTTTTTTCGTCGTATCTCGTCTTGCATTCATGTAGTGTTATTCAGCGTGTGTTTGTAATTAAAGACTTGGGTGTTATGCTTGTAAACTATATTTCATTCACCATGTTGAGTAAGGTACCAGAGCGTGCGGAATGGTAAAGCGTTATGCTGGAGTTTTCACTGACCCGTTTGCTCAAAAAACTTTGTATATATCATTTGTTCGACCCTCTTGGAATATTTTTAAATTGTACTTAGACGACTTCCTTGATCTGATTCTTATATCTTACCGCCATACTTATCTCGTTTAGAATTAATTAGACTCGATTCTCTTGACATTATGAGAAAGGTGTCAAGAGTTGTTCTTCTCCATAGAGTAGTGATTGGCGAGATTGACTGTCCTGAAATATTAAGTCTTGTGAATCTTAATGTCCCATCTGTAAACTTACGTTATAACAGATTCTTTTATGTTTCCCGTTCTCGTTCTAACTATGGCCGATCCTCCTCTATAAATGGTTTACTGCTATGTAGAATGATTGTGCGTCCTTAATTGACTTCAATATGTCGATATCATTAATGAAAACTAAATTGTTAAATCATTTCCAGTCATAATTGTTTGTTCAATATAACATGTTATTATAATTGTATCTATACCTTACCTACTTATATGTTATTGGTTGATTGTTTTATTTTGTATTATTCTATTGATTCTTTTATTTATTGTTTTACGTTTTATGTAAACAAAAATTATTGTTTAATCCAAATGTCTTAGAAAGCTCTTGTACTTTGTTACAATCATACAAATAAATAAATTAAATAAAAAATATTGCCAAAAAGTTTTAATTCCTCCAAACATTTGGAAACAAAATACTGTGAACCATAAGCCAATGGCAAAAAAAAAAAATTACTCGCCAGTTATCGTGACAATTATAATTATGTAGGTTCAGCAGAGGTTTTTGAACATATCCTTTGAGAGTGTCAGGCCATTGCTCGTTTTTTTTTTTTGATACACTGGAGAGGACCGGCCAAACTGGCCAAAATCAAATAATTGCGATGAATGTGATCATCATAGGATGGGTCTCCATGGATCGCGATGGTCCCACTAAGTTGCCTGGGGTTATTATGATTGATCAGGCTCATAATCTCTTTTAACCTTACCTAACATCACCTATCCTGGATGTCACCAATAGAATTAGCTGTTTCGTAGCACTATGCCGATCTCCATCTATCTGTCTCTCTGTTTCTCTTGTTTTTAATGTTTTCACGCTATGTGTAACATTTTTAAGGTATTAATAAACATTTACCTTTTACCGTGTATAAATGATTAAATAAACTTCAATTGTCAAACCTTTCTCGAGCATTTGAAGCCTTATTTCACGAATGTAGAGCTAGTAGTTGGCATCCAAGGCTTGAACCGTTGTTGTCCGCATGAGCCAACAACAAAATAAGTAGTCCAGCAGCTTTGAGGACAGGCCACAGGTCCATTTCTGGAGATAATGTTGTCTTCTAACACTTCCTTCACTTTCGCCGGCACTATGAAATGTAGCACCTTCCTGTTTGAACCAAATATCCTGGTAACAAAATCTTCCACAAAGTCGATGGACACAGGCCAAGTTCTTGCTAACAACGACAAATCGATGAATTAGAATCATCCTCTACACTGGCCTCAGCGGCGCCGATATTTGCATCTGTTCACAGTCTGTATATCGTTCTCGGTGGGTTGCCAATAGCCGACTCAGTTGGTCGATAATATTTTCCGAAAAATTGGCGTGTTAGGCTTTATAAACATTTTTTAGCTGAGCACTGATTTTAGAAATGAATTTCCACAATTTGAAAACGCTGCTCGAGCTTTGGTTGGTTTGTTGGTTTATGAGGGTGAGGATTATTCCTCTTCATGTAGGCCACAAGTCGGGCCCGTTGTGCTCCCCTCTGGAACTGAGCTGAGAAAAAAGGGTTGGAGTGTGTGTTGGTGAAAGGGGGTAGTATAGTGGAATGGATGTGGATTCAAGAAAAACGCTCTGTGTGTCGTGTAAACTCCAGTGTTTTCGAGAAATCGATAGATCTGAGCGATGTCTACCCGGATAGGATGTGTCTTCCCAGGTAATTTTGCCTTATGGAACATAGAGCAGGATAATCGTAGAGGAAGTTTTTGATACTTTCGTCTTCTTCTTCGCAACTCGGGCAGGTGCTGTGCTGCACTAGTCCCAGTTGGTTAGGATGTTTATTTAAGTTGATGTGTCCCGTATATAAGCCAATCAACATTTTTATTTGTACTCTGCCCAAATTCAGTACTTTTCTAGCCCGCAGTGGATTAAGAATTTCCATCATTTCTTTGGCAGCCTCGCAAGTTTGGTTCTGACTCCACATTTGTGCGCGACGTTTCGCAAAGGACAGGCTATAGGCAGTACCAATAGTATTCACTGTGAGGTTTTCTACGTCTTCCGTCCCTGCTCTTGCAAGTTCGTCCGCCCTTTCGTTCCCCGGTATATTGTTGTGGCCAGGTACCCAGAGCAGATTTACCGTGCTGGATCTTGCAAGGGTGTCGAGTTTTTCTTTGCATTCCTTCACTAATTTGGGATTAGTTAGTGGGTCTGCAAATGCTTTAAGTGTAGCCTGACTGTCCGAGCAGATGTGTACGCAAGTGTCTTTGGTATCGGCATTGACGAGTTCGTCTACACCTCTGCGAATTGCAAAGACTTCCACCTGGAAAACAGTCACCGAGGGTTCTAAGTGAATGGATATATTTATCGGAAGATCTGGACAGTGTACACCAGTTCCCGATTCTTCGTTAATGTGCGATCCATCCGTGTATAAAACAATGCCTTCTATTTCGGCAAAAACTGTGCCTTGTAGCCATTTTTCACGGCTAGGGAATTCGACTGAATAGTCGGTCTTAAAGATGTATTCTTTCTCTATGAGATCACTTGGATTGCTGACAAGTCCAGAGGATTCTGAAACATCTTTCCAGATAGCTCTGTGTCCTGTGAGGCAGTCGTCTTTAAAGTGACCCAGTGTCCGCAATCTGATTGCAGAAAGCCCCGCTGTCCTTTTGACCTCCAGTTCCATAGGAAGAATAATAAGAATAGTCTCCATGGCTGCTGTGGGTGTGCTGGATCGGGCAACTTGGCTGCTCGGGCTTAAGCTTCTCCCTGATGATATGCAAAACAATATGATGGTGTAAATTATCAGCACCCACAGTGCTGCCTGCCATTATTGACAGAAGAATACATTTTGAGAAACTGAAATAAAATGATGCCATATTCGAATTTGTTTACAATAATGTGAATTTTCTTCTAGATGAACGGTGGAAAAAAATCAAAACCGTTTTCTAAAATGACTTATAGTCCAAACAAAGCACTAATTGAATATTATAAATATCCCTGGTTCTGTGTAAAAAGGACTTTTAATCGCTTGCAATTGGAAAGATACTGGAATTCCATTGTTTGAAATCTTAATTGTGCAAAACTAATGTGACTTTTGACCGCCATTGTTGTACGAAAACCTTCAAATAACTACGAGCAACTCACCAAAATATTTTGCAGTCAATTGCCAGAACAGACGTATTAAAAAAGAGAGGATTTTTCACCCTTCAATATCGTCGCCTTCATCGTCCTTGTTCCTTGGTCTTAACCCAACTTGAAATAATTTCCAAAGGGGAACAGAAACCTGCCATCAACCCGAACAACCACCCCTAATGCATACATGCATATATGCATACAATCGCATCTATACCACCGCACTATGCAAACAAAATTATGTACAAGTACGAGTAGGTCTGTATGTATATAAGAGAACCACTGAACCGCACCATACCACTACACCGAATCGTCGTCGTCGTGCCGTTTGGAAATAGCTCGGGGTGCATTTTGCATCCCTTTGAGGGATGATTCCCGGCGCCACTATGTCGTTTTTCTTGTTTGTGTTGCAGGAAGAGAAACTCACAAACCGTAGGCAACAAGAAATGTTTATAAAATTCAACCCCTAAGAAAGTGAGATGAAAAAAAAAACACAAAACAGCAGAGAAAAACTGGAAACACTGGACAAAGAGGACCTGCTGCTGCTGCTGATGCCTTCTGCTTGCTACACCAGAACGGCAAGTAGGGGTAAATTGAACAATATTTGAAGGGAAACTTAACGCATCGGCAGCAAGGGCAAGAGCACAGAGACAGCGACGAGCAGGACGTTTCCATATGAATGAAACACAACTTTTTTTTTCGGGGGTTGTTTTTATTTTTCCCTCCCCGTTTCCACTATAAATCCATTACGGTATATAAACACAACAACCTCTGCCGGCGCTAGATAGGAGGACTAGGACTTGTGGTGGTGCTGAATGAATGGGATTTTCCTCCTTGTGTCGTGAAAACGTTCTCCCCCCGACGCGACGCAAGAAAATCACATTGCGTTCGGATCCGTACAGAATGTGCGGGCAACAAACTGTGAAGCGTAAGCTGGGTGCCGGAATGGCGATGCCGGCTGTGTGTGTCATCATTGCACAGTGGAGGCGAATACACCAGACAGGGGACGTCGAAGAAAATTAAGAATATTAACGAGGATGCTCTGGGGAACTCGATGATGTATGAATAGGTGTCCTGTGTGTTATTTTAAATGTGTTTGGTGGTAAAACATCTGTGCTGCTTATTATTCAATTTCAACAGTCTTCCTTAGAGTGATCAATATTCATGGAGAGGGAAGGAAATATGTCACACGTTCACCTATTTGGGGTTTAGTCTAAAAGTAAAACGCGAGGCGAATTAATCAAATTTAGGAAGACTCAAGAAACGCCTACACTCAGAAAAAAAATCATTGTTGAAACAAGAATTTTCAATTGTTAAAAAATTGTAAGCTGAAAATTGTTGCCAGTAAATACAAGTTCTTTCGGCAACAAATGTTTTTTTAGAATATTTGGTTTGAAGTTGTTGTATCAAAAATCTCATACTCCAGACAAATATTTGTAAGTGTTAACATATTATCGAAAGCGAAAAATTGTAAGATTAAAAAGAAAAGTGTTTTCTCAAGTATTTTGTTTTTAAATATTTCTATTTGAGATTGGATACTCGAATCAAAAATGTTTTTTTTGAAACAACAATCAAAATTTTTAAATTTTCAAGAACACAAATGCTTTTCATAACAATTTCATACTTAAGGCAAAAGAAATACATTGTTGTTTGATAATAGCCGTGTTTTATTATCCCCGTGATCTGATCCGGATCAGATCAGAATAATAAAACAAACTAGATCAAAGTTCTGTGTTATGGTGATTGCACAAGCTAAGTTAATTTTGACATTTAGTGCGAAGTTGCCATACGAATGAATATTTTCTTGTAAATGGAAATTTAATGCACTTGTTATATTTTTTTAGGAGGAAATTGTTCATTTTCATTAAAAGATACCGAATGAGAAAAATATTTTGTAGCTATAATTTCAGTTTCACATCGCTCAAATATCATTATGGGCAGAATAATTAATTTATTCGAATAAAATAACAATAATGATATTTGGATTGCCAATAATATTTTTATATTCTAATCTGGCAACACTTACCCTTGGCAATTGTCGATAATACAGCAGCATTTACAAATGAAAGTGTATCATAGTGAGAAATAGTCGAATTAATTTTTGGATCACGATAATTGATCTTGATAAAAAGCAAGATCTCGTATTGTTGTTGTAATGCACACAGACTTATGGGTTGATCTGATCCGGATCAGATCACGGGGATAATAAAACACGGCTAATAA
This sequence comes from Brachyopa scutellaris, assembly GCA_949775065.1. Taxonomy (NCBI): domain Eukaryota; kingdom Metazoa; phylum Arthropoda; class Insecta; order Diptera; family Syrphidae; genus Brachyopa; species Brachyopa scutellaris. The sequence goes on from OX459115.1 coordinate 43,575,437, forward strand.
CTGCGGAAAATGTTTAGCCAAACAATTTGTTCTCCATCCAAATATTTGAAACTGTTGACTTTTAACAATTAAAATAGTTGCATCAAAAAACAAATTCTTGGTGGAAAAGAATGCTTCTTCACATTGAAGAAGAATTATAAGAATTATATTATCACATCAAAAACTAATTCTTTAGGCAACAAAATAAATTCTTGAATTCTCAACAAATCATATCTTCGCGCAACAATTTTTTGTCGAGTTAAGAATGATTTATTCTTGTCATCGGAAATTATAACTACTTTTCTTTGCGTTTTATTACATTGCGTATTAATTATAAGCTCTTGATTTTCAGTCTTAGCAAGGGTAAGTATTTTTTTGTTCCAGGTTAACATTCGTTTCCTTGAAGCAACAATTTACATTTTTGATTCTTATTAAGCATTTGCATATTCAGCGTAAGTACCTTATTCACAATTTGTGCCAAAAAAAATGTCTTAAGGCAAGAATTGACGTTTTTAAATTCTTAACTATTCTTTATTCTTGATGCAAGTATTTTATTGTTATTTCTTTTTAACAAGATCTCATTTGGCACAACAATGTAAGTTCTTGAATGTAAGAACTTTATTTTCTTGATGTAAGAACTTTGTTTCTTTCTGTAAGAACGTTCATTCTTATGTAGTAAGTAACACCGAGAATTCTTGAATCAACAATTTTAGTTGTGGAGTAGATTTTAACCCACGTTTATTCTTGTGACAAAGTATAAAATTGTTGTGATTACAACTTTTTTTTCTGAGTGTATGCATTGACTATGAGTCATGAAGGGAACTGACTCTTGTCAAACTGCATCAACGTTTGCCTAACTTGGGTACCTGGATCCAAGGTTTTAATAGGAAACGAATGAACTAATGAAAGCAAAAATACAATGGGGAATCAAATTCGTCCACCGCTTTAGCGCACTAAGGGTCGCCAGTATTCACTTAGGTCCAATCATCCTGAAAGGCACTACACTTGAGTATTCCCATGAGGTTAAATACCTGGGAGTCTTAGATATGCATCTCAACTGGAATTCGCACCTCAACTCTATAATAAATCGTGCAACTAGGGCCTTATGGGCAAGTCGTCGACTGTATGGTAGAGCTTGGGGTCTCAACTCAAAAATTATATACTGGTTGTACACCACGATGGTCAGACCCATCATTTCGTACGGAGCCTTAGTCTGGTAGCCTTAAGTTCTCGAAAAGCTCGATAAGCTTCAACGGTTGGCGTGTCTTGGTATAACCGGTGCCATGCGCACCTGCCCTTCAGCAGCTCTAGAAGCTATAATTGGCGTATCGCTATTACAGATCTTCATTAGGAAGTCAGCCGCTAGAAGCGCTATTAAACTTCAACTTATTGGTAGGTAAAAACCAGGTAACCTCACGGGTCACCTAAATATTATCAACAACATTCCCAATCAGGACATGCTCTGCACCGTCGCTGGTACTTAGTGAACACTGCTTTGGCAAAAAATTCGAAGTTCACATGGTCAAACGTGGGACCCACCCTAGACCCAAAAAGTCTAGTATGGTACACTGACAGATCGAAAATGGACTCTGGTGTTGGCGCTGGGGTCTTCGGGCCCAAAACTAGAATCTCCGTTCCTCCTGGATCTTTGTCGCTTATGTCCTTCATCTTCTAAGCGCTTCAAATGTCTTTTCAGACAGCCAAGCCGCACTCAAAGCTTTGAGCTCCTATTCTGTGGACTCAAGACTAGTAAAGTGCTGCTTCAATGCTCTCCAATCCCTAACTACTCACATAAAGTCGAACTTTGGTGAGTGCCTGGTCACAGAGGCATTGAAGGAAATGAAATTGCGGATGAGCTGGCCCGTTCTGGCTCTACTGCCAAATTCTCAGGTCCAGAACCCTTTTGCGGCATAAACTGGGCAACAATCTCAGCCTTAGTTAACAAATGGGAACACAATCTCCGATTCTCTCATTGGGGGAAATGTCCCGGGCTTAGGCAAGCCAAACTGTTGATTAAGCCTTATACCCATCACAGGGAACTTCTAAACCACAATACGAAGGATATTAGGCATCTAGCAAATTTCCTTTCCGGTCATTGTCAATTACGATACCACCTGAAAAAGTTAGGCCTGTCTAGCGAGACCGATTGTCGACTCTATTTGGAAGAGGGCGAAACAGCTGAAGACGTCCTTTGCGATTACCCGGCACTTTTCGGGGTCCGACGACGTACCCTTCACAAAGAACTGCTTAGACTTAGACCTTATGAATTAAAATATGCGTCAACCAAGGACTTACTCGCCTTTATAAGGAAGGTGGTTTGCCTCTTGGACTAATTAGTATCCTATGATACAATAGATCTTTTAGGTCGCAGTATCAGCCTTGGGGCAGGATCCAGTCTAATAAAAAAAAATAAATAAAAAAAAGGGTCGCCAGTGCATTTCGAACTGTTTCGCTCGATGCTATCTATACTCCTCGTATCTTTAATACTATCTATAGACATACTCGCTGAAGAAATAGAAAGACAAGAAAAAGAATGGCGTGTGGAAGTTATAGACGACAGAATTGAAGCTTCTTAGCTGCAATCGTAGACAAAGGGAGGAGAGTTTGTGAGAAGAGGGAAATTTCATGCAATTTTCGAATTTACTGAACCCGCCATATCGAACACATAAGGCACTACAGGACACTCTGAGCAGATAAAACTTTAAAAACAATATATGAATTCACCATGAAAGTAACACCATGATTTGCACAAAAGCGTTCAGTATTGTCGTGGTGCAAGATGCGGGAATTTCTTCTTTGTTCCCTATTTTCCCATCCATACCACGTGAGCGTTTAACGTTTAACGTCCGAAGTCAAGTAAGAAGTTTCACTTCAAAAATGTGTAAATGTAGTGGTCTTTCGCTCAACCCACCAAAGTCAAAATTCAACTTTTGAACTTCACTTCTGTTTTTGTGCCACTAAATTACTGTCATACAAATGTTCCAAATTTCAAATAGTTTCTGAGAAAACTGCTTGTGATAGACACCAAGGTAATTCCATAAGCGTTCCGTTGTACTACCAATTGCGTGCGGAACACTAAAACGAACCAATCGCCTAAACTGTGTAAGCATTTTTGGCATGATGATGTTAAATACTAAAAGAGTAAAAGAGTGCAACCCGGTTTAGAACCACCCTCTTAAGTGCGAAACCCGCAAAGCATTCTCGGTTTTTTGAAACTCTTAGCACAGACAATAAATATTTATTGTCTGTGCTCTTAGTTTATAAAGTTATATAATTATTGGTAAAATTCCCTTTTAAGTACATATCGCTTAACTACATTCTCCCTTTAAGTACTCATTGTTTGCTCTTCTTTCGTCATAATTTATATGAGATATTTTCCTTTTAAATATAAATGGTAATAAACTTAATCTGGTGGTGAGTTCTAGTACTCTAGTAAGACTTTGAAGATTTCTCATGGTTGTCACTTTTTGGTTGTTGGTTGTGAAGATCTTTCGCCTTTTTGTGGACTTGTCTTGTTCGTGGATAGGTATATCTGAGTAGCTAAGCTGGCAACTACGTATCCCGGATGAGTACCTCCAGACATTGGACAATACTGCTAATGCACATATCCGGGGTTTACTGTAGAAATTTGCCCAAATATTAGCTACGGTAAGAAGCACATTAATCCTGGATACTTACCTGTCGCGTTTCATCGCAGTTTGGAATTGCTGCCCAACGGGCCATAAGAAGTTTCACTTCAAAAGCGATCGAATCCGAAATGGTCGGGTAGACGACAAAAAAGGAAAATACGAAAGGAATCGTAGTATCACAATCACAATCTAGCAACATCAATGGAATGGAGCAGTACAAGATGAATTTCGAGAGTGGCCAACTGACGATAATGCTTCAAAATGACAAAAGCTGGACCATTATTATAAGTAACGTAGCGGCCAGGACGTCAACGTAAAGTGAATAGGCTCTAACCCGACCCCCGTGAAATAAGGCCTTACGGCGGTCCCGCGTGGGACTTAAATCAGGTTTTGCTCGCTAAGAATTCGGCACTTTCAGCTCGGCATTTCCTAGATAAGTATCTTAAGTTACTTTCACTTCACTGCAAAAACTACAGGTACCGAGAACACTATCGGTAAGCATTCGCTCAATCGCTTATTCAACCCATAAAATCTTCGCACAAATGTAATGCATACCTACAAGTGCATGGATTGGAACAGTTCACTGTTTCACCACCGGTTGCGAAGCTATTTAAGTTTTATTTTAATTTCAATTTATGTACAGACGTGATATAAACTTCGATCAAATGAACTGCACGATGATCCCAACATATACAGTAGCGAGCATAGAAAGTGCAACACCCATTTTTTACAGAATAATCATTAATAACTTTTAGGTAGCGGTTTTTTTTTTTTGATTTAAGGTCATCCTTTTTGGGTATATAAGAGTGCTACAAGTAGTTCAGAGTCATTTTTGTTTTTAAAGTTATCAGCGTTGGTGTAAAAATTGATGATTTTGAAAAAAAAATCCAAATTACTAGCAATCGATGGAGGACCAAAATAATTAAATAATTGCAGGTTTTGAAGTGGCAGAGTTGACTATTACCAAAATAAGTAAAGAGGTTGACTGCAGCAAGTCGACTGTTAGGAGATTATTAAAAAAATACTTAGGAGCACAGTTGAACTGCAAAAAGGAATAGAAGAGATTTGTAAGACATCTACCGCGGATGATCGAGTTTTACACCGAATGTCATTGAAGAACCGTTTTCAAACAGCTGTATATACGAAGTTGTAGAGTCAAATGCAATTGCATTAGTGTGCATACAGTGCATCAAAGACTTAGAGCATTTGGCTTAATAGCTCATCCACCCGAGAAAAAAACCGATGTTTAGACTTAAAATGAAGAAATTTCGGGCAATTTGGGCAAACAAATATGAAAAGTGGACATAAATTGATTGTACACAAGTCATATGCTCCGATGAGAGTAAATTCAATATTTATGGATTCGATGGAATTCAGTACGAGCGCCTAAGGAAAACTTGCCTTGAGAGAACAGTGAAAGATTCAGCGTTCCAAATGATATGGGAACGTTTTTACTACTATGGAATTGGAGATTTATGCTTCGTTAACCCTATTACTGCCACGCTGTGACTGTGAGTCACTATTCAATTTCAATTCAATATAAATGATTTTAAAATATGTTTTAACGTAAAATCAGTTTCATGTATTTTATTATTGGTCATTACGTTACTAATATAAACAATTAATTTGTTTTTATGTTTTGGTAATGTTTACTTACTACACAAAATATTAAAAAAGAACATAAACTGCTACGTAGTGACTCTAAGACACTATAACGACGGTGAATTTACATTCATGTTAAAACACGATCTCTGGCAACTATTGATCGATGCTAGATTACGCAGATAAGGTGGTACGTCCTATGAAAACTTCTGGCATCCTTCATTTGGAAGTCCAATGTATCGGGCTTGCAAGTCGAAAATAGATTCGTTGCACTTTTGCGTCTCTCGCGTTCTGATGACAAATCCGCACGATCAACTCGCAGAGCTCAAGATATGTAAATTCGCGCCAATAAGGGATATTTGGTATATGGTCAACAAATAATTGCGAAAGCATTACATGCCGGGTAGTAACTTGACAATAGATAAACAACTAACAACAGCCTTCAGGGGAAATGTATTTTGCCAATGTATGCCTTCTATTCCGGATAAATATGGAATGAACATTTGGTGAACTTGATGCCAGCACCAGTCATCCGCTATATGGCATTCCGTACCTCGGAAAAGAATTAATATCTCTACTCAAGTTGTCGAGATGCTACCTTTTGCAAAGACAAACAGGGACGTGACATTCGACAGTTATTGCTATCGAAGGGACTAACATGTGTCGGCACATAACGAAAAAATAAAAGATGCTTTCCAGCAAATTTTCTACATCATAGAATAAAGGAGGTTGAAAACAACGTGTTTGCCTTTCGTCGAGGCATGACAATGGTTGGCTCCATACCGAAGCAGAGCAGATCTGTTATACTTCTGTCAACTATCAAAATATACATTGAAAACAAATTCGTATGTACTATAACCGTACAAAGGGAGGAGTACACTCGCTAAATCAAATGTGACTGTCAAGCTTTTACTGTAAAGCGAAAAACGAGTAGATGGCCTCTCGCACAATTTTATAATATCGTTGATGTGTGTGCGTGTGTGGTATTGCGGCAAAAGTTATTGGGCTGCATTTATACCCTAACTAGAACCAGGCAAAGCTAAATTCTAGTCGAAAACTTTTTTTGAAACAAATCGCCAAGGCCTTAGTCATTCCAAATATGTATGTCATGTATGTCGAAATCTAACGTTGCTGAGATAGACGAGGTTTTGGAAAACTGATCATCAAATCAATCTTTTTTTTTTTTTATTTATTTATTTGTATTAAAACTCCTTTTTTTCAATAAATTAAATGAACTATCCATGTATTTTCAATTAGTGTCTCTAAGTCACACCGTGGCAGTTTACGTTAGTCAGATAGCATGGCAGTAATAGGGTTAAAGGAACTGTAAGCTCGGAAGTTTACAAAAATATTTTAGTCAATCACTTTTACCGTCAATTGAAAAGCATTTTGCAGACGCTGTCGATGTGATTTTTTAAGACGGCTCTGCTCCGTGCCATCGTTCCAAAATGGTAAACTAGTATTTTCCTTTTTTATTTCTATTCTAATTTTCACACTTGACTGGCCAGGTAATTCACCGGACCTCAGCCACATCGAAAATCTCTGGCACATTATGGCATTGAAAATAAATAGCAAAATGCCTGCCGCGATGAAAATGCCCAATGAAGTAATTGAGGAATTTTGGAATAAGGAAACATCCATGGGACATCTTCAAATTTAGTGGATTCAATGACTAAGTGAATTAAGGAGACCATACAAAATAAAGGAGGCGCTGCAAAGTATAAATATTCCACTAAATTCTATAAATGTAAATGCTCTTGCCTCAGAATTCCGAAATGTACAAGATGGATGACCATAAACAATAAATAAACATTTAAAAGGATTGTCACCTACTGCAAGAAAATATATGGTTTTTTCAACACTTTCTTAGAAATTCTGATTTGCTCGAATTCTGTATCTGCAACAAATGGTTCTTTCTATATGTCGTTTTATTGCCAACAAGTTGGTTAACAATTTATGGAAAACATTTTTTCATTGACAAAAAATCTAGATATGAAGAGAGATGTGGGTTTTCTTTGCAGTTTCTATGCTCGCTACTGTAGAACATAGAAGAGTATTTTTTTGGTTTTGGAAATGTTCGCCAGCGGAAATGGTAACTTCAATAAGTTTGTAAGAAAAGCTTCATTTAATTATGAAGGGTTGCAGAGTATAACAACTGCGCTCGGTGAGGTTTCGCTTAGGAAAAAAAAACGTCTCGTTGTTATCTTTTCAGATAATTGCTTTCACATCTTGTACGCGTACACATGTGTATAACATGATTTCTGAACATTATTTGACAAATTGGAAGTTTATCAATCGTTTGATTGAATTCCTGTGTCAACACATTTTCCTTCTTTTTTTTTTCTTTGCCACACGTTCTTACACGCGAAGAGCTATTCATTAGAGTCCTTACAACAAATGTTACACGTGTATGTGATAGACAGTTTCAGGATACAATTTGAGATAACAAAAATCCCTCCTCTTCCACCATCTGCTCCATCTATCCGCAAACAGAAGCTAACTGAATGATTATGTTGAATCCCTTCAAGCGCACATTTCTGATCGCAGGTTTAGGACCACCCTCAACACTTACATAAAATTCAAACTAACAAAGAGTATGGTAACCGGGACAGCTGCCACAAAAATATGTAGAAATGGCGGCGGCAACAACGAGTTACTCGTATCCGTATAAGTAATTTTCTTATTCGAGTTTAAATTACAACTATTCAGAATATTTCGTGGTTAAAGGGAAATTACTCGCACAGTTGAGTGTCTTGTATGGGTGTGTATCTGTGTAACATCAACAACTACCCCCAGTGGGGTAGTCGTAGTGACGGCTTGTGCGGGGGGTGGCATGGATTATACTACAGTTATCCTTATGCAAAATCCATAAAATCTTCACTTGTTTTACTCGTTTGGAATAATTGGATTGTTGCCAGTACAACACACTCACTCAACATCAAAATCATCCCCTAGTTGTGGCACACGTTGTTTGTGTTTTTTTTTTTTTTTTTTTTTCTATCCGAGCTTCACTGTCTTCCCGTCCGTTTGTTATATTAAATTATACGAGCATTGTCTGATGCGCTGTTGGCATTTGCACAGTGGGTCCGAAGGGTGTAAAAAAGTGGTAAAAAAGTGGTAAAAATAATGATTTTTTATTCTATAGGACGAAATAAATCAACAGCGAGGGGATTAAAACTCCACGAACAAAGAGGACATCCTTTCGAAGAAGAACGGATAAAGGGATAAAACAAATATAGAGGAGGTAAGAAATGCACGTGCTTTTTTCGTTTTTTAATTAATTTTTATTTATCAATTCACTTAAATCTTAAATGCTAGACAAAAGTGATTAAAACTAGCTTAACTAACCTAACTACCTTACTCTAACTTACTGGCCCCTCACGGGCACTCTAAGCTAAACTTAATACTTATACTATGTCTTTCGACGTAACCTAACTTATAATATAGAATTTTAATTAAAGTTACAATTTTAGAGCTAAGAAAAGTTTGAAAAAAAAACTTAGCAACAGGACATGTTTTTTGCTTAAAACTACCTTAAATAAAACTTACAACTACTTAACCTATCTTAAGTCTAGCTACGTAATTAAATACGTAATTTTTTTTGTTTTTTGTGCTGTGTTATTTTATAATTTTTTTGTGGTTTTTTATTTGTTTTTATATTTTTTTTTGTTGGCAAAGTGCTGTGCGTATTTTTTTTATTTTTATATATTTTTTTTTTTATTTTTTTTATTTTTTTTATAAAACTTACAAATACCTACACTACCTAAACCTATGTAAGCCGGCCACGGCATGTCTACATAATAAACATAAAAGGCGGCCAACTATGCCTTGGGGTCTACCCCGGATCAAACGGAATCGACGAGGGAATTCCATCTCTTTCTAACAGCCACCAGAATTTCTGATGTTGCTGTTCAACATCGTGCCCATCGCGCCCCGAAACCGACCTACTAAACCGGAGGCGCTCCGTTTGGCTCTGCGCGACGTCTCTGTCGTAGTTGAGCCGCCTATCCACAGTCTTGCGAGCAACATGGAAGATTAGCGGTACCGCTGTTCTATCCTGGATCAGACCCTGTTGGTCAAAATAGAGGAACGCTTCTGGTGGAACGAAGCCGTTTAGGCGCACTCTTTCGTGGTACGTAAAATTGGGGTAATAAGCCCCGAAGATCAGGCTATTCATCGAACCCATTGCTCTTGCAATGTGCCTTCGAGTCATCTTGATTAGGAAATTGTCCACTCTTATTACGTTAGCCCTGTTGTATAGGACCTCATTAGAATAGAATTTTTTGTACTCGGACTCTGGTGTTCTGTATAAACGAAGGCAAGCCCGAAGACAAGCCCTCTCAAACACCCGAATCCTTTCCATCAAACTTGGTCCGACGTTGAACCACACGGGACAACCATATGCTATCATTGGCCGTATAAGGGCCGTGTAGCAGATAACCTTTACCCTCGCATCGAGTTGGCTGCTATAAAACAGTCTCTTTGTAAGAGCAAAAGCGCCTCTGGCTCTGGCCAGAGCAGCATCTATATGTTTGTTAAAATACAGATACTGGTCTAGCCACAGCCCGAGGTATCTGACTACATTTCGACATGCAAGTGGCCGCCCGTGTCGTCCCACGATTGCGAACTTTCGCCAATTCTTTCTGGTGTCCCAAGAGGCCCCAGACAACGGCGTCCGAAACAAGATGGTTTCTGACTTCTGGAGGTTGATCTTCAACTTCCAGTCGTCACAATATCGCTGAATCTTATCGAAGTCACGCTGCAAGAGAATTGCAATGACCTCGATCTTTGGCCCTGATCTGTACGCGACCAAGTCATCTGCGTACGCAATAGCATGGTGAAGAGACCCTACGAGATCACTTGTGTAAATATTGAAAAGGATCGGCGAATTAACCGCACCCTGCTGTAGACCATTTTTAATTTCAAAAATACCAGCAGAGGTCACATTGCCATTTTTCACAACGAACCGCCTACTGGTGAGCATATTATAAAGTATGTACAGCAGTGGTTTACTTATGCTCAACCTGCTCAACTTGTAAAAAAGTCCCTCTAGCCAAACGGTGTCGAAGGCTTTCTCCAAGTCAACCAGGCAGGCACCCGTGCATTGTTTCTTGCTTTTGTTCCATTGAATATCCGATACGAGTTTAGATGCGGCATGTATGGTATCATGCCCCGCCTTAAAAGAAATGCACGTGCATCGTAAATAAAATGACGTTGTAAATCTAATACCTTCACAACCCTTAGATCTGTATGGAAGCATCGCAAAAATTGGTCATACTGGTGTATCGTGTAAATCCCTGGAGAATAATCGGAATAATAAAAGGAAAATTCGATTAAAAATTCTATTCTATTATTATTATTACGTCGAACTTAACCTTTAACTGGGTAGATGGGGTGGTGACAACACCCCAAACCCTTATTTTTCAGAAATATTATACTTTGCGACTTACAACATCCAGTGTCGGTACAGTATATTCCTGTTGTTTTATATTATACAGATTCAGATGGTTTTTAAAAAAGTTTGGTTGCAAAACTAAGCCGTGACAGACTGTTCAAGCTGCAAGGGTGCTGTCAACACCCCTCCTACCCAGTTGCGTATTTTTTTTTTTTTTACTGGGTGAATTTGTATAGTTAGTTTGAAAATCGCATAATTGAAAAAAGATCAGGAACGCTTTCAGCTGCTATTGACAATATATAAGAGAAGATTAAAGTGAAGAGCCGGACTTAATTGACACGGATGATGGCGAATTTGTTGAAACAAAAAAAAAATTGCTTCAAAACTTAATACGGAAAGCACTATTTTGGAAAGGACGACTAAAAACTTTATAAAGGGGTCTTAAAGTTGTTTCCTTTAACATTGTTCTACCACAGAACGATATCATTATGACAATTTGACCATAGAACCACTTACCAGAGGAAAGATAAGCGTAATAAATTGAAATAATGATGGGGCGTTGTCAGCACCCCACCTACCTACTTACGTTACTAAATATTACTCACCTACGGGTGCTGGGCAGTTACCTAAGCATTTGAACCATTTCTGGATTAATGTCCCACATTCTACCAGTATATACATATGTGTTCTGGAGTTACACTGAACTCATTGCAAGACCTGCATGAGCATCCATCTGATAGACCTACGAGTAGCTTCCAGGGATATCTCTTGAGTTTCTAGTTTACAGCTCTTGAGTTTCTCGTGATATGCCTCTTTTGATCCAGCTTAAAAACATTTGGGATGAAAATAAAAACCTTTGCTTTAATGGCACCACCTTGGGGTTCGCCGAAAAAATGATTTTAATATCTAAGAGAAAGAGTTAATAAGACTTTAATAGTCTTTTTCCTCTGCAATAGAGCGTTTGGTAACAAGTTTCAAATATGCTATGCAACCTCACATTCAGTCACGACGCGACGCTGGGGAAAGGGATTCATCGTAATAACTCAGACACATTTTAAAATCTATAGAGCGGCTGATGAAACGTGCTATCCAAAGTAATGCTGTGTAATCAATCAGGTCCATTGTTATTTTATCTAACAGATTGGCATTTAGATTTAACAAGAAATGACGATTGGGACTTTGACACTAGGATTTGGATAATAATGCGTCGCTATCGTGCTTTGGAGTCTCTGATTTTAGTCCAAATAGAGTTTAGGCGGACATTTGGCGTCATTGCTCCGAGCAGACGGACCGTGGTGAAGCTAGTTTACTCTTTTGCCGAGCGTGGGACAGTCGCAAGAAGACCTTAACACCGTTATCTTTCAGTTAGGACACAGGGTATGATTGCTGCTGCCATACAAACCGATCTCAGCGTTTCGACCCGAAACTTATCTTCTCACATGGGAGTAAGCAGAAAATTTTGCACAAAGATTTGGGCTTATTTTCCTACAAAGTTCTACAAGTTACTACAAGCAAACTGAAATTGCCAAAAGATCACTCAAATTATGGAAGAGGACTACAACTTTAACTTCACTTTTATGTCTGACGAGGCCTAGGTTAGTTTAGGTAAGCGGGCTATATAACTATCTTCATCACACTTAAATGTACATTGAAACTACTGAAATGAATTGTATGTTATAAAAGTTTACGTTTAAATAAATAAATAAAAAAGTACACCTGTTTTCACAACTACAAAATACATCAGAACCTCTGTTTTTTTTGTTGGGGTTTTCAGTAACTGTTGACATTTTGCTTTTCATATGAAATTCATCACACTAAATTAAAATACACACCGAGTGTATGAAAGAGAGCATATATACAAAATACCAAAGTTTTAATTGAATTCCACTGAATTGAGTCTATACTCTGCTTTTCCATTTCATCTTCTCTGATACGATTCGGGAATTATATTGCAACCTTTTAAGTCCCGTCCAATTACAGTCCTTTACAGATCATGAAATTCATTTCTATCTGCCCGAATTCCTTGATTCCATGTCGAAACCTTATTATTATGTCGACAATTTGACTCAATAAAAGTGGATATTTAATTAATACAAAGCTCTACAGAGTGAGTATATTTAAATTTTTAACCATTTTCATTATTTTCTAGACATTGTCGTATACTGACAGCCATAAGTTTACGGACAGATAATTTTTTGTTTCAATATTCTACATTTTCGTAAATATCGGGACCCCAGCCCCACCTATGGGGTCGAAATTGCCAAAGACTTTCTTTTTATTTAAATATTATACGGTGTCAATTTGAGCCAATTCGGTCCATAAATAAGAATTTTGAAAAAGCGATTCCAACGCCACCTAGTGGATTCTAACATGAACAAAAACTAACCGGAGCACCACACGAACATATGGTGTGAATATAAGGTGGATAGCTTCAGCGGTTCAGCTGTAATAGTCGGACATACATACGCACCAACGTTTTTATAACATATATTAAGATAAAAAATGTCGGTTTTAAAAACTAGACTTTTTGACTATAAAATCAGGTCGTGAACACCTTCGACGGCCGGTATCTAGGCTTGAAACTTAACTTTCTTACCAAATTAACTTCAAACCCGGAGGATCAGAGTACGATAAAAGGGATTGATAGCTTACAGCTCAAAAAATTGTTCAAAGCAGATATCAGTAACAACGATAAAAATGCGTTGAACCACAGGCAAACGGCTAGGACAGCAAAGGACATCAACAAACTCATATTTAATATGTATTTAGTTACATGTTTAGAATGTATGAATGTGTGGCAACACTAATAACGAGTAGTTCCTTAAGTAGAAGTAGAAGGAAGACAGCAGCTCCCTTGGCTGGACATCTACTAAGCAAAGCGTTGGCTAGTTGCACGCGATCTATTATCCTTGCTTCAAAATCGCTATTGTAGTTTACACATGCTTTTTTTATGATCTCAAACTAGGGAACGTATTACTGCAAAATAAAAATGGAACACCCTGTAAATATAGTCTGATGTGAATTGAGACAAAAGCTTCTCTTAACCCTTGCATGGTTGCATCATAAAACCACCAATATAACAAATTTTCTCTAGTGTTCTAGTGGTTGCGTTGAATGCCGGGTGATCTCTCTGAGCAACCACCAATAAATTGTTAATTATTACAAATTAAAAAATAAAAATAAAAAATACCTAGGTAAATGTATACTTTAGATTTTTAGAAGGTTTAAGAAATCTTATTAAATTGTTTGTTTTCAAAGTTAAGAAAGAAATTATAATTCGGGCCGCAAAGGGTTAACTAAGAACGTTTCTCTAAACTTTGTTTTTAACACTCGTTTGGCGGACTACTCAAGAAAAGGTGCTTAGTGGTTCTGTAATGGTATCTTGTGACGACGTAGGACACCGATGGAATTATGAATATCAAAAGAATCGGGTTTTCGGTTAATACGCATCGAGCTCACATTAATGCAACGATACACTCTTCCAAGCTTTGCCAAAGATACCTGGACCAATAAAAATAAGAAATACTTAAGAATATGCAATAACCTGCCTAATAACCCATCCTCAACCTAATAGAACTGCTTTCTGATGAACTTGACGAACGACGGCTTGCACCATCGAAAAAGGATCCTTTTAGTATCTAGAAGCATAGCAAACTATTCAGAAGCTGGTCAATAGAATGCCTTGATAATTTTTTATACGGACAGGTCCTTAATGGATGAGCTCTCCGGAGCAGGTATCTACTTAGAAAAATGCCACGTTGAGCAATCCATTCCACGGCAGATTTACAACTGTCTTTCAGGCAGAGTTATACGCTATCGCCTGTTCAGCGTTGATCAACTCCAAAATTGTTGAGGACGCTTTCAATAAACTGAACCAGCTTGGGCGATGTCATAAGATCACACTTGTCTGGGTCCCGGGACATTCTGATATCCCGGGAAACGATAAAGCTGATGCTATGGATTTAGCGACCCCTTTTATCGGTCGTCAGCCTGTTTTTCGCTGCAGTTTAGCCTATGCTAAAGACAAGCTTCTTGAACTACTGCGACTACAACACTATAACCATTGGCCGAGCTTAGGTCATGCCGACAAGCCAAAATGTCAGTAGACGCGCCGAGGGCAAACAGAACTAAGTTTCTGTTACACCTTAGCAGAATTTACCTCAAAATCCTCACAGGACTGGTCACTTAAACGAGCACTTAAACAAAATTGGAATCAGAAGCTCGTGCCTTTGCGAGATATGGCTGGAAGAAGATGAAACAGCCTTTGCTCGGATCAGAAAGGCCACTCTAGGTAACTACGTCCGACGGGACGTTGATCTTCTGGAGCTCAATCTTGCCCTATTGCTTCGCTTTGTGAAAGCGACGGGCAGATTTAGATCGACATATAGCTCAACAATAAATCGCTACCTCAGCGAATGGGGTGGTACTTCACCAAAGTACAATGGGCCTACAGGTCTACGTGCTTGTTGTCTCTATGGAATAACCCCCTTCTTAATACAATACAATACAAAATGCCTTGATTGACAGACAAAGTTGGGGTAGGACTCGAATCTATTATTTGAACTCTTCGACTCTATTCTACTACAAAAATCTCCTAATTTATTAAGTTCAATTAATTTGTTCATTTAATCAGATATAAATTATTTTATTGATGAAACTATTTATAAGCTATTTTGATTTATAAGTGAAGTTTTTTAGCAAAATCTCTGACAGAACATTTTGTAGTCCGAAAACTTATGGACGGCAGTGTACGAGTATGTATGCGTAGATACCCTGAAAACAACCATACAAAGTTTCAATTCTGAAGAAACTAATTTCTCTCCAAATTCAGACTTTATAATGTGGATGTGGTGAGTGTGGGTATGATGGACTATTTGGCTTCTTTATCTATCCTACGAAGGACGACAGCTTAATTAGAAAACTTATTTCATTGCTTTTGAGTAATTTTGGAAGAAAAGTTTGCAATACAAAATAATGAACGAGTAATGTGGATTCAAAAAAAAAACCGAATTCGATCGATGGGACTAACATGAACATGAACATGGACATGTGTGTAAAGATATAATTGATTCAACTTTGCCATCTACAGCACAACTTGGTATGTCACTTCTAGTATCCAGAGGAGAAATAAAGGACACACGGATGGAATTACAAGTTGGACGGTAGGAATAGTTTCTTTACTTTCAACTGGTCGGTATGTGATGGTAATTTCGTTAAGAAAAGTACTGAATTGGAAACGAGCCTGTGGACTCAACAGTCCCGATGAGGAGAGGAGTTTAACTGATAAGTAATTTTTCAATCAAAACTTTTCAATTTCAAGGTTTAATCTGGCATTGCTGGAGAACATGAAGACGCCAGATAAAATGTGGCAGGTGGCCCTGTTATTCAACTATTCACATTCTTTTAATAGGGAAAAAGATAAACTGGAGAACATATCTAAAGCAATTGGAGCAGCATTTCCTTTGGCATGTCAAGTTGGGGGCGATAGCCAAATACGTAGATGTTGTGGCCCGATGGAGCTTAAGTGCATCCCAGCAAATACCCAAAACTTGGTTTTTCTTAGGTACCACCTCAAAAGCCCACACGCTTATTTCAACAGATGGAATCCACTTCAAATTAGCTCACCCAGACCTTGTTCAGGAACTTGGTAGGAGTGATCTATTAGGAATCACCATTACAGGAATCGGTTTGAACAGATATAACCTTAGCCCCCCTACAACTTCAAGGCAACTGGAAACAGAATATGGTAGACCATAAAGATTCACTTGTATAGTATACGGATAGATCAAAAACAGATGAAGGAGTTGGGACCAGTACCTATACGAAGTGACTACGAAAACATCTTTCTACGCGAGTATAAAGAAGAGCAACTCCGTATTCCACTCCGAAAGTTGCGGTATTAACGCATTTGAAATCACCTCAAAAATTGACTGGGATTTCCTCAAATTGCTCGTAATATCAGGCAGCACTAATTGAGTTCACTTGACCAGGGTGCCAGAACACATTGCTTTTGGCGGCAAAAAAAGAGCAGACGAAGTACACACATATGGATCTACGTCCGTTTTTATGATGTCAAGACCATTTTTCAGTGTACGAATGAGCTCTGCCAAAAGCTGCATTCATAAATAGTTAGAAACACAAACATCATTGCTACAGACGGAAACTGATGGTAACAGAGATGATAAAACCTTTCTATTAACCTCTTCCCTTATAAGAATAAATTAACTCCTACAACACTTGTCCAGAGGGCAGATACATACAAATACCGGATTCTTGACAGGACACTCTAGTAAAAAAAAAACTTCCTGGCCATGGGAATCGCTCAAGATAATATTTTTTCGATTGTGCAACCAAGACGAAGAAACAGTGGAGCATATCCTATGCCACTGTAACTTCTTACCTTGAGGATTCTCTGACAAGCAAGAGTATCATTTATTGCGAGATATATAAGATGCACACACAAATGGCTGCGTAAGGTTAGGTGTAGGTCTACATCAGTCTATAGCTTTATCGGAAGGAGGATCGGATGCGCCCTTTCTTCATCCTATATTGGGTTGGAGCTGAATACTGGGAAAAGCACAGAGTAAGTGATTTACCAAGTAAAACATTGAAAGATGTACATATACATATATATAGTACTTGGTAAGTTGAGTGAATATCTATTTTCACAAATCGCAGCTAACTGAATTCCACCATATATCGGAAGTATCGTCAGAAAGCACATAAACCATTTGTGGATAACATGATCAGCTACCCTATCAACTCTTAAAGACGCCATTTTAAGGCAATTTTTATAAGGTTCCGAATACATATGGTAATACGGAACCATTATATATCAAGAACCGCTCTAGCTAGAAACTTGAAATTCGGCAAATTTCCTTTTTTTTCTTTTATACGACAACTTATCAGTGAAAAATATTGTGAAACAACTATAGGGTGGAATGTAAACAAAAAAATAATAAAAAATATATCATGTGGGTATCTATCAATCGAAAGCAAAGATTTCAAAACTATTTTTTTCAATTTTTCTGTAAGAAAATTTGGGAGTTATGGCCGAAAATGTGTAAAAAATACCATTCCCCCACCCTTTCTCCGAAACTACTGAGGTCAGAAATATGGAAAAATCATGGTTTGTAGATGTTTAGCTAAACATTGAACGAAAACTATAGCGAATCTTATAAGTTCTATAGTTTTTGAGAAATTTGTGTCGAAAAATTGAATTTCCTAAATTACTAGACCGAATATAATGAAATTTTAAATTTCAATAGTAAAAATAAAAATGAGAAAAAAATAGCTCGAGCCTCCAACCCCAGCTCATCCTGCGTATGCTTTTGGCTTATTTTTATTTTCTTCGCTTGTTTTGTTGTTGTTTTCTTCGCTTGCTTGTACTTTTGATATTTTGTGGCTCGATATGTTTGTGTATTTTTTTTTTAGAATTTATTTTACTGTCTGTTGAAGTTGGAGAAGGGGAAGCGTTTCACATTTTCGTCTGATTCAGGCAAATTTGCTCTACCGCGGCTAAAAAAGTTTCACTTTAAAAATAAGACTACGAAATACTCTAAGCGCCAGTCTGACTCGCACTAGGCTGGTTTTATTCTTTGTAGCTATAAAGAGCAGGTTCATATTGAATCAGTTTATATATCAAACAATAACTCAAACAACAATCGAAGCTCAGTTTGTCTCAGACACTTATTTTCGATCTCTCACTTTCGTTGACGATGGAACCCATTAGCTTCTCATATTTGATCCCAGTTTCAATAAAAAAATCTTTTGTAACTACTGGTGGCTGTAGCCCTGCACACGTTTCCAGCGTAGATGCAAAAGAAAATAAAAACAAATCTTATTTTGAATGATTATGATTTTTTTCTGAAGATAAATCAGCCTTCAGATTAGATTTTAAAAAATAATGTCTTCACGATATTAATCGGGTATGTATGTACTTAAACAGGGGACAGCATTCGACAGAGAGCTGCAACAGACCCACCCTCTTCCCATTATGACAAGGCATGGTGGACTGGTTAAAGCCTTCGAAGTACCTACATATGTGACGAGAATTTATTAGAAGAAACAGAATCACCCTATCGAAACACAGTACAATCCAGGAGAAATGCGGAAAAGTGCCAGCTCGTCCGATTGGGAAAGGCAATCGTGCATGAGAACACCACATCGGGGCACTTGGGTTGGCACAAACGTCAAAAAGCTGCGTCAACTTCGGGTGTATCCAGCATTGTTACATCGACAAAACCGCCTCCGACAGCCATTTCCACGGTAATCTATCACAATCAATTTAATCTGAATAGAAAAACATAAAGGAAAGCTATGCCTGTGAGCAATTAATTCTCTTTTTTTCCATCTACGACTAAATTGTTGCTTTTTAACTTAATTAACACTTTAACCTCCTCCGCCACCTCCACACTAGGAAACAAGTGGAGCACCAGTATATGCGATGTAATTACTGAAATTATTATTAGTCCCAATCAGCATTCAAGTGAAGAGATTTCACTCCAAAGGGACACACAGTCTCCATATACTACTCATGTAGCATGATGGTGTACAGTGCCAGTGCAGGAGCAGTGCACTTAAGTCATTCGTAATTACATTTTCTCTTCGAGCAAATTAAGAAAATTACATTTTTTTGTGGAACGAGTTTGATGGTAACGTGTTTTGTTGTTTTTGTTGAAATTTAATGGTTGGCTGTAGTTGGTCTCCATACGCGGTTGCAATGTTGAACAGATGCTGGACAGTTTTTTTTTGACATATCCTTCCGTATGAAATTGAAGCGAGAGAGAAATTATGATTTATGACTTTTGGGGGGCGGGAGTGGGGGGATGTAAATTTTTTTTGGTTTTTAAAATATAATTACAAAATATATACGAGTACATATGTGAACATTAATTATGTTGTCAGTGATGTTATAAGTGTGACAAGTGTACGAGACACAAAAAAATGTCGAAATGGTAGTAATTTAAGTGAAGAATATTTTTGACAGCTGTCAAGTGAAATGATATACTATTTAAAAAGATAAAGTCGCAGATGTATTTTTGACAGCTGTCCAGTTGAATGAAGTATGCAATTTGGTGTCACTGTATCCCGCACTCTAGCGCTGACTAAAGCGAGCTACACATCATCATACAAGAATGTCAGCTTTGAACGATAACACGCAAAACTGATAATGTGTACGCTCGAAATTCGGGTGGACACTCAAAAACTATTTTTTTTGCTACTGAGTGACACTCAGCGGCCATCTTTGTTTTTCTTCGATTGTGTGTATACAAATTTGGTCATCCAAAAAGCAAACACGAGTACAGAGGGCCGAAAAACAACAACAACAACGATGACTTGGGTGTCATACAAAACTTATTGTGTGTGCGTTCGTTTCATAATGCAAAAATGATATGAGTTTTGAGTGACACTCTTGTATGATGGTGTGTACCTCGCTTAAAGTAAGTATCCCTGCAAACTGCGTAGCTTACGCAGTGTTGAATAGGCCTTACAATAATGACAGATAACTCCAATTAAGAAAAATATGGTTCCACAAGGATCCCAGCTAGGTCCCCGTCTAAACAATAATATGCAGTAGGTAAGTATCTCTTAAATGTTTTGTGCTAAAGGGCAGTGAATTCCAAAGACCTGGTGGATTTACCGGGTCTAACACCTATAAAAAATTAAGTTTAAAAAACTAAAACCCGACTACGGGAAAAACCAACTAAAAAGTACGAAACAAGATGAAACGAAACAATGATTTGCAGCGTACAGCAGTGGTCACATGCCGCTTTGTCCAATGAATGCGCAATTATTTGAATACGTTAGTTGGTTTTTCCCGTAGTCGGGTTTTAGTTTTTTAAACTTAATTTTTTATTTACAACTTTTAAGTTTCAAAAAATATGTAGTGTATGTACATAAAGTAAAAAACAATGTCGTGTTCTACTCGCCAAGCTCTTTCATTTGATACCCATATTAAGGAGGTAGTAAACATAACAGAAATCCGCCATCTTGGGGGCGTCCGCCATATTGAATTTAGAATGACGTCATATCGTATTATATTCAACTCGCCAAGCCCTTTCATTTGATACCCATATTAAGGAGGTAGTAAACATAACAGAAATCCGCCATCTTGGGGGCGTCCGCCATATTGAATTTAGAATTACGTCATATCGTATTGTATTCTACTCACCAAGCCCTTTCATTTGATACCACTATCAATGTGGTTATAAAGACTAGTCGGGTAAAAAAGAAGAAAAAAAGAAGAGATAGTCCGCCATTTTGCTGGGTGCGCCCGCCATATTGAATTTTTCTGCGACGTCATATAGCCAAGGACACTCTCCGCATAAAGGCGAATCCAACGACACCTCATTTGTTGAAATCGGTTCCATAGTTTAGGCTGTACGAGGTGACATCCTTACATACATACAAACAAACAAACAAACAAACCCAGCCTGTTAAAATCATAACTCTTCCTCTGCGTATTAGTGGGCACCGTAGCGCAAGTGGTTAGTGCGTCGGACTACTGTGCCAGCGGTCTTGGGTTCGAATCTCGCCGCAAACACCTAAAAGTTTTTCACAGTGCCCACCTCTTTCGAATGTCTGACAAGCATCAAAGAGTATCATTTGTCACGATTGAGCTTCTCAACTCTCCGTTCGGAGTCGGCAAAAAACTGTAGGTCCCTTCAATTCGTGCAAAAATATAACACGCACACACAAATGGTTGCGAGAAGCAGGACCCGGTTCACATCGAGCTGTAGCGCCAACTAAGTAAGTAACTATCTTACAGATAAAGGCCCAAATAAGACTAAATACAGTTCGCTTTGCTTTTGGAGTAGCCTTACACACATATTCTACAGATATATGTAATTATTTGCTTATTCAGATGGCATTTTCCTCAAATAAAAGGAAACTCTTCACACGCACGCAACAGATGCACAATTATAAACAAGTATGTGCTGGGAGGTTATTTAAATGGATAAGTTGTATCACCTTCAGTCTATTACTGGTAGGTGCTTCGATGTACATATATACATACATACACACATATTCATTTTTCCTGATTCAATTGTGTTCTTTTAAAAAAATTGGAAATTTGACTCACCCCATCTATTGGTAGATACATTTCTACCTGTGTGCTACCACAATGAACATGGTGGAGCTGGAGATGAAAGTTGTTCAGACACTAATCTTTTGACACTCGTGTCTGGCACGTTTTAGGCTACAAATAAGAATCATCGATGGATTACGAATGTCTACAAATATATTGACATGCCACAATGAGCGACAATGAATTTGCATTATTTTAGATGCGAGACACTACACTGTAGGCCAATGAGTTTGAACCGCGTTTGAACAGGTTTACAGGTATACAATAATCGGGTGTACCTTTTCTGCAAAAATCTTAAGATTAGCAGATAGTTTCGACAGTACAGAGGAATTATATGTTAGGTACTTGTAATGTAAGTAACTTGAACAAGAAAATTCGTCTTGCTTAGTATCTGCAGGTTCTGTCGCCCTCGAACGAGTTAAAAGTGTTCTACAAAAAGGCTTTACATGAGTCATAGTCTATTTTTGCTGAGATGGTACACATGTATAGGGACTTTCAATAAGTAGAAGTAGTACTAGTAGCATTGAATTTATTATATCATTAATTGTTTCTTATCCAATTACAACTTTTACATATTCTATTTAGCAATGGCAAAAGTCGTCAGCCAGATTGACAATTTCATGCGTGGATACATTGTTGCAGTTAAATTAATTTTTGTTATATTATTGTACAATTGTTGAAATATATTTTTAACTTTAGGATGGCAATTTTAATGATTTGCTAACATAAAAAAGAAAATACGGATTTTACAGCGATTTACTTTAGCAATTTTAATAATTTGCAACATAAAGACAAGGTAATTTATTCCTCCATAAACTGATTCCTATACGCAAGGGCATCCGATACATAGTTGCAGAGAACTTTCCAGTTAGATCCGTTGAGAATCTGAATTACCTCCTCCATCGAGAGAACGCATTGGTCGTAATGGTATCTCTCCTGATGAATTGGGCATACGGCCTGAAATTCAGAGGTAACAATTCTCTTCGAGTCTTGAAGATAAGGCTAATTTGGTTTATTCTAATAGATTCGTGAAAGTAGTTCAAATTCATTAAACTATGGCTTAATTGCTTGTAGATTAAGCGATTCTATGAACACGCTGTTTTCTCCATAAACACTTGGTGAATCTTCTTGTTAAGGACAACTCAACTCCTAATTCCTCGCTTAATTGCTGCCACTTCCGGAAAAAGTTCGCTTTCCTGGTAATAAGGTATCGGAGGACCAATTTTAGAAGTCGATGATCAGCGAGCTTGGCGATTCTTAAATCATACTTGAAAAGGAGCCTAAGGGTGAATAGTCGTAGGAGAGGTAGACCAGTTTCGACAAAGAGCATATACGTTGGTGTGTTTGTTGGTAGTCTAAACAAGTGCTTGAGAAAGAATTTTTGTAGCTTTTCAACTTCTTCGTACTCTTCATGTCCCCATACCCGACTTGCGTAACATATTACGGATCTTGCAGTTGCTTCGAATAGCTTGTACTTTGAACTTACTGGCACATCTTTCCGACTGAGAACATTTTTCCATGAGCAGCTTAACACTTTCTTTGATTCCTTCAGTTGGTTTTGGAGGTGAAGATTGTACGAGAGTCTAGGTGTAAGAATTACACCAAGGTAGCGATACTTTCAATAAGAATTCTCAATCTTTTTAAATTGAATGTGTAACGGAATGCAGACATTTTGAATGCAGTTTAAGGAACTTTTTTCAAGGATCTGACCTACTATATAATTGCGGAGGGCATTGCGACATCTATTACACATCACAAAATCTTTTAATAAACCGTAACCGATATAGAGGCTCAATTTGTTGGACAAAATTGAGGATGTCTCTGGAGGAGATTTTAAGAATTTCTCAAGGAATTCAAATTTCTTTAATGAAATTTTGTCTTCTTATGGCACATAGAGCGACGCAATCACATAGAATATGCTCCCCAGTTCATGTTAGCTCAGGTCGTTCGTAAGCTTATGCTGTGTAGATAAACGTAAAGATGGAAGTTCCCAGTTAGAAATCAAACCTATCTTCTGATATCATCCTTTTTAAGGTGTGTGGATTCATTGGATTTGTTATAGAAGAGTTGAATGGCACTTTTAGTTTGGAGAAGCCTCTTGGTATTTTCCAAATTGAATAAACACATTTGGTTCTTATAACGCTTGTTTGTCGAGTTGCAAATATGGTACCTTACCTATTACAGAACAGCTCAGGACCGGTAGGGAAATCCGCTGAACTTTTTTTTAGTCAGTTTGTCAGCTCTTTTATTTCCAATAATATCCTAGTGCCTAGGTTTGGCATCCACCTTTATTCCTCCTATTGGAGAGGTCTGGGATCGCACTGAAGCAGCGTAGGACTGATTTGAAGATAATAATAAAGAACAACTTTCATTGGCGCAAACCTTTGCCTGAAATACACCGAAGCCACTGACAGCCTAAACATTTTACCAACTCTTAGTTTAGTACCTCATGTCGAATAAGGTTATTTTTAATCTTATCCAAAACAATGGACCAACTCCATTATAAGAAAAATTTCGCAAATCATCATTCGGGCACCTCCATGCTTAATAGTCGGTAAAGTACCTACTCTGAGGCTGGTATTCTGCATTAGCCGAGCTTATGCTTTTTTTTATCGCGAGCCACCCACCCAGCTGTTTACATTATTTATTAATTGCATATATATATATGTATATACAGTACACTCTCGATTTTCGCAACCTCGATTTCTGCAAACCTCGATATTTGCAACCGACATAAATGGATTTCCTTTTCTCGATTTTTGCAACAAATCCAAAACAAAAATTGATTTTCGCGACTCTGAGGTTTAATTTTCGTAACATACAAAATTTGTGTGTGTAAATTTTACTATGCAATTTTGCAGGCAAGAGCAAACCTCTGCCGACATTATAAATCGTCTTGACGCAATGTAGGAATAACAACACGTCTAGATTTTTTTTGTGCTTTAAATACAGTGAATCCTTCATATATGAAAGTCTAATAAGGTTGACTAAACTCTACTACAAAAAAATTTTGTTGAGCCATCCAGTTTCTTCTTGCAATTATGAAGAAGCACTGAAAAGCTTAAATTTAAAATATGCCATCTTTTTTTGGCAAGCGCTTGGAAAGAGATAAAAGCGAATACAATTGCCAAAAAGTGGAGGAAAATTATAAGAACTCCTGATGATTGGGAGGAAGTAGACTGTGTTCCTTTACTTCTAATGCCGGATAGAATTTGGTCAGAAAGGCAGCGATGACATCTCTGAATGGATCTTCGAGAATCTTAAAACGTAGGAGCCCGAGAAAAAGAAGAAGTTTCTGTTAAAAGTGCGGAAATGGATATTATTGATACACAACCCAAAGTAAAGTTAGAAGACGCAATAAAATGCTCCACCACATGCTTGCAGTGGGCAGAACATTAATTACTTCAAAATTGAAGAAACGATGCAACTCCAAAAAATGGGCAATATACTTTTGCGAAGTGATCTTCTGCAAAACAAGTGGAAATCATAATTTCTACTTTTTTTACAACTTAGGCTGTATATAAATATATTTGTACACACTTATTAATTTACCAGCATTTAAGTTTCGTAAAAATGTATTTCTTTATTTTTTTGAAAATATGTATGTTTAAATGCATAATTTTTATTTTTAATAAAAATAAAACTCTTAAATAGGTATACAGGCAATTTTATTTTGAATAGCGTGTAGGACTTTTTAATGTGTTTTAATTTTCTGTTCGATTTGTGCAACTTTTCGATATTTGCAACAACGTCTGTTTTTATTAGTTGCAAAAATCGAGAGTGTACTGTATCACCATATTTTCTCATAAAATGACCACTTTCATTCATTCCTATAAAAAAAAATCAAAAAAAAAAAAAACGGGAGGTTGGTGTATTGGAGAGCCGCCCCTTATTATGTACATATTTTAAAAAATTACATTTACATTAAATTAAATAATAGTAAGCTGTTGAACAATTTCAATATCACGTTTGAATTCAACGAAGAACTTACTATATTGCTATTGCAAAGAACAGCTGAATTAGAATTTAGAAGTTTATGTAAAACTTCATTAATTGTTTTTACATTGGAAAAGTGCTGCGACATTAAATTATATTTTCATTGATTTGTTAATTTGGACAAGTAAAATATTTTCTGAAATAAAGTTTTTAAAACTAAAACAGGCACGACTCAAAAGATAGAATCTAGAGATTAAAAAAAAAAACACTGCTATTTTATCGAAAACAGCTGTACATGAATAAAGAAGCACCTACAGGATACTATGTAATGTATGTACATATGTACATATGTATTTCTTCATCGGATATCAATAAGATATGGAAATTTGTCCATATCTCAAAATGTTTCCAAGAGAACCAATAGGAATCGTCTCACGTAGCAACACAGTGGCCCTACTTTGGTCTAAGTGAATCCTACCGAGTACAGTGGATAGCCACCTAAACCTAACCTAACCTAACTTTTAGTGGCATTTGACCCACTGATAGGCAGCATTTCTTTGAGACAGAGACTGATCATGCTCACAGCGAGTATTATAGGTCTCAAGAACTTTCCCTACCAATCAAATCCTGTTCTTTTTATAGGTCAACGCAACGGTTTTCCAATTAAAATAACTGCTTCTTCATTTACACACGCATGTGCGGATGTTCATTCCAGTTATACTCGGACCTACTTCGCTTTGTACCTATACTTAGTTAAAGCGGAGCTTGGATTGATTATAAAATCATTAAAGAAGTCCAGCAAGAGACATTGAAAGTCATCACAAAAGAGACTAATCGATTGATTCAACTTAAAAACAAAAAGAAAAAAACAACCACCCGCTGTTTGTTTCTATCACTTGGCTGCTTAAATGTCAACAACCGAGGAGACACAACCAAAGAAAAAAACAGTTTGCCATCTACTAAGAGCCAAACAGTTCCTCAAAAGTTTGAGAGAACATGCAAATCCGATTAAAATCTTTTTGTATCTACATATGTAATCCAAATCGTATTCATCAGATTCGAAGAAATTTATCTCCACGCCCCACATTTTCTGCAGGGTTGCGGTTTCTCTTTTCCTCCATCTCTAAGTCCATTAGGGTAAAGGCACTAGTGGTCGGCCACCTAACTTCTTTATTCACTTTGCGCTTCTCCAGTTACTAAAGTATTTGATGACAAACGTTTAAACGGAATTTTATTGAATGTCGAAACAAATATTAATCGATAAAAGAGAGAATTTTTAAATAAATTCTCACTGTTCTCTAGAAATTACCAAATTGATGAAAAAAGTCATATTGCGCTAGTGGTCGGCCGCCAAATTTTAGTGGTCGGCCATAAAGGTTCTAGTAGTCGGCCAGGTCCAATAAATCAATGAAAGGAACATATTCAATGATCATTTAAGGGTGTATTTGAATGCAAAACATTTAATAAATAATATTTTATTATTTTAAATAGCATAGAATAAACAAAAAAGCACTAAGTTGGCAACAGTTTGTTGAAATCAGTTTTGTTGTATCAAATCATACTTTATTTTTCTTTTTGCTTATTTAGAAATACATACATACATACATAGTTGCTATAGTTGCTATCTAAAAAAAAGTTAGTGAATAGCTTAAGAGATTAACAAGGTGTAACTAAAAAAGAACAATAAATACATAGTTAAGGAACTTCAAAAATGTTTGCAAAGACCGTATTTATAGCTTCTCTTATTCCTTAAGCTTCCCTTGCAGCAAGTACAGGATTTCGTTTTAAAAATAAAGAAAACCATGCCTGCAATCTTAGAAGGGTGTTGTCCTTTTACTGTCTTTAAATATCTTCTGAACAGTGTGTTAGTAAATTAGACAAATAGGCCGATACCAATCGAAATAGACTTCAGTGGCCGAACACTAGCTTGGTAATTTCAATACTCGGTCGGCGGTGCACCGACAACTTTAGTACCTGGCCGAACACTAAAATTTCTCAAACATTTGTGTGCTTAATGGTGAAATCAAAGCAATTCATTAATAAACTTTCAATATAGTACGTCAAAAGATAAATTTAAGCTTTATAGTGCATTTCTTTAGTGCTCGGCCATACCAGGCCGAGGACTGAAATTCGCATTGAAATGGGATGCTAGTGGTCGGCCACCCCAATATTTACACTGATATTAATATTTTGTAATCCTTGCACCACTAAATACATTCCTTATGTTTTGAAGAACAATACAAATTCATTAAAATGTTATCTTCCAAACAAATTATAATATAAATTAACACTTTTGTAAATACCTACGCACAACTAAAAAAAAAACAAGCAATCACCACATTTTTACACTTTCGCAAATGTGCGCGGACTTATGTGCATCTACCAGCTGAAGTATTTGCGTTATAAGTTCAAATTTGAGGATAGATGTGTAGGACATGTATCTGCTTTTATCTGCATCTTCACATTCAAATTCCTAACGGTATTTATATAACATGAGGAAAAGGGTTAAAGTGGCCGACCACTAGAGAGTGGCCGACCACTAGTGCCTTTACCCTACCCACATCATCAACTGTTAAATTGGTTTAACGTTAAGTCTGACCTCTTCGTCATTTTTTTTTTTTATCAAAAGGAAGAATTTTCAAATTTAATTCTCAATAGGAATTCAAAGATCCGCCTAAAAATAAAAACAAAAACAAAAATAAATAAAAGAAACCCACAATTAATTTCCATAATTTCCATAAAAACGTTCGATCCACAAAACAACCGATCAAACCAAACCAAACATACATACAAATAACGTACGTGTGTATGTACCCTACGGTCGTAGCTAATTGAGATTCATTTGACATCCCATTCCCAGTACCTGGGCCTAACGCACATTCTTTATGTTTGTGTTGTCGGCTGTCGCCGCTCCACCACGGATTGATTTTGATTATCAACACACAGACTGCAGGGGAATACCGAATTCAAAAGTTTAATTATGAAAATCTATTAATTTTAATTTAAAAAAGAAGAAGAAGAAAAAAAAACTTACAGTCATTTTCGAAATTCCATCAAATTAATAATCCAAATCGAAAATCCACGTTAATGTATTCCACCTCAACTTAAGATACTCGTTTCGTTGCGAAGAATCTCTATCTATACGTACATTGACTCCAATTGAGTGGGGTGCTTGGTATTAGTACCTGTGTTGTTTAGTCGTTCTGTACAAAATCAGAGCAAATCTTAGACCAGGTGCATCTTTGTAGCACCAGCAGAGATACCTGCCGCAGATACACAGAAAACCAGTAGCAAACTAGATTTATAGATACTAGCGTAGCGTATCCTTGCGTTCTTTTCTTTCACTCACTTGAAGTTGATAATAAATATGACATGCATTCTCATTCTTATTGGATGGCGCTGTATATGAAAACCCTTCGGTGGGTACTACACACTTTCAAATTGGAATTTACCACAAAACACACTCTCAGGCGACCATCAATAATGGTGGCGCGTTGCAAGAGGAGCTCCCAAAAATGAAAACAAACCGCTTTTTGCAAGCAGTAGCAGCAAAGAAAACAAAGAGGAACAAAAAAAGCACTTCAACTTTGATTACACCTTTCGATATAAAAAGATACACACATAGATATACTCTCGCAAAACACATACAACCGCACAATTATGCTGGCGCTGCTACCACCTTTATTTTTTTTTCTTAATACCACCGATGACACTAGCACTAGCGACAAGCAAGTAGCCGCACCAAAACCGCACTTCTTTTGACTATTCTCCACGATGTATCTACGCTACGAGATACTCTACTCAGAGTTGTTTACTATCTCGCTCGCACCAACGCGCACCCGATCACCGTTGTCACTTTTTTTTTTTGTAACACAAAGGTAGTCGTGGTAGTAACGCAATAATAAATACAAAAACCTGACTTGACTTTTATTACACGGAGTCGTCGGTTATAAGATATGAACATACGAAAAAAAAAAATGAAATGGAAAACGCAGCGCACCAAGCGGCAAAAAATCAACCACCACAAAGTATCTAGATACAAATAAATAAAACTCCACGCTTTGAATGGATTAATTTTTGGTATTCTTTATCGTACACATTTTTCGCGTCTTTTTATTTATTTTTTTTTTTGTATTTATTCTCACGTTTGAATTTCGCAGGCAAAAAAAAATTCTGCAAATTTGAATGAAACTGCAAATGCGGCGAATTGGCAAATTAAATTTTTAAGCAGCACTGTTTATTTTTTTGTTGTGAATTAAATTTCAAAACACTTAAACCACTTGAGATGAATAAATTAATTGCGTATGCACTGTAAAATATGCGTGTAGACTTGTTTTTTATCGGGCAGGCAAAGGGGTGCTGGGAAAACCGGTCACATCGGTGCGTATGGTAAAATTTATGCGCGGAAACGTCCTTCACCAGCGACGATTTCTAACGAACTAAACACTTGTTTCGTGATTGTCTGGTGAAGGCGACGCGACACGGTGGAAAATACCAGCAACATGTTGATGGATTTTCTACAAGAAGTAGCTACGGCATCATGTTGCTGGTAGGGAGAGAGAGAAATGTTTGAAGGTCGACGGTTTGGTGGTGTTGGTTTGAGTGGATGGTTTGATGTCCCCATAGAGATGGGCTTTGTTAGAGATTGTAGTAGATTTGCGTTGTGCAAGTAACATTTCCCTTCAGATTCATGTTGCTGGGTAGTTTTTCTTTGTTTTGCTATCAGCAACCCTCTGCTGGTGTTATTTATTTGTCTTACGCAAAAAGACGAATATGTAGATAGATACACATTTACTTAAGCCTAGATAAATAACTTTTATTACCTGCATCAACCCCGAAATTGCCACAAGGTATGTAATTATGGAAGAAGTGTTGCGTTGTGTCGTCAATTGGGGTCTGCAGGTGTTGCAGATAGTCCAGATGTTAGCACATTAATGTGCCAAGCAGAACGTTATGTCCCGTAAGAACACCAATAAATGGTCTGCAATTTGAGAATTAAAGGTAAATCTCATCTTTGCTGCTATCAAACGAATGAAGATAGAAAGCGTTGTTGCATTTATTTATTTATTTATTGAATCAATCTACAATTTAACAGTCAACGGATATTGAAAAGAATATAAAGGGAAAATAGCTAAGTCCGAACTTTGACAGCTTTTTGCTCTAACGTTTCAAGCGGTAACATCGTCACTCTTTGACGTTTGTGTTTTGTCATTGGAACCATTTTACCATGAAGCGCTACGCCAT
This sequence comes from Brachyopa scutellaris, assembly GCA_949775065.1. NCBI lineage: Eukaryota > Metazoa > Arthropoda > Insecta > Diptera > Syrphidae > Brachyopa > Brachyopa scutellaris. Next base: position 43,606,314 of record OX459115.1, read on the forward strand.
ACACAATAAAAATTATTGGGCTCTGAAGCAGTTGGAAATTCCAAATTTTGGCGAAAAAATCATCTTCAGTGCCGCATTTGGGGAGAGAATAATCCACAGAAGTATTAAAAGTCTCCGGTGTCATTGGACCACACAGAATGGCCAGACAGTGACTGTCAATGGCGAATGGTATCGGGCCATGATAATTGACTTATCGTGGCTCAATTGGATAGCATGGACGATGGACCTGGATGACATGTGGTTCCAATAAAACAGTGCAACGTGCCATACATCGGGCGATACATTGTAGTAGTTGCAAGAAAAGCTCCCAGAGCGCGTTTTCTCCGGAAGAGTTGAATGGCGGCCAAGATCGTGTAATTTAACGCCCTCAGAGTTTTTTCTCTGGGGCTACGTGATATCGCTGGTCTATGACAACATCCCAACAACAACTGACCAACTGGAAAACAAAATCATTCAAACCATTGGTAAAATCCATCCCAACTTATGCAACAGAGTCATATGAAATTGGACCTCTCGAATGGCAGCGTTTCACCTTGCCTTATCCATTGTATTGTTAGAATCACCAATTTTCTTTAACCTTCATCTCATCCTTGTGTAAAAAACTACACAAAAACAAACTTTTTTCTTACTTTTTTCAAAAACCATTAATTGATAACTTCTGGAATTTTCTGACTTTGTTAAAAACCTTATATTACAATGAAAAAACGTTTTTCCCCATGAACAAAAAGTTCATGACGGTTGTTATTGCTAAAATTACGTTGTCTACCTTCTTGTGTAGATTTCTACACATATGGAAACTTAGTGCATTTCATATAAAATTTCATTTGCATTGAATCTTTTCGCAAGTGAACAATGTTCGAATATATCTTGTGAATTCAATAGTAATAAAAAAGAACTATGTCGGGACTAAGATAGTTGGAAATGGAAGCATGTTTGAATGAAAGTGATGGTGATGATAGTGATATTTCTGGAGACAGAGATGACGAATTTGTGGCAGAAGAAAATGTTTATGATAACGATCACTTACTATGTATATTCAGATAATAGAGATTCTGATATTACAAAGGTAACAAGTGAATCAAATGAAAAATACATCAGTTGCAGAGTGACCAGAGTGGAATATAATATTCCACATTGGAATATATTTAAGCTCGAGTGGAATATATTTTTTGAGAAAAATAATCACATATAAAAGTGGAATATTTTTATATTCAAATGGAATATTAAGCATATTTTTACACCACAAAAATCTGATATTTATTCATTAAATTATTCACTACTATTTAATATAATCATAGCAGAATGCATACTCATACATATCACTAAATTTGGCTTCACTTATTCAATACAAAATTACCTGCCATCGCCAAATTAATTCCCAACCATACTCAAAAATATTTTCCGTCTGCCTGTCAGAAATAATACTGTAAGTTAAAACGAGAGAAATATATTTTTTCAGTTACATTTTCATCCCTCATCATCATTCGTCATTGTATTACTTATAATAGCCGTGTTTTATTATAACTTATGAAAATAGAACAGTCCAAATGAAAATAAAACAGTCCAGCTCAACGAAAAGGGTTAAGTTCTGTATTGTGGTGATTGTACAAGCTAAGCTACTTTAAAATGAAAGTTTAATGCGCTTGTTCAATTTTTTATGTAAATAGTTACTTTTGACTAACAGATACCAAATGAGAATAATATTTTGTAGCCATAGTTTTACTTTTACATCGCTAACATATTATTATGAGCAGAATATTAATTTATTCGAACATAATAATATTTGGATTGTCAATAATTATTTCTTATCCTATTATATATTATATATTATATATTTATTATATATTTACGAGCGAAAGACACACTCCTAGGGAAGGATGCACTCCTAGTGATAGCCGAACTATTTTTTAGATCACAAAAATTTAACTTGATAAATAGTAAGATCTCGTATTTAGGCGTGTTTTTTTTCAAACCTATATAGGCTAAACATGTTTCCGCAACATGTTTTCAATGTAAAATACAACAAAACCTTAGCCTGGATAATTATCCAGTCTTATTTTTGTATGGAAAGCTTTTTCGAAATCTATATAGATTTGAAAAAAAACGCGCCTATTGTTATTGTAACGCATACAAACCAATGATCTGTATGGATCATCGGTGATAATAAAATACGGCTATTGATATGATTGATATTGAAGAATGATATGATAACACTTCGATAATTGGAATATAAAATTGGAATATATTTAAATACAATTGGAATATAAATATTCCATTTCTCAGAAAAATTGAATATTTTTCAGGTTCTCAACTGGTCACTCTGATCAGTTGTTGAAGGTGAAAATATGGATACATTGCTTGTTTCGAAAGATGGGATTGTGTGGCAACCACAACCAGTTGGGCATCAAACTAGAAGATTCGGAATGAAAATATGATTTCTCTTCGTCCTGAATATCAAAGATGCTTCTTTATTTTTCTTCCCACCACACATTGAAAGTATAACTTTGAAAGATTCGAATGTGTATTCACAAGCTAAATACGGTAAGCTTTTCAAACTAATCGTTTCGAATATGTTGCAAGCACAACACTGACAACATAGCACTTGTTTCGTTCATTGGAAGGAAAAACAAAAATCTGTACTGTATTGCAAAGTACAATGCATAACTCTATTGAAATTGGATCTGGTGAAAAATGAATAACAAAGTATTACAATAAGACAAAAGGATTGTTCATATACACTGCCTTTTCAAATTTCAAGTCAATATTTTTTTTTTCATTCGATTTACAATTATGTACCTACATTATCTAGGCGATGTAGCTACAGTTGCCAAAATGGTTCCTTGCTACAGCTGTAAAAGAAAAACAAATGGATGGCCAATGGCTATATTTGTAAAATAATGGTTGATATTTCTGATATGAATTCATTAATTATTTTCAAGGAAGTGAAACTGAATTGGCAATCAACACAAAAAAAGTTTACCAGCACAATCTTTAGAGTATACTTCTGGATCATATTCATCGTCTTCATTAAATCCATCAAAACGATCACGACGCGTTCCACTATAAATTTTTTTTTTTTTTTTTTTTTTTTTTCCCGAGGGTAGGTGAAAATCTTCCATAGACACTATGAGAATAGCAAGCGCGTGCTCATAGTAGTGTCAGATTCTTACTGACCAAAAACACCTCCCTTCGATATAAATTTGTTAGATACTGCAACTAAGTTATACTACTTATCAAGCAATTTTTCTATCACGAAATATAAACGTTTGGCAGGTTACTTTCCAATGAAAGATCCTGCATATTCCGCAATTTAGATGCGGTTAATCCTTATCTCGCCAAGTCGAAAGGTTTTGTCCTTTGTAGTCGGCGCAATAAATTGCTCTCATCCAAAATAAGTAGGACTGTATTATTAACATGTCCGATTAGTCGGTTTCTATGTTTTCGCGCGAAGCTTCTAGTTTCAGCTTCGATTGTCGGAATTCCGAGATCCCTGTGGATATCGTCGTTTCTAGCATACCACGGTGCTTGGACAATTTCTCTAAGCACTTTATTTTGAAAGGTCTGTAAAATATTGGCATTTGTTTTCTTGGTACAACCCCAAAGTTGTATACCGTAGGACCACACCGGCTTTAGCACTTGCTTGTATAAAAGCAGTTTGTTCTCGGTACTGAGGTGGGAATGTTTCCCGATCAGCCAGTACATTTCTCTATATTTGATTTCTAATTCTTTACGTTTCATTTTCACGTGCGAATTCCACTTCAGCTTTGCGTCAAGTGTCATTCCCAGGTATTTGGCTTCATTTGCAATAGGAATTCGGGCCAAATTTATAAAAATTGGCAAGTCATTAATTTTTCTATAAGTGAAATTCACGTGAACAGATTTAGTTCCGTTAAGGGCGATCCGCCAGTCCCTCGTCCATTCATTTACTTTATTCAATGCGTTTTGCAGTTTGGCAGTCGTTTCCTCGATTGTTTTACCTACTGCTAGGATAGCGGTGTCGTCGGCAAACGTAGCAAGCATAGTGCCATCTTCTTTCGGTATATCACGAGTATATAACAGATAAAGAAGCGGCCCCAGAACGCTTCCTTGCGGTACGCCGGCCGAAATTTTTTTGAGCTCTGAGTATTCGTTTCCATTTCTAACACGGAAGAGTCTATTTCCGAGATATGAATCCAAAATCTCGTATAGGTACACGGGGAGTACTTGTCGTAATTTGCATTTCAAGCCATCGTGCCACACCTTATCAAAGGCTTGCGAGACGTCAAGAAATACGGCTGAGCATATCTTTTTTTCTTCTAGTGCTTTTTCGATTACGTTAGTAATTCTATGCACCTGGTCAATTGTCGAATGCTTACTTCTGAACCCAAACTGGTGGTCAGGGATTAGATTATTTTCTTCTATAACCGGTTGGAGACGCCTTAGTAATATCCTCTCGAAAATTTTTGATACGACTGGAAGAAGCGAGATTGGTCTGTATGATTTTACTTCATATGACGGTTTTCCTGGTTTTAAGACCATAATGACTTCCGCAGCTTTCCATTGGCTCGGCACGTGTTTTAATCTGAGTGCAGCATTTATAATATGGAGAAGCTTAATAAATGCTCTTCTAGGTAAGGCTTTGAGAATTTCTCCGGTAATCAAATCATAACCAGGAGCTTTCTTAGGTTTTAGTTTCGCGATCTCACGTTCGAGTTCTCTAAGCGTTGCAGATCTGCGCGTTAAATCGTCAGATGGTGGAACTACCATCCTTGTGAGGTTGATGTTGTCATGAACCACTTGACCATCGTTCGGTTTAAAGGTTTCTTCCAAATGGGCGGCAAAAATATCCGCTTTTTCTTTATCTTCCCTTGCCCATTCATTTTGATTTATTTTAAGTGGCGGCGCGGGGATTTTGGGCCTTTTGGTACCTTTTACGGCTTTCCAAAGGGAATAATTGGAATCTTTTTTCGCTGTTAAACTTTCAAGGTAAGAGCCTATCGCACGATTTTTAAAATCCTTAATGCTATTCTTTAACAAATTGCAGAGACGATTCAGATGGGTTTTATGCTGTGGAGCACGACTTTGTTGCCATCTTTTACGCGCTTTTCTTTTTTCCCTAATTAATTCCTTTATTTCAGCAGGATATCGTAGACCGTATTTGTCTGGCGTTTTTCTTGGATTATGCGTATTATTCCAGGAGGCGAGCTGTACTATCTCAACGAAGCGATCGACTTCAACCTCAAGTTCATAGGGTGTCGTAAGCGGTACGCTCAGTTCAATATTTACTTCGATTTCGTTCCTAAAGCCTTCCCAGTTAGTTGTTCTGCCGGTTAATTTCGCTGGCTCTCGGTTAAATAATAGTTTTTCGTTCAATGTCAAAATAACTGGGGAATGATCAGACGACAGATCAAAGCTTTCTTCAACTTTTATGTGGTTGTTAGATATTCCTTTCACCACGAAGAAATCGATCAGGTCAGGTATTTTCAAAGTATCAGCTGGCCAGTAAGTCGGTTTGCCCGTCGAATGGAAATCACAACTGTACTCCATACCTGCCCCATAGAGCATTCTACCTTTTTGCGAAATGTATCTAGATCCCCAGAACGTATGTTTCGCGTTAAAATCGCCGCCAATAATGAAATTAGGTTTCAGCGATTTAAATAAGTTAATAAAATCACTTTTTTCAAGCGCGGAACGCGGTGGACAGTAGAAAAAAAAGATAGAAAATCACTATAAATAAAAGGCAGTACAAGATGTCACGTTTACAATGAAGAAAATTCCACCAAAAATAATATATTATATGAGCCAATTTGTTGTTTTTGCATAAAAGCTGTTTGTAAAAACCAGCATACCTAATGGAAATGTTTGTATAAAATGCATTCAAGAAAACTAATTTGAATTTATTTTCACTTGTTTCTTTAGAATAAAATTATAAAGACAATTTGTTTGGTTGATTTTAACCAATAAAAAAATCAAATTCATGGAAAACACACTTAAATCCCATATGTGTAGAAAACTACACACAAGGGTAGACAACGTAATTTTTTTTGAGGATGAGGTGAAGGTTAAGAAGAATAATCAAGGCTGAAGACATCTGATACAATACTCAAAACTTGGAAAACAAAAGAGCCCGGATTGATTAAAATCACTTCCTGAATATAATAAAAATTTTAAATATAGATTCATTATTCATTTGAGATCGATAGCGATAGCATCGAATAAAACATTGAAAGGAAAATTAACTTACTTATTTAATTTATTATTACAAATCTAACATCAGAAGTGGGATTCGTAAAACTAAACCCCTGTTTAAAAACAAAGAAGATAAAACAAAAAAAAAAAGATGCCTCGTGGTCGTGGTGGTGCAGATAGTGGTGTAGCAAATGGTGAGACTGGAGATTCCTCGCAGCTTATATTAAGCGAGTTCATTAAGGCGCTACAGACGCAGAAATCCAGCGAACAGATCGATTTGCCCCACTTTCGACCGGAAACCAACGAAGCTGCAAAATGGGTAAGTCATGTGACACTCGAAACGGAATTAGCATGGTCCGATTTGCAAACTCTGGCTAGAGTCGGTAGATTTTATTAAGCGACGCCAAGTGGTGGTACGAGCGATGGAATCCTGATACCAGGAATTGGTATATTCTGTAAGGACTAACATGTCCATGAAAAGTTGTCAATGCTTCGAAATCTGCGGGTAAATTGGAGCGAAAGTGATCTTGTAGAATTAGTTATACATGGGATAGTTGAGTTCGATGTTTGAAATACAGTCATGAAAACCAACTGCAAAACAATTCGAGAGTTATTGGTTCTTACAGGATGTGCGTAGATTTTCGGGAGCTCAACCGTAATACGATTGAAGACCGATATCCGCCGACCGATATTGAGGATCAGTTGGATAGACTGGGTTAAGGCCGAGTTTTCACATCTTTGGACATGGCATCGGGTTTTCATCAAATTCCAAGGAAGTTCAAAGTTTGTTGGCACAACTGAGAGCAGGCAATCTCAACACAAATCAATTTGTGGAAAAGAACGAAATGCTATATTGTAAACGATTCAGATTGTACTTTGAATTTACAGTGGTTTGTTCCAAAACAAAGTCGCTTTGGACTCATGCGAATTTTTCACGATAAACATTGTCATATCGGTGCCGACAAGACCTATGGATCTATTGCCGAACACTTTTGGTTCCCTCGTATGAGAAATTTTATCAAAAGTTATCTTAAGCATTGTGTTATTTGTGCAGTAAAGAAAACTAGGACTAGTCCGTTGCAAGGTGATATAAATCCGGTAGAGAAGACGAATGAGCCGTTTCACACTTTGCATATGGATTGTTTAGGTCCTTTGCCGATATCTTCAGACGGTTATAAGCACGTTTTGGTTATAATTGATGCAATTACAAAATACTGCATTCTATCTCTAATGAAGACAGTAACCACTGCTGAAACTCGTGAAAAATTGCAACACGTCTTAGCACTATGTATTTGGAACACCTACAAAAAAAAAAAAAAAAAATAATCATGGATGCTGGTACGTCTTTTAAGAACACAACGTTCCCGAAATATTTGAATGAGTGGCAGATCGAACATCATTTTATTACACCTGATATACACAGAGGCAATGGACAAGTTGAAAGGTATATGAGGACTATCAGAAACCTTTTGCGGATTGTAATTCAGATTAAAACAGAATGGCCGAGTGGATTGTGGAAAATTCAGCTGGTTTTAAATACAACAGTTCAAAAATCAACTGTGGCTACCCCATTACAGCTCCTTCTGGGAATTGAGAGCTCGACGCCATTGGCCCAGGCTTTATTAAGAAATATATCTCCGGAATTAACTCCTATTCGTAATCGGAAATAAGACAGAGAGCGTGTAGTCAAAAAGCTTTTTCTGGAAAAGGGACGTATTGAAGATGTTAATCGAAGGAGACGAGAAATTGTCCACTATTCAGTTGGTGACTTTGTTTTAATGCATCGAGATAATATTTAGAGCGAATTTGAATTTTTAGAACCTTATGAGGTAACTGAATGTCTCGAAAATGGACGATATAAAATTAAAAAGGTGGACGTGAATATTGTCACTAAGGTATCGAAAGAGTCCGAAGACTCAGGTGAGTTTGTCTTATGAATCTGTTTTGATTGGTCTTTGTCCCGATAGTGGTAGAGCCGGGTGGTGACTGAGTTCTCCACAGATAATCTTATGAATCTGTTTTGATTGATCTCTGTCCCGATAGTGGTAGAGCCTGGTGGTGACTGAGGTCTCCACAAATAATTCTGTGAATCTGTTTTGATTGCTCTTTGTCCCGATAGTGGAAGAGCCTGGTGGTGACTGAAGTCTTCACAGATAATTTTGTGAATTTGCTGAATGAAAGAAATGTTTTAATGTTTTATTTATAGATGAATCAAATCAGCCTGATTTGTCGAGAGCGACGACATTGTCAGGTGGGCCGTGATAGAATCACCAATTTTCTTTAAGAAGAATAATCAAGGCTGAAGACATCTGATACAATACTCAAAACTTGGAAAACAAAAGAGCCCGGATTGATTAAAATCACTTCCTGAATATAATAAAAATTTGAAATATAGATTCATTATTCATTTGAGATCGATAGCGATAGCATCGAATAAAACATTGAAAGGAAAATTAACTTTCTTATTTAATTTATTATTACAAATCTAACAGTCAAGATTATCACCGGTTGTGCAGGGTTAATGTTTCAACTTTTCCAATATTTTCTCTACACTTTTTCAAGTAATGGGCGCCATTACGATCACGAATAACGCGAACAATGTTGGCTTTTATGGCATCAATCGTCTCAGCTTTATCGGCATAGACCAGTGACTTAACCTATCTCTAAAAGAAATAATCGAGTGGCGTAAGATCGCAAGATTTTAGTGGAGAAATGACCCAGGTTCTGAAATCACCGCTTAAAATCTTGCACATATTGAATCCTATAAACCCTCAGACAAATATCGAATGAACTAAGCTATTTCCACTTATGGAACATCCCACTTAATAGAATTCCCTCAAAACAAGGGAATCAAAACAGTTGCATATGCTGAAGATGTGGTCATTCTGGAGGCCCCGTTCGTCTGAACACACACTCCATATCAGACAGACAGATCAGGGACAACCTCGATAAAGGCTTTATTGTAATATCCATCTTCACAGATGCCTCGAAAACAGAGAAAAGAACTGGAGCAGGAGTCTTCTCGGAAGAACAATACACAAACCCGATTGTTGTAGCGTCTTCCACTCAGAGATATCTATAATTTTTTTTTTTATAATTTACACACGCTAAAGGGGATATGAATAGATACCCTTATAAGGTTTACATGCAGCGCGAGCACATGAAGGACAAGAACGAGAGACAAACAGATCGGCGTAGTGATAGGAAAATCAGATGTTAGGTTTCAACTAACACTATGGATAACTGGAGAGTTGCGTTTTGCGTAGGTATTATTGAAAGTTTTTATACTTGCTTATGATTCACAGAAGTTTTTTTCCAGATGTTTCTTATTAAAGTTTTGTGCGATCAATTTCTTCAGTCATACCTCCATCCTACTGCCAGTGTTATGCCTTCGCATTAAGTTTTGATATTAACCCTAATCAGCCCAGGTCAATTATTTCCTTAATCCACCCAGGTGGTGACTCAAAGTTACCATATTAAGAAATTAGTTTAAAACATTAAAATGTAATTATTTATACTAATAGAAAGATTACTTTTGTTGTGCATCTGTATTTTGATTGACCTGCATTTAATTTTAAAAGTAAAATGCTTGTGTGGCACATTATTTTGACTGCTCAGAATGCTATCGTAGCAAATATTCTGCTCGTATTTGAAACTATTTTTGTATACTTTTTCAACGAATAAAAATCACGAAAAAAATATATACGCACCTTGAAGAAGATATTCACAAATTCCCTTCCTTGAATCGCAAAAAACTCCGAAAGATATGGAACTAGTTCTTCCTGTTTGTTGAAACTTACAGGTTTGGTGACTATGAGTCATGAGATTAGGGAAGAATTTAAAAATAGCAGGATATTTTTGATATGGCAATGCCTCGTAAGATATTTTTTTCCGTTTTTTCATAGTATTTCCTTACGGAACCAAAGTCAGGGAACCTGGGTGCAGTAACTTGCTAAACTTAAGTGAGGAGTTCTATTAAAACTGCAAGGGTGACTGAGAGTTACCGGGTGGGCAGATTAGGGTTAACTGATCGAACTGATTTTTATTTCGTGAGAAATAAATGCTTTGGATTTGAACCCCCTTCACCGTGGCAAGCGACGACGACTACCACAACGCCACAGCCAACCACATTAGGAAAGCAAAATAAATTGTCCTTAGCAATGAAATTACCAGCACGGATATCATCATTTGCGTAGATAGCTAAGTCGCACTGGACTCCACTTCCGTAAACTCAAAATGCGTAAAAAAAACTGCCTTACGAACATGTAAAAATGTTTTTTCCTAGGAAAAATCACCCAAATAGTTTGGCGTAAATGCTGAGAATTTTGGCATTTTTTCCATAACTTTTTTAGATATTTTTTCCATTTTCCAATATGATAAAACGCCAAAAAAGATTGTTTGAAAAAAAACGCCAGAACATTTTTGGCCTTTTCTCCAAATTGAAAAAGGAAAAAACCCAAAAAAGTGGTTGGTTTTTTTCCAAATAGAAAAGAAAAAAAACCGTGAGTACCAGGTACTCGCGAAAACATAACTATTCCTATTATTACTCTGGTGTGAAGGAGAAATGAACAAAGAAAATCGAATACGGAGAACGCACTCATACTAAGTTTGGTTACGCACTTGTACTAGTAAGATTGGTTGCGGGTTATGAATGACGGGGAAAAATTCGTGAGGCCCATACCGAGAGCTAAGATGTTTACACATCAAAAAGCGCCAGAAAGTTGCATTCTATGACTCATTATGTATGTTATGTTTTGTGGCAAAATAAAATAACTTCACATGCTTTTACAAACATACATACTTAATTTCAAGAGCATTGTTGTAGCAAAATTACTGTAACTGGCGCGATGCGATACCCTCCCCCCCCCCCCCCCCACGGCTTATCCAGTCATACTCATAACCCAAAAGAACTTACCTTGGAAAGCAGCCGGAAAAGATAAGTCTTTTTCTGGTCTTATTTCCAAACCAAATTTGGAAATTAGACCGAAAAAGGCAAACTTTTTTTTTGGCGTAAATTCCTTGAATTCTGGCGAATTTTCCTTTTTTGTTTTTGGCGTTTTACCAAAAACTTTACGCCACAATTATTTTGGCTCTTTTTCCAAAACACTTTTTGGCGTAATTTCTTTTGTCGTAATTTTAGGGAGCCATTCGACCAGAAGTCATGTGCTCGTCGGTGGACAGGACACCGTACAATGGAAAACATTGTCAAAAGATATAGCATACTTACAAACCTCTTCTAAAGAAGCTGCATAGATGAGGATGAAATAGAATCTGTAGCACACCTTCTATGTCACTATCCTGCTCTTCAGGAACGGTGCCTATCATGTATGAAAGAATGACATGAACAACTAGAGTAATCACAATGGAGCTTAATGACCTCTGGGTGAAAGTGCGCCTACTGCAAATAACCGTCCTTACTAACCTCACCTAAGTCTTTCCGTAAAACTCTGCTGGATCCCTGCTCACATCGGGATTCCAGGCAATAAAGCCGCGAATGAATTAGTCAGAAAAGGCTCAGCCCAAGACAGAGGCCATGCATATGGCAGGTAAAACCCCTATTCTGTAATCTCGGTCAAAATTGAACCTAAACCACTAACCATCTGTGAAATATAAGAAAGCTGTGGCCAGAATACGATAAAATAAAAACCAGAAAACTCTTACAAAATGAAAGGAAAGGAAACCTAACCTAACATCAAATGGTTTCGCTCATAAATGCCTATGACAGACTGACAAGCAGCCAAAAGAGTGATCTTATAATGGTTCCGTTTTTCGTATTTGGCACGGAACCCAATAAAAACGCTTAAAATGTAGCTTCTGGCAAAATCGGCTGTGACATGCCGACTAGGGTACGTTAAACATCGATAGTTTAGTATTTCGATAATATCGATCTTTTTCTATAAACCATCGATAAACTATCGATAGTATCGATAGTTGAAACAAATTTAATGAAACAACGAACTACTTCAAAATCATTATTTAAAAACAAGAACATTACATATTGGTTTTATCAAATAACTTCATATTTTGATTTAGTAAAAGTAACTTTAAAATCTGTTTCTTAGATCGCTATGTATCATGCCGGCTTTAGAAAAAAAAAGTTGCTGGTATGCATAAATATAACTGTGCAAATTTTCTTCAGTAACTCTGAGCTGGATTTTATCCAATAGTCGATGGGACACTTATCACTATCAATTGGCGGTTTTTCCAAAAAATGGTCGTATGGCAATTATTGCGTTTCTGCAATTGTAAGCAGCTCTTCCTTTTGAATCTTCACCCGACAAGAAGAACACAGTACCTACGCAACACAGAACGTACAGAGAAGTAAATAAAAATCAATCGGATTGCACGTGCACAAAACAGACAAAGAATATTTTCTGGGAATTCCCCGCTTATTAGCATTGAAAAGAAAATGTGATGCAAAAGAGAATGTGCTCAACAGTTCACAGTTTCGGGACGTTTTTTATTTGAAAAACTATCGATATTAAAACAAAAACATCGATGTTTTCGATAGGATGTAAACATCGATACTATCGATAGTACTATCGATGTTTAACGTACCCTAATGCCGACAGAAAACAAAGTCTCATGGTACGGGATTCTAAGAAACATAATTGAGAATGTGAGTAAAACAATAGTTCATTGTCTTCTTTCACTCCTATAGAAAGCCTCCCCTTCGGAGGTACATAGTTTACTATCGCTTTGTATAGCTATGAAAAGTTAAAGTTTCACTTTTAAGTGTGTTGTCATTTTACACAATGACTCATATTCTCTTTGTTTATGAATAGTTCGAGTTCCGCCCTAATCCAATCAGCCCCTAAGAACCATATTGCGCATTTGTTATAAGAATTTCATTAGAAGTCATGCTTAAAAGCAATTACATTGCACTCATAAGGTGTGACCTCAATACACAAATGAAAACATAAATTAACCGATATATCGTGTACGTTATGCTACGTTGGCTTCGGGCTGAGCCAAGGGATTATTTACAGTTCCCTTGTAGCGTCAGCGTCACCTGTGCAACAATATCGTTAAGCCATGCCGCGCCATTCACTCGCCAATCAGAAACCGTTTATCAATTCACGGAAAATTAAAAAAATAAAACATTAGTGGCCAGTCTAGACAGTGCCCACCCTTAGCCCACTTTTGTTTCACCGATATACTCGTACTTTTAACAAATTACCCTTGCATTACTATGGTCACGTTGCGAATAAAATGTCCTTTGTGAATCACCCTTTCGACAAAGTATCTGCAATTCATGAACAACCGCGCATAAATAAAACTGTCATTTGGATACAAAAAAAAAACAACAAATAGGTTTACCCCACACCACCCTGTGGAACTTGGGTAGGTGGAAGGGCTTAAGCCATTCACATACCATTCGCTGTTACGGGAAATTAAAAAATGGTATCAAGGAGACTTTTCCTAGCTGGACTGTGAATACAGTTACAATGTCACATCCTGTAAATGGATAGTTGTGGAAAATAATTTTCCTACAATCAACTCGCAGGGGTAAAAAATAAGCCCGTCACTCCTAACGGTTCCGGCGGTAATAAAACCATTCCAGAACATGTGTGGGTTATTTTCAGCGTTGTTCCGGAGAAATGTTGGAGTTGAGTCATTTTCCGAACCATTTCACACCAGGTTGAACCAAATTAGTAAAATTACTGAAAATCTGGAAATTAATGAGCGGGGGGAGGGGGTGCTCTTATTTCGACCAAAATAATAATTATGGTACATGCTCCTTCTGTATGGATTGCCATTCGAAAAACATATACATGTTGCTTCAAACTTCAAAAATTGACCGAACCGTGATATCAACTTATTTCGGCATAAAACAAATAACGTTAAACAACAGTGTATAAATAAAGACGAAAAGAAATAACCGAGAAAAGAATCTATACGTCTAACATTTTCTTATTTGATTAGTCTTACAATAACATCCAAAGAAAAGTTTTGAAACTTGGGTTCCGTATCAATGTTTTATTATTTGTATCTTAAAACTATAAAAACTTAACCTACCTAAAATACCCTAGCTACTTACCCTAACCTAACTGTAATCAGTGTGGTAAGCGCCCGTTGCCTAGTGCCCCGAGTGGCCTGATTGCATCCTTGGGCGCTTGGCCGTCGCCATTACGAGGCCCCCTTGCATCGTCGAGACCTGAGCGAGGCCGCAGCGTCGGTCACGTCGGCCCATCGTAATAGCGGGCCCAGCTGCTCCACGGAGACCCCCTAGCTTACCTTAACCTCGGTATATTGTTTTTCCGTATCTATTATATCCCGGTCCGCAATTGCGGTACTGAAACGAAGGAGCTCATGAGCATTGGCGTCGAACCCGCCGTGGATGAGCCGCTTATCTCGCGCTCCGCGGTGTCAAAACGCCCAAAACCAAATCGCCCAAAATGCAAAAAATCAAAAAAATGTCAAATCACCCAAAAAAAGGGTTGGGCGATAAGACATTTTTATATTTTGGGCGATTTGGCATAATGTCAAAATACCCAAAAAAAAGTGATTATGGGCGATTTTGTGTTTCGGCTTTTTTAAGGCGGATCTGTGTCATATCGCCCAAAACCAAATCACCCAAATCTGAAAAATGTCACATTGCCCAACATTTTTGGACGATTTAACCCTATGACAGATTGACTAAAAAATAAAAATGTCAAATCACCCAAAGAAGAAATGTGCGGTCTATCGGAATCCGGAAAAAACCAACATATGTACATATGTAGAAAAAATTAAAAGTGACACACACATTTTCTTCAATTAAATACTTAAATTTGTTGGTACTAATAATTCCACCACTTTCTATAAACATAGAGAAATTACGGCTATTCATAAATTCCTCATCCTGTAAGACTTTGACGACGAATTTGAGAAAGTTTCCTTTTGTATTCAGCATCCGTCCAAGTACACCATTGCATTTTAAAAACTGAGCAATGTAATGGCCCGATCTGAAGTAAGTAATGAAAAGAAAAACAGCTTTATTCCGAAATGAAGGATTGAAGAAATAGATATTTAAAACAAAAAGTCTTTGAACATCCTTTTAAACCCAATTTTAGGGCGATTTAACATTTTTTGGATTTTATTTCATTTTGGGCGATCGGAAGCATGAGTTCTGACAAAACGCCCACATTTTCTTGGGCGATTTGACATTTTTTAATTTTTGGGCGATTTGTCATAGTGTTGAATCGCCCAAACATTTTGGGCAATGTGACATTTTTTCATTTTGGGTGATTTGGTTTTGGGCGATTTGACATGGAGCCGTTATTAAAGAGTGAATTCTTATTTCCTGGTTACGTTGTTATGGTTTTTTAATATTTTTTAAAAGAATGAATTTTTGGAGCCAAACGAGCCATGTGAGCCATTTCTCTGTGGCTCGGAGCATTGAGCGACTGCAGAAATACTTGAGCCGAATCGCCCAATTGAGTACTTCAGCACAACGCTGGTTATTTTCGTCCTTTCTCTTCGAAATCAGGAGTTCACACTTTGGCTAGTGGCTTTAAAACCTTCTTAACGATGCAGTTGAAATTCTGTTATTGGACGCACAATGCTGTCACTCCTGGCATCTGCGATAATTTTTTTTTGTTTGAAGGAAAATTTGTTTTTTATCGCTGAGTGCTGAACTTCGAGACCGTGTTGGAACATCCTTCCGGACTCTATCCGGATTTTGATATATTTTACTGAGTTCGATAATCCTTATGCTAAGGCATAATTTGACATTGAGCTATGAAATATCGTAGGCCCGTTTTTCTTAGGTTAGGTTGGGTTAGTAGGATCACACTTAGGCCCATGTGGTTCCATTGTGATACCCATGTTGTTTTCCCGCCCGTGGTATTAGTGTCTAGGTTTCAGTCAGCCAGACGCCCTGGCAAATTTAAGTTCGACCGATCCGATAGCTCGTCGATGTCCTCGAAAAAGAATTTGCCCAAGGTTTTGTTTCTAACTTTGCAGAGGTTAGGACAGTGACAGGGGTTAGGGCTGTGTTCTCATGAACCTCTTCCTCACCACACCCCCTGCAGATATCGTCATCATTTAGGCGTAACTTCTTCATATGGTATCTTAGCAAGTTGTGACCGATTAGAACACCTATCAGCATCGACAGCGATTTCCTATCTTTCTGTAAGAGTTTTCTTGTTCCTGTTTTGTTATATTCCGGCCAGTCTTCTTGATACGTCAAATGTGGATTTCCACCTGCTATTAGCTTTAGATAGTGTTTTTTGTTCGATTTTGGCGTTGAGGTTGCAGAGTGGAGGCTAAACCGTGTAATCTGCCTGCTCTATGTCCAGGGCTGAGCCCGTTCTGGCCAATTCATCCGCGGCTTCATTGCCTGGTATCCCGCTGTAGCCAGGGCCCACAGTCCACTGCTATTTTTGTAGCAGTTAGTGCTTTTATGGCCGCTTGGCTATCAATATAAATTGTGATATCCTCAGGCGATATTGTCATCATTGACACCAATTCAGCAATCAGCCTTTGTCACTGCTAGAACCTCGGCTTGGAAAGCGCTGCTATGATCAGGGAGTCGCATGGAGCTGCTTATTCCCAGTTCTTCCGAGAAGCCGCCCGCTCCTATGCCTATGTCCATTTTCGACCCATCAGTATAGATGGACTAAGAGTCTTTAATTACTTCATTTTTCTGCCACTGTTCTCTATTTGGAAATCCCACAAGAAGGGTTTTTCAAAATCCATGTATGGGAGTTAATGCTGTCATTTAGATAATTGCCAAATATTCTGGCATGTCGATATGAGTTCGATCTCCAGTATTTTGACTGGCTTAATCTGAGAGCGCTTTTCGCTGCAGTGTCTTGTATATAAAGGTCAAGGGGCAGAAGGTAAAAAATTGCTTCCAATCCTACCGTTGGTGTTTTTCTCATCGCGCTGGTTGTACCAGTGCATGCTATTCTCTGTACCCGGTTATATCCTTAAGGTTGCAGGTTTTGGTGGCAGCATGCCTCAATAATCGGTAGCGCGAAGGGTGTTATGACACCCTCCACATTGTTTTGTCCAAACGATAAGTCTGTTCAAGGTTTTTCTTAAGGCTTTAAAGCGTTGCAGCGCTTATCTTATATGCTCAGATCACATGTGGTTTCAAAGAACCATTCATCTTTAATAATAACCATCCGATTTTGACTGGGGAAGATTACACAGACCGCCGAGTTGAAATGTTCATCAGACTTCCGGATATAGTTTTAGCAAACCGCTTAGTGAAGACGTTATACTCGTACATATCCCGACGAACAATTACAAAATATCCTTATCGAGTGTAGGACGTCTAAAAGCGTAATTTCCGTTAGGTTTTGTCGCGTAGTGTCACCACCACTAGGTAGACGTCTAAAATTAAGCTAGTACTGCGGGATAGCTGTTAATCCAATCCAAATCGGACTGATGCTTTTTCCACCAAAACCAAGGTAGAAACCTTTCATCTTCCCAAATTCAAAGGACAAATACTCTCACTATCCTACTTCACTTAGTTGGAAGGGGAACAGCAAAGTACGGGTCAAGAAATCATGCATACTAGCCTTCTATGCTTGCAACAGAACCTTTGGTAAAAAATTAGGACTTCAGCTGAAGATGAGTTTATGGATGTGTACAGCTGTACCTAGAGCATCCAATTCTCACCTACGGGCTACTTGTATGGTTGCCCGCCCTAGACAAAAAAATAGTATGTCTTCAAAATCAGAAGATGCAAAAGACCGGTTAGCATAGGCATCACAAGTGTATTGAGGTCAGGTGCAAGTAGTGCAATTGCCCCTTTTGCCACTTGACCTTCATATCAAAACGACAGCGCTGTGCAGTACAGTCCGACTCAAGGAATCTCGACTGCTAAGCCATATGGACACAGTAAAATCGGGTTGGGGTCACAATCCCGAAAACCAAAATCCCGAAAATCCAAAATCCCAAAAATCCGAAAATCCAAAATCCCGAAAAGCCAAAATCCCGAAAATCTAAAAATCCGAAATCCCGAAAATTTGGGATTTTGGTAAAATCGGGTTGGGGTCACAATCCCGAAAACCAAAATCTCAAAAAACCCAAATCCCGAAAATCCAGAATCCCGAAAAGTAATTTTTTTAAAAGGAAAGTAGATAAATGTTTGTCTTTTCCCGTTGGCGTTAATGTTGTAATATTTTACAATTAGCAATGTCCATTCAATTGTATTGATCTCATTCAGTTTGACAGCTGATAGATTAGATTTTAGTTTCACACATTGGCGTACCTACACTGATCCCTCTTATAGATGAAGAGCAAATACCTGTGAAGACATGTATTTATATCGAAAATAATTTCCGGTGAAAACCAAAGTCGGCACCGTAGCGCAAGTGGTTAGTGCGCCGCTCTCAAAAAAAAATATCGTGCCTCATCCGTTGAAATACCGTGCCATTTTAAGCGAAAGCGTGCCTAATCAAAAAAAAAATTACAGGTTTTTCTATTTCTTTAAAATTTCAAATATTTTTCTCATTTTAGCAAACGTTTTTTTTACAAAATTGTTGGGAATCTTTTTTTCTAAATTTTTAAACCCTTCTTTACATTTAGTGCCGAAAAAAAATATCATTATATACGTATTGGCTTAAAATGTTGCGTTTAGTAGCAAATATCATCACTATGAATTAATATAGTCTTTGTTCAATAAGAAAATAGACAGAGCAGCATAGATTTGTCAAAAACAGCAGATCAAAATAGAACAGAAATTTATAGCCATATGTTTTTTTTTGTCAAAGATGACAACTTCACTGTCGATTATTGTACTTAATATTTTCCAAATTATTTATTACATTTTAAAATAACTAAACCTTTTTGCGATTGAGTTTCGATTTCTTCAAGTTGATAACCTCAAATCTTATCGAAACACTTTTCACTTCAAGTAGAAAAATTAAATATGCAATCAAAGGTGATTTTAACATTTCTCACAAATCTGTTCTACCTCAAGAGTAGGTTCAGAAAAGCTATCCTGCTTGGAGTCATTGAACACAAAGCAGATCAATCTCGGACTGAAAGTTTTCTCATTGAACACGAAAACTTTGTAGGTACTTTTCTGTTCTTTTCTGCCCCAATGAGACTGTCATTGAACAGTCTTATAATCTTCTTTTAAATTATTTTTCCGGATTAAGTGCATTCATGCTATAATTTTAAACGAACGCGTCCGATTCTATTGATGATTAGTTAAACCGTGCTTATACTTTCAAATTTATATCATTATGAGTTTAAGTTTCAGTCAAATAATGGAAATAAGAAAAAACGTGCCAAAATTCATATTTTCGTGCCTGCGTGCCTAAAGGAAATTACCGTGTCAAAAAGGCACGATCGTGCCACATCGGCAACACTGGTCGGACTACTGAGCCAGCGGTCTTGGGTTCAAATCCCACCGCAATAACACCTAACAGTGCCCACGTCTTCCGAATGCCTGACAAGCGTTCAAGAGTATCATTTGTCATGTAAAAGCTTCCCAACTCGCCGTTCGGAGTCGGCAGAAAATTGTAGGTCCCTTCCATTCGTGCAAAAATATAACGCGCTCACACAAATGGTTGCGGGAAGCTAGGCTTGGTTCTACCTAGGACTGCTGAAGCCAAATATTATTATTATTATTATGAAAACCAAAGCATAGGAAAACGTTACGTTACTAAGGAAAAAAAATTTAAAAAAAAATTTACGCGGAACGTAATGAGCGTTCTAAAATAAGTTTTTAATGGAAATTGCTTCGAATACTCCATATTAGATGTTTTGTTACGTTTTATTTATTTGAAGTTTGTTATTTTGTTCAATATCACTACTTTTATAAAATGAAGTCTAAAAAAAAGTATGTATGTACATATGTGCCGCAAAAACAAAAAAACTACTGAACGGATTTGAATGCGGTTTTTTGCAATCGATTCTGGTTGGTTTAAATCTATAAAATGGATCAAAAAAATTAATATATTTAAATAAAAAACTTCTAAATGAGAAAAAGAAAAGTTTATATTTTACTTTTAGGCATTTATCTCGCTCTATCTTAGTTCTTAAGTAACATATTAAAATAAAATTTACATATTTGTTTAGATTATTTCACAACAAAGATTTTGATATATATATCTTCTTTGTACATTTTCTGTGAGAAAAGTAATAACATAAAGAAATATTGTTTGTATGCTTTCGCGACAAAGTTCAACGGAGACAAAGATCAATGCACCTGCGGCAGCGGGTATGCGTATATGCGATACATGCGTGTAGTATAAGTGATTGGGATTGCTTCGTACTAACGTATATGTATTGTAATTGTTCGATGAACTCTAATCCAATAACTGGATAAATTTGGTTGCATTTATGATAAGTAGACGCAGGGCTTGGAACAGATACAGATTGGAAGAAATTGCTAACCCACCTGCGTCACTTTTTTCTTTAATAGTCTATGAAAATCTTTTATCCAAGCAATTCATTCAGTCATTCAAATTGTGAAGCAAGTATTTATGTCATCTTTTAAGGTGCAAGGACAAGTCTAGCATTTAGCTGAAAGTCTCCTTCCAGTAGGAGTAGACAATATATTACAAATAAACATACCTACATACAAAGACAATATTTTTGTATGCGCAGCGAAGCGGGTACATCAGCTAGTGTAAAATAAATTGTCTTTTTTTTCCTGCAAACAAATTTTTATTTTCACTTTCGGGATTTTGGATTTTCGGGATTGTGGATTTTCGGGATTTTGGATTTTCGGGATTTTGGGTTTTCGGGATTTTAGATTTCCGGGATTTTGGTTTTCAGGATTCTGTCCAACTCCCAGTAAAATCGTATACACTATATTATTATATGTTCACTACCAAATGGTTTGGCTTTGGTTATATCTCTAACTGATTGTAGTACTTCAAGAAGCTCTTTGCTGTAGGCTTTCCAAGCAGAGGGAAATAGAACCAATTAAGAGTGGTAACATATATCGATACAACGGTAAATGGACTACGGGGTAGACGCGGGCATTTGTCCGGAAAAACTCGGCATATCGAAATCGTATCGCCTACCGAATTTCGCTAGCGTCTTCCAAGCGAAACTACTAGCGATCGTCGAGTCCTGTCACAGCCTAATTAACGACCCAGCACCCCAATATAACATCGCTTTTATTCAAGTTACTCTCAGGTGGACCAGTCTGATAAATTCTGTGTCATATCCAGAAAGATATGGCCAAGTTACAATAGGTCATAAACAAATGAGCTGCTACAAAGAACTCGGGTAGACATCGCAAGGTTAGTGGCAGTTAGTACAGGTCACTGGCCAATTAGGGAATCATGCAGCCAAACTAGCGATCCGTTACCACAATTTCTGCCGAAGCTGCAAGACGAAAATGCAAGAGTATAAGTTAACTACATATACATGTCACCATATTCTGCGGCAAGCTTTATGCATATGTAGCAATTCAAAAGCACAACGAACCTTCTAAAGAGATTTATTTCCCAGTTTAGTTGGGAATTTCGAAATATATTTTTCTATTCCCAAATCTTTACTTGGCAGTTGTGAATTTCTACTACAAAACCTTTCCATGGAAAACCCAAGAGCAGAAAAAAATAGATACAAAGGTAAAATTTCCACCGCACTGAAGGAAATGCGTTTCCATCGGCAAGCACTCTCAATCGATAATCAAATGTGTTTGCACAATCAAAACGTGTGTGGAGGATTTCCTGTGCACACGAGTGCTGAGTGCATATAATATGTATGTACATACATATGTGTATGTTCGTTCAAAAATGCTTCTTACATCTATTGGAAAATTGTACTGATTTATTCTTGTTACTTTAGATACACAATGTATCTACTCGTAAGTTGCCATCCTCAATTGGATTTCAAGTGTGAATACGAATCCGGATGGATGTTCTGTATGCATTGTGAATTCTTTGAATTTTATTTCTAGGAATTATTGAAAGGTGCATTTTACGTGTCTATGTATGTGGTGATTCTTAAGAAGGTTCAGCACTTCAAATAACATTACGAGTACTTTATCCAGTTGTTACTCACAGGTTTTTGCAGTAAGAACGGGATTCTGTTTAATCACTAAACCTAGGGATTTCATCAAATTCGCACAGGTTCAACTACTAACGGTACATTAAAGATACTAAACTTCTCTGGTTACAATAGTTTAAGTGGAAGACTGTTTAAGTGCGGTCAGGTTAGGTAAGTTCTTCAGATGACAAACTGCAACACTCAAATGTTGTCCCCCCAAATGATGACTGGTGAGTTTTCGAATGTCGGGTATTGGAACAAGGAGCAGAACTGAGTGATCCTGCCCTAAGGCTGATACTGCGACCTAAAAGATCTTTTGTATAATATGATACTAATTAGTCCAAGAGCCAAACTATATATCTAGTAGAGGCTAGTATGTCCTTGGTTGACGCATTTGTTAAGTCATAAGAACTGAGGAGGTCTTTATGTAGGGTACGCCGACCGAGCAAAAAAAAGTGCTGGGCATTCACAGAGGACGTCCTCGGCCGACTCGACCTCCACTTAACAGAGTCGACAATCAGTCTCGCAGTTTCGTTACTTGCATTGACCGGAGAGGAACCCTATAAGATACCTAATATCCTTGTTATTGTAGTTCAGAAGTTCCTTGTGATGGGCTTAAAGGCTGAAACATAATGCGCATAGGGAAACATAAGCTTATGTCAAAATTGAACGAAATGCTCCTTCATTTTTCCCGAAGTACACGTCGCGGCCGTAATAGATTATGCGTGCATGGCTGTCTATCAACATTTTTTCTCTCAAACTCATGTTGTTTGTTGTTGCCAGTGTTGTCAGCTTCGGGAAAACCTAAGTTTATTTAAAAAATATCTTTTAGTAAAATAAATGACATAATTAAGTAATATGTTGGTAAAGGTGCAAAACAAACATGACAAAGTAAAAAAAGCATAACAAGAAAGTCGTACCAGTTAGGTATAATTCTTGGAACATGTGTATAATGATTATATTCCCACGGAAGTTATATGAAATGAAAAGTTCTAATAAAGATTTGCAGATCTACAAACTTTCAAATGGTTGCCAGCGCACTGAAATAAATACGGATAAATTCGTTGGTTTTGAAAGACAGATTTGATTACGCAAACAGTATTGAAACTAAGTTCTCTTTTTGGAAAATATTCCATTTTTCTACGCAATGTATGTGGAAATTCTAATGACTTATGTCGATTTCGATCGGGCAAAAACAACACTTTTTTTATCTTGAGCAATTTTTAGCGCTCTGTACAGTTTTCATTTTGCAACCGACGAAAAATTAATTTTTTTTTGCTCTAGATCAATTTCCGTGAATCTCGGAATCAATTCGAGACTTACACCTACTTGCACTAACACCAACACATTTTATACGAAATGTCAACGCAGTACATCAAAATATTATCAATCAACAAAAATACTATCGGAAACTCCGTACAAAATTAGAAAATATTTTGAAAATGTTTTAAAATTGTATTTATTATTTTTCTTTTTTTTTAAATTATTTCCTTTTACGAACAAGATGTCAAATGACACACTAATACTATTGCAGAAAAGCAGATCAATCTCGTTTGTTTTCCATTCAGCACGAAAAATCTGAAATCTGAGAACAAAAAATGAAAATCGAAAACGACATTAACCCTCACACGTTCTTTATTAACCGGGGTTAATATGGGCACTTTCATTTTATCATATCTTGGATACTTTCAAACTAAATATCTTTTCATTCAGACTCAGTGACTAAATATTTGATATATTTCGAAGAATATAAAAAAAAAAAAATTTGACAGTTTTTCGACTGATTTTTCGTCAAATTGTAGCAAACGTACCTTATTAACCCAGGTTAATATTTTAACTTTTGTATGAAAAAATTCTAAATTTGTCCTAAAGTTCTTACTCCTTTTTAGGAAAACATACATTCATGCATGAATACGAGTTTGTATATATACAAACACATAGATATGTATGCACATATGTATATACCGATGTTTTTACATATGAGTATGTTGCACATACAGTTTCAGTTGGGTGGTATCTGCAAGCTACATCTACAAAATTTGTGAACGAAAGAAACCAATTTGTTGTTTATTATATTTCAGCACCTTTATGAACATGCATAGGAACTATCTACATTGTAGGTACATATTGCATTTATAGATTAGTAGTTTCGCACTTCGTCATTGTCAAACTACGCACTTATGTTTCCTTCACTGTATGCAACTCTTTCGTGTTGCTCTTTTCGATTTTTTTTTCTTCTGCTGATGACATGAAGCAAGAACCTCTAATTTTTTGGCGACCTGAAGATTCTTTCTGAGAAGCATCATCAGGCAAAAATGGCTGGTAGGTATTGTGTTCAATTTGATCAATTGGAATACCTAAAATGCATTTCACTGTGATTTTTAGTGTAACTTTTCCCACATCTCGAGGAATTCGAGCTCTTGTAGTTATTGTAGGCTTACAGAAATGCTCCTCAACTCTTCAAGAAACTCTCTGCGTTGGCTCGACTTCACAGTCTTAGAAAATCGTATTATTGGACCGGAAGATTATGTATGCCCCTAAGTCAGCTACATAAAATAGAGCCAGCGGTTTGTTCTCATCTAAGTTGTGTTTTGACCAAGAATTTGATTCATCACATCCACACCTCCTTTTGTTTAAGACTGTATGCTATTTTCTTCATCATCAGAATGAAGTGTATCAAGAATCGATTTCAAGTATAGCTTATTGTTTTCGTACTTCGTGTGCCAACTTTGAAGAAAAATCATATCATGTATCAAACTGCACATCCTACATCTACCTATCTAATTATATATGATGTGTAAATATTTTACCTGAATAATGCCCACACTTGAAAGAAATTTAAATTTTATTTTGATCCATTTTCACACAAATAAAATTCACAAGTGTACTGATTGAATAAGATTGCCAAACAAAATTGATGAGGAAATTCGCTCAATTCACATAAATTTTCATTTTCCAATGTAAATCATACTAATGCGGGATTCCCCTTGTTGTTTTCCAGGTGCATAAAAAATATAATTTAAGAAATTTATTCAAAAAACAACAAAGAACAATTAAAAGGAAGACAGGAAGTAAGAATTTTGTTTTTGTAGACCATAGAGCCCATAGAAAGGGGAAGGGAATAAAAATATTAACCTGGGTTAATAAGGTACTGATTACGGGGCAAAAATTATCGCCCGTGTGAGGGTTAAAAAAGAAGTCATTCACAAAAATCTTCCAAAACCAGCCTATAATAATTGATACATTATGTATAATATGTATATGCAGTTCATGTCTTTTAATTTGTTTAAAGAAAACCCAAGCTTTTGTGCAAAACACCAGGTCAGGTGTCCAATCAGGAATCCAATAATCCATCAAAATGGACTGAATCCCACGAACTGAAAACACTGGCTTGTTGGTTGCAAGCACCCGACTTTTCTTTCCTCATCCCTTTGAAATGAAAAGCATCTCTATTTTCACAAAGGTAGCTATTTTGCCGCACACATTCAATTAAAATATGAACAAATTCGTATTCTACTGAATTTGCCATTATTTTATCGTATTTCATTTGATTTTTTTTTTTTTTTAATTCATACAAAATTGCAATTTCTGTGTATTCGTATATTTTCTTATGCGTGTATATGCACGCAAATGTCTATAGTGTTTCCCTCTTAAGGCTTGATTGACAGTTTAGCTTGTCTGAGTCCTGGGACATTTCTCCAATTGAGTGCGGCTGTCTGAGAAGACATTTATGTTAGCGCCCTTGATCCATCTCTGTAGGTTCATTAAGGCGCAGATATCAAAGGCATGGACCTCAGCTGGAAACATGCTGGGAAATGTTCCAAGAGGCACGTAGATTCTAGTAATGGACCCAAAGATCCCAAAGGCCATTTCCGATCTATCAGTGTACCATACTTCTAGCCTTTTTGGGTCTAGGGTGGGCCCGCCATTTGACAATGTGGCACGTTCCCCAATATGAACTTTGAATTTTCTTCCAAAGGTGTTCACTAAGTATCAGCGACGGTGCAGAGCATGTCCTAAACTGGAATCAGCGTTACCTTTGTGCGACTAAAGTCGCATTTTGGCACTTTTTTTGACTGTCCTGAGACTTTGATACGACTATTTTAAAATACCCCTAATTTGCGACTTTTCATAGATATATGGAGACTTTTTATAGTTTTTTGAGACTTTTTTGTCGAAATGCATTTACATATCTATTTTACTATTTTTTTTTTTATTATTATTATACACTATTAGGCGCAACATACTTCTGAATTTTTATCACGTAACCAAACACATGCAAATTTGCATTGATTAACAAATTATAAATCAAATCAAAGAATCCTTTGCATTCCATTGTGAAATCATTGCGAAATGTTTTTAACTACAGGGTGTCCCAGTTAAGAGGTATAATCCTCTAAGTAGAGATTTCTGAAGTTCCGGCGAACAAAAAATCGTACGGCAGTGAGGGTCTATTTTCACCCCCTCCAAGTTATAGCCCGTCGAAATGGGACACCTCCGATTTGAAGGTACAACTACTTTAAATGTTATAACTTATGAATTATTATAGCTACAAAAGTAGTTTTGTACATATTGGAGAGGCAATTCAGTATGATATAAAAATGTTGAAGACTAATAATTTTATGCAGGCACAAAAAGTTATGGCTCATTAAACTCAAACTTATGAAAATTTGCTGTTCCAATTTTTTACTTCAAACGCATTTTTTTCAAAACAAACTTTTTTTATTAAACTTTTATCTTTGACCAATTTCTTTGTTAGTAAATTAACAATCAATTCTGAAACAAATACTTGTTAATTTATTCGTAATTTATGTGATCCCGAATAAGATCCCCAATCAGGAATATGCAAATTTTCATATTGCGACTTTTTGTGAGCATGTGAGACTTTTTTGGCGAATTTTGGAAAATTCTCAGCGGTAACACTGACTGGAATTTTGTTGATAATGCTTAGGCGATCCGCAAGATTACCTGGTTTGAAGTTATGAACAAGTTGTTGTTTAATAGCACTTTAGGAGCAGAAGACACTTGTAGTCTCCTAGTCTGCGTCTGACAGATACTCGTATGTAGATTAAACCATTTGCATCTTCCCTAACAGTCTGGGTGCTTGGTTGAACTAAAAGCAAGTCATTGACACAGTTAGGATATTGTTGTATCCATCAAAGAGTAACAGCATTGCGAAACATTTCCTCTGTCAATAGTGTCACTGGGGGGGTTCTTACCCTGCAGGACAATGGATAGTAGCACCTTTTATACGACACATCCTTTGCATAAGTACTCTTCTCTCATAATATTGATTTCAGACTCAACGCCACTAGGGAAGGGAGGCGTTAACTGAGAAATGTAATTAGGCTCCAAGATGTTTATGTTCCTCCAATGCTAATGCCTTCCTTCCTCAAAGGACATAGCGGCGGCTCAACTCAACTAAATAGTAATTGCGAATTCCACCTAATTAAATAAGCAGCTTCAACCCCCTCATAGACATTTATGCCCTTTTCCTTTGACTAAGGTGATTTAAGTCCTATCACAGCGTATACCGTTAATCACCCCTCTGATGTCTAAAATGGAGTATGTTAGTGTATGTCACTCTCCACTGTTTTTGGAAAAAGTAAATACACAAATAACATACTAGCCGCTCGTGTCCTTTAATCCAGTTCGTTAGGTACAATGGACTCAAATGAGAGGGTGTACCACAAGTTGCATGTGGCATGGCTTAATCAAAATCACATTTATCCGCTATAAAAGGGGACGAACAGCCAGCGTCTCGACAGAAACAAATTGCATGAGTCACCCTTAAAGATTTTGCAGTTTCTCCTTCACACAGGTTCTATGGTTATGTGTGTGTATTTGTGTTGATAAACTTTGAAATATGTACAGAACAACCCCTAACTGTTGTAAATGAAAGTGTGTCCATGTACCACACTAGAAGAGCAAGATTGGATTTCGGGGTATGTTCGTATGTTATGCACTTTCCTATAAAAAAAAGCGAATGAGTGTGTTCGTTCCAGTTTTACTGTGATGGCAATTTCGATTATGGAATTTATTTTTTTACATCATTTTAGGTGACACGACCAGACCAAGCCACATAAAATCAAACGCGACTTGGTGAGCTTCCGTTTTCGTTCTATAAAAATAAATAAAGGAAATATGGTTGCCCATGAAGTGAAGTGTCATAAATTTGTTTTTTTTTTACGAGTTTTTTCGCCATGACAGAGTGGAACTCATAATTCCAATATGCAGGTACGTACATAGATGTGTGCTATAAAATATAATCTGCATGAGGGGGTGTGGTGGTTGGAATAATTTCATGGGGTTTGGTTTGGGTAGTAGGACAATGCAGTTATAGAGAACTTCATCCTCGTTTTTATCACAGTGAGTGTGGACGTTAAAAGATATGTATGTAGTTGCATTGTTGAAAATCACGTATGATCGATGGTTTCCCTCCACCTTTCTTTGGCCCGTTTTTTGAAAGATATTGATGCCAACGTTAGGTGAACGGAGAAGATAGATATAACTACGTTGCTTTGAAAGCGAATGTTTACGGGATGGTGAAGTCATCGATGAATCAGAAAGATTTTTTGTGATATTATAAGTTTTTTTTTTTATTATTAAAATGGTTAGGTGTTATACACTTTGTGGTAAGAATGCCAGTTCAAAGTGCATTGTTTGATACAAAAAAAATATTTTATTGCTATAGATAGCCGCGCTGAGAAGGGTAATAAAAATCAATTAAAAAAAGTAAATAAGACTAAAAACGTTATACTAGTGTGCCCGTGCGAAAACAGCGAAACTTCCAATATGATTTCCATCTGTCAACTCATATAAATCCCATGAACCATATAGAAAGTATTTGTTTTTTTTTTCGATATATGTGTGTATTTGTTCACTATCACTTGCATAAATAGCAAGTACCTACATCAACCAAAATGAACTAACAACAAATACAGGGACTCTCCCTAAGTCGAACCATCTCTAAATCGAATTTCTCTCTAACGTGAAGTTTTCCGCCATATTTTATCATTCCCTTCAATTTACAAAAATCATTCTTTAAGTCGTCACTCTCTCTAACTCGAACATATTCTCTCGATTATTGGCATCTTTTTTCACCCCTTAAGTTGAATTTTGTTTAGCACAAAACAAAATAAAAATACATTACTCCTTCGGAATTAGTATTTGAGTATATGTGTATATAACTATTAAACATCAAGTACCTACACACTTCAATACCCTAAATATGTGTAGCATCATGTGTGCCATCATCTTTAGCCTGTCGTGTTTCTTTCTGTTCATATTCTTGGTATACCTCCATACAAAGATACAGTTTTTTAAAAAGTTGCAACGCAAATACAAAACAAAAAGAAACATTGTTATCCTTTTCTTTGTGTTGTAACTTTTTTGTAAGTACGTTAACCTAGTTTTTATTAAAGAAACGTTTTAAAACAAAAATAAATGTTTCTTTCTATTACTCGAATTTTTCCAAAACTCTCTCTAACTCGAACAAATCTTGGTATCCCGTGAAGATTCGACTTAGGGAGAGTCGACTGTATATCCCATATACGATATATGTACAGTCGAGAACCGATAAGCGGAAAACGGATAAGTCGAAAAATCGCATAAGTGCAACGACTTTAGAAACCCCTAGCCTTTTTACACGATTTCTATACAAATTTGTTCGTATAAGTGCAAAACGTATAAGTGCAAATTTCTCATAAGTGAACAATTTTTCAAATCCCCGAACAAAGTTTTCCATTGTTTTTTAAACGGATAAGTGCACATGCAAATTTTTAATCTTTGCAATTGCAATTCAGGACAAAAATATAAGGGAGCTTATAATTATCAGAAATTGATGATCCAGCATCCAGGCCACTCGGAAGAGGTCGTCATTACTCGCCGAGAAGTTCTACCTTCTCTTGATACTGTAATTGTTATTTGGATAACAATTTAGTTTCGTTTAGTTCGTTAATTCAAACCTAAATTAACCCTGAACAACCCATAAGTGGTACCCGGGTACGTTTTGGACATTCAAACCTAAATTTTTTTTTCCACTGTTCCGGTTTTTTTGAGATTCCTAGAAAATCATTTTTACGCAATAAAAATAAAAGTTGTTGAAAAAAGTGAAAAAAAACAAGTAGTTTTTTATCATTTTTCAAACCTAGGGCCGAAGTATAAAAACATTTTTTTTTGTAATGTACGTTTATTATAATTTTATTTGAGATATTGATAGTACAATCCAAGCATTTAACCGGAGCAGGCGTAATATGCAGGTTGTAAACAGTATTACAACAATTTTGGCAACGTTTCCGACACTTTCTCTTGATTCGGTCACCATTATCGCATTTCTTGCAAATGCCTGGCATCTTCAAACGACCGGTGCTATCTCGTTCTTCGATTGGTTGTGGAAGCGAAATAGAAGTGCATACCTGAGATTATAACTCCATTATGATCTACTCCACCGTTAGTCGAGTTATAATCGAATATGATTTGTGGTTTTATAGATGCAGTTGTCGTATCGATTGCCCATCGTAATGCATGTAGGCATGCTGGATATCAAAATGACGGCTTTCTTTTTCTTCGGAACATACGAAAATATCGTTGCTTCGGCTCTAAAACCGAACAAAGTTGAATAGATTTCGAGGTCTTTCGATGGCTGCATCGCCATTGGTATATACGGTTCATTTTTCCGAACCGTCCTCAGCAATGTCAATCCATTGCTCTTGAGATTATTAAGCAGAGGTAATAACGTGAAGACGTTCTCTGTGGTGACATTCCGGTCAAAAAATTATTACAATTCACAAACTTGTTCCTTCGTCACTTATAGACAATGACCTTACCTTGACTCTCACTCTGTGATCGTTGATCACTACAAAAATTAAGGAGAGAAAAGCACTCAGACGTTATAATAATTAGTTACGTTATATAATTAGCACGCTTTCTGCAAACATGATCGAATGATTTCAATGTAAACCGCATCGAAATATACAGTGGTACAGCGGTACCACCTATGGGCACTTCAGTGTGTTAATTTATATGAGTCGGTAAGGGTTAAAAATGTTTCTTTTAATTTAAATACATACTTTAAAACTACAAGTACTACTAAATAAGCACGTATTATATAAGTGCAAAAATGTGCACTTACAGATAAGTGCACAGACCGGATAAGTGCAATTCTTCACTGCTCCAGGAATTCCTCTTTCTTGTGACACCTCATTTGTTAAGATTAGTTAAGTGTGAGAGTCGCAAATGGTACCTACATATACTACAGAAATAATATATAGCTACATATACATATATGATCAGAGTTGCAACTTCGAGACGTTTAATGAAGAATGCCAGAGGTTAACTGCGGTTCACTAGATTAAAAGCAGGCAATTTTGGAAAATGAAAATGACCCATGTACATATGTGTCTTCCGATATATGGCAGTTTGAGAAAAAAAGAATGGTGAAAGAAAGAGTGGTTTGTGTTGAATACAACGTTGAATTGCATATTTTAAGAAAACTGGCTAACTGTACTTTTAAGATATGTTAGTTCGCATGCAAGTAAATTGGTTTATAAAATTAGAATCAATCAAATTACTTTCGTTGTTTCTGAAGAGATTTTTATTTTTTTTTTTTGTCTAAAAGTAAATTTCTTCAAAAAAAAGAGTTAGCTTTATTTTTTCTTCAATCGGAAGGTCATTGGCAAGATCAATCGGAGTGATCATGCTGTTGGTAATTATTTAAGGGATCCAAAAATTTATGGAAAACATTACAAGGAAATATTTCCACGGTCCTTGCAGCTGGGAAAAAACCAAAAATTGTCCGATTAGCCTCCAATTCAAACGTCTCTACAGTTAAGATCGGAGATGCAGCTGGTGTTACCGTAAGTAAGTCTACTGGTCGTTCGTGGTCTTGGTAATTTCTTAACACTACTTGTTTCTGTACCGTAGCGGCGCAGCGTATTAAGTGATTCACTCTTGTATCTTTAGGGTTCCGTAGCCAAAACGGAACACTAATATCAGTTCGGTGACTGTCTGTCTGTCCGTCTGTCACAGGCGTTTTTCTCAGAGTCTATTTGACGTAGACTATTGAAATTTGAAACAGTTGTAGCAATTAGTGGCCCAAACACAGACTTGGACTTAAAAACTTGAGTTTCAACTTAAGGGGGTTAGTTTTGGGGGATAAATGGAAATTTAAAAAATAGTAAGATTGTGAGGTCATGTGTGGGATGTCAAAAGCTTTTAAAAGCACGAATTCAAAAATGTCTGAAATATTTGTTGGTACTACTTTGGTACACTTTTTCAATAAAATTAAACTGCTGTCCCCCTGCCTTATCTCCAAAAATATAGCTCAGAAAAATCCAAACAAAACCACAAGCATTAAGAACAAAGTATAGATTGAACCAAAATTATCAGGACTGCATTACGTTCGATAATTTTATTTGTGTTATTTTTTTAATTACAACTAACGCAACTGTTAACTTTTCCAGAAGTGACGTCACCCTATCACAATCACATAAAAGCGGACATATATAGGGAAGTTTTTATATGAAGAGTAAAGATTGAATGGTTGATCCCAGAAATATGCCCCAAAAATTAGCACTGAGCTTATACTTAAACCAACAATTCTCTGCTTAAACCATTCATTTTATACTCATGACGCAATCTTGATGGTTTCATTTTAATTACAATTATATGTAAATATATATACATAGGTATCTCTACTTTTACTACATTGGGATAAATTGAATTTGTGTACAGACAGCATTTCATACTAAAACGAATAACAAGACTAAGAATGAAGTCTGGTGCACATGTATAGATTTCTTGTACCTTTACTTTTTTTTTTATCATAAATCTATCAACATGTGAGCACCATGGCAAAGTGGATAGTGCTTTGGACTACTACGCATGTTGCCTCGGGTTCAAACCCAGCGAAAACTCAACATTTTTTTTTACAGTGCCACCTCTTTCGAATGTCTGACAAGCATTCAAAGAGTATCATTTATCACGATTAGCTTCTTAATTCGCTATTCGGAATCGACATTAAACTGAAGGTCCCTTCCATTCTACAGTGGTTCCATTCTCGAACAAAGGCGGTCAGAATAACTCAAGCTCATAGAAAAATAACAAAAATGAATTCGTGTTAGAGTATTTTGGGGGAGCATTGTCTTAACAGACCTAAAATTCTTTGACGGTATGTCGTATATATGTCGTCATGACCCGCTATTTTCCTCAAATATTGACGGCATATGCTGATCGTACTCCCCGGGAGTACATCCGATCCGCATTGGATTCGCATTTCTCCCCAGAGCTATTATAGAATCCGGCGGATCAACTACCTTATCGGTCCGCTAACTACATTATCAATTGCGAAACTAAACTATCATCCGTTGTCAAAATTTCAAATTTTCAAATGTCAATTTATACAAATCAGTATATGTGTATTAGGGTGGGTCACTTTTGTATGAAAAAATTTTTTTTTTCCTATTTTGTTTTGGAATAGTGATAAAAGATTGACCCATACCTAAGAGATTCTAAAAAGCGTAAAAAAACATTTCTTCGTACCTTTCTTCTACCCGCGCATTAATTTTGAAAATTTCGATATTTTTCGTAAAATGCCATTTTAATTTCACCCTAAAAAAAGTTTTGATTTTTTTAGGAAGATAAGAGATAAGAATAACAATGAACAAAAACCCTTTTTTTTTATTAAAATAACGCATAAGTCTCAATAAAAATATTAAAAAATTAGTTAGTGAGAACTTTAAAATCTATCTTGCTCACAAATTTAAGCATAAATCTTCTTGAACTCATTTTTGCTTTGGTGAGTTCTATGGAGTTTTTCTTTTGCAAAACTGCATCGAAGACTCTGTTACCGTTTTAACAAAACGTTCTACAGCCGGAGTGTGACATGAAAGTCTTAGGAAAGGTATTATAGCACACCTCCTGATTCCACTAGGGAAATCCGTTTTCATCTATAATATCTGGAAGAACAGGAAGCCGTTGATACTCTTGTTGCCAGGCTATGACTTTGCATTAACATGTTTGTCTAGGATCAAAATCATTCTTTAGCCTTGCCTTTAAAATTCTCCTGCCAGAAAGTACTCGAATGTGTTTCTGAGGATCTAAATCACTTATAGTTAAATATCTTCAGGATGTGCAAAGAAACGATTGCGCTTAATAACTGGATCTATAACTTTCTTTAGATGAGCTGGAAGATATCGAGAACTAGAAACTTTCTCATGTAACGACCGTGTGGCATCTTTCCTGCAAATCTGTATGCTAGGTACGAAGAGCATTCGCCATTTATGACAGCCGATGCTATCTGATAAAGGTAGCTTTGATCTCTCTTAAAGTATTTCCTATATGTCCTATCCCTTACCATATGAAATAGTATTTGCTTATTTGTCAAACAACAACTGTTTGGGATTTTCTTGGAGTAGAGGGTTAAGTCTTTGATGTCAACAGCATTCTAACTTTTCAAACTGCACAATAGGTTTTCTTTCACCGTCTTCAAGAAGGTTTCCAATACTCCCTGCATAAAAATTTGGTCCAGTATTTGTACCATCTAAGTGTAGAAACAGGTGGCAGGTGGTTCATTCATACATATGTAGCAAATATATGCTCCATTGTAGGGGTTGACTTAAACGTTGTTTCACAAGTCTTATTATACCGCCTTTCTTTTCAGTATTTATCGCTGTTCCATCGCAGTTCACAGCTTTTGTGTACCTATTTCAAGTTAATATTTTGAGAAGAAAGCAATGGGCTGAGACGTCTCGTCAATCGCGTAGCTAATATAAATTGAACGTGGTTCATTGATGCCCTTTGATGGTAGCTTGGCGGTATCTTTCTGCACCTTTTTAAAAAGTCTATAATGTGTTGTTCTTCCTGCCATCAAAATAAAATGCTGGAATATTTAGACAACTGTCCTTAACACAGAGTGCGTTGCGAAGATTTGCTCTTTCACGACGTTATTTCGATTTATCGAAATATTTTTATTTATTCAATAGCTGACTGTGACTGGGTGTCATAAGGCACAGCTGATGCAATCGCTGCAGCAGCTCTATCAGATACGCAGTATCGGTCACACGTTTTGGACAAGGTTGGTCGTCTTAGAATTGCTGTTTTCTGACACTAATATTAATGCTGATTGCAAATACTCGTCACTTTGATTACTTCCTGAGTCATCAAATGAAATGGAGTATTGTTCTGATAAGTCAACTTTGTCTTTCTTGTAAGCCCTATTTTTACTACGAAATACTGGAAGTTTTTTGTTCCCATTACCGTGTTTTTTTTTTTTTTTTTGCTGAACTAATGGGTATATGCTACCTATTATCAATTTTGTCTCCGATCTCTAATTAATCCGAAAATTATTTCTTCTTTGCTCGAAAGAGTCGTAAATACTATAAATGCTTTCATTTTTAATATAAAAATTATTTATTTGGAAACAAAATTACGAGTAATGATAAAATTAACACTTTTTTGGCATATTTTACAAAATATCACTTATTTCAAATGAAATGCGCGGGTAGAACGACTTGACATAAAAAGTTAAAAAAATATGTACACGCATATTAGATGTTGGGGTCACATTTTGGTTGCTATTCCAAAACGATCGGACGAAATTTAGTTTTTTGACCCACCCTAATGTGTACCTATACGAAATAAAAAAAAAATAAAAAAACCAAAAAAATACTTCAATGAAATAAACAAATTTAGTTCTGTCCTTCGTGGCAAAAGTAAAAAATTAATAAAGGATAAGTAAAAACAAGCATAAAACAGCATCCTTGGTACAAATACAGTAGACTCTCGTTAGCGTGAACACCGGTTAATGTGAAATCTGGATAACGTGAACATATATTTTTTAACATTGACATCTCTAAAACGTGAACAAATCCTGAACACTCTAAAACGTGAACTACAATTTTCGCTCAAAATAACTGGAAAATTCAAGCAAGGCGCAATTTGAAATTTGTTTTTCTTGGGAATCCATCTCGTCTTGCACAGTTTTAGTTAGCTACTAGTCAATTTGTTCGTGGAGAATGCAAAGGCACTCTTTGGTGCTATTTATCCTGAGGTTTGATTAGTATATTTTTAAGATTTTAGTCTTAAATAAAATCGTTTGCCTAGGTGGGCTGTACAATTGAAGACATCCATGAATGGAACGAGGATAAAGACGACTCTAATGTCGTGTCCAAAGTAACCATCATCATAAGTGATGGAGAGACCGATGAAGGAGAGGCTTGAATTGCCAAAAGAAAAAAATTAAGCCTAGTGAAGCCATTTAAATCTGAAACAAGGCTTTAGAATAGGCTGAAGATGAGCTTGTTAGCTAAAATGACTTAAATATCTTAAAACGACTTGGAAAGGGAGGTAGGAAAGCTTTTGGACAAAAAAGAGACAAGTAAACAGATGACCGACTTTTCTACTAAATCCCATAACGTTATGTCCAAACTTTGTATTCACGTTCCTTTCCCATAACTTTTTATTAAAAATCCATTAAAAGTTCAGTTATGTAACAAATAAAATA
This sequence comes from Brachyopa scutellaris, assembly GCA_949775065.1. Classification (NCBI taxonomy): domain Eukaryota; kingdom Metazoa; phylum Arthropoda; class Insecta; order Diptera; family Syrphidae; genus Brachyopa; species Brachyopa scutellaris. The sequence goes on from OX459115.1 coordinate 43,642,936, forward strand.
AAAATACATGAATAGAAAAATTTTTATGAATTTCTTTTGTGGGATTGTCCTATTCTTTTGTTAAAATTCAACCTTCGCAAACGTGAACTAGCTTGATTTTTAATTGTTCACGTTATCGAGAGTCTACTGTACAGAGAGAGTTAAAGTTAAATTGGTCTTCAAGAGTCCTGTTAACTTTCGTTAACTGGAGTTGAAGGATATCTCTTTAATTTATTTATTTCTACTGCGAATTGTTCCATGCGTTCTTTGTGCCTTTTCATTTCTTCAAGCTGTGACTGATGGATTGTTCTCTAACAATTGAAAGCAGTTCGGATATTTTTTCATACATTTTTTCTTGCACATTTATTTACCTTTCAAGTAGTTGTAATGGCTTTAGTTTTTTTCTCGGCGGTTTATCAGGTGATAGTGATGTAGGTAGTATTGCAAGTGGTCTGATCATTTTCTAAGCCTATGGACGGACTGCGCTTGTCTTAAGATGTTTCCGTTAGCAAATTTATTTCGCTTTCAATAGCCATATCTAGGTCTGGTGGCATAGTAGAGCTAGAGGCAATGGTTTTTATTGGTATACACTTATGCATTCCACAACCGCATCGCTTGGAATTGTGGCCGATTTGTTTGTTTTCTGTAAGAATTTGTATCATTTCAATTCATTTCTATCTTCTTCTGTATATTAAATCTTACTTTTTATTGCTTTGTATCATTTTGAAAAGAAAAAAACCAACCGTTATTGCTGTAATCCGCATCTAGTTTGATGCGTACTGAAAACGTTAGACTTTGTATGGAGTGCGAATCGGTTGCTTACTTTTAGTCACTTCCTTACCGACATCCGTTCATTTTCTTACCGGCGTTTTCAATAAAAACTTAAAATTGAGGATAAACTCCGTCAGATCTGATCCGCCGGATTCCATAATCGACATGAATAATTAAAATTTCCCTCCTTCCAGTTTCCCTTTATCTGGAACTCCAAAACATAGATTTTTGGTTGTAAGGAACCGAACTCCAAGAAAATGTGCTTGAGCTACACCGTATCTGTACTGTACCTGTATTGGGTGGAAAGCTTTGATATTTCCAAGATGCCATTGTGGATTCTACGAGATAGTCTTCCAGTATTTCTAGTAATCAACTGGAATACGTATGTATATGTAGCATATCTAGCTTTACACCATTCACCAGATGTCATTTGCTTATCATGACCAAATCCGTTAGGTAGCTCACAAGATGGTTCCTCTTACTTCAGGAGGTACTTAAAACGGATGTCCTTTATATATCGGGATCTAGTAGGAATAATTTAAAATGGCAGCAGATGAACGTCTACTAGAATAATGAAAGAGCTGCCTGGAGCTTCTTCTACTAGTGCATTATCCTATAAAAAGCGAGGCACATTGAGGCATGGTTTCAATTTCATTCATCGCTTGCAATAGACATCAAAGCAGTAGAAGCAAAGCCATCAGTCTCTACACATTGTCATTGCCACTAGTAAGGTAATGACTTGTAGCTGATGTGATTAAATGACAAAGACCACCTCCACCCTTGGGTATTTCGATTACATTGACAGAAAGACCAACCCAAATTTGCAGCTATCCTACGACGATGGAACATAATTACATCTACCGTTGCTAATGATTCCTATCAGTTTCACTGAATTTCACACTGAAAAAAATATCGTTCGTAATATCAATAAACGCCGTTTATCAACTCATTTTTACTGTCTCAATAAAACTTTTGTTAATAGTACGAAATATTATTATTTTGATACTACCCATTTAATAAATAGTTCGTTGGGCCAATAAAACACAATTTATTAAAAAACGATTTCGAAAAATTAATAACCGATTGCTTGTATTTAAGAATATATTTATTGGCACAATAAATTCATACATTGTGCCAAGCAAATCTTTTGTTAGGTGAAGAGTCTGGGTTTCGTTCTGCTTAATAAATGCATTCGTTGAGATAATAAACCAGTTTATTAAATTTTCATAAAAATGTTCATTGAAATTATGCACTCATTGCTTGTATTAATAAACAATTTTATTAAATTAATTAAACAGTTATCAAATCTACAAACAGTTTATTGTCACAATAACCTTTTGATTTTTGCAAGAAACTGTACCTATATAAGCGAACTAACGCTTTTGCAACTGTGCCATTTAGTCATTCTAGTGTTTTCCGTGAACCAGTAAGCATCTTTGGATAAAACTAAATCGAAAAGTAGTTATGTAAGAATTCTGTGGAAAAAGTGACAAAGTAGACTTATTATCTAAACGAAAACGAAAATCAAAAAAGGACTGACTAAAAAGTGTTAAATTAGTTAAAAAACGAACAAAATATTCAGGTAAGTCTACGTATAATTAATATAAATTAATGAACTAAATGGTGGTTGACTTTAAAGCGATTTTTTTATTTCCCGCTATTTGTATGTTTATTAGCATTTTAAAGTGAAAGTGGACAACGAAGGCAATAGACGCAGGATAAGATATACGGTAAAAGACTCCCAGGAAATGATTTTATTCGTTGCAAATGCATTCGAGGCTGTTGAAGACCACATCCAGTTCCTGAACCGGACAGCAGAAAATCACTTTGTATCGTGGTAATACGAGAAGATGTTCTCAGCTTCAACAATATAAGTAAGTAGTGGTAGTATGTATTTTAAGTTTTTTCTATTCAAAAACTGTGTCGTTATGTGTATGTTTAAAGACATTTTTTTCATTTTTATCTCAAATTTTCTCTTCCTGTTTAATTTAAGTGAAACTCTTTATTGTAAAGAAAAAACCAAAAGAAAACATAGCTGTGCAAAAACCCATTTATTGTGTTCGAATAATGAATAAAAAAAATAAATTGATTGAAAATATATAATTTTTTTTATTCATCTTAATTTTCAGATGAGCAATCCCGGAAAAGGTAAAAAAAGTAAGTATAAAGTTTCGAGAAGCTAGAAGAACCACTATTTTAGGGCTTTGGAGGAGTTTATTATATCAATAAACTATTTTTATTAAATCGAACAAAAAGTTTATTGGCTCAACAAATGTTTTATCAATTCAATAAAATGTTTCGTTGTCCCAATGAATGCATTTCGTTCAAACTATAAAATTGTTTATTGGCTCAACGAACTTGTACTTGAAAAGAGGTTTTATTTCATTGGCACAACGAACAAGTTTATTAAAAATTTAAAAAAATTATAAACAGTTTTAACAAACTCTTAATAGTATTAATAAACGTTTATTAAATTAATAAAACGCTTTTATTGGCACAATAAACGCGTTTGTTGGACGAATATTAATAAAAATGTTCTTGTCCCAATTAACTTTTTTATTGTATTTACGTACCTTTTTGGTTCAGTGCAATACATGTTCGTAACTGATACCACATATCACACACATGGATGAACGGATTCGGAACAGGAAGACTAAATACCACTAACAGACCATCCAGCAATTCATCACTGTCACCATCGGGTTCCATTGAATTCAAATTAGCAGCAAAAACCAACTCCTAATCCACCTGCACCACCCACTCCTCGCTGCTCTCAACAAGGATATTCATTCTCCATTATGTATCTTACAGATACTTGTTTAGTTGTACAGTTCGTTCTTCGCTTATTGTGTCCGCAGTTTTCTTAGATTCTTTTCATTTCCTTCCCATTTTCATTTCGAACAGAATAACGCTTGAGGAAGATAGGTGCAAGGAAGTCAAACTGTCAGAGCCCATCTGCCCGCAAGCAATCACCCGCTGAGGGTCCTTTAATTCTTGTTGTAGAATTATTATTTGTTAGTGATTAGTAATCGTGTTATCCCAAACCAGTGTGCATTTGATTTCATTGTGAAATTCGTTTTCCAGCAGCTAAGTGGATCTATTTTAATTCAATTTTAAGGACTTTTCATCTTTCATTGCAGCTCTGCTGCTGCTCCCATAAACTCAGCGGTGGAGTGCTGAGACTGAATTTATATCTCATTATGAGATTCCAGTGCCACTGGGTCGGATGCAGAGATTTAATTAAAATCAGAACGACTGCGATGATGACGAAGTTTTGCTTTTGCTTTTGCATCAACTGTCCACAATGGAGATACTCGGTGAGTGTGAGTATTTGCGTATAGTTCGGTGATAGATACTCATAGAATAGGTCAGGAAAATTATTATTTTCTCAATAGCGTTCAACTTTACGACACGACTCGAAACTTTATTATGGCGATTGTGTATTAGTGGCACGTAATTGGCTGCATAGAAAGTCTTACTGATTAATAGAATAGGGAAATAAACACCAGATGAACAGGACATTGGGATTCACTATCACGGGTGTTTTCAACTCTTGTTATTTACATATGCAATAGTAGGTATACATTATTCCCATGACAGTCACATTGCTGCTAAGGAATTGTCTGCGGATTAAAGCATACAAATGTTCACTCCCGAAGCCACAGTCATCTGGAAAATCATCTAATTATTTATTTATTTATTTATTTGTCACCAAAGATCACAACTTTCATAGACAGGAGCAAAAAAAAATAAAAATTAATAAATATACATGTACAGTCGAACCCGAATAATATCACAAAATGTTTAAGCCAGATGTCTTTTTTACATAATTCGTATTGGAATTAAACCTCTTTATAGCATCTCGTTTAATATCACAACCCGCATAGAGTCATTCAAAAATAAGCCTAACAAAATCATTTCTTAGTAAATTTGTCCGCTTAATATCACACATTATTATGGCAAATGCAGTTGCCGTACATATTGGCTTGGAAGTATAATTTTATGTGCTTACTTACTTACTTAGTTGGCGCTACAGCTCGAGGTGAACCTGGGCCTGCTTCTCGTAACCATTTGTGTGTGCGTGTTATATTTTTGCACGAATGGAAGGGACCTACAGTTTCTTGCCGGCCCCGAACGGCGAATGGAGAAGCTCAATCGTGACAAATGATAATTTTATGGGCTAGTGTAGTCAAAGCTAATACATAATAGAGATGAAACTCGTAACTGCAACTTCATCCTCATTTCTGTGCTTATTGTAGTCTGTTTCAAATAGTGTTTCTGTTTCTCCTGTTATATAACTCCGAAAAAGTGAAATCTACTGTTTCCTGTTCCCAGAAAATGTTTTGACCATTTCTTCTGTTAGTTTACTTTTTATTATTAAAAAGAAAATTAGAAATGGAACGCTAATATAAAAAATCAGTATCAAATAATCTAGGGTGTAAACCCAAAGCAATAACATTCCTGGGTTGTTGATTGGCACTACAAGTCCACCATGACAGTAGATCCTTTGCGAAGACTACGAAAATCTACGAAAAGAAAAGCTACGAAAACCCTTTCGTTTACGCAAAAAATCGTAGTTTTTCGTTAAAAAGAGACTGTAAGAAATCTCCCCAGGCTGCGAATTTTAGCACAAGAAATTTCTTTGGGCAGATGACATGAAAACTGTCAAATCACATACCATATATTTAGCATTTTTTGTTGTTCAACGCGTTCGTTTAATTTTTCGTAATTTTCCTATCGTTTCCTAATTTCACCCCCACTTTTCGATATTTGATTAAAAACACATAAGTATTTGGTGCAAAAAGCACGTGAACGGACCTAGTGACATTGACATTGATACTGCTTTGAAGTGCCTTTTATTAATATCACAATTTCAAAAAAGTAAAGTTAGCCGTTGCCAATTTCCGTGATTTTAGGTTTTCTTGGTTATGTAAACTCAATATAAGCACATTATTATATATTATCTATTTAACATTTACATACTTTGTATCTAATCCCAATTCAAATTGAATTCAGGGAAAAAGACAAAGTATGAACAGAAGTTTGTAACGCAACAAATGTTTTTTCGACGAACCTGACAAAAGTGGACTATATTATACGACATACTGAACGGAAACAGCAAATAATGTAGTGTCAAAAAACTTTTTCCTAGTGAAATAAACATTTTACTAAAAAACCTTCTATTTTAGAGGTTTTAGGAAGAAATTTTAAATCTCCTGTTACTTTGGTAAGTCCAACAGAAGATCTCCTGTTTTTCACATTTTCGCGATGGCAACACTGGCTTTTAAATCCTGGTGGACTTTTGACACCGTGATTTGTTACAACTATACCTACTTGAGCTTCACTTTACATTCTCTGTGTACTTTTTCTTAGGACTGTCACTTATTGGATTCTTGATTTCAGTTTCAAATTTAACAAGGTTTTGTTGCTCTCTGAATAAAAATTGTTTAGATTTAGCCTTATTCTAATCAAAAATCAGCAGGATGAACTTCTGTGCCTAATATACTGTTTAACCTTTAGTTATATTTTCTTTTCCCGATAAGAGCACAGCCCGCTTATAGTCACAAAGTTTGGCTGCCCGGTTCATGTGACTATATCCGGGTTCGACTGTATATGAAAAATCTATCTATAAAAACAGGGCAAACAATGACTGAACACCATCAAGTAATATTCTTTTTATTGATGAAATCGATGTGTTAAAGTCAAATAAATGGACATTTACATTATACGATATCATTAATCCATTAATTGAGGAAGAACAACCGTAGTTAGTACGAGAGTGTGCTACTTTAAAGAATCTAGAGCTTCGAAGATTGAGTGAAGGAACGTTTAAGTTGAGAAGGTCAGGAATTTGAATTTCCGTAGACTCAATCTCATCTATTAAAACTCTATGAATAAAGACAACTCATGCCACCGATCTCCTAACCTCCAGTGATTCGAAATTAATTATTTTTATCCTGGATAAATAAGGAGGTTAGTTTATACGAGTTCTGCCAAGGAAGTCCTCTAAGAGCGAACCTAAGGAATCTTTTTTGAATTGATTCAATTCTAGATACATGAACTCTATAGTATGGATACAAGACAATTGAGGCGTATTCTAATATGGAACGCACGAATGCAATGTATAACGATTTAAGACATATACGTTAGAAAACTCACAAGGACAGCGCCTAAGCATTCCCCATGTTCTGTTCGCCTTGTTTGTGATGCAATCAAAATGATTGTTGAAATATAGTTTAGTATCTTATAACACACCCAAATCTTTGATTACATTAACACGAGGAATGACTACACCATCAGAAGAATATGTATTCATGAGAGGAGATCTACAACGAGAAAAGGTAATGACGGAATATTAAATATACATATGTGACCACAAGCGATAACCGCTTAAATCGACTTAAGGCAAAAATTAAATTCGTTCTTATAATTTTCATTGCAAAGAAGCTTATTTTTTTTTACTTAAATGTGTATTTGTTTTTTCAAACTGAAAATGTAATTTCAAAAAACTTATTCCGAAAATTGCATTTCTGACGGTTATCGCTTGTGGCCACATTTTACTAACATTTAAATTCAAAGAGATATAGTTTTTAGAGCACCACAGATAAATTTTTTGAAGACGAGAGTTTAAGAGGTGAAAACAATGCTGCTCACTGCCCGACATATACATCTTAAAGTCATCTGCAAACATTAACAAGGAGCATTCCGGCAGAAATTTTACAATATCATTTGCAAACAAGATGAAAAGAAGGGGTCCGATATGACTGCCTTGGGGAACTTCAGAAGCGACAGAAATTTTGTCAGAAATATTGTTACGAAATCTTACATGTTGGTATCTATTGGTGAGGAAAGGAGAGAGCCATTTTAAAAGAAGGTAGGAAAACCCAGTCTCGTAAGTCTGTATAGCAAAATTCTATGGTCAACACGATCAAAAGCTTTGCTAAAATCCGTACAAATAGCATCAACCAGGGTTACCTTTACCAATCTCTGAAGTCACAAAATTTGGAAACAATATAAGATTAGTTACTATCGACCTTGTTTTTACAAAACCATGTTGATTATTGCAAATAAGGGATTTGAAAAGAAGTTTAATCTTTCTGTGACTAGCTTACATAATTCTCAATTTTATTTTTTCTACCAGACTTAAAAATAGGAACTATAAAAGAGGTTTTCTAGACAGATGGGAATAAGCTGGTTTTCAAAGATAAGTTGAAGATATGATGCATTATTTTGTGTATAAGATAAGTTTTCGAGTTCTTAAGGAAAACAGAAGGTAGGCAGGCCATCAGGACCAGGGCTTAGGCTGGAGTTAGAACCAGCTAACCAATTTAAAACATCGTTCTCAAAAAATTCCATGGTACTGAAAAGAAGAGTGGGGAAGTGGCCAAAATAGTCAAGAAATTGTTCATTAATCGTCGAGTCGTGATTTGAATATACTGATTAGAAAAAACAAGCAAAGTTATTACAAATGCTAGCGGAAGAGTCCGCTAAATGTCCATTTAAAGAGAGCGTGGCTTGAAAACCGTCACTTTTTTTCTAAGCATTAATAAAATTTCAAAATTTATCCGGTCTACATTTGAGACTATTCTGGATATCATTTAAATACGCAAAGTACGCGTGGTAGAGAGTAGATTTAAATTCAGATTTAAGCCTTATAAATATGAGGTAGACTGCATCCGCCAAACTAGAACGCCATTTCCTACAAGCACGATTTCTAAGAATTTTTAGGTTACGAATAATTTCATTGTCCCAGGGAGAGGAATCAATTATATTTTTGACGCAAACTACAGTGACAAATTTAAAAACAACAGAATCAATGATCTCGTAAAATTTGGAGCAAATTCCATCGATTTGTAGCGAAAGATCACAAATATCACAAATCTCACAGATATTACTATAATTAGCATTTTTGAAGTCGAATCTAAAGGAGTCACATCCATTATATGTAAGAATATCATTTAAATTTAATACACAAAAAAGGTTACAAGAAGGATAGGTTAGGTTAGGTTAAGGTGGTTATCCAAATCACTCTGGTTGGATTCACTTAGACACTTAAGGTCCATTGTTTTGCCACATGGGGTCGATTTATTTATCGGTACTCCCCTACTCCTACTTCTATGTCAACAACACGCGGTGTTTCAAAGTGGTCACCCATCTAAGTACTAATCGCGCCCCACGCTGCTTGATTTCGCTGATCTAACGAGAACCGATGTTTTGGAGCATGGCGTGGTTGTTGACTTAAAGAAGGATGATGCAAGTCTTCCGGAACCAGAGGAGTACGATCCCTGGATACAAACGTTTCGTCACTCTTATTCGTGAAGATGAGGTCCAAAGTTTTCATGTTCTGTATGAATTGACTCCGGATTAAAAGCATACAAATTTTTACTCCCGAATCCACAGTCATCATTCCCGCCGACTCTTTTTTCAGCACTGCGTTGTTCTAACCATATTCATACTCTACTGTAGGTGGCGCTACTGCTCGGGATGAACTTGGGCCTGCTTAGAATATATCAAATAATTATTATTAGATATACTCTGGGCCTTCTTCTCGCAACCAATTGTATGTACATGTTATATTTTTGCACGAATGGAAGAGACCTACAGTTTTTACCGACTCCGAACGACAAGTTGAGAAGCTCATTGACAAATAATACTCTTTGATTGCTTGTCAGACATTCGAAAGTAGTGGCACCGTGAAAAAAACTTTTAGGTATTGGATCCGGGCTGGGATTGAACGCGGGCAGCATTGCATAGTAGTCCAACGCATTTACCACTACACCACGGTGTTCCACATTCATGCATCTGGAAAATCATCTGATTATGGCTATTACAGTAGTCGCACTAACCTAACTGTCGCTCCTCCACCATTGAAAGGTCTGATCAAGCCTAAATAACACAACAAATACATATGAAGCATGCGACGGTGTTACTTGCTTCTTTTAAGAATCCTCTGCACCCAAAATGTGGTAAATGGGCTTCGGAATCATGCTGCGAACACTATTCGATAATTCATGCCCCTTTGTCCACCACAACTAGAATAAAGTATGTACCGAGTAAGTTTAAAAATATGGTTATTTTATTGTGTAGTCGTGTGCGATAGCTTTCGCTATGGAATTGACTTAAGTTACGTTACACCGCGTCTCCACGAGACATATTTCTGCCAAAACTACATCTTGACTAGAAACAGGTTTTTTTCTTTTTTACCTTCGCTGGGCAAATCATGCCAAGACATTTCAATCTACAAGCTGACGTCGAGAAGGGAACAACGCGCAATCCTCGCTTTAAAATCAGTGAAATACTTTACGGAAATACCATTGAATGAAAATCTACCTATCCAACCAGCATCTTCACTCTACGGAAATACCGAAAAATGAAAATCTACCTACCAAATCAACTCAGCGCGACATGTTCACTCTACCGAAAAACCCACCGAATGAAAATCTACCTGCCAAACGGCCAAATGTCAGAGAAAAATCTGGATTTCAGTTCGCCGAGAAGACAAAACTAAAATGCTGACATCGCGGACATGTTTTTAGTTTGGACATCAAATTAGGGGTCTCCACGAGACATTTGCATGTCAAGTCGAAGAACATGTCTTGGGAAATATCTCGTGGAGACGGGGTATTAGGTATGTTGGCTGATGAGTAGAAAAGTTCCTCCAACGACATACTTAGACCAGTAAAGATTCATTGCGATACCCATTTATGTAGATCTCGTTATTGGCTCGGATGTCTTGCCTAAGGAATTTTAAATCAGCCTGCAGCTTTAATAAACCGTAAATATCGTGGTCGCCGTGGCCGTGGTGGTTAGTGCGTTGGAATACCACGCAATGCTGCCCGGGTTCAATTCCTAGCCGGGTCTAACACCTAAAAGAGTTTTTTCACGGTACCACCTCTTTCGAATGCCTGACAAGCATCAAAGAGTATCATTTGTCACGAACTGTTGTTCCCTTCCATTCGTGCAAAAATATAACACGCACACACAAAATGGTTGCGAGAAGCAGGCCCCGGTTCACCTCGAGCGTAGCGCCAACTAAGTAAGTAAGAAAGTAAATATCTATTACTGGAGACTTCCTCTATATCCTGGAAGAAGTGTTAAGTGCAATGACAGAGAAAGATCCCTTTATCCCCACATTTTCTAAAAAGATTATTTGCAATTGACTTAGTCCTCTCAAAACCGACAATAGTCTCTCCCAGCGGCCAATAAGGAGTGCTGCCAAATAAGACATACCTCGCTTCTTCATACAAAATGAACTAGCGAATAAATCCAAACAAGAGTCACTAATTAATCGTGAAAATGTCCTTTACACACAAACTTTTTTTCGCTACATGTGTTGTGTAGCCGAGATGAAGCATCTCATGCGTACGTGCATAATTGTCAACAACGGTGCAAACAAATTGAAATAATGTGAAAGGATGAATCGCACACCCTGAGCAAATAAATAATAATATTCCGTCACCTACGCGGTGGCTGCACGAGCTGGGTAAATACGCGCGCTTCCTCCATAGTAATATGAATAATTGGCGAAAATTTAATCACATAAAATGAAACGACTGCGATGCTCTCTGAAGATTGTACATGTGTATAAAGTCAACACCAAGTCATAAATTCATGCATCAATTTCTATAGCCTGTGAAGCCTCACCACCATGCCATGCCGCGCCGTTCGTCGTCCTTCGTCTTTTGCTTCACACAATTGCTTTCGCATTAATGGCATCAACAGCCCCATCGATTTTTGTTTTTATATTTTGCTCGTTCATTTTCTCATCTCCTGTTTTTGTACCGTTTGTTCTTTCATTTCCCTTATTTTCCAAGCAACGAAATACGAAAGCTAACCTTGTTAACATAAATTTCACTTCGGTGAGATAGCCCTGCTAAGGGATGATAATATCCTTCTTAGTATGGAGGTACTACCGCCCACACATCCACATGGATATGTGCAGCGGAAAGGAAAAGAATAAAAAAAAAAAATTAAAGAAGAAGAAGAAAACAAACCCCACACCGAATGAATTATTCAGGCTCGGGTTGCTATAAAAAGATTTCCACAAATGCATATTGGATTGCTACGGGACGGGAGCAGGAAGGAAGGATCTGCTGCTCGTACACACGAAATGGAATTTGGCAGGTCGTAAACGTAGAGAATTACATTCAAGTGAATTGAGGGATTGTACGCAGCACCCTAAGGGAATTGAAGTATACGGTAACGGTATACCCATGTCTCGAGAACTGAATACGGAAACACTGTACCGTTGTTGCCTTCAATTAGGGGATTACAGATAATGTATTTCTTTTTTTTTCTAAAATAATAAATGAAAAGGCGACATTGAAGTTATACATTTTTAATTTTAATTACATTTTAAGTTGGTTTCTTAGTAATTGTCGAAAAAGACCGCTAGAAGCGCCATTGTCGCACGTGCAATAGAAACGTGGCTACCAATTGTTGATTATTGAAACCGGTTTGGGTTGGTTTTTTTTTTTTTTTGGTCGTACTCACTCGTGCTCACAGTTAGAGATGTGCTAAAGAGTGATTTTCAAATAGCAGTGATCACAGTGAGCAGTTAAGGGAAATAGCAGCTAAGAATAGCAGTGATTTAATCACTCTTAAGATCACAGTTTAGGGAAAATCATGTTTGCTCTCTGTGGTTCTTAGCTTTCGGGTATTGCTTAGGCTTACTGCTCAGTGCTTTCATTTGTAATGCTGTTGTTAGCTCTGTAATAATGTATATGTGTGTGTGTTGTGTACATACCTATTGATTATTATCGGTCATTGGTACTTTAATAATAGCATTGTTGTGCTAAGGATGATATTTATATGGCCCTCAAATTTAACACACTCTAAAAGCAGATGATTCATTACAAAATTATCATCAATAAAATGAGCAGTAATGCCAATGAAACTTTCATTTTTAAGGGATGTCCAATGGTCTGTAGTAATGCAAATACTCTTAACTTTATTAAATTTGTCAACTGTCTCATTATGGCACTTTTCGTATAAATTATTTAATAAAGTATTCGACAAATACTTTCTACTAGGTGTTTCGTAATTTGGGGCCAAGTATTTTAATAAGTTTTGGAATCCTTCGTCTTCAACAATAGAAAAAGGCTGATATCTTTTATGAATAAATCCATTATGAGTCTATTGGTGCGGTCTTTCTGTGTAACGGATATTTTTTGGGGATAAAGGCTGTAATACTTTGCTGTCTGGGTTTGGTTTGTATATTTAAATTACTACTATTTCCTGGTTGCACAAAGGTAGAAGAATGTGGGCTTGTTTGATCGTCGTTATTTTGAGGCTGATCCTCTACCACCTGTCGTGATGGAACACTTGGTAAGATAAAAGTTCGGGTTGAATTGCTGGCAGATATTTCACGGCAGGATCTCATTGGAACCGTTGGATGTCTTACAATCAAATGTCGCTTTAAATTGGATGTGGATGTTTTGTAAGATAAAATATTTTTGCATATACTGCAAAGTGCCTTTCTGTCTTTAAGGTCATTAAAATGTAACCAAATATCACTCGTTTTTTTTCCTGTCCATTTTTAATTTCAAACCACTTAAGAAATCAAAAAAAAAAACAACAATAGATCATCCACTCACGCACTCCCACAAACTACTCGCACTGAATGCTATGCGAACATGCTATTTTGCGTATTACATTTCCTTGAATCCTTGCAAGAAGAGCAATCACATACAGAAGTGCAATCACATACAGAAGAGCAATCACATACAGAAGAGTGTTATATACCTAGTATCGATACCGCAAACAGTAGCACAAACGTTGTTTCATTTGTAAAGAGAAAGAGCGTGCGCTTTTGCCTTAATCATACACATACTGGATTCTTCCTTTTCATGAAAGGGGTAGGTAGGTAGGTAGGTAGAAGAGGTAGAAGTGGTTGTTTTGATGGAAGACAACCCAAATAGCGCTTGAAAGGGGTAAATGAGAAAACAAACAAAAAAACAAGTAAAAAATACACTCATCAGTGCATACTCTGACCTGCGTTTTCAAGATTTCCTGGTATACATACGCACTATGCGCCTTTATTGTAAGGATAGTGTGTTAGTGCGGTCGAGTTGGGATTTAGTGCTACCTACTTTTTGTTCTATATGTGATTGTGGACAGCGAATGAAATGACCAGAGAATAAAGGAAGCACTGTATAATTAAAAGAGCAACATAGCAGTCACTTTGAATAGCAGTGATTGCTATCACTGCTCTTTTAAAATAACAGCGTGATCAATAGCAGCTATAGCAATCACAGTCTCACCTCTACTCACAGTCTAGTGAACGTCACCTAACGTGGAGTCATTTTCAAAATCCACCCCTAAACTTTGGACTTTTGGATCGCTTTTCTCAAACAAAGCCGTAAAAACTCTTTAGAGCACTTTTACGTCTAAGCCAAAAGAATCTGAAAAACTGGGCCATATCCAGGAAGACTTGGCCCTCCTTTAAGCCCGTACGACACTAGTTTTTTTTTTCCTTTTTTAATCCATTAAAAATGAACTTAGAGCAGTAAGAAACATGTTCAATACAAAGCTCCAATAGGTGTGAGTGCGTACACAAGAATCAAAAACACACGAAACTGTCAAAAAAAAATACATTAAAAATGTACTTCAATTCACTTTTTCCAGCCGCTGGCAGCTTGTTTTTTGACGTTTTCGCTTTTTTTTTTGACAGATTGTAATTTCGTTTACACTCCGCAAAACAAAAAAAGGACCAAAATGTTTATATTAGGTTATGCGTTTTAATGTAAAGATAAGTGCTCGTGGTAAATTGTATTCCATCATTTGGTCTTATTGGCACTATGTAATTGTAGTTGTTGATTTGTTTATTTTATTTACTGTTTCCTTTAAATGGAAAGAAAAAGCATCACTGCAAAATATTGATGGAATCACGTGGTTTTTTGCACTTTTAATAAAATAATTTTAATGGTTCGTAGATTTTCTGTTAGCAGGCATGTGTTTAATGAAACAATACTTTTTTTTTATTTGTATCATTGTATTATGCTATGGGATCTTATCATTACTTCGTTCGATTTAAAGATGTTTTTTACTATATTTTTTTAAACAACTTTTAAATCAAGTTTCTTTAAGTTCTTTAACACAATAACTGGTTACATATATAATATTATGTGTACAATTGGTTGCCCTCTCATTATTTAAAAAAAAACAATCACTCAATTTAATTTGGTCTTCTTTTTTTTCGAGGAGTGTATTTTTTTTTGCTACAAGTTCTATTGGTCTTTTTCGTGCACAAATATTTCTGTCTCGTTTACGCGCGGCTGACATTTACGTACATTAAAAAGTGGAAAAAAAATGTAGTGTCATACGGGCTTTAGCAAAAAGAGATAACACAATCCTATCAACAGATAAAAATCCGAGACCGCCAGTATTATGTCAATCGGTACTCACGTCTCAAGCTTGTGCATCCCTTTAAACCCCCACTGCCGCAGTTCCAAGAGTACAAATGTGGACGAAAACCTTTTCCACTACCTGTGTGAATGCCCGGCATTAGTTAGAGCCAGACATCGCGCACTAGGCAACTATTGCCTTAAGGACTTTTCAGAAATGTCTGACATAAAAGTCTGTTACCTTATTAAGTATCTCAACTCGACAACACTAACAACAACACTCCTCGACAATTGGTTGAGACACTCCCCTGATTTCGGCGTTTCTTAATAAAATTGTAGTGTATGTGCTGCAAATATTGCATTT
Organism: Brachyopa scutellaris; assembly: GCA_949775065.1. Taxonomy (NCBI): domain Eukaryota; kingdom Metazoa; phylum Arthropoda; class Insecta; order Diptera; family Syrphidae; genus Brachyopa; species Brachyopa scutellaris. The sequence continues at coordinate 43,658,395 of OX459115.1, forward strand.
AGGTAGGCATTACCAATTTTTCAGAAAATTCTGATCACCATATGTAAATCTTTTATCCTTAACTTTCTTGGAATTGGAAATTTGTCTTTAGGTAATTAACCACGACAAATGGTTGAGATAAGATTGGGATTTTTGAAATATAAGCAAAATTTGGAGTTCGTACTATTATTTACAATGATTTTATTTTTTCAGTAATGAGTACTTTACTCTCTCATTAGTCATTACTTACTACTTCTGACATTTTTGATGGAGGAGTAGGGCTGCCGTTTCAATTTTCAGCTTGGAAGTATAATTTGATCATTTTATGCAGTACCGCCCAATACTCTGTTTGAACAAGAGTTTTTTAGTGTTCCGTCCGTACCAAAACGGAGCACTAATGGAATCAGTTCGGTGTCTGTCTGTCTGTCTGCCTGTATGTCTGTCTGCCTGTCTGCCTGTATGTCTGTCTGTTTGTCTGTCTGTCTGTCTGTCTCTCTGTCTGTCTCTCTGTCTGTCACAGGCCTTATTTTCAGAGACCCTTAGACGTAGACAATTGAAATTTGGAACAGTAGCAATTAGTGGCCCAAACACTGACCTGAACTTAAAAAGTTGAATTTCGACATTGGGGGGCTTACTTTGGGAGGATAAATGGGTTGTTAAAAAAAACTTTTTTAATTTAATTTTGAGGTCATCGTGTGGGATGTCAAATGAAAGCTCGTTAAAGCACGAATTCAAAAATGTATGAAATATTTTTTTGTGTTACTTCGTTATTAGACACTTTTTCAAAAAAAAAAAAACTTAAAAAAGTGCTGTCCGAAGCTCTCTCCAAAAATATCGATCGTGAGAATCTGAATAAAATCACAAACATTGAGACTAAAGTGTGGATGGAAAAATAATTATCAGGACTTCATTACGATCGACAGTTTTTTTTTTAATTAATCTTTTTGTAATTTTAGGATGAGGAACTCAAAACTCGTCAAAGCTCTACAATCAAACATACTTACATAAACATATTAATTGAGATTAAAATCAAAGTAACTATAAAAAAAACGTTATAAAAAGCATAATTCACCTAAAATAAATAAACCACCGTCATCATTATTTGAATTCGCATTGCAAATTAAGTTTTGCACTTTGAATAGTATAATTTACTTTTAGGCAGTACGGAGTACGTGATGACAAAGTTGCAGCACTTTCAGCAAGCCCTGTGGAGGAGATTTAAATAGTTCTTTATTCATTTTTGTGGGATTTGGTCCCATTCTATTGTAATGGCGCCTTATAGGTCTCCTACCTTATTGAATTTTCACCAGCCGCGATAGGTGAAGTTGACAATTTTTAAATGATTTCTGCCAGAGGCAAAACGGGCATTCCGATGACGTTTTAGTAGAGCAGGTTTTCTTTTCAAACACGTATCGTATCTTCTCCCGTAATTTTCTGGATCATTTAAATAGTTTGAAACAACTCTCCGACTGCGGCTCAAAAGTTTTGCAATTTTGTTGACAGAATATCCCTATTGGCGCATTTTTTGAATGTTTTGGATCTTTGTTTGGTGTAACATCTTTCCCTTTTTTAACTTTTTTACTTCCAAGACGTGGTTAAATACTATTTCGTCGAGCAGTTGAAAGTGTCTCCTTTCTTTTGGATGTGATAATACTTAAATTTCATTCAACGGGCATACTTTCCTTTGACCAAATTTTACATATGAGTTGGTGTATATTCCTAACTAAGCCTTACGCTGCTTTGCAAAACCAGGTCGATAGGCTATCTGCTCCAGCAGCTTTGTTGGCCTAAAGTTTCTATATCGCTTTGTTCACAGATGGACTGAAGCTTTTATTGTCATTGGTAGCGGAATACTCAACCATCAGTGCCTCGAAAAGAAGTTTACAATATGAAGATATAACTGATAGAAGGAAAAGACATTTCGGTGTCCAGGCCCGCTATTGAGAGATGCTACTCCAGGAACAATGTAAGGAAGTTTTACCAGAAAGTAAAAGAATATATGTCAGCAAAACAAGTCCCTTACAGAAACCTGTAGAGGTGACCGAGGAAACCTTGCAGCAGAAACACAGTCGCAGCTGAGAATATGGAAAAAATACTTCTGCAGATGAGGAACGATCTTTAAAAAGTCCGTCCGGGCCAAGAAGGTAACTGAATAGTAAGGCCCTCTCCCGATCAACTAAGGAGATTCTCTATATAAGACCCTTATCATCCCAGTCTTGCTATGTGGAGCTGAAGCATGGACTTCATCGAAAACGGATGAAGATAACCTTGAGTACTTCGAAAGAAAAGTTCTTCGTAAGGTAGTTGGTCCCATTGGCTTTGATGGGTTTTGGAGGAGAATATTCAACCACGAGCTATACGAGCTGTACAGCGATATTGACCTGATCAAAAAACTGTGCATTGGGTAAGATGGCTAGGATATGTAGAGCGAATCGACATCAACGCTGCGGCCCGCAGAATATTCGAATCCAACCCGGATAGTGAGCGCAGCAGAGGACGACCTCGCCTAAAGTGACACGCACAAGTGGAAAAGGACCTCAACCAACTTAAGTGTACAACTGGAGGCAGTTAGCTAAGGACCGGGCTAACTGGAAGCGGTTGTTGGTTAAGGCCTTGGTCCACTCCGGACTGTAGTGCCCGCCATTTAAAAAACTAATAACACTTCATATAAAATCTTCATCGTTCCAGTTTTGCTAAAACAAAAATATGGCATTTTGTGTTCTTTCATAGTCGAGTGTCCCACCGATAGCTCAATACTGGACCATTTACCATTCGATCTATACGATCATTGGCTGTTCGTCGCCGCAATGCTTACTCCAGTGGAAATATTGCAGCATTTCAAAGTGGGTTTCAATTTTGCGAATGTTACGGGAAGTCTTGTACCATCATCGCTATAAGATTCACTTGACTCAGGAACTGAATTCACATGACCACATGTTGTGTCGGACGTTTTCTGATTGGACCCTTGGGTAGTCGGAAACGGATCTCAATTGTTTTGCAAAAACTATCTTCATCGACGAAGCGCTCTTTGCAAATATAGAGCAATATGGGAAGAGCTTTCAAGCCATTAGCTTGGGCAAATTAAGTAGAGGTTAAGTTAAGGCTGTGGACTAGATATCGAATGAAAATCTCTGGGACCGAACGAAGAAGTGGCCATCAGAACAAAAATAGCAGAAGTGAGATTGAATCCAATACCAACCTATGCATTCTCAAGCAAGCCATTGCATTGGGTGGAATCCGAAGGGCAATTGACACCTTGAAGTAGGTAGGTACTGACAAAAACTTGGCGCGAGCTATCGAGATTCTACTTCTAACGCGAAGTCCGAAAATAGTTAGGGATCGTAGAGACCATCAAAAGCACATCTGTTTGCAGATTGAGTATGAAAGCATAGCCTATCACATCAAGAATGATTTTTTTACTTTAATGATTTAAGACGGAGGCAACGTTCATTTTTATAGATTCCAAAAGGAAACTTGAGCCTTAATGTAAATTTGTAAATCACCCTCCCACCGACATCCCACTCAAAACTGAGAATAAAAATTGAACTCCGTTGACCCTTGGTCCGTCTTTTATCCCTTTCACTTGGCAATATTTATGGCTCGGACGTTTGTCGCATTGTTGCATTCATATCCTGTGCCCAACTTTGCAGTATCTGTATCACCATCTGCATGGCATCCTATCCACTTTCGAACCGAGCCAAGAAAAAACTGAAATGCAAAAGTCGCCTTTAAAATTAAAGATCCTACAAAGGATGCTGGGCTGCGTTACATAAATAAAGGCAAACGAAAAAAAAAGAAAAGATAAGAATCTGCCGTTGGCTCGCTATCGTAGAATAAAGGGACATCCTCCCGAGTAATTCAACATAAATACTTTTGTCCTCTGAACAATAGATGCCAGAGTCCAAAAGATCCTCTTTCAGATTCCATCCTTTGGTTACAACGACAACGACACGGTGACAACGACTAAGTACAAACTGTTGCTGTCGCTGCTGGTTGCTGGCACAAAGGACTACGATAAAGCTTTTAAATGTTCCTTTCCACTGAAAGCGATATGAATTATACGAGTATCCACATTAGAACAATTGCGAATGGTTTGGTGGGAAATTTATTATTGCAATGACTTGGGAACTGAAAACGTTCCAGTTATCCAGAAGGGTTAGACAATAAAATACTTTTACGCAAATTAATTGTTCTAAAAAAAAAGATACGACTTCGAGACAAAACTTCACACTTTCCATCCTTCCAAATCTCATTGTTTTTTAATGGACACTTTTGGTTTGTATACAGCAGTGTGACAGTAGGGGCTTACAAAACGGGATTTCTAATAAATCCTTGCTTTCAAATTGATGTTACATTGCTACCGAGGGAGTTGCCATGGGGTGGTACAGTATGGAGTTCTTAAAATCGCATTAGCGGAACTTCTATTAGTGACCTCCTCATTTGAGCTTAGGAGTCTTTCTTTTGTTGGGTTTTTAATGTTTTCTTTGAAGACTGTGATAAGCAACTTTCTTGTATACCATTTGTCTGACCAGTTTCGAACGAGAGAGCGGAACATCGATTTGGGAGCAGAGCAATTTTAAGATTGATTTTTGACAACCGAGGAGAGTGACAAAATGAGTTTTTTCCATTTTCAATAAATTATTAAAAATTAATCGTTGTGAATTTGGTAAACAGTGTTCGTTAAAAAAAATTTGAATGTACGTTGGGTTAGTTCATTTATGTGGTGGTGGCGTTAGCATAATTTTGAAAAAAAAAAAAAATTGTAATGACGTCACGCAAAAAGTAAGTTAAAAATGTGTTTACTTATTATTTTACCACTAAAGTTATCAAATACTGTTAAATATGTATAAACATAACAATCTACTTCACTTCTACCACCAAAACGAGGTGTAATGCATTTTTATGCTAAAAGAAACGTCACGACCTACCAGTAGGACGCTAGGCATATACCATACTAAAAATCAAAAAATACTATTATTACAGAAAGTACTCTGTGAACGAAATTTTGAACACTATCGAAGAAGTTGACCGAGATAACAATCTTTTAAACATTTAATGTTATCGATAAACTCAATGAAATTTTTTTGTAAGAACTGTCCGAGCAATGATCTTCACCATAGTGTTAGAAGTATGATACCCTATTTTGGATATCACGGCTTCAAGCAGTATAGCCATAGATAACCAATAAGATATGGTTTGAGCTTTTGGGTTGGAGCGACATCTAAAAGGTACATAGCATGGTTCCAGCTATATCTAAGAGCAGGTAATTTTAGTGACAATAATAGGTAATATACGATTGGCTGTGACGAAGTGGAAGTCGTCGGCGCATGTCACGCTGAAGGTCGATGGTCTAAGTCCAGATGCCTCCAGTAATTCTGGACAAGATTTTGATCTATGGTGGGAACTCTGCCGACAATAACAATAAAAACAGGCTTTCGTCCGTATCCAAAGCATCCCGTTTCTAGCGGATGAATCATTTGATGGGCGCAATTCTACGAAATTTTAATGGAACTATAAGGCAATTGCGATGTAGACAGTGCCATAAGAAAACGTCAAATATGATGCCCCACTTCATGTTGTAGAGTTACACAATATATAATATACATATACTTACATATGGGAGTATGTTATAACATTTATGTAAGGTGAGCTTAGTCCTGGGATAGATAGGTCGAAGCCGAAAGGCAATAGTTTTTAAAAATAGAGCTACGACTATGAATTTGCGCCAATGTTTCTAAAAGTAAAAAAAAACTTACGTGCTTACATATGTACAATATATGTAAATACATATACATATTAACTTCGTAACTATGTATAATTTATTTACTATTTAGAAACAATCTCATTTATGTATTATATTCCTGGAGACAGGTCTCGTCCAATTTGTATCAGACTAGAAATATACAATTTAAAAAATCATAATAAAAAAGAAGTGTCATTTGCCCAGCGAACTACCAGTAGGACGGGTCTATACCACCCGACACACCATCAATATTTATTTTTTTTTTCTAGATTTCGCATTCTGAACACCAAGGCGGTAGATTGCCGAAAAATGAACAGTTTCCAACGTCTGAATTCGGTTTAGGCATATCTGGGTTAAGGGCTTGTCTGCAGAAGACTGTTTACACGTATTTATTACATTTAGTGTTGAAAATCTTTAAGTCTGTGAATAAATTAACAATATTAAGAACAGTGAAATAGCAAATAAGAACAATTAAGAATTTTACATAAATTACAAATTGACCATTAACAATTTTTTTTTTTTTTTTTTTTTTTCTGAGGTGGTTGTTTTTAACAAATATATATTTAACAAATATTTAGATTGATGCATATATACATTCATGTGAACAGTTATAAATTGAGATAAATTTTTTTTACTTCTTTTAATAATTCAGTCTTTGATAGGTTGCGAAACTCTCTTGGGAGCTCGTTTAGGGCCGTGGGGACTGCGACATCGTACTTCCTGCGTCCATATTCGTTCCAGAACCTCGGTATTTCGTAGAAGTGCTGTTGTCTTCTCCTGGTGTTGACTTCCTGTTGGGTTGGTACTCTATACGCGTTGTCATCATAAAACATGGACAAAATTTCTAGATTGTAGAGTTGAGAAATGCTGTACATATTTATCTCGAATCTGCTACGTTGCGTGTCATTGTGTTGTCTTATATGAGCTCGCTGTACAATTTTTTGCAGACGCATATGTATGTTTTGTAGAGGTTGTAGTTGCAAAGCTTTTCCCCATGCAAGTATGCCGCATCTCAGATGTGATTCCATCAATCCAAAATAGCATTGTCTAAGCACAGGAGGTGTGCAGAGATTGCTTAGGTGAAAAAGTGCAAACGCCGATTTTCGCAACTTTTTTATGACATCTTCTATGTGATAGCTCCACTTAAAGTTGTAGTCAACTATCACTCCAAGATATTTGTATGTTGACACGTTGTCAATGTATGTACATGGAGCAGTTGTCCTCGCCGATTATGTATTTTTGCCCCCCCCACTTCTGTGCAAACACTCGTTCTCATGCATTTTAAGCATAATTTTAAATTTTGGGATGTGGGGTGGGCGAATATGCATTACCTTGGTTTTTTGGGCATTGATGACCAGCCTATGGTCGTGACACTAAGTTGTGATTGAATTAAGCTCAATTTGCATCAGTCGCACAGCTTCCTCTACGCTTTTGTGGCTCACTACAATTGCTGTGTCGTCCGCGTATGCATAACCCGTGGCGTGTTTTAGTACTGAGAGCAGCTCATTCACATATATAATGAAAAGAAGTGGCCCCAATTTTGATCCTTGTGAAACACCATATGTTTATTTTTTCGCTTTCACTAACGTGGTTTGATATTTTTACCTTAAAGCTTCTATTCTGGAGATAATTCTCAAACCATGCTAGGATATTGCCCTTCACTGCTATTTTTTCCAGCTGTTTCAATATTTGGTTATGGCTCAGTGTGTCAAACGCCTTTTTAAAGTCTATAAACAAGACTACTGAGTTTTGGTTTTTATGTAAGCTGGAGTACATTCTATTGGCGGAATCTCCAAGTAATCTATTAATGCTTTTATTTTTTTGGAAACCAAACTGATTTTTTTCTATGATCTTGTACTTCTCGACGCACCCATAGAGTCTTTTTGCCAATACTTCTTCTAACACTTTGTCGATTGCTGATAGGATGGAAATTGGTCGGTAGTTCAATATTTCATTTTTTTACCGCTTTTATGTATTGGTCGCACAATCGAAGTTTTTAGCAGTTCGGGAATCGATGCTTGATCTATACTCATGTTTATAAACTTTGTTATGATGAGGGATAGAATTTCTGATTTTAATTTTAAATCTTTTGGTCTTATCTCATCTATCGCTGCTGATTTGCTTTCTTTTATCGAGTTAAGGATATTTTTTACTTCCTGAACGGATGCAGATTCCACATATATTTAACGCTCGACACTATTTTCTGGGCCGGAGTAGGTTTGGTGAACGCAGTCGTGTACCGTGCTTAGAATTTCGTTTGAGAGTGTACTCGCGAATTTATTGGCTAGATTTTGGAAATCGTTTTCGTTAGCGAAGTTTCTTTTTAAAGTCTCGTCAAGATTTGGTTTTTTTTCCAAGTATCGAGTTAACCAATTTCCATATCTCCTTGGGATTGTTTTTAGCACATTGAAATTTCTGTGTATAGAAACTTGTCTTATTCTTTATAATTTTTTTTTTAGTTCGTTTCGGAATTTTTTGAATTTTCTTTCGTAGTCCTCATTTAGTCTGTTGCTCTTGAATCATCTGTATAGTCTGTCGCGTTCTTTGCAAGCATTTTTTTTAACTCTGTGGTTATCCAGGTATTTTCTGTGCTCCTCTTCTTTCTTACAGCTGTGGGGGATATAACTATCGTATTCATTGCATGCTTTAGTCGTTCATAAAGTTCATTGGCTTCTGTTGAGTAGTTCAAGTCGTCCCAGTTAAATTCTCTTACTTTTTGTTGGACGATGTGACTAAGAATTTGACGTTCTTCTTTATTCGCACTATTTTGAATTGTCGAGCTGTTGTTTATTCCGCTGTATACCACATAGTGATCTGAGGTACACATTTCGGTAACAGCTGATTTTATTTCAGCATCTCTAATTCTTACCAAAATGTGGTCTATTATGGTTTTTGTATCTCGTTGTGTATCTACGCGTGTGTAGGAGAGTATACAGTTTAAAAGTCTTAATCTATTGAGAGTATCGACGACATACTTACTTACTTAACGGGCTCCCGACCCGTGAAGAGTCTCTGCCTGAGACACGGCAGCCTTCCACTCTCTTTGATCCCGGGCACGCTGCTTCCAGTTGTCTAGACCAAGCGCACTGGCATCCGCGGTTGCTTGATCCTTAAAACAGAGGTTCGGTCTTTCTTGTCGTCTCGAACCTGGGGGCTGTGATTCGAAGATCCTCTTTGCTGGAGTATTGTTGTACATTCACTGGATGTGGCCGAGCCAGTGTAGTCTACATCCACATCTTGGTACAGCTCATAGAGTTCGCGGTTGTGTCTTCTCCTCCAATCGCCCTCCTCGCATACGGGACCGAAAATCCGATGAAGAATTTTTCTCGCGAAAGTATTCAAAATCTGCTCTGCTTTCCGGGTTATCGTCCAACACTCGGCTCCATACAGCAGAACTGGCAGGATAAATGTTTTTTAGAGCATGCATTTTGTCCTTCGAGTAAGGAGTTCTGAACCCATTTGTTTTGCCAAACCGAAATAGCAGCGGTTTCCTAGGGTAAGTCTTCGTCGTATCTCCACTAAGGTGTCATTCGTGGAGTTGATGTTTACTCCGAGGTAGGTAAACTGCTTAACCACTTCGAAGTTACTGTTGCCAACAGTGACGTTTTGTCCTAGGCGGTGGACAGATGATTCTTTGTTTGTTGACAACATGTAATTGGTTTTGTCCTCATTCACTTCAAGGCCAACTCGTTTCGCCTGTTCTTCAATTGCTGTAAAAGCCTCTAACACGGCGCGCTGGGAGCGACCGAAGATGTCGATGTCGTCCGCGTATCCCAGTAGCTGAAAGAAAGATAGTGCCTTCCGTGTTCACACCTGCCCTGCGCACTCTCTGTTCCAGCACATGATTGATGAAATCACATGATAGCGCATCTTCTTGCCGAATTTCAGTGCATGTTCGGAATAATTCGGAGGAGGCACGTTGCAGCGCGTGTTTTCCAGCGTCACGCGGCATAGCTAGATCAGTTTAGCCGAGATCCCGAATTCCGCCATCATCTTGTAGAGCTCGAGACGATGAATGCTATCATATGCGGCTTTGAAGTCGATGAACAGATGGTGAGTCTCGACTTGAAATTTGTTGGTCTTTTCTGGGATCTGTGAAGATTTGGTCAATCGTCGATCTGTCGGGCCGGAAGCCACACTGGTACGTGCCGATTAGTGTGCTGCAGAAAGGTTTCAGACGCTCACACAGTACGTTGGATAGGATCTTATATGCGACATTAAGCAAGGATATGCCTCGGTAGTTTTTACAGAACATAGGATCGCCTTTCTTGAAGATGGGGCATATAGAGCTGATAGTGCAGTCACCGGGCATGGCTTCATCTACCCATACTTGGTTGATGACTTGGTACATGCACCCTACCAAAGCATCACCACCATGTCTGAAAAGCTCTACTCTACTGGTAGACCATCAGAGCCGGCGGCCTTGTTGTTCTTCAACTTTTTGATGGCTGAGCCGACCTCTTCAAAACTGGGAGGGGGGATGGATTCTTCACTGATTGGATTCTTGCCCTATCACTCTCACTACCTGATGCCCATTAAGTAGCTACTGGAAGTGCTGCTTAAACACATCTACTATTCTCTGCGCTTCGGTGACTACGTTCGTTTCCTTCACTGTTTCGAAGAGCCTTCGTTTCGGGCTTGAAGCCTGCTGCCAGTTGCTTGGCTTTTCTAAAAAAAAAACATCTGGATGTTGTTCCTATCGCGGGACTCTTCGATATCCTTAAGCTGGGAGACTGCGTAGTTATTAGTTACTATAGTACATTCTAAAACGTATATCTTATTGAATTCCGCCGGGACTGGTTTTCTCTGTATGTCCCCGAAAGTGAATCCGGTTTTGGACTTTTCAATGCTCCTTTCCAACAGTAATTTAGTTGGATTTCTTCAACACCAAGATCAATGGCTTGAGTTGTGTAATCACTGCTGAGCTACAGAGTTGGAGATAGAGCTACCATAGCGTCTAGCTCTATTTTTGTTAAATATCTAAGATTGTCAAACGTTCGGCCCAATGTTGACCAGGTATTCGAATGGTTGTATCCAGTCAAGTCCGAATCGCTATTGCTTCCAGTGCTTTCTCAATGAACTTGATTTAAGTAAAGCGGAACGATAGATGCTAGACATTCGGCTTTTAAATACCACCGAATCGAACTGCTCCTTGAGTTCACTGTATTGAGTCTGAGTGATATCTGATATGATGACATATTCTCGTAGGTGAACCTCTGAGATTTTGATACCTTGTGAGCACTTCTCCTCTATTTTCAACATGTTCTCTCGATCAAAGCGTAGGTTTTGCATCAGCATGTAGAAGTGCTTAGGTTGTAAGTGGGACCATTGTGGATGCTGTCGGGAACTGATGTTGTATTCTTGACCAAACGAACCTAACTCCTTGCACGTACATATGTATGTACATAATACATATGAGTTAAGCCGGCTTGAACTTCTTCTTGATTGCGATTGGGCGACGATACGTCACATAATGGAAGCCGTTGTTGATGGAGTGATTATACTCTCCGGTATCCGTTGTCATGATTGGCTTTAATTTCTCTGATGCTATCGGATGGAGATCCAATCGTTTCATCTGTACGATGGTTTGATATTGTGGCCGTCGGCGCACTGTGGGCAAAAAACATCGATTTGGTGGCCAAAAGTCAAATTTCTTATGTTTCCAAAATAGCTAGATTTAATTTTTAGTCAATAAGGGAATACTCATATGTATAAATATGATTTTTTTTTATAATAGAAATTGTTCACGTGAAGTGCAAAAAAATATCAAAGTAAGAGAAAAATTTTATGTGGGTTCAGGGTGCAATTTACTGCATAATTTTAAGATCATTGTTTTCTAAAAAATCATTCTGTGAAATTATCGAACTTATTTTGGTAAATTTGTTTGCATATTTCTCCATTATAGTACGTATTAAAAAAATAATAAAATCCAAGCGTTTAGTACCGTTTGAAATTTTTAAGCCTATTGAATTTTAATACAATTTTGCAAGTTGCCTTGAAGCAGGAAAAAAATGACAGCTTTTCACAACATTCATTTTATAACAGAATTAAAGTACATTATCGGTACTTGCAAAATTCAAAAAATCATATCCGCATACGTCCGCGATTGCTTATACGACTACTTAGTATGCATAAACTTTTTTTTTACAATGGTAGACGGAAAAGTTTTTCAGCATGCATCCGACAGCAATTCAAGCTTGAGATACGTAATATATAGTAAGACGATGACAAAAATTCAATTTGAGTCAGAACTTTGACATTGGAAATAATGCTGAGTTCGATATATCACCTTTGCCTGAAGAAGAAGAAGAATTCGTCTAATCGAATTTTAATTTATCTTAGCATATGAAACGCTAAAACGCGCAATTAAAAGAAATAAAACAAAACGAAAGCACAGAATTCAGATATAGTTTTGAGATAGAGATAGAGGCCATATAAAAACGAGCATAAGCCTGCATTTAGTCTGGTGGAGGACAGGGCAATAGAAGGTAATGCTCGTTTTTTCTTTTTTTTTATTAATGGTTCTTGTGACTAAATTAACTTAATACCACGAAAACTGTAAGCCCTAGATAAAAACTTTGTATGGTGAATTTGCAGGTAGCGTTATGGCAAATAAAAATATTAATAATAAAAAAAATATAAGCAAACTTTCCCGAGAAAAATTCGATTTTCACAAAAATTAGTTTAAAAAAATTTAAAAAAATCTGTGTTTGAAGACAATTATCTCAAAAACTAAAGAACAGATAATAACAGTTTTTGACTGAGATAAGCACTACTCAATTCTCTATGAAACGAGCTCATTTTGGTTGTTAGGTACAAGAAGTTATAATTGAGAAAGTTGGACCAAAAAACCAAATTCATGATAAATGGCCTCAAAATACTCCAGAAATTTTCGAATAAAAAATTATTTTTTTTTTTGTTATTTTTTTGTTTTGTTATTTATTCTGCTCTTTTTTTGTAATTTTTTTATTATAATTTTGTTTTTCTCTTTCCATATTAATATTTGAATTTTACATATACATATCTATGTGTGATGCCTTTTGAAATTGCTTAAAAAAAAATATTTACGTATTTGAAAAACAAATAACTGTTTATCGATAGGTACTTAAATGATCTTTAAAATAAGAAAAAAATTATGAAAAAATCTCAAGTGGTTAAAGAGTTACAGATTTTTGACCACCAAAACGATGATTTTTGCCCACAGTGCGGCGGCGCGTCCGTGCTTCGAGAACATGGCTGGGTTCCATCATCAGCTGGATCTAGGGGATATTTTTATCCTATTGTATCCCTATCTAACAATTATTGCAATTGAGTTGAAAGAACTTGGTTATTTGTTCAAATATTGTTTTTTTCTTGATGAAATGCTTTTGTTTGTTTTCTTTTTGTGCGGATATCAAAACATACGATTTTAGATGCTACAATTGTGTCCCTTCAGGAAAAGGTCAATAACCACTTATAATATCTCGCAGCTTATGTATATAAATAAAAAACTGACACAACAATCTGCCAATTAAAACATACGAACAAAACAAAAACAACCCCAATCTATCCCTCACTCTATGACATTTCATACTGCAATGTCTCACATCTGTTAAAATAATGAGAACTTCCCATCGCAGATTGCGTGGTCATTTTACCATGATTTTGCGATTAATATACAAATGATGTCGCCCGCCCTCATAATAAGGACATTTTTGGCGACGTTCAAATTTTATGTCCTCCCACATAAATACTGGCAGTAAATTTACTGCTTTATTGTCAACGTTTGTTTATTATTCGCTTCTGTGTTTGTAAAGTCGCAGCGTCAGAAGCATCACCCTACTAAAAATAATAAAAAAAAAAATGCCCCTTAAAATTGAACGAAATTATAAAATAAAATAAAAACCGATGACGAAGCGTTCTTGTTTATTTTCTCTAATATTTTTTAGTTGTTTATCTTTTGCAGTAAATTTTGGCTAAAAAATAAAATAAATACGGGTGAGAAGAAAACCGCAGCAAGCAACCGCTACCTACAAATCCCATCAATAGAAGGAAAAGAGAAAATATTTTATGCTTGGCACAGGAAAGTCGGTGACGGTCCTTTTTTTTTTTGTAAATTTTGCAGATTTGCAGAATATGCTTGTGACTCGACTTGTGGCATCTAATCCCCAGGACTTTTCCAGAGCATTGCATATTTTGAAGGGTGTCCCGCAAAGCAAAAACTGTAGCTGTGAAAAATAATAATAGTGAGCCACATATACATACATAAGTAAATACCAATTTAAGAACGACTCAAACCAATGCGAAACGCGGGAGCGGGAGTGAATTTTGCGCGGGATATGAGAACACGCAACCAGCCGCGTCACCTAAGAGATACAATTGCCGAAAACATTGCTGCCGTACATGAAAGTGTACCTGAGAGCTGGTACTGTGAATGGTGAATGCTATCGTACCATGACAGCTAACCTAGCTAACCTATTTTGGCCCAAATGGCATAATGTACAGTCCCTGGCCATATTATTAGACGCACTATAGATTTTATGCAAAATCTCAATTAACAGCCATTTTAATTAGGTTTTCGAATATTGTATTGCACTTAAACTAATTTTTATGCAGAATATAAACTATTTCCCACTTTTTTATAGAAATAAATCAACATATTTATTGAAAATAATTTTTTTTATTAATATTTTCAATATTTGTGTTATTTTTGTTATTTTTTTCAATATTTTGTTCAGCCTTCTTTTGCTTTAATAAGTGCCTCAATTCTGCGCGGCATACTGTCAATGCAAGATTGGACTGTTTCCTGCATTTGTGGGTGGTGATTCCACACGTGAATTATTTTTTCTACAAGCTTAGTTTTTGTTGTGATCACATCTTTGACCACCTCCCTCTTCATCAGGTCCCACACGTTTTCGATTGGGTTCATGTCAGGACTGTTTCCCGGCCAGTCCAACAGAGGGATGTTTTCTACCCTCAAATAAGTTTTTACAGACCGGGCTGTGTGGCATGGAGCTCCATCTTGCATAAAAATATATGGTTCTCCATTCGGGAACCATTCTCTGACCTGCGGCACCAACCGATTCTGCAGGACTTCTTTGTACTGGTCTCGTCGCATTATACCTTTTACCACGTACAGACGTCCTATGCCTTTGCCGCTGATGACTGACCAGATCATCACTTTGGTAGGGTGCTTCACAGTCTGAACGACGCAGTCGGGGTGAAATTTTTCTCCACGGCATCGACGAACAAATTGAGCTTTGTTGTCCAAAATCTCAAAAGTGCTTTCATCGCTGAAGCACACCTGTTAAAAACACAAAAAAGAAATGAAACTTCTTATAACAATACTGAATTTTAATCATTTTATCATTTTCGATAAATTTAGTATCAAATTACCAATCTCCAGAAGACCGTGTCCTTATCTCACAACTGTTTTGCCCAATTCAGACGCTTTGCTTTCATTGCAGCTGTTAACTTTGGCTTCCTGACGGGTCTGTGGGCCTTAAACCCCAAATCTTTTAGTTTTCTGCATACGGTGCGCTCAGAAGCATTGATATTAGCTTCCTCCAATTGAGTTTTTATCATCTTTGTGGTTGCAAATCTGTTTTCAACGCATATTTTCTTGACACATCATTCCGACCTTGGTGTGAAAATCGGCTTTCTTCCGCATCTGCTCTTTCTTTTTGGGCTTTATTCTTCACCACATTAAATTTTTTTCTTTATCCGTCTCACGCTAGCCTCAGACACGCACACCTTTCGAGATATTTCTCGGTTAGAAAAAGTTTTTGTGTTGATCAGAGCTTTCACTTCAGCTTTTTTACGTGGTGACAGGTCTCCTCTCATACCCATGGTTCAAATGTCACAATTTATTATTTTTGTTTGCCAAAAATGTTGTTTAATAATAGTAAAGAAGCACACAATAAACAAATAATGCAATTCAATACCGCTAATAAGCACACAAAGCTTTTAAAGTCACACAAACAAGGCCGAACCGGCAGAATGCGAAAATGCGACTGAAAGAAGTCTGTACTTGTTTACGCTCTGTTACCACTACTTTGACATTATGCATGTATAATGCAACATATCCAAATAAAGAAATAAAGGAAATAGAACCACAAAACAAATTTCATAAGCAAAACTTAGTTTCTGTAACGTTAAAAGTTAAAAACATTGCGTTTAATCTAATAATTATAAAAATTCTACAGTGCGTCTAATAATATGGCCAGGGACTGTATGTTCCACTACTTATCACTCAAAGATACTTTAAATGTAAAGTTACAAAAATCGAAAAAAAAAATGTTTGAAAAATATGTGGGATATCTCAAAGGAGATAAAAGCTGGGATATCGAACATCATTTTTTTTTTGAAAAAGTAGGAAGTGATATTATTTAAATTAAGATTCTAAAGAATTCTGAAGCCAATACATTATTATCTGAACTAAGTGGTTGTTCCCTATAGATGAAACGATTGCATAAAAAATTGATGGAAATGTAATATACCTGTCTACAAACACGTCTACACACATATGAACATAATATGTATTTTATAAGCATCAAATAATGGTACTTTCTGGTTTCTTGTCTCTAATAGTTGTACTTAATGTTCATATTTAAAGTACAATAGCATTATGTAAACGCCAAAGATATTAGGCTTTGTTGTAAGCATTGATCGTGGAGTAACTGGTGAGGTTTGTCTGAAATCACCAACTATTTACTAATTTTAAGACTCAACATCGCCTGCCTACCCCTACTACAATATATGTATTTGTGAATTGAATTAAGGTAACCAAATACCGCTGTAAAGTGACAAAAAAAGAAAGTAAAAAAAATCGTGCATTTCCGCACGCTGATGAAGCAGAAACACAACTAACTAAAGTCGGTAGCAAATATCAGCAAAATCATCCCTCCTCTACTTTCAGTCACAATCCCAAAAAGGAGCATTAATTATTAACACGAACAACCCTCTCTCAACAGAATGACGATCAATGGCAATGGTTTACCCATCATTCAATGCGCGTATGGGTAGAAAGAAAATAAAGAATAAGCGATAGCGATGGATTTGTGGCGAAGAGAAGAACAAAACATCTACAAAAGCAACCCTCTCCCAACAGAGTGACGATCAATGACAATGGTGTACCCAAAAATAATGACCAATTAATAAAAACGGAAATTGAAATAACTCGAATTATGGAATCAAGGAATTGTATGTTTTGTTTAAAAAGCAGCCTAATCTCTAATCCAGGAAGTAGAGTATCTATTCACGAAAGTTTCATTCAAGTCTGTTAAACCGTTTAAGTGTTATAGAGCAACAAACATCCAAACATCCAAACATCCAAACTTTCACATTTATATATTAGTAGGAGTAGGATAGGATAGGATAGGATAGGATAGGATAGGATAGGATTCTGTGTATCGATATTAGAACACAACCTACAAAGGTAAATGGATTAATCGTTTTTTTTTTAGTTTTGTAAATCGTATTGTAATTCATCTTACGACAGAACGGCGTATCGCTCAGATATAATATTTAATAACCTGGAAGTACATATATATGTATGTATAAATACTTAAGTACAGGCATTCGAACGCGAAAGCTTAATGCATGCATTGCATTGAAATCTTTCCAAAAGACTGTAATGTATGGACATAACCGCTATTTCCTTAGTAATAACCGCGGATGACTTAGTAATCATGATCTCAGGCAAATTCATGCCAACGATCAGCAAACTTATGGAATCTGCTCTGAAACAGTTCTCGGTATGGACCAAGCAAAATGGTCTTAACGTAAATCCCCAAAAGACCGAGCAAGATCACAAACAAGATCACAGACTTTCCCCTACCACAACTCGAAGGAATCACAATCAACTTCTCAAGAAGGCGAAATATTTAGGAATTTTTTTAGACTCTAAGCTATCCTGGAGACATAAAAATTGAAATGAGAATGAAGAAAGGATTAAATGCTTTTTACGCCAGTAAATGGAGACTGCAACCCCATATCATTAACTGGATGTAAACTGCAATGATCAGTCCTATCATCACCTATGGATCCACTGTTTGGTGGACTGCTACAAAAGTAAAAAGCTGCATAAACAAACTCGCCAAAGTGCAAAGATTAGCAGCTTGATGCTTGTACTGAGATTTGTGCGTTTCAAAACTGTTACAAGATATGCCAAATTGAATGATCATTTTTAAGTTGGACAATGGCTCAGTGTATGGCATGTCGGCTTCTCGTCTCATAGATTCCAAGGTCATTTCTTAGCGGGACCACTTTTTTTGGTTTTTTTTTTCGTTTCATTGTGTTCCATTTTCAATCGCGATGACAGAAAAGAAAGTTGTTTCCTTTGGTTTTTTTTTGTGTCTTTTCTATCTATTCCTTTGGTTTTTTTGTTTCTTTTCCATTTTTAACCGGCTATGGCAAAGCCAACAAAACCCTGTACGGAGTAGTGGACGAATAATACAGTTAAACGAAACGGGGTCTGGTATAGTTTGCATGAACACAGAGCTAAAAGTATCCTTAAGACTCCCGGATGCATGCAGCCTCTTTCAGGCAGAAGTTCTAGCCGTACTTAGGGCTGCAGAGGTCCTGATAATGAAACGAATATCCGGCAAGGATACTATTATTGACATTGATAGTCAGGCTGCGCCTAAGGCGCTAGAATCCTTAACTACCGAATCGACACTAGTCAGGAGCTGCCGAATAATGCTAAGGGCATTATGCATTATGCAGAACCAGGTAAGACTATGTTGGGTGCCTGGTCAGTCTGTTGTAGAAGGCAACGAGTTCGCCTATGAGTTGGCAAAAAAAGTAGGAGAACTGCCGACTACGGGAAAAACTAACTGAAAAGTACGACACAAGATCAAATAAAACGATGATGTTTAGAGTATAGCCCTGCTCTCAATATTGTTCTCAAGATCTTTTACGATTATTTTAATAAATGTTTTTAAAAAAATAACTACAAAGACATATAAATGTTCCTTATACACTTCCTTGCAGCGGAGGTCCTTTTCCGAGTATCGCTAGCGCCGTATGTCGATACGTGGTTCTCTTAATCTGAGGGCTCCCTTTGCTGCTGCGCCTTTGATGAGCGTGTCAATGGGAAGTTAATGAAAAATCATCCTATTGCTTAAGGCCTGTACTTACAATTTTTGTGGAACAGAGTATAGGTTCAGATTGACAAGCACCCCTCCTCTTACTACTTACACACATTATGTAGTTACAGCCAATCTTTGCTTTCAGGTTACAATTTGTATACGTCATCCATTTCATTTCAAAAAATATTGATATTCATGTTTATTGACTGTCATCGACCACATCCTTTGGAAGGCACTTAATATGTTCCCTCTCTATCACTTGAAACACAATCATTATCTAAGTTCACTCTCGTCCTTCGTCAGAAACGTTAAAGAAAAAATAATAAAATGTCAACCCTTTTGTGACAGAAGTCGTTGTGACAGTTCTTGTTCTGCATCCCTCTTTGAATCTGTCAAATAAAAATTAACTGTACCCAAATCAAAACGACAAACGTGTAACAAATCGTTTTTCATTCTGACACTTATAGAATTAACTGTACCATAAAGCAGCAACTCCTGTCCTCTGTTTTTTTTTATTTTATTTTCAACTGCAATGCCAATTAACAGTAAACGTGCTTCCAGCACCGCATTTTATTTATTTCCACACATTTTCGTACATTTCGGGCAGAAAATAAACTCAAACTCAAAGTTTTGGAAATTTCTGTGCTGCCCTCTGGAGCCCGAACCACAAGAACATTGTTTCAATGGGCTTACCACATTTCGTTGGATGTGGAAACTCGTTAAATGTTCATGATGCTGGTGTGTTTGTTTGAAGTCGGGAACAGGGTCAAAGTGAATGGGTTGAGTAATGAGATGAGGTAAACGCTGTTACCTCTGTACAAGGGATGACGTCTAACCGCACCTGGGCAGAGGAAGCGAAGGCGATTTGGCAGAACTATGGCTTTTTGGCTGCAGAATTGTTTCAATGCACTTATAATGGTGTTATAAATTTATGGGTGTTAAATGTTTCACACAAACATGTGTGTGTGTCGTTACATAATTAATTTTCCCAAGTTTGACTATGAGGTGAGGTGTCAGAAGTGTAAGTAAACAAAAACTACATAAGCAGAGTGAACTAAAAAGCTGCATGACTCCCTTGCACTTGACCATGCACCAGCCAGCGTAAGCAACTGCAAATAAGGTCTGCCTAAGAGCATTCTACCGTGGTGGCTTTGAAAACACTTTAAGGTGTTGATTCTCATCAGAAATTCGTCACAAAAGTTGCCGTTTAATTAAAGCTTCCAGCATCGAATTAGGCGTAATCCAATACGTTCGGAATTTTTTATATTGGAATTAGATAGTCTAAAATAAAAAAAATAATATTCATGAAACGGGCGCCTCTGGACCTTCTACCGCAGTCGATCCTTTCGAGGTAATTTTCGGTGACTTTTTCGTTAAAACGTGGCGGATACTGGTTTTTAGTTGCTCTAACGGTTTGAGTTTATTAGCGCAGAAACGACTTTTAGCGTAATCCCAAAAAAAGTTTTGGGTTCCAACAACTTCGAGATGGAGATGAGCACATTTGTTAGACATCAAACATGCATATATCGCGAATCTTTACTGCAGCGCAAAAACCACAAATAAGGATTAAAGGGTCAGTGTCACAAATGTCAGACCTTTCAACTAGGACAGCGTTTCCCAACCTCAGGTCGCGACCCAAATATGGGTCGCGGATGGCTTACGATCGGGTCACGGTATTTTAATCGGAGAACGAAGAAAAAAAATCCTTATACAAAGTAGGCTCCGAAGATTAATATTTTTAATTAAAAAACTTGATTTCAACAAAATAACGCATTTTTGGGACAGAATTTTATGCTCAGAACTTAAAACAAACACTATATATGTCAATACGTTCAGCATTTTGCTATCTTGAATTGGATTGAACTGCAATATTTTTACTTTCATACAACTCGGTTAAACGTAGCATAGATCCCATGTCATAAGAAATTTCGGAGGAATCTCTTTATGGAATTTTGCGTGCAACAAAATTTTCCCTTCAAACTGACGAATCTGTAGATGCGGAAAAGAATGCTCAATTGATGGTGTTTATAAGAGAAACTGACAAAAACATGACCGAAGAATTCTTATTTTGTGAACCGTTGCTTACTACCGCTACTGGATTGGACATATTTTAAATGGTTGACAAGTTTTCCAAAAAACATAATGTTTGATGGATTGACTGCATGGGAGTATAAACTGACGGTTTGAAAGGGATTCTGTAGACGAGTAAAATAAGTAAGTCCTGATGCTGTTATTATCCACTGTTTTTTGCATAGAGAAAATCTGGCCATCAATGCGATTCAACCGGACCTTAAAGCAGTTTTAAAGGGAAGAAATTGGACAAAAAACAAACAAATTGACACTTTGGTGGCTAAGGCTCTTCAAAGAGAAAATTGCATCATTTCCTCTCCTCAATCAATTTCTTGAAGATTCCAACAACAATTCCCTCCGCAACTTGACTTCGATTTACAAAGAATATTTGGAAAGACATTGAATTGGACAGATATATACCCGAAAACGTTGATCTTCGAAAAAATAGCGGGGTTCGAAATCCTTTTGACGTGCATGTGAGGCAAGTTGGAGAAGATATTTCTGGATTCAGAGAGGAACTTCTCGATTTGAAAGATGTTGCGGTAACATTTCGGCCAGTTTCCATTAACGGAGTTTGGGGCGCAACTAATGGAGCAAACCAGTTCTCTCGAAAGAAGCAGAAAAGGCTTCGCTCCGCTTTACAACCACCTACTTATGTATGTGAAGCTTTTTTTTTCTGCTCTCTCCAGCATCAGGGAAGCCACTAGCTTTATTTGTTTTTTAATTGCAATTATTATACAATTTCAGTTCAAAATTTTTCACTTAAATGTATTAATTCACAAGAAATAATAAAATATTATATACATTCACTTTTAAAAATGAATTATTTATCTTTGGGTCGCCAATAATTTTTTAAGAAAATGTTGGGTCGCACTATTAAAAGGTTGGGAACCATTGAACTAGGAGGTAGGGTAAAGGTGTCAACAGTGAATCTGGGTACACAGTGAATCAATAGCTCTCTTTTTATTTTAAAATGAATCTGGAAATGATAAAAGAACACATTTTTACTTCCCTTCGCAACAGACTAAGGGTCTGCGCGATCGCATTGTCGAAGGTGGTTATCCTCGTGTGTTTGTGTTTTCTGCATAGCTAAGTAATTTTTTTTTTCTGTTTTATTTTTGATTTTATTAAAAAAGTGCGTATTGTTACTTTATTTGAGTTTAATATTCGTACTTTTGTTTATATAGACTTAATAATTTTTGTCGATTTGTTTACTTTGGTGAAATATTTTATAAATTATTAACATGTTTTTGCGAAAAGACAACATTGTACACAGTGAATCAGTTGAAAGTGGTACACAGTGAATCATGAACATGGTAGCATTTCGAGGCTCCAGAATTCAAAATTTTCAATCCATGTTAATTTTTCAAATTTGGATGTTCGCTAGCAATAATTATGAGCAACTGAATTACAAGCTTTATTTTTCTTTAATTTTCGTACAGAAAAGTAATGTTTTGTGATATTTTTACAAGAACTGTTAAATATTTTTTAGTTATTTTTGTATTAATACTTTTTTTTCGTTTTTATTCTTTTGTCTATCCCTAAATAATAAAACCAATTAATAAATATATATGTATATGTTATGAAAAAAAAACGTATGTTTTTACTGAATAAATTGATTTTAAATCCCTGTTTCACTGCGTACCATGCACTGATTCACTGTGTACACCCATAGTACACAGTGGATCACATGGGAAGGGTAGTTTCAAATAATTTTTTCACTATCTCAACATTAATAAAGCTTTGGGATTTTGGGCTTAAAATGAAGGCAAAACATTGAAAAAGCTGTGAAAAAATTTCATGGCTATACTATGATAAATGCGAGCTCAACGGCGCAATAAGTAAAAATTGATCCACTGTTAACACCTTTACCCTACAGCTTAGCCCTTCCAACGTTGGGGAATCCACAAAATCTTACTATCCGCAAAATCATGACGGCCGAATTGGGGAAGAAATAGAAGACGCAGCAACAAGGCATCCTCCATTGCACTCCAACAGTAGCCCAAATAGTGGGCATTAAGTAATAGCAATTTATTTAATAATATAGTTACTTACTTAGTTGGCGCTACAGCTCGAGGTGAACCTGGGCCTGCTTCTCGCAACCATTTGTGTGTGCGTGTTATATTTTTGCACGAATGGAAGGGACCTACAGTTTTTTGCCGACTCCGAACGGCGAGTTGAGAAGCTCAATCATGACAAATTCGAAAGAGGTGGACACTGTGAAAAACTTTTAGGTGTTCAGTAGTCCGACGCACTAACCACTTGCGCTATGGTGTCCACTAATAATATAGTTAAGCACATATTAACCCTAGATTACTAACCTTCGTCGAATCGACTACGCTTGTTCCAAATTCTCTTGTTTTCTTTCCGCCCAGTACTCTAATCTTGCCCATTTCCCATATATGCTTGTTTAGTGTTGATATCTCAAAGGTGACATATTCAATGCGAGTATTTACGCCGCCGTTATAAAGATTTAACCACTTAACGTAGTCGAATCGACGAAGGTTAGTAATAGTGTAACTTTTTGAAAACTGGTTTTCGTTGGTTTTCATATAAATTGCATAGATTTCACTGAATTTCTTTTACAATTTAACAATTTGGAAAGCGTTTTAGAATTCCGGAATGAAATTTTGTCCATATAATGCCGGGACCTTCACGCTCTTGCCAAAAGTTAATATATCCTTTGCCATGTTTAGATCTCTTTATTACAAATTACATCATCGCTCAAGTCCTAAACGAAACTAATACAGTAATTCAAACTCAATTAGGACGGTATACCAGAATGTGGTTCACGCAGTCACCTGCAAAAAAGCTGAAATTAAAGCAGCCCTAAAAGACAATCATTTAGCATGCCAAGCAGTTATATCACAATTGATAACAATTGCGCTGCAAGTTTAGAATGTATCTATATCCGCAACAAACCCGCTAAATATGGCATTAAGCTTGTAATGATATGTGACAGTGTTACAAAATATATGATCGATTTGGGTTCCGGATCAAATTAAGGCGGCTTACCATTAAGAGAACTCTATCTGGCAAAGCGAACCAAATCTATGTATATGTATATGGATCAAACTTGAACATTACCACCGACAACTGGTTTACCTCAGTGCCGCTGGCAAGCGCATTACTAAAAGAGCCATAAAAATTGACATTAACACTTGAACTTCAAAATTTCTGACCAGTACCATCTGAAATAGGTAGAAGATGCATCAAGTTCAAACACAATATTGATGGGTGTCACTCTTCCATTTAAAATTAAAATAAAATATCGATTTTCTTGTTAACAATCAATGTTAGCAATCTCAGCTCAGTTTCTTTTTCTCAACCTGCATGTAAACGTGGTAAGTGACACTTGAGCTCTCAGCTGTTGACAAAATTGAAAAAAAATATATTTTGAAGAAATAAAATTATAAAGATGGAAAACTCAGGGAATGCACATCCAAATATATTTAATTCCGATAAAAGAAATCATTTATTATCTTAAATAATTAATTTATTGCTCATTGAAATAACCAATCGTCGGTAATAGAATAAATAAGAGATGAAAGAATTATTTTTGCTTGTTCTTTGTTTACGTTTGGGTTTCTCCGGTTGTCAAAAGAATGAATTTTTTCATGGGAATTCATCGCAAAAGAAGAACTTTGCGTTTGGTTTCACTGTTTTTTATATCCACTTAAATAAGCGGGGATACTATCGCCGCTTATTTTACTTTTGTTGTATTTAACATGCAAATTTTCAAAATAAGCGTATATACGCGTGCAAAAAAACACGACTAATATGTTATATTAACTATTCATATTAATAACAAATTTTCATGAAGTTCACTGTTCTTTTATTTTTTAATTAACTTTTTTTAAACATTAATTTATTTTGAGGTGCCTATTGAATTTCTCAAAAAAGTCTGAATTATACCCGATTTTATTTTTGTTTTTTTATATTTTTCATAACGGTAAATAAATAAGTTCTTATAACAGTAAAAAAAAATACGTGTATCTCTAAATATTTTCAAAAGAAATAAAAATTAATATTCCGTCGTCTAATCGACGAAGGTTAGTAATAATGTACTATGAAAGTACTAGGGTTAAGTACATGTGTTGTATCTATATTGACACATTAAAATATCGCGAACATGTAAGGTTAATGACCAGGGATACAGCCGCAGAGAAAAAAGTCTAAGGGCATTAAATCGCACGATCTTGGTGGCCATTCCCCTAGCCATGGGTGGCCAAACCGAGGCCCGCGGGCCGCGTGCGGGAGTTATATTGCGGCCCGCGGAGCAAAGTTAAATGAACATTACTTTTAACTTCATTGTACATTTCACCAAAAGAGCATTACATCATGAGTCATTTGCACCACATATTTTCAAATTATAGCTAAGAAATTTTGAAATATCTCGCATTCTTGGAAAAATGCACTGGTTTGAACTATTTTAAAACATACTGCATTTTCAGAAAAATTCATTGATTTTAACTATTACAAATACAGTCAAACCTCGTATAAGTTTGATATAAGCGGTAGTTACGTTCCCGAGAAACAGCGCGTTATACAAAATCGCATATAATACCATACTTGGGCCACAGACTAAAGTTGGGGTTACGTTCTCCACAGAAAAAAAAATCATCTAAATTTGTTACATCGTTTTTAGAAAACTAGCCGAACGAAAAAACTACACAATAATAAAAGCAATTGTGTTAAGAATTATAAAAGAAGAATGTAATCTTTATTGTTAATTAAAATGCATGTTTTATACATATTGGATATGCTTTTTAACCTTTTCGGGACGCAAAAAAGTTTAGTGATTTTCATACAATCAAAACCTTTAAAATAAACGGTATAGCTTGATGTCTGATAGCTGGAAATACATTAAGATACCGTTACTAAAATGTTGGAAGACGATCTGGTACAGATTTCAACTAAATCAGAGAAAAATGTTGGTTGTTAGGGATGTTTATACTTTTGGTGGTGCATGTACATATGTACCAGCGCGTCCCGAAAGGGTTAATTTAAAAAAGTCAGTTTTACTAGTTTGCTGAGCTGAGCACTTCTCTGCATTCGGCAACTCCTTTCGGACGAATATGAAGCTAGAGAACATTGCAAGCGCCTTTTAAAATTGTTGAAGCGTTCCATAGAGGGATCAATACCTGCGAAGTAATTCTCGAAATTAGCAGCCAATCCAATCCTTGGTTTATGTTTTATGTTAATATGTACATATGTATGTATCTACCAGACACGTGTATGTGTTAAAGGGG
Source organism: Brachyopa scutellaris (assembly GCA_949775065.1). NCBI lineage: Eukaryota > Metazoa > Arthropoda > Insecta > Diptera > Syrphidae > Brachyopa > Brachyopa scutellaris. The sequence continues at coordinate 43,684,509 of OX459115.1, forward strand.
AATTCCCCAAAATACAGGAATGCTACACACATATTTCGCGTGAGAAAAGATTGAGAATCGCGTTATAGCGAATCCGCGTTATTAAAGTACCGCGTTATACGAGGGTTGACTGTATCTCGCTTTTTGACACTCATGGTTACTCAGTTTTTTGTCTGATGCTAGGTGTTGATAAAATCGGCGTCTTCGGGAAGCTCGCAACGCTATCAGGCTCATACTCATAACTACTTTCAGTTCAGCTTACCAAAGTTCCGTGTTATTTTGTAACTCTGTGCTATTATCGCCACTATGTCTTGAGTGATTTCGCGATTGACCGACGCTTAAAAAAACATATTTTGAAAGAGTTTGGAAGAGTTCTATAAAAAAATTTCCTACATTTTACAAACATTCTCTTTTTCGCTATTTGGAAATATTTATCCGTGTGTGCAGATTTTAAGTTGCATGGTGCGTGGCCGAGATTTGGCCCGCCTTCTGAAAAGGTTGGCCACCCCTGCGCCTAGCCTCTTCTTGATATAACGCGTTTTGGGAACTTTTCTTGCAAAAACTCTAATTTAACGGCCGATGTATGGCACGTTTATCATCCAATTGAGCTCATAAAAAGTCAGTTATCATGCACCGATACCATTCGCCATGTTGACAGTCACCGTCGGATGATTTTTTCGATGAGATTGGTGATCTTGGGGCCTCAGCTCTTGTGCCCAAGTTTGTGTTTGCGAAATTTGTCAAGTTGAGGTTGTTGAAAAGCCAACTCCTTGTGCACGACGAGGAATCGAGAGATTTGGGTCTTCAGCCACACTTTCAGCAACAGCAGCAATATTCTCGCTTAACGGCGCATTTCGGAGCTGCTCGAACAGAATACGAGTTTTTATAATAAATTTTATCAATTTCGACACGTTTTTGAATGGTGTGTCAAAGTTTCGACATAGCAATTGCAAAACTATTTATAATAGAAGCAGAACCTCGGTCATAACATGAGCCCAAAGGCTGCGATTGCGTGCGTCGTCGGCCACACTTTCACTTACAGCCGCAATATCTTCGGCTGAACAGACTCCACAATCATGCACAGGTCTTACCCTATCTACAATGCTTAAAGTCTCTTAAAATGTAAGTATTCACATTTCGAACAGAATTGTTATTTCTACTTATGTTTATGTACAAACATCCAACAAGAGGTGCTATTTCAAATCACTGGTAGGTCACCTGTAGGTAAACTCCTTAACCGCTTCGAAGTTACTGTTGTCAACAGTGAGTTTTGTCCTAGGTGGATCTCAACTTGAAATTCGTTGGTCTTGTCCAGGATTTTGTCATTTGGTCTATCATCGTTCTGCCAGGCCAGAGGCTACAGCCAAAGACAAAGCTCTGCTGGTCTATCAGAGCCTGAGGCATTGTTATTCTTTAGTTTTCTAATAGCTGTGCTGACCTCTGCCGCGGGACTGTTTCTTCGCTGGATGTGGGTGCCCTTCTTGCCCGACCACTGTCTAAATGGTGAAACAATTATCAGCACTTAACACAGCAGTACCACCGGAAATATTTAACCTATCTGACGCGGAACAATCACAAGAAAATGTCTAAATCTAGCACATTATGGCGCAGTAGAAGGCCGGGACTAACAAGGACTTGGGCCCGTCAAAATCTATTAGGATCTCATTTTCTGTTACATCGATGTGCCCATCAGAAACCCAGAAGAGATTTAATATATTTAGCCTGGCAATCGAGTTCAAGGAGGTTTTACATCGTAGAAATATTTAAGAAGTGGTTAAAGATAGAGCAAGGCATTAACAATTCCCGTGTGGATCCAGGACACAGCAGAATGTATGTAGTGAGGAAAGTGAAAGCATCTCCAACGTGCAAATACATTTCAGATTCGAGTGGTTTTTTCGGAGCTATTGATACGCAATTACGTCCTTCACTCGTTGTCGATGATGCCCAACAAATATCAAATACAAAAAGGCAGAATGTAGTCTTTAACATATCTATTGCGGTCGGCAACACAAGTCAACATTTTTTTTTATATGGGGCTCCATAGCTACTTATATCCCTTTCGGTGGTCGACAAGAAATGTGGACACAAAAAAAAAACGTTTGTATCTGATTTCAGTTCAGCAAACGCCGACCATTTGTTTTCTCCTCTCCAATCTTTTATCGGGGGCTACACATTGAATGTGACGATGCGATGATTCCAAAATCGTCCTTATCTTAATGTTTCCCGGAAAGTCCCCAACAACCTTGAGAGCTTAATGTTCAAACATGACAACACCAGATTATCGCTATTGTCCTCTCAGATTGCATGTTTTCTATTTATTCCTTGATATTGTCATAAAATCGATTTCGTATCCTTTCCATTGTATGCCTCATCAGCTGCAGCAATGTTGCTTTAGTTTCAAACTCCACTTGACTCATAATAGCTTTTATATCGGGATGGTAATTAAAAGACATCTACATATGAACCTTCGTAGACATATGACAGTAGATGGTGATTAAAGCATCGCTCAGAGCTCAACTTGGTACACTTTGATAGCGTTCCAGGAGTACCTTCTCGACTTTTGATGTGGATGTTTGGGGTATCACAACCCCCACCACCATTATCCATTGAGCTGCATTTTCTTTGTGAAGCTTTTTTTCCTATCTTCACTTTGTAACGGGAAAAAGGATATGCCTTTGAGTATCTGTGGTCTAGGCTGGAATATTATTTTAAACAAATCTGACCTAACGAGAGAGACGAATGACTCTTCCTTATAAGAAAGAAATTAAGTACCTACCCGCTACCTATGACATGTTAACAAGTATACCAAGTGGCGAATGGGTTAAGCATCATATTCCACTTTGAAAAAAGTTCAAACATATTTCACTTACTCCCGCGCCACATCCTTATCGATCCTTGTGGCATTAACAAAGAGAAATCAAAAAAAAACAAAAAAAAGGTGAATTGGAGAAAGTATTCCAGACATTGTCGCTGGCAATGACCTCACAACTGGTATGTAGACGGGTGAAAAAAAAAGGATACGATTTTTGCTTTCCTCTTTTTTTTTTGGAAACCAGCCAATATGGACCGTAATTAGTGGAAAGTGACGCAGAGGATTTCTATTCCTTTGTAGGATACTCGTCCTTGGCACTGCGGCATCCAATTTTGTATAAGTAGCCAATTTGTTGGAAAAAATCGAATCGCATTAGTAACGGTGAAGGCTTTATTTATTTTTCTTCAAAATCCTCGGCGATTGATATATGGGGCACATTATGTATGAAATTTATAGCGGGACATTAGGTGTGGATGAGTTCAGCGGGTTATCGAATAGACATTCGTTTTTATTAAATGGCCTGTAATATTTTATTTGACAGCGATGAGCTTTCGGTATCTATGCGGAGTATGAGGATTGTATCCGAGGTGATGCTGGTAGAGTTGAATGTGGAGATATTGCCCTTCTATAGGAAAAATGGGGGCACAAATTAAATGTGCTTTTTTTTTGTCAGCAAATAGGAACCGATAAGAACATACATATAACGCATTTCTGCTTTTTAAATCAAGTTCAATCGTGTGGACATTTCTTTTGGCACATAAACAGGTTCCAGGTTTGAAAAATGAACAAAAATCTAAGAGCTTTTTTGACTGTGTCGAAGAAAATACTAGTTGCGGAAATGGTTTTGGAAATCTCTCTCCATCCTAGCTTATGGTGAATAAGCCAATGGCCGGCAAATAAGTGACAAATTCAATGTTGTAAAAGAGATAAACTGGCTATAATACACGTTCTCATGGCCACAGCCTTTGTATGCTTGAAAAAAGGAGCATTTTTCTTTAATTTTTAAATAGCAGTTTAAGTGGTTGCGAATATGGTGGTAAAGCTGTTTTTTTTTTTTAATTTGATTTGAACTAGCAAGTTTTACTCGAGCTTTTCGGGGTACTTCAAAACCGCTTTCCTCTAATCCAGTGGTCGGCAGAATTTTTTTTTCGTGTACCACCTTCGCGTACCACCTGCGTACCACGAAATATTTGTTTTTACTTTTATTGATTTTATTCAATCAAATATGAAATACAACATAATAATAATGTTAAATATTTATAATGTTGATTTTGATGTGGCTATTTGTATTAAGTGTGATTATGTTTACTAACTTTTTTGGTCAATAAATCGATACGTGCCTCAATTTTCGAAATGGCAACTCGCACAGCGTGGTCAGCATTCAAACACTTTCTTTGCTGAGTTTTTATCAAAGCCATGGTTGAGAACGAAGTTTCACACAAATATGAAAGAAAAATGAAGCAAAATTTGTATGGCAGCTTTGCTCCATTCCTCTCGCGTACCACCTCTGGTACGCGTACCATGAAATGCCGACCATTGCTCTAATCCATGTTTTTGGAAACGGCAACCAAAACCAACAAGTATGAACGAGGAAATCATAACCTGAAACTCTCCTCAACATTTAGGGAATCTAGTGTGTTGAAAAGCTTTATAATAATTCGCATTTTCAATAGATAATTTACTTAATTCAATTCAGCACATACATCAGAATGTATGTACGTAGTGTATGCACTCGAACATACTCGTATTAACGGTGATATTAAGAGTATAACCATGATAACATGCCGTAATAATACGTATATATATGTTCACAAGCACCCAAAGGCAAAGCCTCCCTTTTGGGTTTGTCTAAGCTTGGTAAAAAATCTCAAGACGTTCCAAAATCTAGTCGACTATATTTGAGGGCACCGTAGCGTATGTGGTTAGTGCGTCGGACTACTGAGCCAGCGGTCTTGGGTTCGAATCCCGCCGCAAACACCTTAAAGTTTTTCACAGTACCCACCTCTTTCGAATGTCTGACAAGCATCAAAGAGTACCATTTGTCATGATTGAGCTTCTCAACTCGCCGTTCGGAGTCGGCAAAAAACTGTAGGTCCCTTCCATTAGTGCAAAATTATAACACGCACGCGCAAATGGTTGCGAGAAGCAGGCCCAGGTTCACTTCGAGCTGTAGCGCCAACTAATGGTGTGTTTTTTTTTTCAAATCTATACAGGCTTAGTGGAAAATGAGAAAAAAAAAACGCTGAACATTGACTTGGCAGGACTATGCTAATTGACGTTTGACAGTTTCACATCGGCATTGTTTCTATTGAAATTAAACATACCTATCGCACTAATAATACAATACTGTAACTCAAAATTTGTTAACTTTGAGATAACACAATATTCCACCGTAAAATTCTGTTGAGTAAACATTATTAAATACTATCTTTTGCTTGTACTTTATTTTGAATACACTCATTTGATACACTGAACTATTGCTTACGATATTACAATGTAACTAATTCGCTAATAAGATGAACTGTGCAAATAAATCTTAACTTCCCTTCCTTTCTATCGCTTGAAGTCAACCTGAGCAAAAGTATTTCATTTAACAGGTTATGGGCCCAGTATAATAAAAAAAAGGAAAACTAAATTATATTTCAATCAAATCTTTTTCTTTTAAATCGATTCGCGGATAGTTTCAAGTATTGCGAGAAATATTCTTTATAATTTCGATATCGCAAAAAGTACAAGGATTGCGAAGATTTAATAAGATCACTTTTGCGAATTGTGAAGATTGCCCATTTAAGTTTTTTTTTTCCCATAATTAAATAAGCTGTCGTAGGTACAATTTTGTTGTGCAGGTTTCATTTTTTTTTTCAAAACTAAAAATGGATAGTGAAACGATCAAAATCGACAAGCTACAGTGTGCGGATCAATGGAGCCTATGGAAGTTTCAAGTACGCATTCTTTTAAATGCTGGAGATCTACTCGAAGTTGTTAATGGAGATGAGCCTCAGCCAGTGAGCACAGAAGCAACCGCAGCTGCACTACTCGCATTAAAAACTTGGCAAATGAAGGATAGAAAGGCTCAAAAAATAATTGCTACAAGCATCGGACAGGGAGTGTTAGTGCATATAATGCATTGTTCTACGTCACAGCAAATGTGGTCCAAGTTATGCTCAGTTACGATCAGAAATCGAAAGCCAGCATTAATATGCTACAGCAACGATTTCACAGCTTTCAAAAAGATGAGCATGATGATATTGCAACACATATTAGCAAGCTAGAAAATCTAACTCAACAACTCAGAGATGCCGGTGAAACAGTTTCAGAATCAATGCTGATAACGAAGGTGCTTATGACTTTACCAGATAGGTTCACACATTTTTTTAGTGCTTGGGATTCCACTGATACAAAGCAGCAAAATATCGAAAATTTGCGCTCCAGGCTTATCATGGAAGAAACACGTTTGCATGCAAGTGAGTGTCAAAACAAGAATTCTGACTCAGCGTTGTTTACGAAAAAGGAGACAAAGTACAAACAACGTACTACCAGCAACGATCAAAATAATCAAAAACGTCAGGGCAAGTGTTTTTTATGCAAGCAGTTTGGTCATTGGAAAAAAAATTGCCCAAAGAGAAACTATTCAAAACAACTTAATTATGCTCGTCGTGAGAATCCAACAAATGATGCGGCTGATGCTTTTGTTTGTGATGCAGTCAGTGTTGGTGAGACAGTAACAGCGGACGACTGGGTTCTGGATTCGGGAGCGAGTGAGCATATGTGTTTTCGTCGGGAATGGTTCAGTACATATGAAGAATTCGGTATGCCTGTACAAATTACAATTGGCAACGGTACACAAATAAAGGCACTAGGTAAAGGAATAATACATATTTCTGCTTTCAATTATCGAAGGTGGATTCAGAAACGCTTAACTAATGTTTATTTTGTACCAGACATTAAAGTTAATCTCTTTTCTCCGGGAAGCGCGTTAGACAAGAACTATTCGTTGACGTCAGATAGTAAAAAATGTGAGTTTTATAAAGGCGATGAAGTGGTAGCAATTGGAATTAGGTGTCGCAAACTATATAAGATGCTGTTTAAAGTAAACATTGACAGTGCAACTGCAAATTATGTATCAAAAGCTGAATCTCTTGATGTTTGGCACTATCGTCTTGGGCACATGGGTGTTGGTCATGTAAGGAATGTGCTGAAACAACAAGGTATCGAGTTTGTTGATATGCCAAATTTGTTTTGTGATGCATGTGCGGTAGGTAAGATGCATCGGTATCCGTTTACCAAAAGCTCAAATAGAGCAGTACAGCCAGGTGTCATGATACACAGTGATCCCTGCGGCCCCATGCAGAACAAATCACTTGGAGGATCCAGGTATTTTTTGTTATTTAAAGATGATTTCTCGAGCTTCAGGACAGTTTATTTTATTAAAGAAAAGACTGAAGTACCTCTTTTAATTGAGCGATTCCTTAATGAAGTTAAGTCTCTTTTCAGCCGAGATATTAAAATTCTAAGATCGGATAATGGGTTGGAGTATAAGAACCTTAATGTGAGAGACATTCTTACCAAACGTGGAATACGACACCAGTGTTCAGTGCCATATACTCTCCAACAGAACGGTAGGGCTGAAAGAGACATGCGATTCATCGTGGAAACAGCAAGAACAATGCTTTATGCCAATAATATGCCTCTTAGGCTATGGACCGAAGCTGTCAATATGGCGGTATATATAATAAATCGTTTTGGACCAAGTCCAATCAAGGATAAATGCCCTCTTGAATTATGGAACAAGGAAACGCCAACAACAAACAATTTAAGGACATTTGGCAGTGATGTGTTCGTCCATATCCCCAAAGAAAAGCGACAAAAGTGGGATAAGAAGGCCATTTCTGGGATTTTTGTCGGGTATCCTGAAAACTGCAAAGGTTACCGTGTTTGGGTACCAGAATTCGACAAAATATATATTTCGCGTGATGTGATGTTCAAGGAGAAATACATATGCAAGAGTGACACAAGTTTTCCGATTATTGACTCACAACCAAAATCATCAGAACCAGTTTACAATCGAAACGTCAAAAAGGAGGATAACTTGTGCAGTGATGATGAGGTCTTTAGTTCAGCAGAGGAAGGAGCAGATGAAGAATCTTCATCAGCAGTGGGAGTTTCAGCAGATGAAGACGCTGATGAAGAATCTCCATCAACAGTGGGAGTCTCAACAAGAGCAGTTTCGGATGAAGAGTCACCAGGAGTATCTAGAGAAACCGAAGAGTATACATCCAAACTACGGAGTAGAGCTAAAAAGAATATCGTCGGCATGAGTATGTATTCAGTTATCGAAAAAGGATGTGCTTATCTCGCTTTGATCGATGAACCATCAATTTACAAAGAAGCTATTGAGTCGAAGGATTCCAAGATATGGGTAGCTGCTATGGATGACGAAATGGAACAGCATCGTTTGAACAAAACTTGGACTTTAGTGGATCGGCCAAAGAATAGAAAGGTAATAGCGTGTAAGTGGGTTTTTAAGCTGAAATTGTCTCCAGAAAATAAGATTGAGCGGTACAAGGCTAGATTGGTCATCAAGGGTTATAGTCAACAGGAAGGTGTAGATTTCAATGAAACGTTCAGTCCTGTCGCCAAGTTCACGTCCATACATTCAATATTGGCGATTGCTGCAGCAAAACAATTATTTCTCAACCAATTCGACGTGAAAACAGCGTTCTTGAACGGAAGCTTGAGTGAAGACATCTATATGGCACAGCCAGTTGGATACGGTGATAATTCAGGTCGGGTCTGTAAGTTAAACAAAACATTATATGGTCTTAAACAAGCGTCAAGGAATTGGAATTTGACAATTTCAAAGCTGCTCAGTGACTTCGAGTTTAAACCATGCCTAGCGGATCCGTGTTTGTTCGTTCTTCGTAGGTGCACCAGAATTGTTTACGTTGCGCTTTATATTGATGACGGTTTGGTCGCAGGAAGTAATGTAAACGACATTAAGGAAGTTCTAAATTACTTAAAGCAACATCCTCAGATCACAATCAGTGAAGCAAAATACTATCTCGGAATGGAAATAAAACGCAAATTGGATGGATCGATACAAGTTCAGCAGACTGGGTATATACAACGACTGTTAATTCGGTTCAATATGGAAGACTCGAAAGGAGTATCTACACCATGTGAAGCGGGCAACAAGTCATCGGTTCTATCATCAGCTTCGCCGGATCTAAGTCGATATCCATTTCGTGAAGTAGTTGGATGTCTGATGTATTTGGCAGTAGCTACGAGGCCAGATATTTCATACATAGTTGGAGTTTTGAGCAGGTTTTTGGATAACCCAGCTCAACAACATATCAAAACGGTTAAAAGGGTCTTTCGGTATTTGAAAGCAACTTCAAATACAGGTATCATTTATAAAAATTCACATAATTTACCTCTTTTATGTTATAGTGACTCAGACTATGCGGGTTATATTGACACAAGGCGCTCCACAAGCGGATATGTTTTTTTGTTGGGTGAATCCGTAATCTCTTGGGGTTCACGAAGACAACGATGTACAGCACTTTCATCAACTGAAGCTAAGTATGTGGCTGCATCTGAAGCTGTAAAAGAATTGATGTGGTTAAGTGTGCTGTTGAAAAATCTGCTTTCTGAGGAACTTGTGAGACCAATTCTGCATCTAGACAACCAAGGAGCTTTGAAGCTTATCAAAAATCCTGAGTACCACTCGCGTACTAAACATATTGACGTTCGAGTGCATTTTATTAGAGAAAAATATAACAAGAATCATTTTGAAATTTCTTTTGTATCAACTAATGATCAATTAGCGGATATATTTACAAAGCCTTTGAGTAAAGATAAATTTAATAAATTTAAATTAGCAATTAATGTAAAAGATATCCTTTGAATTGTTTAATGAACTATAAGATTTAAAATGAATTGTGTAATGAATTAATAAGTTAATAATTAATTGATTTATGAATTAATAAGTTAATAATGAGTGGGAGTGTTGAGTAAACATTATTAAATACTATCTTTTGCTTGTACTTTACTTTGAATACACTCATTTGATACACTGAACTATTGCTTACGATATTACAATGTAACTAATTCGCTAATAAGATGAACTGTGCAAATAAATCTTAACTTCCCTTCCTTTCTATCGCTTGAAGTCAACCTGAGCAGAAGTATTTCATTTAACAAATTCAATTCCCTGCGCGTTTGAATAGTGCAAGACACAAAATAAGAGATGGCACTGTGAGTCTTTGTTCATGATTGACTCAGCGTATAACAGGAAGTTAATCAGTTTTTCGCTGATTCGGCAAAAAGTCATATTTTGAGTTCGATATGTTGAGATATTGAAAAATGTGATGTTGCTATAAGCAGAACAAAATTAACTCGTAATATGGAAGTTTTAACAGAATACCGTTCCTTAAAACACGGCACAGCTCAGGAATAAGAAAATTCCATCGATGTTTTGGATTGGGCATCGGGAAGTGCTGATCTTAATCCCATTGAATATTTATGGGGAGATGTTGAATGTAGTTTAATCAAGCGAAAAATCTTCCAAAGATATGGATCATCTTGTTGAAAATCTCATGTATCGAAAATCCGTGGAACTCTTTACATCACTACAGCGTCATTGTGAAGCTGTTATATTGTATCAAAAAGGTTTCCCCATAAAATCTTAATAAAATTTTAAGAAAGAGAAACTATAAATCCAGAGATTACAAAAAATGCGATTAATGGAGGATTTTTTATCATTTTAAAATCCCTTTTAACTTAAAATAGCTACTTTTTGTACCATAAAAAAATAATTCTCTCTTGGAAAATGCCATTACACTGTGTAACAAAATTTCAAAAAATGTTTGTTTATGTAGATTTTTGGATTGTTTATGCTTGGTATATGTCAGCTCATTTCCAAAATGCCAAAAGTTCTTCTTAAAAGTTTGCATTTTTGAGCATTTTCGCACTTTTGTAAATTAAAAAAAAAATATTAAAAAAAAAAATTTTACTCCAAATTTTAATAACTTATCATTATATCTAACCAAAAAAAAATATTAACACTTCTCTATGTTTTCAGAAGTGCAGAAATTTTCGCGTTTTCCTATTGTGGATTTCGGAATTGTTCCTTATTAGGCCCCAGACGTAGTCGCCCATCATATTGGCATCCCATTTGCCTTGGTACCGGCTCTCCATTATAGCGATGTCTTGGTGAAACCTCTCACCATGTTCTTCCCTAATACTCCCCATATTTTCACTAAAAAAATCTAAATGAGAGTGAAGAGCATGTACCCAGCAGGAAAGTACGGAATGTATTACTTGGAGAATCCAATACATAATTAGTTATTAAAGGTGAGAAATAAAATGCATTCCAAAAGAATCGACGTGGTAATATCATATAATAACAAAGCACATTGTTTGCCACGTAGATTCCCACATCTGCAGAAAATGTAATGTAGTGTTTTCGAATTTAACGATTTTTCGGTTACAGTGTTGTCTGTCGGCGCCTTCATGTCGCTCACAAATTTCGCGTTTTATATTTAAAAACGCATGAAAAACTTATTTTGTGTTGCAACGCGTGACAGCGAGGAGTGAAAAAGTTATAAATGTATTCTAAACGGATTGGCGAAGACAATTAACAAAAAAAAAAACTTTGTGCTTTGTGTGTGCTTTATTTTATTAATAATATTTTTTTTTTGTATTTAAATTCCTTTTTAATTGTATCCTAGAATTTTTTGTAATAAAATATTTTAAAACGAAACAATGTATACTTTTCATTTAAAGCTGAATACATTTCTTTAATTTATGTCGGAGAAATGCATTATGTAACTAATTATAAATGCATGAATTATATAATACATTACAAAGAATGAATTCTATAATGCATTCTTAGAACACTTTCAGGTAATCGATTATTTTCCTAGGACATAGTCTGTGTTAAGAATAATGAATTCTGGAATCAATATTCTATACTAGCGATTGATTCCCTGTTCGATTCCAATAGATTACCTTTTCCTGCTGGGTAGTTTTAGCGATATCCTGCACCCTAATATATTATCCACTAAGTTTTCTACTAGTTCTACATAGTTTTCTATTTTAATATTTCCTCTTTTTATTTCCCTGAGCATTAGGTTCCTTTAATTTGAAGCGGAGGCATAACTACTTTTCCTGATTCTACCAATAGGTGGAACTTTACTTTTTTTTCATCAGGTATAGTATAAAGGCTTCTCTTAGCGGCCACCTTTTCGTACGATAGTTTTCAGTGTCAGCACGACTTTTCCATAATTAAATGAAACATTTTTATTTATTTTCTCAACTAACAACTATTCACATTCACTTGCAGTGGTCGAATGATAGGCTTGCTCTGCTTGCATCTCCGTTAACACATTTCGCGATGCCGTTACCGTAAAGCTAACAGTTAGAACGAATGAATGCTCAAAATATACTTGACATATCATAAGGAAGCAGAAACTCGTGTAGACATGACCACTAAAAGCGTACAAGCGTACACGCGCGAATTAGCGCAAAACGCTTAAACACTTACAAGCGTGAGACGTGACCACAGCCACCAGAAACAATTGAACACTCGGAAGCCAGCATTCGATACGTTATATCCGAAATACAGCCTGAATTACTGCGAAGAATGTGTGAGAATTGGACGTACAAACGGCCTAAATCATATTCAAACATTAATGCTATAACATATAACATTATCTGTCAAATAAAGCTAATTTTTATGGATATTAAAAACATTTTTCTGTGTTTTATTTCTAAAGTTCTACGCCTCTAAAAAAAACCCTGTAGTAAAAATGTTTGAATAAGCGAAATCCATGGATTTGTGACTCAACCACTCCTTTAAAAACGGCAAAAGGGTACTTTCGCATGGAACCAAAAGTCAAAGTATATTTACCAAATGGAACTGAACTCAGGCAGACAAAGCAATTTGTTTTGTTACTTACACAGTATTTGCAACAAGAGACGCATACATATGTTTATAAAAAAATTATAAATACGAGTAATTCCAAAGCATCTTGATGTAGTGGTAGGTGCGTTGAACCACTCCGCAATGTTGCCCGGGTTCAATCCCAGCCCGGGGCCAACACGTAAAAGTTTTCCACCGTGCCACCTCTTTCAAATGTCTGGCAAGCAATCAAGGAGTATCATTTGTCAATGAGCTTCTCAACTCGCCGTTCGGAGTCGGCAAAAAACTGTAGGTCCCTTCCATTCGTGCAAAAATAAAACACGTACTACTCGTATATGTACACACAAAATGGTTGCGAGAAGCAGGCCCAGGTTCACCCTGAGCTGTAGCGCTACCTAAAGTAAGTAATTCCAAATGTATCGGTTAGTTTGGACAGTGTTTTCGAACGTAAATTGTTTTCGAAAACATTTTTTTAAGTGCATTTATATACAGCTTTAAGTATTGGGTCACTTTTTGTCACTCTTTCGCGATCTATCTTAGCAAATAGAACTCTCAGGATTCCGCCTGATCTCTATCCTGATCCCAAGATCTCCATACTCATGCCAGTGAGTGCCGGGTATTGGGTAAATATACTATGTGCCGCTGGCTGTCTCTTCTCTATTTAGACATAGCTTACAGATGTTATCTTCTAGAAGAACCATCTTCTTTAAATTATACCTTAATGTATCAAACTTTTCTCGGAGTGAATTCAGTCGCCTGATAGTTTCTGCCATTCCTTTGGCCATCGCCCGAATGGTACCGAGTGGTTCGGTATCAAGCATATTCAAAGCCTCAAGCTTTGCTAGTAAGACCGATTACCCAGAAACTTAGTCATTTAGCAGGAATACATACTTTGCCGTGTTTCACGCCCACTCAGGCATGAAACCAGCAACAACTGCCTTGAAAGAGTCGAAGATGTAGAGCCTGTCATTTGGCATTGTCCACGCTAAGAACGCGATGGACGTAGAACAAAAGTGCTCCGATGCAATCAGTGCAACAACGAACGCCAGGAAGAGCCACATAGAACAGTGCTGCAGACCAGCGAGCCAACATAATGTTGAAGCCCTCCGCTTAAAGATTCCTATAAGTAAAAGGGTAGTAATCCGGAAAACTGGTTTTCCAATATCTTACGAAAATTTCAACCTTTCAACCGAGAAAAAACAAAACATCCCTTGCTAGACAGACAGTCGCTCCCCGTTTATTATGGTTCCCGTGATGGTTGACTGACTGACGTGATGTTTGGCTGTAGGTACTCTCATTACATTACGCTCGGTTGCAAGCACCTATTCAGTTTTATTTCGAAAGGAAATGACACACTGGGACTGCCATGCAAGCAAATAAACACAAAAAACGCCAGACACAGCCAAAAATCCTCCAGCGTATTGCTGCATTACGAATATACCAACACCGCCGTGCTCCGTGATGTAAAAAATAAATATTTCCACATCACGTTGAGTCATTGTACGAGAACGAGTATACGTCATTGCTGCGCTTTCGTCATCATCCCATGGCTCTAACCTCTAACGAGTCGTGTCATGATAATGAGGATGAGACTCTCGGCTTTTCCCTGTTCCCTAGTGCACTCCGTGTGCGCATTCCAATGTTTGCCGATGCTGTTTTGGGAGACACGACACCATTTCGGATTATAACCCAAAGAATTGTGGCCACGAGTGTTTATTCTGAAAATCTGCCTGTGATTTAGTCCTCGCAGCCATTTCTGCTGTACATCCTTACTACCAATACGAGCATCAACACACAGCAGTCAGCATAAAGTGATGAGTTTAAATTCCCCACAGAAGATACATAGAATCCGCTGTGAGTGGGGAAAATCAGTAAACTGCAAGCGATATACATTTTAGCAGATTAGTTCAGCGCTCAGCAGTTCAGCCGCATTGGGAAATTTAAAAAAAGAGATTCTATTCAAATCGCTAATGGTGAGGGGTTACGAGGGCAAGTGTGTCCCAGCGCGGGTCGAATAGATAACGAGAACGATTTCCACATAATAAATAGCAAAGGGATCCCTAATCCCTGAGCCAGACAAATAAGTAATAATTATTTGGGAACGTTTCCTTCGCTCGTTTTGTTTTTGAGTTCGAGGATATGACTCCTAGGGTGGGTTCGTTTCGAGGGTGGGTGGTTCAGGACCACACCCCGTAGTTCAGTTTCATTTCACATAATGGCACGAAATATCTCGGATACGATCTTGTCCGTAGGGTGCAATTGTATTGTGTACAGGAAAATGTGAGCTGAGCGCTTGGATGTGCGGACACTTGTTTGACATCTGCCAGTGTGGCTTGGCATATTCATTGGAATAACCATGATTTAGGGTGCTTATCATAAGCATTTCGGGTAAGTATTGATTTGGGGGTGTATTTTCCCCCAAATGTTGTCACTGAGAATCTGGACACTAACGAATTACAAGATAACACAATGTGTCACTAAATGAAACGAACATTTAGATAAGCAAGCAGCTGACCGCGGAGTTTATATTGCAGTTTCAGACGAAGGGGTCGAAAAATTCAGATTCCCTGGGTCTTGGGTATTTAAACACAAACAGCAGGAAGTGGTGAAGCTGGAAACCCATTCCATTCAAAGAACCACCCCTTGACAAGAAGACTTTATCGTCAATACTTCAATCGCATATAATGCGGGGTTATCTATCCGGTTGTCTTATGTATTTCGTTAGCCGAGCGCACAATCTTTAATATCGTGCATAAATTCGATACAACCGATCGCGGGTAAATTTGACAGAACCAGTACGTACGTCTTCGTACAACTCGTTCCATCGAAAATATTGCAGCTGTACGCGATAGTGTGGCCGAGACTCCATCAACCTTTACTCGTCATCGCGCTCAGTGCAGTTCCTCTATATCTTATGGAGCTCGTAAAGTTGAGGGCCTGAATTTGCATGCATACAAGGTGCAATTTACTTAGGGACTGAAGCCCACATACCATTTGAAACGTCGCTAAAAAGCCAACAACCAGCGTTGCCACTACTACATATTGCAGTGCCATGCTACATTATTCCCTCACTATACGACATTTTTTACAAACAAAATTTGAATTTGAATGAAACTTGAATTGTTTGAATTGAATGTGAATGTATTTGATGTTATTTGCAATTTCAACAGCTATAAGAGATACTTCTCGGTGCGATTCAATATCTACAGTAGACGTTAGTTATAACAATGTCTAAGGGACCTTAGAATCTCATCGTTATAACCGCTTCATCGTTATATCGGGTACAATAAATTTTTACACAACTTTCAGTTCTTGAAATAATAACATATTTTTGGGCAAAGGGAAATGATTTTCGTTTATTTATTGTCATCAGCTTAAGAACCATCTCCTCGCACCATTTGTTAAACAAAAAAAAAATTACACTTATTGAACTTCGCAGATATAAGATGCGGTCAATCATGGCGCTCCCGTTTTCCTTGATCCCCTGAAATCAGTTCTCACCTCCTTAATGGGATAGTAGACTCAGAAATGTATTAAGACTGCGTTTGAGAGACTTTGCTTTATAACACCAAGCAATAAGGCCGTAGAGCCTACAGAGAACGCAGATTCCGATCTCTCGCTACGAGTCTTACCGCAGCAACAGCTAGTACAGAAGACCAGTGGCAACACTGCCAGCAAGCCATCATAAGTGCCGCGAATGATGTGCTGGGCTTCACACGACCACCAGCACGAAACCCCTGGTTTGATGAAGAGTGCAGACTAGCTAACGCGAAAAAACAACAAGCGTATAAAGCGGCGCTGCAAAGAAGGACTAGATCTGCTCGCATGCTCTATGAGCAGAAGAGACGGGAAGAACATCGGCTTCTAAGAAGGAAAAAGAAAGAGCACGAGAAGCGTGCATTCGATGATATTGAGAGATGCTACTCCAGGAACAATGTACGGAAGTTTTACCAGAGGGTAAAAATAATGTGCCAGCAAAACAAATCCCGTACAGAAACCTGTAGAGACGCGGATGAAAACATCGTAGTAGAAACACAGTCGGTGCTGAGAATTTGGAAAGACTACTTCTGCAGACTGTACAATGGCGATGACGACCAAAATTCCGCTGTCAGGCAGAATGAACCATTCAACTCAGATGATGATAGCCAAAACTCCCATCCACCTGATCAAAACGAAGTGCGGATAGCAACATCCAAGCTTAAGTCCAACAAGGCTGCTGGACCTGACGATTTACCCGCAGAGCTATTTAAAGCAGCTGGAGATGACTTGGTAGTGAGCATACACCAACTCATCTCTAAGATTTGGTCAGATGAAAGTATGCCAGATGAATGGAATCTCAGCATCGTTTGCCCGGTTCATAAGAAAGGAGACCCTCTCAACTGCTCCAATTACAGAGGCATCAGTCTCCTGATCGCCTTCAAGATCCTATCTGCCATATTGTGTGAACGCTTGAAGCCTTTCGTCAACAACCTGATTGGGCCCTATCAGTGCGGTTTCAGGCCAGGAAAGTCCACCATAGACCAAATTTTCACGCTCAGGCAGATCCTGGAAAAAACGCAAGAAGTCCAAATCGATACCCACCACCTGTTCATCGATTTCAAGGCCGCCTATGACAGCATCTGGAGGGATGAACTGTATAGAGCAATGTCTAGTTTTGACATCCCTGCCAAACTCATCAGTCTGTGCAGGATGACGATGGAGAAAGCTCGCTGTCACCGGTGCGTTCGCGAGTATAGAAATGGAAGCGGCTAAAATGGATTTAGCGGTAAACGAGGGCAAAACAAAATATATGCTGTCAACAAAAAGGGACAACCAACATCGACGAATTGGACAGAACGTCACAATAGACAGCTACAACTTTGAGGTAGTAAAGGACTTTGTCTACCTCGGCTCTGCCATTACATCAAAAAATGACATCTCGTCGGAAATCAAACGAAGGATTACTCTTGCCAACCGCTGTTTCTTTGGACTAAGAAGGCAATTGAGTAGTAAAGTCCTTTCTCGATTGACTAAGGAGACTCTATATAAGACCCTTATCATACCAGTCTTGCTATATAGAGCTGAAGCATGGACTTTATCGAAAGGGAATGAAGATATCCTTGGTCGCTTCGAGAGAAATATCCTTCGTGAGATATTCGGTCCCGTTTGCGTTGACGGGTTTTGGAGAAGAAGATGCAACCACGAACTGTACGAGCTGTATAGTGACATCGGCCTGGTCAAAAAACTGCACATTGGGCGTTTAAGATGGGTAGGACATGAAGAGCGTACGGATATTAACGCTCCGGCTCAGAGAATATTCCACTCTTACCCGGAAGGTGGCGCGCACAAGTAGAACAAGTCTTCAACCAATTTGAAGTGCGCAACTGGAGGCGGTTAGCTAAGGACCGGGCTAACTGGAAGAGGTTGTTGGTTGAGGACTTGGTCCACACCGGACTGTAGCGCCACCTATGTAAGTGAGTAAGTACAATATAAATACTTGACAAATCCCAAAGAACAGGATGTAATCTATATACTATTGGACAATGTGCACGTGCACCACTTCCACAGCAGTTTGGAAACCAATCTACACTTATGTTCCCATTAAGTTTCTACGGGCATAGCAACGAGATTGCGGAGCTTGGACTAAAAGATACTTCATATAAGAAAAGTTTCAACTAAGGGCACGCAAGACTTCTTTCAATAAAAATAATAATCTTGAATCAGGAACTTCGGACTATCTCACCCCTTTCCTAGCTGACAGGAATGTGGGAGAAGTGTCTGTCGTTCGTACTAGAGATCTATACACACGGATCTTAGACGTGTTATGCCCACAGGAGAGAGTTTCTTCGCAGACCCGCTCATACACATATCCCTCAGACTTCCAAATCACTATCTTCCAGGCAAAACTGAGAAGTCGATGATAATAATGAGATCGTGCCATACTCCGATAGCCAGGCTATTAATGCACTCTCTTACCATGCCTTGTGCTGGGTTCCTGCTAATAGAGATATCCCAGTGAACTATGAAGCAGCCGAACTGGCTAAAAGTCCTGGATGATTTTTTTTTCATAATGGTTCCCAGAGCATTGGTAATTATCGACTTATGTGGCATGTGGTCCTAACTACATAGACAATGGATATACTTCAATGGAGCGATGATCCAGTGGTTCCAGCGATTAAGGATTGATGCAAATGCTGGTTCCGTTCGATATCCGCTTTGTGAAAGTTAAAATTATATTTCAATATCCATTCTCTTCTGAACACAGATACCGTTGTTGGTGCAACCGACCACTTTAATCAAATCCTGTGTACGTGCGTTCATACGAAGTTAATGGATACGAGTACAGCGCACCACCATCCATTGAGCATTAACTATCGTTCGCCCATAATCCATAATAACGGTTTCATTCGGTTCATTGGCTTGGAAAGCTGAAAAATGATACAATCTGTCCCGCAGGTGAAATAATGGAAGCGCACAGACGTGGCTATAATCAAATCAAAAAACCAAGTCCTTTGGACATGCCATCCTTTGTTGTTTATAATCATCTATCGTGTGGTACACCAGGTTATACTTGTATGGGTGTCTCTCGTGTCATCAGGCAACATGACTTTTTGTTGGTTGATGGCGATCTCGTGTTTCCTTGCTCCTCTCGTGTTCATTGTATTAATCAGAATCTTATTTGTTTTTGTTTTCTTTATCTTTTGATTTTATTAGAATTACTTTCATTTGAGTTAATAAATCTTCAGTTAACCAACTGAAGGGAACTGAATGAGTCAAGTGGAGGAAAGGTATTTCTTTTAAATTGATATTCAGTGGACTCGAAAAGGACGAGAGCGTGTTGTTTTGAAAAGTGGGGCAGCCATCCTTCGGATGAAAACAATTGCGTTAAGTGGTTGTGTTGTGTTTGAGTGTTTGTCGAAGAAAAACAAAATAAATTAAAGACATGCAACTAGTACAAAAGTATTAAAAAAAGTACAAAAGTATTATTCTTGAAATAAAAATGGCGCTGTTGTCTCATTTGAATGTACCACTTGGGCAAGATAAGTTAGATGGTTTCTTAAGTGGTTCCTCAATAATCAAAATTTATATTTCGGTAGTAAAGAGAACCACCGAATAATTCTGGAGCGGCAGATGTATCCACTTCGAGACACGGTTTGATGTGGTATCTCAGCTGGAGAGGTT
This sequence comes from Brachyopa scutellaris, assembly GCA_949775065.1. Classification (NCBI taxonomy): domain Eukaryota; kingdom Metazoa; phylum Arthropoda; class Insecta; order Diptera; family Syrphidae; genus Brachyopa; species Brachyopa scutellaris. Next base: position 43,704,386 of record OX459115.1, read on the forward strand.
ATAGGGGAAGTAAAGGCAAATGGAGAAGAGTATAGAGCACCTTTCCCTTTGTAGTTTTGTCGCAAAATTATTTATTTATACCGATTATCCCCGATGGATAATTATACCGACCGAACCGAACACTAGCGTAAACAAATAATTCCACAACTGTCAACGAATGGGGAATTCGCTGCGCTGGCGGCCGCTCAGCTGGGGTGGGTTCGCGAGTGGGTAAATGGGAGAAAGGTGGGTTTGGGCGCCACACAATTTTTTTTTGATATGGGGAAATTGCGAAACCGAGAAACAACGACCGAGTAGAAGTGAACAAGCTGAAATCTTAAGGAAAGAAAAAAATTTCTTCTTTTTATTTTGGACCACGTTATAAGTATAACGGCCGATTTATTGAGTAAAATAAATGAGTAAATGATTGAAAATTTATAGATGAGAAATTAAATTTACGCTGGGATTGGAAAAAATCCACCGAGGTGGATAAAAAAAACCAACCCGGTTATCAAAATAAAAGATACCAAAAAAACGAAAAATAGCCGATAGAACGGCTCCGGATTCCCTTGCGGTAAAACGAATAAAAACTGTCCCAACGGACAATGGGTCGCGAAAGAAAGTGGGGTACCGGAATGACTACGGTACAAAAACGAATGGAACACGGAAAACTAACTCGACTTTTTAATATGTGCAAACACAAACAACGCTACCTAATGCTTTATTAAAATAAAATAAACACTCTACTTATCTTTGGGTTTAAAATGGTTTATCCTTCCAGTGGGGTGCGTGAGGCAACTGGGTCGTGGGGTTTGAGTGGCCGTGGTACTCCGCCACAGTCACTGGGGTCACTTTTTATTTTTCTTTCACCAAATTAATTTTCTTTCCACTATTTTTCTTTCCTTTTCAACAATTTCTTTTTTTATTTTTTTTTTCCACTTTGCACTCTATTCTCTTCTCTGAATCCTTCCTTTTGTTAAATTTTCCTCCTCTTTTTTTTCTTTTCTAGGGTGAACTCCTCTCTTAAATTCCTTTCTTTCTTCCACACCGACACACGGTCAAACAAAGAGTGAAGTAGCCGGCGTGACAGCTGGCCCCACTTCCCCACACACTCATACGCACACATACAATGGTTCGGCGAATTCAGCCATCTTTTTTTTGAATAAAGTTTAATAGCTTTTAAGATTTAATTAAAGTTGGCGTTTCGAATTCACACTTATTTGTAACTTAATTTTTTGCATTTTTAATAATGTCTTTTGCGCGATTCTGAATAAAAATATATTCTTTTCGCCGCACCGTCTTTTTGGCGGGAAAAGATTTGATGGTATTGGTGGCTGACTTCGCCCATCCTCTCTGTCGTCGATTCAGCTGTCAGAGCAAAGGGAATCACATCCAGCGCTCCGACAGCTTCCCCTCATCCAGATGATCACACACACGAAGAGAAATTCACCATAGTCTATTTTTCGAACTTTGATCTGTTCGTTTTCTAAACCCAGTGACTGTTTGGGTTCGCACGTAGCTCCAACCCTTGACAACCAAACCAAAATATAATTAATTACTCCCCCGATGGAAAGATAAACCCTTACGCGAACCCTACCTGTCGAGTGAATTTTCCGCTAGAGAGTTAAACAATTACTAACAACCCAGGGAATCGGGAGCTATCCTTAACAAATTCTATATACACTTGTGTGGTGTATTTGGAGTCTAACAAGACATATATTCTTTTGTATCAACAAACAATAATCAAATATGTTGGACCTTTTTAACTCAAGTAAGGCCTTTTAAACGATGGGTCATCTGGGTTGGGGACCACCTGTCCCGAGAATAAGGGTTCTGGGGATGAGAGGACCGTCCGTCCTAAGTAGAGTCTCCCGAGTTCCTTCGGGCTCTAATCCAGGGCACCTGCTTTGCTACCTTCAAAGACCATGTGAGAGCGAAAGCACAGGCGTGAAGCTAGTGACTCTCCACAAACACACTGCTCTAAGAAGATAGCGGAGGGGAGAAAAAGAGAGTCAAAAAGGAAGCGGAGGGAGGGAAAGGACCGGAGCTTTTTGTGCGTTTTTTGAACGCAACAAACCCCACCCTTACCTCCATGGAAATGTGCCTGCACATTTCTCAAGGTAAGTCAAGGAAACTACAAGGGGGGTAAGACGAAACCAACACAGGCTGAAGCCCTACTCCTACGTTGTAAACCTACGCTATCTATTCTCCATCATCATGATGTGGCTTAAGGTCCTTGACATGCCACGTTCCTCTCTCCTTGCCGGTATCGTCGGCTAAAACATAAGTCCAAGGGGATACTCTCCTACGAATAAAAAACGGACCGACGTATTTCGGAGCCAATTTCGCTGCGTAGAAGTTAGCTGCATCTGATAAAACAAAATTCCTACGCCATACAACCTCATTAGGGAGATATTGGACATCTCGCCTCCTAAGATTGTATGTCTTTGATGCCTTCTTGGTTGCCGTGGCTAACTTTCTACCGATATCTTCTCTCAGCTCCTTAAAACGTTTCCCTAGCTCAGACATGTCTACTTCCCTATCTCCTACCTCTATATCCCTATCTCTTGAATCTATCTGCCTATCTAATCCCTCTGGTTCCCTATCTCCTAAATCTATGTCCCTATCTTGTTCGCCTATAGTAACATCTTCTGAGTCTATATCCCTATCTATCCTAACATTTCTATTTTCGCGGGTGGCCCTAGTGGACGCGGACGCGTGATCACCACCGTTGGTGACCATCTCCTTCCCGAAGTTCGCGTAATAAGGAGAAACTTTCAAAACCTCATGTTGCGATGTCCGTATGCAACATGCTACTTTCGCTAAATGGGAGTCCCAGGTCCTATGGTTTTCAGATACGTAAGCGCGAAGGGTAGATTTAATTATTTGATTAATCCTTTCCGCAGGATTAGCCTGAGGGTGGTAATGTGCCGTAAACCTGATTTGTGACCCGTACGCTTCACAAAGCGTTTTCAGTTCTTTGCTTTTGAACTGGGGACCGTTGTCACAGACGATCCACTTCGGTACTCCAAAGAGTAAGAAGACATTGTCTTCTACCTCTTTACATACCGCTTTCGCTGTCGCAGACCTAAGGGGGAACAGTAAGGGAAATTTTGTGAAGTAGTCAACCACAGTTAAAATATACACGAAACCCCTACTCGACCTTGGAAGAGGGCCTACCAAATCCACACAAACCATCTCCCAGGGATTTGAAATCCCTCTTCTCTCAACCATCAAACCAGCTGGCTTTTCATTCACAGGCTTCACACTTTGACAAACCCTACAATTCCTAACATATTTGGTAATATCTGACCTCATTTTGGGCCAGTAATATTTACCACCTACTCTCGCAAACGTTTTTCTAACCCCCATATGTCCTGCTAATGGATTGTCATGACACTCTTTCAAAATCCTAGTTCTATCTCCTCTCGCGATAACCTGTTTCCATTCTAAACTATTGTCATGAACAATCACATGGCTAGCCCTAACAAATTTAAACAGAACTCCATTTTCGACCCTCCAGGCAGGATAAGCTAAAGGATTCGACTCTACTTTCGCAATCATTTTTACGATCCAAGGATCAGAACTTTGCTCATCTATTTCCGCTATCTCCGCAACGTTCCTAGAGAGCATATCGGGAACTACGTGGTCTTTTCCCTTCCGATGCTCGATTTCGAAGTCGAATTGCTGAAGCCTAACTGCCCAACGCGCTAACCTCCCACACGGATCCTTGAGATTGCTCAACCATACCAGCGAGTAATGATCCGTTACGACCGTGAACCGAACACCTTCGATGTATGGTCGCAACTTCTCTATCGCCCAAAGTACTGCCAAGCACTCCTTCTCCGTGGTTGAATAGTTCCTCTCGTTCCTATTCAACGACCTACTCAAATAACAAATCACCTTCTCACCATCGTCAAATGTCTGACTGAGTACTGCTCCGACTCCATAGTCCGAAGCGTCCGTTTGCACGGCAAACGGCCGCTCAAAATCCGGGCAAGTCAAAATCGGGGCAGTTACTAAGCACTCCTTCGCTTTTCGAAAACTCCCCTCGCACTCATCGGACCAAACGAACTTGTTACTCTTTTTCAAGAGGTCGGTTAACGGTCTTACCAAAACAGCGAAGTTTGGCACAAATCTCCTATACCAGGAAACCGTTCCGACGAAGCTCCTAACCTCTTTGACGTTCTTTGGTGCAGGTATCCTAATCATACTATCTACTTTCTCAGGGTCTACATGCAAGCCATTTCGATCCACTACATAACCTAGAAATTTCAATGATGACCTACAAAAGTTACATTTCTCCCTGCTAACCTTAAGACCTGCGGTACTTAACCGCTTGAAGACCTCTGTCAATTTTTCCAGATGTTGTTGGAAGGAGTTTGTTACGATGATGATATCATCGAGGTAAACAAATACGTGCGGTTCCAAATCGGCTCCAAGCACCGTATCTATGAACCTTTGCCACGTCGCAGGGGCATTATGCAACCCGAACGGCATTCTCTTGAATTGAAAGAGTCCTCTATTTGGGACAGTAAAAGCGGTGTACGGCCGCGATTTCTCTTCTACAGGGATCTGCCAATATGCGGACTTAATGTCCAAAGACGACAGATACTTGGCATTCCTGAGCTTGTCTAAGGTGGCGGAAATGTAGGGGAGGGGGTAAGCATCCCGCTCTGTAACTTTGTTAAGCTTCCTATAATCTACACAAAACCTAAATGATCCATCTTTCTTTTTGATCATTACTATGGGAGAAGCCCATGGACTACCTGACTTTTCGATAATATCTCCCTCCAACATCTCTTCTAACTCTTTATCAATATAGCGTTGAATCGCAGGAGAAACCGGATAATACCGCTGCTTTATTGGTTCAGACGCCGTCCTAATCTTGTGCTCTACCAAATGTGTGCAACCAATGCCCTCAGGCATGTCCTCAAAAATCTTTTCCACGAAATTTTGGAGTTGCTTGTCTTGTACCTCATCCAACTCTGCTCCCTCCTTGATCGCAGAAATCGAAGCTAACGCAGCTTGATTTGAAAAACTCCACTCGTTTGATCTCAGATCTGGGACAATTCCCATTCGGGCCCAAAAATCGGCACCCAATATCAAAACGTGAGGGAGTGTTGGAATCACCAGACACTCTAGCAACACCGATTTATTTTGCACAGCAATTGGTAGAGAAACACATCCTATCACTTCTACCCCGGCCCCATCTGCTAAAGCTACTTTCCTAATGTTTGCTTTTCCTAAACCTATTCCTAAATTTTCTAAAACCTTCCATCCGTCCCTACAGATGATCGTACGCGAAGCTCCTGAATCTAAAAGACCTACAAGTTGAATTCCATAAACCCTAACCGCTAAATAAGGGCGTACGTCATCTTGATTTGTCTCGAGTGTGAAACCTAAGTGAATGTGTTCTTTTTTCCTAGCCAACTGGTTGCCAGCAGGCAACCTACCTACCTCCGACGGCGCTCTTGTCCTGCCGACCCAAGAGTCCGTTGCCCATTTCCCGAGCACCTACGACAGTCCCTACGTATAACCCCAATCTGACCACAACCTAAACATCGCCTAGGAGCAGAACACGTATTCGAGAGATGACCCTCTTGATTACAATTGAAGCACCTCAACCTCTGACCAGGTTGTGGTGCTCTACTAACAGTCGCGACTGTTGGTTCCTCAACTGTGACATATGCCAAGTCGGGTTCCAACAGGTTCCTTGATCGTTGAGACGGCGGTGGTGCAAATGAATCCACATTCGCTCTCACTGTTTTCAACCTTCTACCCAACGCAACCAAATCTGAAATAGATCGGGGTTCTGCCAAACCCAATTGCGTCTGGTAGAAGGGAGCTAGATTCCGCTGCACTATCCCCAACTTTCGCCGCTCACCTAATGGCTCTGAAAGCCGGCCAAACATGTTCTGCATGATGGCTACATAGACCCCGATTGACTCTTCCTTCCCTTGGGTTCGACGTCTGATCTCTTCTAACAAGAGATCATCATAATTTGGAGGTAAGAATTCCGACCTAAGTTCCCTAACCAACTCCTGCCATGAACTCACTGTTCGCCTAATCGCCCTAAGCCAGATGAGAGCCTTCCCAGAAAATAGGTCCACTGCTGATTTAAACAATTGGGTTTCACTAACCCCCCTAGCTTCCCGAAGTTCTTCAACTCTTTCCAGAAAAGAGTTGACCGATGCTCCACAACGCTCTCCTGAAAACTTCAAGTCCCACTTGGACAAGTTCTCGAACTTTTCTGGAACGATCACGCGTTCCATTCGCTCACCGAAGATTGCATTGGAAGGGATTTGGTTGGTTGTTGGTTCTGTTTGCTGCTGCTTCTGTTGTTCCCTTTTCTCGGTGTTTGCTTCCTCTTCAGGTTCGGCTGCTTCCTCTAGGCTCGCTAGTAACATCATTATCTCTGTCTTCAGCGTCTTCTTTTCCTTTTCCTCTTCTTCTGTAGTTGGTCGTGATCTCCCGATCCTTGCCAGTGCCCATTCGATTTTCGTTAAAATCTTAAAGTATTCCGGTGAGTCGCGCTTGGGATGAATCTGCAATAAAGTTTCGATTTCGAGTGACTTCCCATCTACCGCTGCCCTATCTGTTTCGAAATCAAACGGGTACTCGATTGCGTCCAGCGAACCTCGTCGTTCAAGGACCTTCGCTGCCCGCAATGACTTCCGCATTTTATCGACTGTCCCTGGTTCTAAACCCCTATACTGCATCTCGTAGGACAGTTCTTCTTGAGATAACCTATTAATCTCCATGATTAAATCCGAAATAAAATTGACTGAGAAAAAAGGATACTGATAAAAAAATTTATTTTATAAAAAGTAAACCAACTCTGGTCAACCCAGTTACGAATCCTAACCAATTCAAAAGTAAAAGTAAAAATTTTTTTTTTTTTCTGTTTATTTCTTTTTTGCTATGACCAAACACGCTTTAATTTAAATTAGAAAGGGTCACACTAATCCCCAATAATTCTATTTAGTATAAACAGCCAAAAAAAAACAAAAAAAAACAATGAAAAAAATAATCCCCGAAATTAATTTTTTTTCTTAAGCTGGTCACACCACGCCGAACCAAAATTATTCTAACCGATTCCTTACAACTGGAGAAAGAAAAAAAATTATAATAATTTTTTTTTTGTAAATCACCAAAAGAGGAATACAATTTATTCAACCTTGGCTAGATGGTAACCCTGCCAGGAATCTTGATTATATTTAGGCCAACAACAAACACTACCGAGAGAAAAAAATTAACTCAGCTGTCAAAAAAAAGCTTCCACCAAAATAAATCTACCGACAATATTGTATATGTATATAACTATTTATCGCGCCTTTATGATATAATATAAGTCTATATGTACAAATGCACCTGTGTACGTATATAATGTATATGTACGTATTTTCAAATATGACTAAAACACACAAAGAAAGTTCTTTCGCCCACAGTTGACCAACCAAAACAAAAACCGAAAGAAAAAACACAAGGTGTTCGAAATCATTAAAACGCGCGATCAAATATAGCGTAAAATGTGTGGGTACTTATGTATTATTATAAGGTATTTGCAATCGAAAAAAAAATTAAAATAAAAACACCAAGTGAAAGTAAAATATATGGGATCAGTCAAACTTCAGCCCGTTTGACAGATAACCACAAAAAACAAAACCAAAATAACACCTACTTGTGTCCCAGGGTATATACAACCTGGTTATTATCCACCTGTTCCAACGCTGATTTTTTTTCTGACTCAGACACCGATATCCAATTAATTAATTGCACTGATATCCAAATAATAGGAATAGCACTGAATCTGAAAAAAAAATACACGGCAGTAAATTTGACCAAAACAATGGAAAACGAAAGGAAACAAAGACACTTCCCACACTTTGAACAAACAACAACACAAACAGAGTAAACAGAGTAAATTAGTTAAAGCTTGGCCCCACGTTGGGCGCCAATTTGTCGCAAAATTATTTATTTATACCGATTATCCCCGATGGATAATTATACCGACCGAACCGAACACTAGCGTAAACAAATAATTCCACAACTGTCAACGAATGGGGAATTCGCTGCGCTGGCGGCCGCTCAGCTGGGGTGGGTTCGCGAGTGGGTAAATGGGAGAAAGGTGGGTTTGGGCGCCACACAATTTTTTTTTGATATGGGGAAATTGCGAAACCGAGAAACAACGACCGAGTAGAAGTGAACAAGCTGAAATCTTAAGGAAAGAAAAAAATTTCTTCTTTTTATTTTGGACCACGTTATAAGTATAACGGCCGATTTATTGAGTAAAATAAATGAGTAAATGATTGAAAATTTATAGATGAGAAATTAAATTTACGCTGGGATTGGAAAAAATCCACCGAGGTGGATAAAAAAAACCAACCCGGTTATCAAAATAAAAGATACCAAAAAAACGAAAAATAGCCGATAGAACGGCTCCGGATTCCCTTGCGGTAAAACGAATAAAAACTGTCCCAACGGACAATGGGTCGCGAAAGAAAGTGGGGTACCGGAATGACTACGGTACAAAAACGAATGGAACACGGAAAACTAACTCGACTTTTTAATATGTGCAAACACAAACAACGCTACCTAATGCTTTATTAAAATAAAATAAACACTCTACTTATCTTTGGGTTTAAAATGGTTTATCCTTCCAGTGGGGTGCGTGAGGCAACTGGGTCGTGGGGTTTGAGTGGCCGTGGTACTCCGCCACAGTCACTGGGGTCACTTTTTATTTTTCTTTCACCAAATTAATTTTCTTTCCACTATTTTTCTTTCCTTTTCAACAATTTCTTTTTTTATTTTTTTTTTCCACTTTGCACTCTATTCTCTTCTCTGAATCCTTCCTTTTGTTAAATTTTCCTCCTCTTTTTTTTCTTTTCTAGGGTGAACTCCTCTCTTAAATTCCTTTCTTTCTTCCACACCGACACACGGTCAAACAAAGAGTGAAGTAGCCGGCGTGACAGCTGGCCCCACTTCCCCACACACTCATACGCACACATACAATGGTTCGGCGAATTCAGCCATCTTTTTTTTGAATAAAGTTTAATAGCTTTTAAGATTTAATTAAAGTTGGCGTTTCGAATTCACACTTATTTGTAACTTAATTTTTTGCATTTTTAATAATGTCTTTTGCGCGATTCTGAATAAAAATATATTCTTTTCGCCGCACCGTCTTTTTGGCGGGAAAAGATTTGATGGTATTGGTGGCTGACTTCGCCCATCCTCTCTGTCGTCGATTCAGCTGTCAGAGCAAAGGGAATCACATCCAGCGCTCCGACAGCTTCCCCTCATCCAGATGATCACACACACGAAGAGAAATTCACCATAGTCTATTTTTCGAACTTTGATCTGTTCGTTTTCTAAACCCAGTGACTGTTTGGGTTCGCACGTAGCTCCAACCCTTGACAACCAAACCAAAATATAATTAATTACTCCCCCGATGGAAAGATAAACCCTTACGCGAACCCTACCTGTCGAGTGAATTTTCCGCTAGAGAGTTAAACAATTACTAACAACCCAGGGAATCGGGAGCTATCCTTAACAAATTCTATATACACTTGTGTGGTGTATTTGGAGTCTAACAAGACATATATTCTTTTGTATCAACAAACAATAATCAAATATGTTGGACCTTTTTAACTCAAGTAAGGCCTTTTAAACGATGGGTCATCTGGGTTGGGGACCACCTGTCCCGAGAATAAGGGTTCTGGGGATGAGAGGACCGTCCGTCCTAAGTAGAGTCTCCCGAGTTCCTTCGGGCTCTAATCCAGGGCACCTGCTTTGCTACCTTCAAAGACCATGTGAGAGCGAAAGCACAGGCGTGAAGCTAGTGACTCTCCACAAACACACTGCTCTAAGAAGATAGCGGAGGGGAGAAAAAGAGAGTCAAAAAGGAAGCGGAGGGAGGGAAAGGACCGGAGCTTTTTGTGCGTTTTTTGAACGCAACAGTTTTAACAAGACACTGCTAGAGATACGATGACTCTTCTTCGAGATATGTACATACGTTCCCAGGCCGAATACTATATAAAAAGTGGAGGTATTGTTTAGCCGACTCTTTTTCCGGACTTAACCGCGCTTGCCGTCTTCCTATGAGGTTATCTGCAAAAAAAAGGTTTACGAGATTAATTTTCAGTTTCAGGTAAGCTTTCAAATAATATAAATATAAAAAAAGCACATAGTTCCATATATTGGCCATGAAACCAAACGTTTAGTCTAAAGATTGGAGTTTTGCAAAAACCAAAATAGCGATCTAATGGATATTTACTCGTAATTCCATTCCTGACAAAAAAAAGGCGTGAGTACCAGGTACTCGTGAAATTTGATGTGTAAACATACATACGTTTGTATGTCATGGCGGATAAACAGATCTCTCTAATACTTAAAGAATTATTTACAGAAAACGCATTAATATTAAGTTTGGTTACGCGGGACGGATAACGGCGAAAAATTTGCCCATACCGAGAGCTAAGATGTTTACACATCAAAAAAATTGTAAATACAAATTTGTGAAATAGCCTATCTATCTGGAGCTGATAGAGAATTGAAAAATTTGACCAGAAAGCTGGTTGTTACTTCTTGGTCTATAAGGGTTGATTGAAACGTATTCTGCATTTTGACCATCAACACATGCCGATATCTCGCTATTAACATAATTATTGATCATTCCAAGGTGACAAAATAGCTCGCTCACAAAGCCAAGAATTCTCACGGTTTGTTAGTTGCGATATATCACCGTAAACGGATGAGATAAGTTCTTCGGTAGAAGACACTGTTTGGCACAAATAATGTGATCAATTTACTTGGCCATTTTCTTTCGGAACCGTTCCTCCACCAATTTTAAGTAACAAATCAGAGAAATATTGTGCGATTGAATTGACGGTCAAGTACATTTGAGTAACACTGGACCAGAGACTTGCGTTTTTCAGACAGGCGTTTACTTCGGCAGCTCTTGTACTTCGTTCCACTACTGATAACGTTTGCTTTAAGTCTCCGCAAAATGGTATTGTAATGCCGCTCATCGGTCTATCATTTTGTCGTATATCCTGTAAGATCTGTTAACGGCTTCCACTGCCTTACGGTTTGCCATAGTGCATTCGTCAGACAAAATTAGATAACAGTCACGGAAAACCCGAGTTTTATCACTATTTCAGGGAATGTTGTAAACTAGACTTTCAGTGGTCTAATTGTAAGGGCCTTTTAAACATTGCATTATAAGTTTTACCACCGGGCAGCAACGTAGCTACTATTCCTGACGACGCCACAGCCAAGGGCAATATTACATATTGGCAAACACATATACATACATAAATAAATACATATATGAACCAAAATGAACTCTTAAAACAACAAGAGTTCATTTTGGGTAGAATATTTGATTTCGATCTTTTTTTTTTAGATTTTTTAATAATATTTATAAACCGAAAATGCAATTCACTGCTCTAGAAAATCATCTTTCTTTTGACACCTCATTTGTAAAGATTGGTTGAGTCGGAGAGCCGCAAATGATGATAATGATTGCATTATGAACATGTAAGAGTTCGCACATATGCTCAGACACACACTACTGCCACGATACCCACTGCTGCTCGACTGCTGGCAGTGATCTCCACTGAAAGAAAATTGTGGGCGATGCTTGGAATAATTGTTTTGAACATTGCTCAGCTTCAGGACAACGCAGGAGGATGTTTTATATCTCAAATGAATCAAAGACAAATTTACTAATTTCACCTGTTTTTTTGTTTTTCAATCTGATAAGCCATTATTGAATTACGGCTGTATAACTCCCAATAATTTAATCATTTTCCCTCCCAATGTTTAGTATTTTCACTATTTCCTGAAAACCATGCCATTTTCCGGGATAAAAAGTGTATATATAAAAGTTGAACAGGAACATAAGCAATCACTATGTCAATCGCGCTGCTATGAAATTGGAGTTATAAATTTCGTAACCGTTCGGAATTCCGTCCCCGATATCGAGGAATTTCTCCCCGAAATCGCGGAATTACTCTAGTAGAGATTTTGCAAACGCGCGCTTAGATGTTTACACATCATTTCGTTCGTCCAAGTCCTTGTCAATAACATCTCGAAGACGTGTGTAAGATTTCATCAAGATCGGTTCTGTAGTTTTCGAGAAATCTTTACAACCGACTTTGAAAATACAGTTTCGAGAAAAACGCGTTTTAAGTTTTGAGTGACAATAAAACTGAGTCCAAATGGCGTTTAGCGCGCAACTTCCCAAGACTCTATCTCCGGCGCTAACACCGATCGACTTAAAAATTTAGGACAATATTCTAGAGATGTTGTAGAATTTAATAAGACAATAAAAAAAATCGATTTTTGAAGCCGTGAAACCCATGTAACCCCATAAGTTTGTTTAGATGTTTTCTCAGGTGGTAGCTCAATAAACAGAACCACCGAATAATTCTGGAGCGACAGATGCATCCACTTCGAGTCACGGTTTGATGTGGTATCTCAGCTGGCAAGGTCATACGAGAAGTAAGGCCAAATGGGGAAGAGTATAGAGCACCATCCCGTACCCCTAGTAGATTGTAGTTTCAACAAGACACTGCTAGAGATACAAGGACTTCTTCCAGAAATGTTCGCAAGCCGAATACATACTCTAAAAAAAAGTGGAGACATTGTTTAGCCGACTCTTATTCCGGACTTAACCGCGTTAGACGCTATCTGCAAGAAATATGTTATTTTCAGTTTCAGGAAACTTCCAAAAACTTGAAAAAAAATTACGGAAAATTTTGTCTAAAGATTGGAATGTTGCGAAAACTGAAATAGCGGATGGATATTTAATTCCATTCTTGACATCAAAAAGTTAACAAAGTTTCAATATTCTTCTTGTATTGTTAAGATTCGTTAATCAAATAAAAGGTTATGCAAATTTAAAATCCACTTAATATTTTTGGGCCACCGTGTTCCACTGCTACTATAAAAACGAAGCCAGAAAAGCGGTACATCGTATTAGCACATTATTTTTAGGACTGCAAGTAGTGTTTGATGAGGGATGTGGAGGCAGCAGAGTGGACGGACCTCTCAACTCCATTTAATTTCAGGCGAAGGTTTCAGTGCTCACTGAGTGGACTTACAACTGCCTTCCAAGCAGAAGTGTATGCTATCGCAACTCAAATATCACTTAAGAAAAGATGAAAGGGAAAAGTCATCTATGCACATCTGCTCTGATTACCAAGCTGCTTTCAAAGCCAAAGCGAGCTTAATAGCTTGGATCACGCCCAGAGAATAGACAATACGATTGACCAATGTAATGTGGTTATGTTAATCTGCGTCTGTGGCCATGTAGGGATCAGCGACCATATTTATGGGTATTCAGCCAGGAATATGCACTATTTGAAGATATAATGCTGAAACTCATGTGACTATAAGATAACAGCAACTTATGTGGTCGACAAACAGAAATGCTAATAGGCGGCCCCAAAACCAATACAACAAGGTATATATTGCAACTCAAATAAAGTAAAGCCACGGGACTTACTCGCTTCAGTAGCTCGATGTTTTACGAAATAGCCGAAAACATCTTACCCGTGATTGTTCAGCCCTCATCCGGATAAGAAAGGTCACGACAGGTATATTCTACAAGATGTTACTCAATCTTGCCCATTTGCTAAGCCTTGCTAAAATGACGAGATTTCGGGAAGCTCACAGCTCCATTTTAAATCGCCGACCTTGTGCGAATGGGGTTATAAATCTATATCTTACCAAAGTAGTAACAATATCCCAATAGGACTACATACGTACTTGTTCTTCGTAGGTAAAGGAGGATTTTTCGTCGGACGTCAATTTATTGCCAACAATACGAGGCAACTTAGACATTTGAAAACAAATTGCCACACAGACAATTTTAGGCTATTTAAAGCATAGAGACGGATCCGAAATGACTCCTGGAGTTGTTGTTGGGATCGTTGAGTCCAAAACGAAAATTCGATACCGCTGTGTACATACTTATCCCAGTTTGTTTTCAAATCTAAAATCCACGCAGTCGACGTCAGAGACGTGATGACTCGAATAAGAGGCACAAAGGCGACATTATTTTTGTTTGGTCATTTTTTTTCAACAGATGGGATCACAGATAATCTCGCCAGGCTATGCTCTGATAATAAATTCTCACTTCCAGGAAAGGTAAATTGGGGGTGAAAACCGAGTATATACTTCGATGTTCTAGGCTTTTAAACAAGTCAATCGTCTGGTCAAATGAGACACACAAATGAAAACTTCCTGTCAGGATTGGATTGAAAAATAAATGGAAAATAATACAAATCCCTTCTG